>CM046472.1:22640815-23840815 GCA_025506415.1 Flaveria robusta
CCTGCGACTTTTGAACCCCAACAAAGGCTTGCATCCACCAAGTCTGCAGATCTTCGTTACTCGGTGTGCTTCGAAACCCCACAAAATCAAAGACAAACAATCGCTGGCAATCACGGGCTTTCACTCTCAAAACTCCTTCAATCACCAATGCTATCAAGAATAAGAATAAGATTACAAAGACAAATCTGATTGTTGCTAGGTCGTTTTACCGTTAACTGGTAATTTATTTCAAACCCTCATCTTGATTTGAGTTGGTATGAAAATCAATGAACCAACTTAGGTTAATGGACATTCTATATGTTTCAGATTGAAGTATTTCTATATGATTCAATAAGTATCAAGAATCAGTATATGAATTAAGTATTTTGTAATTTTTTTGATATGACCTGTCCTGACCCGACTCATTCTGATCCAAACACATCCTGACCTGTTTCTGATCAAAACCCTATCTGATCCGAACCCGTGTAGACCCGAAACCGTCCTGACTCGACACCTAACCCGACTCGACCCATCCATTTTGCAAGGCTTAAACAAAAATATACACTTGTACTTTATTTATATATACAAAGCTTGCATAGTTTATAACTAAGTACGCGTGTTGCATCGGTAAAAATTTTTAGATCAACGTGAGAATCAAATTTAACAACGGGGTAAGCAATTTACAAAGGGTGAGTCTATACATATCCCTTCTATCTGCCTGTCATACTCCCATCTTCCTAAATTTTCTTTCAAACTTGTCATATTCTTTCCCTTAATTTTATGATAACTTTTTTACTTATTTCATCTAGTATAGTCAAACTGATATTTTTGTTAGTTAACTCCATGCATCATATATTGATTGTATTATTGATCACAATAATCTTTACACTATATGGTGGCGGTGGTGACATGCATCATATATTGATTATATTATTGATCACAATAATCTCTGGCGGCGGCGGCGGTGGTCGCACCGCAGGGATGATGTAAATCAATATATTGGTCGATCAGTGATGATGATTTTAAAAGTTGTATGTTGTAAGTCAATATATGATTTTAAAATCATATATTGGTCGATCGGTGATGATAATTCCATGACAGTCACGCGCCGAAGGGAGCCGTCGTGGTTGGGGTGTGACATTAAGGCCATACGGTGTGTGAACCGAAGAAGCTATCTAGGAGATGAGGTTACACAAGTTGAATTTTTTACTCCGACAGGAATATCACCCCCCTTGTGACCAAAAAAACCAGACAGGAGAATTTACACTGTTTTCCTCGATTAAACAAAAAAGAAATCAAGTGACGTCCAGAGAATTTGACCCAAAAAGACCTAGATCCCCACTGTTTTGGATTCAAAGAACCTTTCGACCATATGAAATACACATTTGTCAGATTTTTCTATGATATTATATAATTTTTCAAAGACAGCGCCGTAGCAAAATTACTATCCATCAGCTTCATCTCCCTCTACATATTACTATACTTTTAAAAGCGATAGTGAAGATCACTTAGGCATCATGTACGTACAAGCATCATATGTATGACTTTCTTTGTCTTTTAGTATAAGGTTTCTTGGTCCGTCTTATAGCATAAGTTTTAATTTTCTTATATAAAGTTACGTATATATATAATCGGGTTCGCGACAATGTTTCTTTGCTATTTTTTATAGTTTTACGCACCCGCCACAACACAGGGTGTTAAAACTAGTACGAAATAAAGCCCAACTATATGCCTCTTTTCTCTTCTTTATAAACTATACAAAGTAATTTAAACATAATAATTTAAGCATGATATGATGCAAAGCTTTGAGTTGTTTACTAAGTTAAACATGAACCAACTTGAAGCTACACATTACTGCATACAACTTTGTAAAAGTCAATATTCATTTAAACATTACATCAAATAAGTTATGTGCATACATCACTACCTTGTCCTCGAGCTCTTATAATTGTGATGCGCTTGTGGGATTATTATTATCAAAATGTCTTTATATGGATTAGATTATTTTTGAACTTTATGTAATTTATTTAGTTTTTATAAGCGGATAAACTTGTTTCTTTTAGGAGAAAGCAAAGGATAATGGTACGGTAGATGCCGACGCCCATTTCTAATATATAATAAATATTAGTTAAGGAAGTAAAAAGACCAAAATTCTTAAAAAAAATCATTGCCTACGTATATGCACCCATATATTATTTTGCCAAAAGTTTTATTTTATCCTTCCATGCATCCTTAGATATTGACACATCATTGCTATACCTTTAAAAGCGACCTATCTATCAGCTTCATCTCCCTTTACATATTACTATACCTTTAAAAGCGATAATGAAAATGAAGATGAGTTAAGGCATCATGTACAAGCATTATATGGATGAGTCTGTTTGTCTTTTAGTATAAGGTTTCTTGGTTTGTCTTATAACATAAGTTTTATTTTCTTATATAAAGTTATGTATATAATCAGATTCTTGATAACGTTTCTTAGCTAGTTTTTCATAATTTTACGCCCGCCACAATGTGGGATGTTAATACTAGTACAAACTAAAACCCAACCATATGCCCCTTTTCTCTTGTTTATAAACTATACAAAGTAATTTAAACATTACATCAAAGTCGTTATTCTTTTAAAAATTATATCAACAAGTTATGTGCACACAACTTTGTAAAAGTCGTTATTATTTTAAACATTACATTAAACAACCTATGTGCATGCATCACTTACCTTGTCCTTGAGCTCTTATATAAAGTGATGCGCTAGTGGGATTATTATTATCAAAATGTCTGAATATGGATTAATTAGCTTATTTTTGAACTTTATGTAACCTATTTAGTATTTATAAGCGGATAAACTTGTTTCTTTTAGGAGAAAGTAATGGATAATGGTACTGTAGATGCCGGCTGTCCATTTCTAATATATAACTAGAAGTGAAGCTACGCGCGTTGCCGCGGATTTTTTATGTTGACGCCTTGAAAATGATATTAACGAAAAAATCTAGGGTAACCGCTTTTAATATAGGAGTACAGAAGCATAGTTTGGTTAGGCATACAATTAGAAGTAACATTGTATGTTAAACTTACAAATAGCTTAAATATTTTAATTTTTACATAAACAAAAACTTCAAATACTACTATAAGTCCCTAGTTAAGAGTTCCGTGGATGACAACTATTATCCTTCAAGAATGCTGTGTATTGCTCTCAAGTTCTATTACAAAGTTACAAAGTAATCAAGTGATAATTCAAAATACAAGACCAGAGAAACTTTATACTACATTTTATAGCAGGCCATACTTTGAAAGCCAGCTGGATACACTGATCTAGACAACAAAATCAATGTAAGGTCAAAAAGGCAGATTGTATTTTTGACATGTGACTATAACATGCCATAGATCACATCTTAATGTATTACAAAAAGGATAAAAGTACAAAGTAGAAAGTTACAAACACCAAGACCATAATCTACAGTTTACTAAAGTATAGACCTTTTTACCAACTTATGCAAGTTGGTGAGTCTTCAGAGTGTCAGCGGAAAGTTTGTCAGCTTTCTGATAAGATAGATCAGAGAAAGCATGTCTTCTATGTCATCGAAAGAAATCACTTCTATCTTGTAGGCCGGCTTAGGAAGACTTTCTCTTCTATGTTTCGGAAGACTTCATCTTTGGCTTTGGAAGATTTGGTCTTGGATTCGGAAGATTTTACACTTAGACAGTTTTTCTTAGGAGAAGTGTAAAACTTCCAAAGTAACTTCTGCAATGCACATACATACAAGCAGGAAGCTCTTTGGCTCCTTTGGTTGAATCAGCCTTTCAAGTATTCCTTACACATTGTTTTGTTACTTATAGTATTACTAATACGCAATTTCAATTATATCTTATCTTGTAATATCATTTTATAATTAATAAATTTTTATTATATTTATATTTTATTTTTCAACCCGTGTAATAAACGGGTTTAATAAAGCTAGTTAAGAATAAACTACTATTTGCTTGCATGTGATTTGATACAATATGCAATTTTCTTGCAAAAAAATTCAGTTCCTCCTCTCTTAAGTGTGGTTTTATAAAACTTCTTATTTCGATCCGCAAGACCAACACAGTTGCAAAGTGTCTTAAGTTCTTTTCTTAAACCCCAAAAGTATGTTAGATATAAAAAAATATTAAATTACTCTAAACTATCTAAACCTAAAAATACTCATTTTTATTCTCTCTACTACTGATCACATCCACCCATTGTCGGCTAGAACCATCTCCTGCCAGAACCCATCCCTGTCCATGTTTTCAAATGGTATCTTCTCATCGATGGCCAAACCACATAACCTCCAAAGCCCTTTGTTTTTCCACCAAATTACCACCAACCTTCACTTCTTATTTCGTCTTCTCGCGCAAACCTTCTCGGTGAATAAAAAATGTAAACTACGGGGATAAATAGAGGTATAGAGCTTGATTTCTATATTTGGTACCATTTGCACTTATAAACCATAAAGTCAATTTATTTGTTGATGGCAATTTATTTTATTATAATTAACCTTTTAACTCCGAATATCAAATATACAAAAATTTACTTTCTAACCTTTTAGGCTGGAAGAATGAAATCAAAACAAAACAAAGTCTCTTGTATTTAAACAGTACGTTTAAACCAAAACAAATAGAAGTGTTTAACATAGAGAAAATTTTAAATCCAAAGAAATTGATTAAAACACATGATAACAAAATCGCTATAAAAACTATAAGTTCAAATAAATTTCCACGATTCGATTCCAATGGAAGCAAACAAATTTGAGTATTCACTCATTGTAATCATATGTTTGATGAAACCATTTGATTCAGTTGGAATCATGATCAAATAAGCAAAATGCAGTCAAAGTAAACCTAAGAAATTAATTGCTTCTTGATCATCTCTATCTTTGTTGTCCTTTACAAATACATACTCTTAAAAATATTAACACCTGATAACCTACCTAAACACTTGACACTAATTACCAATGCCAAACACCCTCACATTTAGGCATTCGAGTTCATATTTACTACTATATTGTTGCTGCTCAAAAAACCATTGAATATAGTTGCTTACACATTCAGTACTCACCTTTCCACTATATGAGTATAGTATGCTTGAGCTTTGAAATAAGTAGCTATAAATACTGTGTTTGTTTCATTAAGCTCCCTTCCTACATACACTCACATCCAATTCACTTGTATTAGTATCAACCACAAGCAAATACATTACCATAAATTATTTATTAATACACTACAACTATTTAAATGATTCAAACTCATGAACAAACTCCCGCCACTCCTAAATGGCTATGCCTGAGATTTTATTTTATTTGTAGTAGCAACTCCCATCAACAATATATTTACTTCTATCAGTCCTAACTTCTTATCAGAATTAATTTTCGTTCATAATTGGTGAATTGTATCAATAGAATATAGCACAAAAATGACTTGTTTTCAAATCTTTAAGAAATGCATGGAAAAGAAAGTTTAATTAGAAGCCATCTGTACCAAAAAATAGGTCCCATTACTCATTATTACCCAAAAGGTTCATGGGATTCCCTCATGTATGTGGTTTACTTATTAATGATCATATGTAATAAAAAATTTTGAAAAAAAAAATACCAAACTGTTGTTTTCTTTTCGTAGCTTCTTCAGCTTTTGTCCTGTCAATGATCCCTTCTGCAAGTAAATTTAAGGTATAATGAATATCATCTTGTTCCGCATATAGAATTGGAAGGATATTTTTCTTGCATATGCTTTTTTTATAGTTTCTGCATATTCAGGTACATACTTTTTTCTTGTATATGTTTTTTATAATTTCTGCATACCTGCAAAATATAAAGAAGCCTAAAACGTTCAACTTCGACCTTAAGGCTTTGTCAGGTAACCTCCATTTCAAATTAAAAGACTCAGCAACCAAAATTAGTAACAGAAACACAATGTACGGTAACATCTATGACAGATGAGTCAACAAAACACAAAGAATCAAATAGCGTATACCACTATAAAGAGACATAACGAACAAAAAAAAAGACGAATCTCACCCCAAATACTCCATTTCTACCCGATGCAATTACAAGCTGCTGAGAGTATGCATCTTTGAGAGAGAAACAACTAATAAAGCGAGAAATTGTTCTCCACTTTGAAACCATGGTTTTCATTTACTTTTTCTGATGTAGTTTTCAAGTTCTTGAGCTGCAGAGGAGTCGCCATTGAAATCATCATCAACCCAATTCATTTTCCCACAGTTAACACTTACTATATCAAAGAAGCCACAAAGCAATTCAAATCAAAGTTAACTCTAAATCAAAAGCAAAATACATAAGAACACACAAAAATTGATTGGAAACTTACGACTTCAATGGTTTAAGAGAAAAGGGGTCTGGGAATCCCAATACGAACGCCGATTACCCATGAACCCTCTTTACGAATTGATGAGCACCGATCAAGGATGAACCCTGAGCAAGAAATTGATTGAAAACCGATCATCCCATGAACCGTGTTACCTTCTTCAATAGATGAGCAGTTGAACACAGATGATAGAAGGTGAGGCGGTGGAAGGTTGGGCGGAGAATGCAACACGTATCACTTGTATAGGAAATACCATAAATACCCTTGTTCACTGTAGCTACCGATCAAGGGTATTAATATATATTATAATACATATTAGTTAAGGAAGTAACAAGACCAAAATTTTTAAAGAAATCATTGCATACGTATATGCACCCATATATTTTTTTTGCCAAAGTTTTATTTAATCCTTCCATGCATCCTTAGATATTGGCACATCATTGCTACATCCATTATTTATTCCATCTATCGATTGCAAAATTTAAAATGGATGTGTGTCTCGGAATAAACTAATTTACAAAGTCAAATAAAGCTTGGAATTTGATTTTTCACTCTCCCAATTTAAAAGAGAACTGTTGAAATATCTCAAAGTCAAAGTACAACCCTAATAAATTATTACCATCTTGATTGTTATTGAGATGTTAACAACCGTCAAGAGAAAATGGAAAAGGGATTAGTGCTAAGTTGCAATGAATGAACGGCATGAAAGTAAATAGCGGTTTTGTTTGGCCACATGTATATACTTTAACATTTGTATTATAAGCATCATATGTTATATTTTATTGTAAGGGCACAAATAGAATAAAATGATTAATTTTTTGAAATTTAAGCATAACTTTTCATATGGGTGTCTTAATCCATATGTAAAATTATTATTTTATCCTCATTTCAGTTTTATTATAAAAGATATAGATAAGTATTAAAATTATTAAATTCACAATATGCTCCTAGAAATAAATTAGTATTATAGTTATTATAAATATGAAGATATATATATATATATATATATATATATATACTAGGTTATCGTCTCGTGTATTACACGGGGCTTTACAATAAATATTATATAATTTTATAATATGCAAGGGATAAAAATATTTGAACAACAAGCAAACAAAGTAAAAAAAGAATTGTAAGCTTTTAATTAATTTAAATCTTTGTCTAACAAACTCTTGTTTTAAATAGAAAACACAAATATGTAAAAGTTTTGTCTCACACTATACACTTATACATACAACTATACAGTATCATAACATATGATACATAGCTTAAAGAACCACTACTATTTTATGATCTAACAAAACCATCTGAATTTAGTATTTTAACAACCACAACTTGACCATTAAATCAATATATCAAAAGTTTAAAAACACTCTTTGTTTAAATAAATAGCTATGTTTTAAATAACATTTACATTATATCATTTAGAAAAGAGATATAAAGAAAACTATTATATTTTGTGTTTAAGTTAATGAATAAATGTTATTTACGAAAATTCAAAAATTTTAATTAAAATGTTAAATGCAATATTATAATAAAAAATGAAAATATAAAAGGTTTGTTGTCATATTTTGGTTGATTGAATCATTTAAATATGAACCTTGAGTTTTTCTAAATTTAGATTTTGATTTCGATTGTTGAGATATTTTTGCAATAGTATGTGAGATTAATTTGGAAGGGGTTCAAAATATATCATTTATTAGTATATATATATATATATATATATATATATATATATATATAAGTTGTATACTTAAATATTTAACTAAAATAATACTTAATTTAAATAGTATTTAGTTATAAAAATATAATTAGTAAATATAAATTTAAATGTCAATTTATAGTATTATAAACAAAATAAAATTTAATGAAGTGAATTAAATAATATCATATTAATAAATAATGTATTTATAATGTTTATTAAACACATGAAAGTGATAAGGGCAAAAACATCAAGGTATATAAAATTGAATGAATAAATTTATCATATTGCCCCTAAAGTGTTTTAAAATCTTAATCAATTCATATTTTACCTCTTTTAAATGTTTTGCACTCTTTTGTACATGTTGCTTCAAAAGTTGTATGCTTGGCAAAATTAAATCTCTATCCAAAGAGATCTTTATATTATTATAAAAGAGTAACTAATAGGGACATGTGGCAGCACCACATTCATCCTCATCATAATTTTTCCGCTTCTCTCTCCTACTTAATAGTTACTATAATTACTAATAATATTATTTAATTTATTTATAGACTAAAAGTATTTTTTAATAAATTAAGAAAGGAATCTTTTAATCAATATTATTTATAAAGAAATAAATTTTATAAAATAATCTTTTTTTCAAAAACATCAAACTTTTTTAAAAATATAAAATATTTTAAAAATCAATATTTTTAAAAGTAAAAATTTTTATAAATAAAAAATAATTATAAATAAATTTTATAAAACTTTTTGTTTTGAAACAAAATATTTAGTTTTTTTAAACAAAAAAAGTTTAAGAACTTGATATCATTATTTTGTTACCTATAGTCCTTATACATAATTTCAACCGTATTTTATCTTAAAATATCGTTTTATAATTAACAAAATTTTATTTTATTTATTATTTTATATATTCAACCCGTGTAATACACGGGTTATTAAGCTAGTGTATTATATAGTAGTATAGATATAAGTATTTAAATAAAATAATACTTAATTTAAATAGTATTTAGTTATAAAAATATGATTAGTAACTATAAATTTAAATGCTAATTTATATTATTATATGTGCATTAAATAATATCAGATTATTAAATCATGTATTAATAATATGTATTAAATAATACAATAATTAGAAGAAGTTAATTAAATGGGGGTAAAAGTGAAACTATTACATAAAGCACTTGTATTGTATGCTGAAAATGTTAGATAAGTGTATCACACTTTGAATGAATTTACCATATTATTTTTCTAATATATATTATATAGTAGTATAGATAAATTGTTATTTACTAGTTATTACTCATATTAACAAATGAATTAAATGAGTCAATCCAACACATAGCATGATTTTAAGTGTATCTAGGTTATTATGAAATCTTTAACATGAATAAATACGGGGAGATATTTTTCACCCAATTTTATGAGATTCTTGCTATGAAACGAAATAACTCGAGGTTGAGTTGCTTGATATAATTGCAACCCTAATATGAACTGATCTAATTGAATGTACAACATAACTTTGAGTAGGTAATATGGTAACTAAAACTGTACACTTTAATACAAATAGCTTAACAAAGATACTACTTATAGCATGAAAATAATATGTTTAATCTTTTATTTATTAAAGCTTTCATATATCATACGTGATCATACATTATAAATTTCTTACCATGAAAAGAGTGGAGTAAGTTCTATAAAAAGTACATATATCATTTCGTTATTTATTTATGAAACTTTGATATGGTGACTTGACTTATCGACCCTTAGCTCACCACCAAGCTTACCCAATGGAAGGAAGCCTAACAACCACCCCGTTACGGTTCACCCACACCCGTACACGGTCGCATCGAAAATCAGTTGTCACAAAAGACCCCTCCAAGACAACAATAGCATCGACCCGTGGGTTCTCTCTCTCAATCGTAGCAGCTGCTACGTCTCCCCTCGTGCCTACAAGTTCAGGCCATGAACTCTTACCTGTAGGATTGTCAATAAGTTAGTTCAAATCATATGAAATAACTTGCAAATATTAGAAGAGAGAAAGTGTATATACCTTCACATGTGCTTGACATTATGGATTTTGCATTGAAAGACGTAGAGTTTATGAGGTATAAATAGTGTATGGATTATACAGTTACGTTACGCAATGAACTTTAAACTTTCAACTTTTTCAAATGTTCTAGTTATTAATAGTAGAAATTTCTTAGTCTAAATATTCAAATTTGCTATTATTGTTGAAGTTCAATTTTATTTGAAAAGTAAGACAAATAGGATAGCATGTGTTGACTTTCCAAATTAGAGCATGCTTATTATCATTCAATGATAAACTAACTTAATCTATAAAAGTTTGAGTATGTATATTCAAAAAATATTTGAATCATCAACACTGATTATCATTTAAACAAAAATTTGCAAGGACACACACATACCATTCTCTTTATGATCCATTTTGTCGAATAGTTATGTGAAATATTAAGGATATTATCGTTTTTTAAGTTTCGTTGAAGAATCATTGTAACTAGTGGCAAATGAAATGTTGTAGGAATGTTGTCGCAAACTTTCGTCTTTAAAAATCTTTTGCTTTAAAAAAGCTGTTTTTTTTAAATCTCCAATTTATTTTAAAAATACTTTTTATTAAACAATGTCATTTATAAAAGTTCTTTGTATTAAAAAATTCATTTTTATAAAATTTTGTTTTAAAAATTTTATGTTTTTTAATAAAAGGAAACATGTTTTTAATTTATCAAAAAGTCTGTTTTATAATTTAAAATATATATAAATAATATCATTAGTATTCAATATATCATTAAACAGTTAACTTTCATTTTAGTAACGACAATGACCAAATCTTAGATGAATACTAGATGAACAATGTAGAAAAATGTCACGTGACTTTTAAATATTTTAGTTTATTAGTATAGATATTAATTTAAGACCAAAATCATTAAAATATCATTACATACATATGAACCCATATATTCTTTTCACCAAAAAACTTATTAAAACCTTTTATGCATGCTTAGATACTGACACATACCAATGATTTCTTGTTCTAATGGTGCAAATGAAATGTGAGATATTTTGCTTTTTTTAAGGTCGTGGGTTTAATCATTGATATAAACAAATGATTACTAACTTAATGTTACTAACTTAGTAACTACTAACTAACCGTTCAAAAAATATATATATCGACACATCATTGCTACAAAATCTGCTACCAAAATTTAAAAGAGAAAATTACGAAAATGATCATTTGACCAAATCAAATTACTAAAATAACCATTCAAAAATGAAGTTTATCAAATAAAACAACCAATCTATCACGCCACGTGTCCATCCATCGTTGACGTGGCGAGGGATTATGAGAATCCCTCGCCCAAGGAAGCGTGCCGACGAGGATCAGCCATAATTCCTCGCCTATGTGTCCATCCCTCATCCAAAATTACAAAAATACCCCCCTTGCCCATAATTATATATATATATATATATATATATATATATATATAATGTTTTTAACCAAAAAAATCCGTATTTTATCTATTTATTGTTTTTTAAATACTTAAAAATTTAATTTAATTTCATTTTTCCCTATATAATACAATGTTTACTCTTAACAAAGTTACCAAATCTTACATTCTTCCCAACATTTTTGTTGTTTTTTTCTTAAAATTCTCTCAAATTAAAAAATATCAGTTAATATCATACTATGCAGTGAGAGTAAATGATATTTCGTAAACGGTGTTGAAGAGCATCTACCATTAAAAGGTAAATGTCAGGTATCGATAACCGTATTTAACTTTGAATTCTCAGTTTTGAAGAAATAACATGTCATTTTTAAGTAAACATTGTTTTATATAGGGGAAAATGAAATTAAATTAAATTTTTAAGTATTTAAAAAACAATAAATAAAAAAATACGGATTTTTTGTTAAAAACACACACACACACACATATATATATAATTATGGGCGAGGGGGTATTTTCATAATTTTGAGCGAGGGATTTCCATAATCCCTCGCTGAGTCAGCGAGGGATGAACATGTGGGCGAGGGATTATGGCTGATCCTCGCCGGCACGCTTCCTTGTGCGAGGGATTTTCATAATCACTCGCCACGTCAGCGAAGGATGGACACGTGACGCGATAGGATTGGTTGGCTGTTTTATTTGTTAAACTTCATTTTTTATCGGTTATTTTAATAATTCGATTTGGTTAAATGATTATTTTCGTAATTTTTCCAATTTATAAAGGTTGTGCTCGGAATTCAACCTTACAAAGTCAAATCAAACGTGGCAACTTTGACTTTTCATTCTGCCAATTTAAACGAAACCTGTTTAAAAATCTCAATGTCAATTTACAACCATTAATGCTTGAAGTGCAACCTATCGATAGCCCTTGACATCTGCTTAAGTTTTTAAATTGACGTCAATGAATTCATTATATTATATTAACTAGGTTAGTACCCCGTATATTACACGGGTTGAATATATAATTATTAAATAATTAGTAAAAAAGTTTATGAATTATAAAACTATGCTTAAAAATAAAATATGATTATAATTACTTATCAAATAGCTATTTTAAGTAAATAAACAATAATATATTTTTCTTAAACTTTTGTTTTATAAAAAAATTTATGGTTTGTAAATATTTTGTTTTAAGTAAAATGATTTTTTTTAAAAGTTCATTGCTTTTTTATTTTTAAAAAGTGTGTTTTTGATTTAAAATAAATAGATTTTCAATTTATTAAATTATACATTTTTTAATTTGAAAATGGTATGGGTAATATTATAAGTATTCAATATTAGTTTAATGATATAGAGAAAAGAGAAAGTTAGTATGATTAGGCTTACGATTGCGTCACGTATTATCTTATTTTTTTCTTATTATAGATAAATTGAAACAGATAGATAGATATATAGATAAATAGGCTAGAAACTCATTTATTAAATGGATTATAGTTAGTAATAAATATAAATATTTACATTACTATATTTTATTATAAGATATGAATTTTATATGCGTAATAGTTCAAGGAAATAAAACAATTATATTAATTTTTTTAACTCTCTTATCTAAATAGTTTCATTTTTAAACATTCGTATTAAGATTCTTTTATAAAAAAATTATCTTTATAAAAATTAAAAACTCTGGTTTGTAATTATTCTAGTTGTTTTAATAAGATTGTTTTTAGAAAAGTTCACATTTTTTATATTTTTTTAAAGAAAGGACGGATTTAAAATATTTTGTTTCAAAAAGGTTTAGTGTTTTTGAAAATTTTCATATTATATAAATTTTTTTGTTATTTGTTCTATTTTAATTAAAAAATGTGATTTTTAATTTTCTTAATAAAATCTAACTTTAAAAAGATACATTGATTTTAAAAAATTTAGATAAAAGAGAGAAATATTACAATTAATAAAATTAATCTTTAATAAGAGAGAGAAATTAATTTTGATATTTAAATTACTATAATACCCTTTTAAAGGGAAAATAAGTTGATAATGTCTAAAATAATGACAAGTGGCAAAATGATAGGTTAAGAGAATGACATTTGACTTTAAAAAGCTTGGTTTATTAGAATTTATAGATGCATGAAGTGCAACCAATAGAATAGCCCTTGACATCTGCTTAGAGAATTCGCATCTAAGTTTTTAAATTGATTTGAATGTATTCATTATATTATATTTATAAGTGGTTGTGAGAGCATTTACATCTAAAAGTCATTATTATTTTTTTTTATTTTTTCAATCAAATAATACCTTTCATATCCTTATTATAATTCTTTCTCTCTCCCTCGCTCACAATCATTTTAAAAAAATATTAAAAAAATTATAAGTGATTAACAATGTTTCCCTAAATTTATAACGTTTTATTTATTCTCTACTTACAACCACTAATAATCACCATTTTATATAATTTAAAATTTTCACTTACAAAATTTTGGAGAACCTAATGTGAATGCTCTGAGTGGAATAAAGAAAAAATATTGTTGTTCAATATGTATTTTAAGAAAACACTTTTCAAACCCTTATAAATTTTTTTAATATCTTTTAAAATGGTTGTAAGTGGAGAAGAGAGAGAGAGAGAGAGAAAATAATAATAATAACAAAGGTATAAAATTATTATTTAATTAAAAAAATAAAAAAATAATTTTTATTGTAATTATATTAAAAATGGTAAGGAATGAAACGTGAATCTTCTTATACCCATAATTTATCAATGCCCTTCAAACATATCTGATAACTAGCCTAAATCCCGTGTGTTTTACGGTTTAAAAAAATAAATATGAAATATATTATTTAATAATATATAATATAGAAGAATGTGAAAGTTAAAAAAATATGTTAGGAATTAAGTTACATATAAGATAAAAATAAAAAAAGTACTAATCGTTGTGAAAACTAATTACCAAAATATTGGATCATTTTAAAAAATTAAGATTATGCTTATCATAATTTCATTTAAATTTCAAATTATATATATATATATATATATATATAGATTTCAGTTTTAAATTTAGAAAAACATTTAAAAGAAAATTATAGGATTTTATAAATTAATGTTTTCATGTTTACATTGATTTCTGATTTAACATATGAATGAAAATAATACATAATTTGGCCATTTAGATTTTTTCATGTAACTTAATTGACTTATATTAGTAGAAAATATCATAAATAATTTATAGTTTTTTGATTAATTAATTATAAAGGTTTTAAATATTACGATAAAAAATGAATGAAAATATATATGAAATAATAAATCTTGAACATGTTGATTTAAACACAAATGAACGAATAATTGGTAAAGAAAAATGCGAAAACTAAGGGTTAATTTTTTGTGCTATTTTTAAATGTTTAATACGCTTTGATTGAAATGTAATATTTTCAATCTTATGTACACATATTTATATTATGAATATATAAATGTCAAAGCCATTAAATTGTTAAAGAATAAAATTGATAAAATATTATAACAAATTTAGTTGTAAACATGAAGAAACATATTAACTTAAATTGTATAGTGATTGTATATAAAATTAAATTGTGAAAAACTAATACCTTAACATTATGTTTGAAAATTTAGATTCTATTCATAATAACTTGCATTTAAGATCATTGTGCATATATTACAAAATGATTTTATATTTTCATAAAATAAATTATAAGAAAGTATAGGAGTATACAAATAATTGTTTACATTTGACATTTATTTGAATTTAAAATATAAATGAAATTAATTCTAATTTTAGAAACTTTTTATTTTAGGAAAACAAATTAAGAGAAAATTTAGGAGTTTACAAAGAGTGTTTAATATGATGACAAGTGGCAATATTTTTAAAAAAATTTGACATGTGGCAAAGGGTGCTTAATATAATGACAAACTAGGTTAAAAACCCATGTAATACATGGGTGAAATAAAATTTAACATGTTAAAATTATTATTTTTTATAAAAGTTTTATATCTTACATGTTATTACTTATTAGTCATTGGTGAAATTAAAAATAATAAATATCTAAGAAATTATAAATAAAAATAATAAAAAATAAAAATTTTAATATTATATTTTAAGATAAGATATAATATAAATCATATGGTTTAGTATGTTTTAATAAATTATTAGAATAAAAACATTTATAATTTAAATATTATATATTATAGTTTACATATTTAAATTAATTCTCATTTAATATGAGAGAGGCGGGAAATATAATTTTAGAGTTAATCAGAAATTGCCAAGTGTCCATTTTAAACCTTCTTTTATTATAATAGATAGATGTCAAAACCCTTTTCTTTTATTATATATAAAGATGATAGGCTGCAGAAACAATTAAATTTCCCTTTTATAAGTTGTTAATATTTTTGGTTATTGTTATTTAGACTTGCATTTTCCAGTCATTTACTTTGATTTAGTGAATTCAGTTATGTTATTAGACGTTAAATATGTCAAGTTGAAAGAACTGGGTTAACGTATTATTTCCGTGTGTAAAAACTCTAACTCCATTATTTAAGAATTTAGTGTTACTAGTTACCATGATAATATGATCTATCACTACTATATTTACTATATCACTACAAGAAATGTCTTCAATAGAGGCAACAGGGGCCATTAGCGGCGACAACCATTAGCGGCGACAGCAATAGCGACAACAGTCGCCGCTATTAAGTGACGATCCGTTTGCTTTTTCAGTACTAAGATCTGGCCGTTGAAAGTGCGCTAGATCTGACGGTCAGGATTCCACCGTACACAAGGACCATTAGCGGCGACATTTAATGAGTATTAGAGGCGACAAGTCGCCGCTACTTTAAGTATGATTATAATTGCATATGAATAAATAAAATATTTTTTTTTAAACTATGATTATAATTGCATATGAATAGCTACTTTAAGTAATTAACAATAATATATTTTTTAAACTTTATTTTATAAAAAAATATGGGTTTTAAATATGTTGTTTTTAAAAATATGAATTTATTTTTAATCGAGTTTATTGTATTTTATATTTTATAAAACTTTTATTTTTAAAAAGTGTGTTTTTAATAAAAAATAGGTTTTAATTTATTAAATTATATAATTTTTAATTTTAAAATGGTATGATTAATATTATTAATATTCAATATTAAATAATAAAGAAAAATGAGAAAGTTAGTACGATAAAACTTACAATTATATCAAGTATTATTTTAGATTTTTCTTTATTATAGATAGATATATAGATAAATAGATAGGCTAAAAATACATTTATTAAACGTATTATAGTTAGTAATAAGCACGAATAGTTACAGTACGAAATTTTAATATAAGATATGATTAAAATTATATATAAGTAATAGTTCAAAAAATAAAATAATTATACTATTTTTTTAACTCTCTTATCTAAATAGTTATATTTTTAAACATTTGTTTTAAGATTTTTTAATAAAAATTTTATTGTTTATAAAAATCTTGTATATTAAAATTTTGGTTTTCTAATTATTCTGGTTGTTTTAATAAAACTACTTTTAGAAAATTTCATATTTTTTTATAATTTTTTTAAAAAATGGACCGATTTAAAATATTATGTTTCAAAAACGTTTACTGCTTTAGAAAATTTTATATTATATAAAAATTTTATTTTTTTGTTATTTCTATTTTAATAAAAAGATATGATTTTTAATTTACTTAATAAAGTTTATTTTTAAAAACATAAATTGATTTTAAAAAATCTAGATGAGAGAGAAATATATCAATTAATAAAATTTAATTTTTATTACAAGAGAGAAATTAGTTTGAGCGTTTAAATTACAATAATACCCTCTTGGATGAAAAATGAATTAAGGATGTTTAAAGCAATAACAAGTGTCAAAAAAATTGTTTAAGAGAATGATAATTGTTAAAAAAAACCTTTTTTTTTTATTATATTCTATAGATTTTAAAAACCATTCAACAAAATCTTTAAGCATAATGTAGAAGTGACTTGTACTCAAACTTTATGGATATTTTCTTTCATCTTTAACCGCCTCTTTGGTCTCTCTCGGAACACATTTTCTCTCTTTCTCTGTTTCTTCCCTATTCATCTTCATCTTCATTTGATCTCAACAGAATAGTTTCAAGCTACGCTCCATCACAAAGACGCAAAGGAATATGAAAGCTGACGATTTTGAACGACATCAGGAGATATTGCAGGTGGGAACAACGGTTTTGTTCTAATTTTGACTTCGATTTGCTTGGTTTCCTCCTTAGGATCGTTTAATCGAGTTCTAAAGGTATTTTGTAATCTCTTTATGCTTATTTTTAGCCTTATCTACTTGGGAGTTTACTTTTGATTTATTGTCTGACCAAGTTAGATAACCCTTGACCTACTCAAATCGTTTATCAAGAGTTTAGGGTTTAGAGCAATTTGGTATTATTTGTGATGTATATCTATAAATTAAGAATGTCAAGTGTTTTACATTTATCTACTTGGTTCTTTTTTTTGTTTTGCACCTCAGCATTCAAGCTAAATGAGAAGAAATCAACTACATTAGTGAAGGCTAACATTAGGCGGACTAATGTGTTCACCTATATTGTCGTTTAATTATTCTATCATATGAATGATATTACATACAATCCAGTGGCAGACTCATAAAATTTTTTAATAGGGGTCAAAAGATTAAAAGCTTCGGTTGTGTATCGCTAAATAATATATATTTTTATCACGGTCTAGTTCGGTTCGGGTCAGCCGTCAGGTCAGATCACATGATAAGAATATAAGAAAATCAAATTAAAACAAATAATTTCATAATTGATCTACCATTATGTTTTACTTTTCAAACTAACATTAACATTTAACCCTAATTATGAGCTTAAACGAGTCAAAGCTGACTTGTTAACTACTCAGGATCAGCTTATCAAAAGCTTGGCTTGAGCCGAGCTTTAATGAGCTTGAGCTCATATAATAAACGAGCTAAAGTCGGAGTTTCACATATAGAGCTCGAGCTGTGTGACAAGCCTAAATAAGCCTTTTCATTTATATAATTTAATTTAATCCATTAAATATCTATACTACTATATTAAGGAGAAAGGAAGGATAAAGAGGTAATTTCATATGGGGATTAAGACGCCCATATGAAAGGTCGTGTATAAATACTTAAAAATTAACCTTTTTGTTACATTTATGCCCTTAGTATAACATATGATTCACATGGTACAAAACCTAAAGCACATACATTTGCCCTGCCATTCACCTTCAATGCATACATTATTGCTATAGAGCGCTCAGTCCCCTTCCCCTTCCCCTCTACCATCCGCCTCTTCTTCTCTTTCAATTCAAATGCAGGCAATTGAATCGCACGCCATGAATGCCCGAAGCTTTCAATCCCCTTCTCCCTTTCAATTCAAACGTGTGTAGTTGAATCGTTGGCCATGAATGTTCCTTCTTCTCCCTCAATTCAATCACAGGGCCATTTAGTTCTATCGGTTTCAATCCCCTTCCGATCGTTGGTGAGTTCGTTAAATTCAATCAAGTGCTCCATTCATGTTTGTTATCTTCTTGGTTTGTCGTAAATCATCCGGCTATTATTGTTTGATTGCTTAGTTTTCATCAAAATATTACTGTTTTTTCGTTGCTTGTAATTGCTTTTGATCGAGGGATCACCATATTCATCTGATAGAAACATATCATCATTTATGTAGTTTCTTTCACAGTCTCATGCATGTCCTCCACATGTTTTTATAAATGCCCCATCCAATTTTTGTTTTTTTCTTCATAATTGGATAATGGTGGTCAGAACTCAGAAGCTAGGGATTAATTCATGGAGAGGACGAATCACTGAGGGAGATCATTTTCAATTAACTAACTGAAGTTTGCTATATGTATTTTATTTTGTAATGTAAGTTATGATGCTCATGTTTGATACGTGTTGTTATGTATCTCAGGAGGATGATATACTGAGGGAACATGCAGGTATCCTTTCCTCTATGTGTATTTCAAGTATGGTTTCATTTCCTTTAAACTTATTAGTTTATGTTAAAGTCAACTAATGGTTTGATCAAAAGCTATTTGAAATATACTGATGGTTGGATTGATAATGGATATTGAGAGTGTTGTTGTTGGAAATCAAATGAATTTTGAACTTTAATTTGAAGACATTCTTGATGGGTGTTTTGGGTTTACGTAGTTGTTCTCCTTGTTTTATGTTAATTGGTATGCTCTTTTGAATGCATTTGATGAATGGATATGGTTTGTAAGGAACATTTTTTGGAATACTATTTTAATTTTAAGATTCTACAATATTATATTTTGGTAATGTATGCCATTCAAATTCTGTGCGTGGTTTATTATTTTAAATCTTTGATCTTTGATTGATCCTAATATAATCTTTTCTAAAAACCAATAAACATTTCATATTACTCCTTTATGATTAATGAATTTGTTTATTTTTTGTTTATTGTTTTTTTAAGTGTGCTATAAAATTTTTAAGTAAATAACAAGTCACACTAATCTTTAACTCGGTTGATGTGAATAGCAATGAACATCTTTTAATGGTGAACTGACATTTAGCAAGCTGTTTGTTTACTAATTTGTCGGTTGTGAAGCATAATGTTTTTTTTACTGTCTATATTTCATCTGTCTTATGTTATAGTCTTGTTGCAGCTTCATGCTTTTGGTTTAAATAAAGTTGTTGTTATGGTTGGTATTATGAAAGTTATTGTTTAATTGATTTAAAGTTCATTCTTAATCTCTTTCCGTGTGTTTAACCGATTTGATTATTCTTCAACTTTGAAAGACTAATTAACTTATTGAATGAGAAGTCAAATTTATTGAGCAACTTCGGACATGTTATTTAAACGTATGCTCTTATCTTGATTTTATTAAAGGTTTGAAGAATGATTCTTGTTCTTAAATCTAAAGAGAAGAGGCAGTTATGAGCTCGACAAGGTATATTTCTGGAAACATGATTTTGCATTTTTACTTTTAGTCCCAGAAACCTTGTAATGGATGAATGTTCCTGGAGAGGTAAATAGTTTTCAATAACTGTGGTAATGACGACAAATAGATTGATGAACATGGCTCCATTTAGAATGCACAATACCTCTTTAAGTGACAAAGTATTTCAAAGAGATTATGTATTATGAAAAAATTTTCTTCGTGGTTACATGAAGCATGGTGATTGAAAAATATGTTTTCTCGCTGTTTAACCAAATGAGGAGCTTAAAGACTCAATCAAGTTGAAGGTCTATTTGATTTTATATTACATCTTGATTATGTTGAGAAACAAGGATAACAACTTCAGCATTACTGGATATACCAATGAATCTGAAGTCTCGGGGGAAAAAAAGTAACATTGACTATATTATATATGTTAATATAATCTCTCAATATCAAGTCAGCAATAAAGATATGAAGTAGAAGCTGGTTTACATAAATATCAAGTTACTGGCCAATGGCTGCAAAAAATATTAGCAACAGTTAGAACTTGAAACTTAATGCAAATGATTATGAGTTACAGGTTGCAATAAAGAAAACATGGAATTTGTTATGGGTTTTGTTTGCTAAAGACATGAAGAAATTAAGCATAACTAACTTTTCTAAAGATGATATTTAGTTAAATCTGGTAAGCTTCAATATTATCTTCTGAAGTAATGCTTTACTGTTGATTTGTATTCCTTTCTTTAATTAGCATATCACTGGAACATTTCTACGTGAAATAGAACGTTTATAACAACCATTTTAGCACCTCATATTTGTAAACAGGTACCTATACGCGTTTACTATCTTACTTATGGACAAATCGATTTGTTCGACCCAATTACTATCTTACTGATGAGTAGTAAGATGAAAAACAGATTGGGTTAAGTACAAAGGAGCCAACAATCAATTATACTTTTAGAACTCAAAACATGTTATAAGTAGACAATGTTTGAACTAGCCATTATTAGAAGTCGCATGTTTGACTCACTTATTGTTTTATCTATGAATGAAATGCTTTTTTTCCTCCCATTAACTCTTTCATTTAGAAATGAGCGTAAATTTTTACTTATTCTGTGTATTTTATATATTTTACATATTGGTCTCATGATTTGGGCTTTACACTTTTACCAATTGCATTTTATACCTTTTATGGTATGACAGACTTTTTCTTGAAGAACAACATATGAAGATGTTGAATATCAAACATGACGTAGCATACCATAGACCAAATGTGATCGTTCAAACAAGGTATCAAAGCAATGAATGTAACACAGTAACATGCTTGCTTTTAAAGAGTAATTACAAATTCCACCTTGAATAAGGTAACAAGTTGAGCAAATTAGAATTTTCATCTTCAACTATAGGTTAATGTGATATATAATTGACTTCTTTCAAGAATGTTTTGTTTGTTTCCGGATACATTTTCATATTTTTCACTAACATATTAACACAAAGTATTTATTAGTCATAGTTTCATATGCATTTACCTATCACCTGCCGCCAAAACAAATTTATATATATACCACTCATATTTACATTGATTTACTTTTTATTATTCAAACTTTTCAGTTTTGCATATGAAAAAAAAAAAAAAAAAAAAAAAAAAAAACACATTTGAATGGAGTTGCTATTTTCTACTATCATACTATAGGCAAGCCTCTATATAGACCGGAAAACTACAAAAAAAAAATAAAAAAAAAATCAAACCATAATAGTCACAATGCAAGGAGCTGCAGAGGTTGACAGTTATAGTGGGTTATGTATTAAAAAGGTTACAATTATTTTTATGGCATGCTGCAGACGATAATTATGCATATGCAATAATAATTTTTTACACATGTCACACTAAGAAATTTGAATTACTCTATATTTAAAAGACAAAGTGAATGAATAGTAATGGTGGATATCTAAGCCGTTGGGTATTTGATCGACGGTAAAGAAGGAACCGTTGTGTTTTTAGCTTACACGTGGTTTGTGTCGTGGCACTATATAATCAAAAGGGAGAGAGAAACCACCGCTTCGATGGTAGATGTGGGAAATCGGCATTTTACCCCTGAAAATCTGAAATCATGCAATGGCGACGAACATGGAATAGAGGAAAGCCGCAAGCTGCCGATCTTTCACTTGAACCGATGTCAGTCTCGACATCTGAAACTGTTTTGATTGCTAAGCGAGTTTCTAGGGTTCCTGATTCAGAACTCTTAAATCACTAAAGTGTAAAAACCTTATCTGATATCAAGAATCGCTCATTTGTCTTTTGTGCGGTGTTATGTGGGTTAGGCTTTTTCTGCACCAGGGCCTGTTTATCTTCTGTCGCATAGTAAAAACCAAAATTGATCTGGGTTCTGGGAGTATTATGTGCTTAGGGCTTTATATTCATGGAGATGTAGATGACAGTGATCGAAAACGCAGGTTTGCCGACAAGTTTTTTTTTTTCTTTTCATTGCATAGTGAGAACATAAACCCGATTTTGTATCGTTTAACAAATATAGTTTTGTGTTTATTTTATTTTTTTTCTAATTTTCTTCGTGTTCTAATTTTCGTGGGTTTAGAAACATTTAGTGAAGATGAAGTTTTAGTGGACAAAAGGAGGCTTACTATAGTTGACTGCTCTAGGCCATCATATGAGTGTATTTGGGATTTTATTGATATTGCCTACTTTAATTCTTCTTGATCTTGGTGGTTATTCATTACAGGTAGTAACAGAAAACATAAGCCAAAGTGAATAGTCATGGTATTCAAATCAATGATTTTGAGCACCAGATTATACTAGCCTCATTCCCAGCTTTTGGATTGAATAAAGCTTTGGAGGGTAACCGCTTAATCAGAATTTCACTGCTAGCTTTATAACAGAGGTTGATCTAAACAGGAGTGAGCCCCAGGATTTACATAGTAACTTATCTTTTTTTTTGCACCTATGGTATGAACAAAAGCAACACCTAAATCTTTTGATGACATCATGAGCAAAATTGATGCGTGCATAAGGTTGACGGGCTACTATCTTTGTGACGTGTTCTCTGTGGGCAAACTGCATGAACGAGAGACAAAGTTTACATTTTTTAGTAACCAAGACCATCCACATAACCTATGTGTTTGGTTACGTTCAGCAGTTTTAATTTTAGCTTTCGTTCGTCCCAGTTAAGAATTTACATTGGTATGCTAATACTTTATTACTCTTATTATATTTTTATGTGTCGATGCAGGAATTTAGAGTGGAGAAAATTTCACATGACTTGTAATGAAAGTAAGTAAGAGATTGAGTAGAAACTTAAATATTTATTTGTTTCTTTAGCAACCTACGAAATGCTCCAATGATCTGATAACAGATTAAATTTTAATTCATGATTTTGATGTAGAAATTACAAATGATCATAGGAGTGTCATCCCAAAGCATATTAATGAGTAATCCAATTCTTTTAAATTCTATATTGTTTATTAAGATATAATCTTAAAAACTAATTGTATGTAATGATTTTTGTATCCAAAGCTTAAAGGCTGCTCAAGCCACAAATGCAAATAGAAGTATGAAAAAAACTTCATAAACAATTAATGGTAAAGTTGTAAGACAATAGAAAAGTATAACTGTGCATGCATGATGCATAACTTTAGATACGAGCACAGTAAATAATTCATTCTTTTTGCATATTCTTGTCAAAATTCAAAAACTTGGATCCGCAACTAACTAATGGGTTTTTTCTGGTACATAGACATTTGCAGTTGTGAATTAAGGCTCAATGTAAGTATTTACAGTTGGTCAAAAAAGCGCAAGACACTTGTAGGGTACAGTTCATAGAGGTAACAAAGGGTCGGAGACTGTTTACGAAGTGTCTCAACTAATTAATTTGATATCAAGAAGATGTAGCCTGTGAAAGGTGAACTTATCTAAATTTTGGATCTTCCTACTTACTAAATGTTGGGTTTCATTTTTATTGCTTAAATTTTCCAATCTTCTGTTTTCATTTTGTCGATTAACATGTATGTATATTTGTCTTATTTGATCTAAGTATAAAGCAAATGAATTGCAATTTTTATAACTTAAAATCAGGAAGGATAGAAGGTTGGGAAGATCCATGATTTATTTCAGATGCAAATCAGAGGTTCTGGATCAAGGTAACGAGGTTAAGGTTATAATAAGTTATTTTAAACTTTCACCATAATAACTTTCCATGATTTTACGATGGGTGCTTATTTAGTCTCTACAGCAATGGGTGCAACTTTTAAGTATATAGCAAAGATGCAAGGTAAATTTATATATATCTTCATGAATAATGATTGGTTAATGATAAATGATCATTGGTTTTCTTCTGAGAAGAAACTTTGGTTTCATGTCTCCGGTGTGCAAAAAGTTCTAAACCATGGAGTCCTCTTAAGGATGTACTAAGGTAATAATGTGCCCCTCAGTTTGTAAAGAAAAACATATATTCTTTTTATTTTTATGATTTAGGTTTTTATTTGTGCTTGAAGGGTCAATCACATTCACTAATGCTCCTGCTATTGGTCGAACATTGATGGAAAATGACCCATCTTGGTTTAAAGATTTGATCTTATTTTGAAAGAGATGCTGCACCTCTGATATGATGAAAATCACTGCTTATGCAATTGATTTTTAAAAATTTCCAAATAATATTTAAAAGTGTTGTTGAAGCTCTATACATTGGTGCAACTGAATCCACATGTTGCCAACGAGTAAACAAGCTAATGTTTCAACTGTTTGAATTTTAATTAGTGCTAAACTCAAACTCAATAACATTAATACACATAACACTGATGACTTTCAGATAAGCAACAAATGATGTTAACAATTCAATCAACAGCAATGATGGTTAGCTTCATCTTCATCAGTGGTAACACATGCTACTAAGTAGTTTCTGATTGAAGTGTTTTTAACTTTGACTTCACATATTTATCATGAGTATCTTCAGTTTCATTTGTTCTAGCCAGTTATACATGATTAGATGTTCTTGATTCTAACAACATGTTTCAGGTTGCTAAACAAAGTTGAAAATGAAGTTGTACAAGCTAAGACAAGACTGTTAACTTAAATAACCAAACGTATCCCCGCCGCAACATGCGGTGGGGATAAACCTAGTTACTTTTATTTTTGCTTATCATTGTATGGAACAACAATTACAATGAGTTATGTATTACAAAATGGGTTAAGTATGTTATTATGGATTATACATTACACAGTTTTTGAAAGTTTCATATTTGGTTTTTGAGTTATTGTGATTTGGTTCAATTCATTTGTATACTCTATTACTCTTAACAGGTTTTGAAATTGGTTATTGTTATTACTAGGTGATGGTCATATCAAAATTGGTTATTGTTATTAACAGGTGATGGTCATATCAATTGGTTATGTATGTTAGTTTCAAATGTAGGTTGTGGACCATTGAATTTGTCATTTTCAATTAGTATATCAATTGTATTAGCAAATTAGTTTAAAAAACAATTATTTTTAAATATCTAACCTTTCGTGCATTGCAAGAAATATTTACTTATTACTTAACTATAATAATCATCTTAGAAGGACTATAAAGTAATTTAATCACATTTAATTCTTTTTGAAGGGCGCTACACCCGCAACAACGTGCGGGCATTCCTGCTAATATATTTATATAAATAATTGTTAGTATATATAAAACTATGATAAATATAATAAATATTAATCAAGGGAGTTTCAAAAATCTCTCAATAGCCAAGCTTAAGGTTTAGAAATAAAGCTCTACTACACAAGCAGAGCTTGCGCTCGACTTCTCTTAAGACAAAACGATTCCAGCAAAAGCTTAGACGATCTCAGGTTAGGCTTGACTTGTCTACACCCCTACATAACACTCATATACAAATAGGGCCAGGATATTTTCAGAATTAAAGATTACGAGAACTGGGAAAACTCATCATAACTATTAATTATTTTAGTTTTTATTTTTAATTTTATTTATTCATAAGGGTAATAGTGTAATTGTACATTATGATATTAATTATTTTATTTTTTTCATTCCCTTTATTAGGTAGGTTACATATTTTACTTCCTTTATTAACACGAACAAATTATAGAGAATATTTTCATACATCATATATGATCATGTAATTGTATATTAACACGAAACTAATATGTTACATGTTTTATTTATTAATACTTTCGTACATCATATATGATCATACATCATGAATTTCTTACCATAAAAAAGTAGAGTAAAGTTTATAAGCACATATATCACTTATTTATTTATGAAACTTTGATCTTGTGACTCGACCTATCGGCCCTTAGCTCATCAAGAAGCTTAGCGAGTGGAAGGACGTCTAACTACCACCCCCATTAGGGTTCACCCACATAAACACATGGTTGCATCGGAAATCAGTTAGCACAGGTGTCCCCTCCAAGACAACAATAGCATTGACCCGTGGATTCTCTCTCAATCGTAGGAGCTGCTGCGTCTCCTATCACGCCTACAAGCTCAGGCCATGAACTCTTACTTGTTGGATTGTTAATAAGTTAATTCAAATCATATGAAATAACTTATAAATATTAAAAGAGAGAAACTAAATATACCTTCACATGCGGTTGACATTATGAATTATGCATCGAAGAACATAGAGTCTATGGAGTTTAAATGGTGTATGGATTATCAACTGCATTACGCCATGAGCTTTAAACTTTCAACTTTTTTAAATGTTTCTATTTGGGTTGTTAATAGTAGAAATTTCTTTAGTCAAAAAATTTAAATTTGCCTCTTTAGTTGAATTTCAATTTAAATTAAAAGTAAAACAAACTGAACAACATGTGTTGACTTTCTAGATTAGACGTTCTTATTATCATTCAATGATAAACTTAACTTTATTAATCAAAAAGGTTTGAGTATGTATTTATTATTCAAAAAATATTTGAATCTTCAACACTTTAGATTATCAATTAAAATAATTATGCAAGGACAGACACACTCACATTCTCTTTATGACAAATATATATACTTTTAAGATTTGTAGTCATTTTATCGAATAATGTGCGTTTTGTTGAAAAATTATCATAAACTATTGGCAAATACAATTTTGTGGGTAAGTTGTCGCATACTCTTGTAACAAAGATGACTATTTCTTAATAGTGTATAACAAGATGAATTATTCTGGCCTAGTGGTTGGCCCATGGATTCTTAAATGTAAGATTTTGGATTCGAGTCTCGCTTGAAAAAAAAAATGCTTTATGTTGAGATTGGGGTTTTTACAGTTATGTGTTTTCTCTTAAAAGGCTTGGGGTGTAGTCCCGGCTAAAAAATAAATACACTTTTACAGACAATGTTTTTTGTCGGAAATCCCCCTGTGAAAGCCATCACCTACGAAATTCAGCCAACGAAGTCCTCTGTTGTGGTGGCCAAATTATGATAAGTGGAAACACAATTATTCCTTTCACTTCCTAATTCTAAGGTGTAAGGGCACAAATGAAAGTAAAAAAAAAATGCAAACGTGTTTAGTTTGTTGTTGTTGTGACGATAAACAAATTTGGTATGGGCGTTTTGAATGGACAATGACGAAGCTAGAATTTTTTTCCTTAGGATCACTAATTCTAGTATTATGATTTCTATCAACTTGAATTCTTTTGCTCTTATTTGCAAATCCAATTATTATTATAAAATATGTTAATTGGACTAAATGACAAACGGAATCATTGGCCGCTTTGTATAGTAAAGATTTCAAAAATCTCAAATCCATTCTTCGTCATCCCTCGTCTGTGGTGTAGATGTCGTTGGGTGAATGACACGAAACGAAAATGATAATGATGCTAGATATGTTCTAGCTAGATAACGGTTTAGAGAAAACCCGAATGGAAGAAAACTTATTGTAAGAGAAAATTGTACAAATGGTCCATGTGTTTGACAAGATTGTATGTTTGGTCCCTAGATTTTAAAAACTACAAAATTAGCCCAAATTTTTTTGCATAACACTTTTGGTCCATGACATTAAATTCATTCGGCTTTTATGCATTTCATAAAATTTGGACTAACTTTTAAATTTAACTTTAGAGACTAGAAATACAACGCCCACATAAACATTTGAACTAACTTTGTAGTTTTAAAATTTGTGGATCAAAGTTTCAATTACTACATAAAAGTTTAAACTAAATTTGTAATTTTCAAAAACTGTGGACCAAATGTGCAATCTAGTCAAGCCATAAGAACCACTTATGCAATTTTCTGTCATTGTAATATCAAAAGTTGTCTTCAATATTATAACTAGCCTTTATAAAATTAGTCTCAAGAGTCTGCGTTGCTGAAGGGTCACAAAACCTTAAAAAACTACGTTTAAACGTTGCTGCAAACATGCACGTTAAAGTTAAGAAAAACGAAACATTTATGTCGTTAAAACCATTTTAAAATTTATATAAGAAAAGTAAATCTTTATAAAAATTGATAATTGTTGACCTTAAAATGGTTATAAAAGAAAGAAGCCGCTAAACAAATTAACGTTTATAGACACATCGCTACAAAACAAAACAAAAGGAGTTAAAATATTAACGATGATAAAAATAAGCATGTATAAATATGGATTGTATAAAAAATCTGTCTTTAATAGTTGGATGATAAAATAGTAAAATTAAAAAATAAATCAAAACCTTGAATCAGTTTTAATAGTTGTACGTTTGTGCGCCAATGATTTTACATTGTGATGTAGAATTCATTTCGAATTAAACTTCATCTAAACATAAGTAAAAATAAGCACGTTGCAACTTTAGGGGACGTTTGGTTCACAGAATTCTTAGGAATTGAAATTGGAATTGGAAAATTTTCCATCTAAAATCATGTTTGGTTGGTCAACGGACAGAATTAGAATTGGAAAATTTTCCCTTATTCATTGGAATTCACATTCCTTCCACTTACCTATGGAATGTTTAACAATCCAATGGAATGTTCAAAATTAAAATTCCAATTTCACTCAAAATTGACCAACCAAACACGTGGTCAACTTCAACAACATTCCAATTCCAATTTCAATTCCATTTCCAATTTCAATTTCTTTGCAAAACATTCTGCAAACCAAACAGCCCCTTATATTCTAATTTTATAGATCACTTAATTTAAAATTTTATATCAGAGAAAAAATAAAATAAAAAATTAAGAGTGTATTAGAATACAAATAGATGAGTGTAGAGAATAAATATGGATATTACTAACTTAAGAATTCAAAATCTAAGTTTTTAGGGGGTTAAATGAAAACTTGAAAATTGTGTGCATTGAAGACGCTTTACACTTGCTATAACATACATTGACTTATGCTAACATGAAGTGATTGTGCATTAGATGTTTGGTGTTTGATTTTTAAAGTGGAATTCCATTTTCGAATTAAACTTCACCTAAACATAACTAAAAATAAGTATATCGTAACCTTATATTCAAATTTTATAAATCATTGAATTTAAAATTTTATAACAGAGAAAAAAAATAAATAACAAATTAAGAGTGTGTTAGAAAACGGGTTATTGGATTATAAAAATCCTAACTTTTATTTATTGGCCGGGTTTAATCCCAACTCAAGAAATATTTACAAAAACTCTCAACTTTGAGCTTATTTTCTTTTAACGATCCCTAACTAACTGAGAGTTAACATCGTTAGTTTTTCGAGTGTAGAGTATAAAATATAGATATTAGTAATCTAAGAATTCAAAATCTAAGTTTTTAGGGGGTTAAATGAAAATTAGAAAGTTGTTTGCATCGAAGACGTTTCACACTTTCTATAACATACATTGACTTATGCAACATGAAGTTGTACATTGTGATTTAAATGTTTGGTGTTTGATTTTTAAACTATAGTACTATAATAGAAATATAACTAAAACTAGTTTTAGTAAACCCATGTATTACACGAGTTATAAAAAATAAGTTATTAAATAAAATAAAAAATTTATTAATTATTAAACGATATTTTAAAATAAGATATGATTTAAAATTATGTATAAGTGAGTACTATAAGTAATAAAATAATGATATCAACTCTTTAAATTTTTGTTTTCAAAGTGTTTTTTTATTAAAAAAAATATTTTGTTTCAAAAGAAACAGTTTTAAAAATATATTCTTTAAAATTTTCTTATATAGCTCCAAAATTATAATTATTTTTAGTTTTTAAAAACTTTTCTTTCTAAAAATATAGATTTTAAAATATTTCGTATTTTTAAAAATTTTTAGTGTTTTGAAAAAAGTTCTTATGTTATATAAAAATTTATTTTTCTAAAAATAACATTAATAAAAAGATCTTTTTTTAATTTATTAAAAATATGTTTTTAATTTTAATGAAATAAAATAATATTATTAGTAATTAATATAATTATTTAATAAGAGAAGATGAATGAGATTAAAGAACATGCTGTTGAAGATAAAAAAAAAGGCCAATGAAAAAGCCATAATCATAGTGTTCATGTCCTCCATTTAAGAAGCTTTCATAGCTTGAACAATACTTCAAATGGGATATAGCAATAAGTCAATAACAGAAAACAACATTAACCACATTTTTGTCATTGCTTCATGTAGAAATTGTAATTCGTCTAAACTTTGAAGATATAATTGTAAAATTGCAAGAAATATCATCTTTCAACCCACTATAAATACACATCAAAACCTTTATAAGCTCATCCATTAAGGTTTCTATTTTCTAAATCGACAAACATGTTAGAACCTTTACTCCTCATCTGTATTCTTCTTCTTCTTCCTCTACTCTTCATCTTCTTCGCCCCCAAATCCGATGCAAAATCACCACCCAAATCATACCCTTTGATCGGAAACTACCTCTCAGTGTACACCAATCGCCACCGTCTCGTCCAGTGGACCTCCGACGCCGTCCACCGTTCCCCCACCTTCACCACCGTCCTCCGCCACCCCTTCGGTCAAACCCGCGTCATCACCGGCAACCCCACCGTCGTCCAACACATCCTCAAGACAAACTTCTCAATATACCAAAAAGGTGACATCTTTCGCACCCACCTCTTCGATTTGCTCGGTGACGGAATCTTTAACGTCGATGGTGATGAATGGAAGTTCCAGAGGCAGTTATCCAGCCATGAGTTTAGCACAAAGTCTCTTCGGCATTTCGTCGAACATGTGGTGGACGATGAACTCAACGAGCGTCTGATTCCGATTTTGACCACTGCTGCTGTTAACAACACTGTTCTTGATCTTCAAGATGTTCTGCAAAGATTCGCGTTTGATAATATCTGCAGAATCGCATTTGGGTATGATCCCGCTTACTTAACGCCATCGTTACCAGAGGCGAAATTTGCAGCTGCTTTTGAAGATGCTGTTCGTATCAGCAATGAAAGATTCCGTATGATTACGCCTTTGTTATGGAAAATCAAAAGGGTTTTCAACATCGGATCGGAGAAACGATTGAAAGAAGCTATATCAGAAATCCGTGAATTCGCTTTGAATATCTTGAATGAGAAGAAACAAGAAATTGCTGATAAATCGTCGATTCAATCGGTTGATTAGTTGTCGAGATTCTTGAGCTCTGGTCATTCTGATGAGAAGTTTGTGACGGATATTGTGATAAGCTTCTTACTCGCCGGAAGAGACTCGACCTCGGCGGCTTTGACGTGGTTTTTCTGGTTGATTTTCAAGAATCCGGTGGTGGAAAGTGAAATTGTTAAAGAAATCAATGAGAAATCAGAATCTCCGATTTATGATGAAGTGAAGGAGATGGTGTACACTCATGCTTCTCTTTGTGAAACCATGAGACTCTACCCACCGTTGCCGGTGGACACCAAGGCCGCAAGCGTCGACGACGTTTTGCCAGACGGGACCGTCGTGAGAAAAGGTACGACGGAGCTGCCACATGTCCCGCATAAACACGACTGTATTATATATATCCGCGAGACTTATGATTGTCTCTGTAGAACCGGACTAATTGTTGTCGAGAGACTTTTAGTTGTCCCGACTTACCTTGTTAAAGCAGGCTACATTTAACCGCTAGACTTTTAGTTGTATCGGATAAACGATCTAATTTTAGCCGATACAGCTAATACTTAAAATAAAATGTTATTTTGGTATTGTACTTTTGTATAACTATGACAAACCCTATGTAAACTAAGTTACTTTTTTGTTTAATAGGCATGATGGTTAGTTACCACCCTTACGCAATGGGGAGAATGGAGAAGTTGTGGGACCGAGATTGGGCGGAGTTCCGGCCGGAGCGGTGGGTGGAAAGGGATGAGACGACGGGGACGGTGAAGTTCATAGCGAGGGATCCGTATACATATCCGGTGTTTCAAGCGGGTCCGAGGATTTGTTTGGGGAAGGATATGGCGTTTTTGCAGATGAAGAGGGTGGTGGCATGCGTTTTACGGTGGTTCCAGCAGTGGTTGATGGTGGTGAGCCGGTTTTCATGGCGGCTTTGACTGCAAAGATGAAAGGTGGTTTCCCCGTGAAGATTAAGGAACGTAAATGATGATATACTTTACTATTAATACTTGGTTAAATAACCGTGTGTTATCCGGATTAAAATAACAAATATATGATAGATTATATATATATATATATATATATATATATATATATATATATATATATATATATATATATATATATATATAATCTAATATATGTTATAGATAATATATCAATAAAATTATTATATATAACAAGCATATTTAAGGTATAAAAAATTGTACAAAAAGAAAAAAAAAATTATTCATAAATATACATAAACCTTTTTATATATCTTTTTAAAATATTTTAGTTTTAATAATGATTAGCTACAAATTAAACTATATTTTAACAAAATTAAGTCTTATAAAAGTATTTTTAATAAAATGTTATTTATCTCTAAAAAATATTATCTTGATTATTATAGTATTAAATGAGAGTTATTAAGATAATTTTTCTAAAGTCAAGATTTTTATTAAAATTGTAAAATTTATTGTGATTGTGACACATGAATAATTCTAGATGGAGCCTAGTTTGAGATAACGTGAACTTGCTAAAAAGTATCCATGTGGTTGATAGTTATTTTAATTTATTAGAGTAGATTATTATATAGTAAGTATTATGTTAGTACCACGTGTATTACGCGGGTTGAATAAATAAAATATTAAATAATTAGTAATAAAAAATTATAAATTATAAAACCATGCCTGAAGATACATATGATTATAATTACGTATAAATAACTATTTTAAGTAAATAAACAATAATGTATTTTTCTAAAACTTTTGTTTTATAAAAAAATTATGTTTTTTAAATATTTTTTAAGAAAAATGATTTTTATAAAAAAGTTTCATTGTATTCTGTATTTTAACTTTTATTTTTAAAATGTGTGTTTTTAATAAAAAATTGGTTACTAATTTATTAAATTATATATTTTTTAATTTTAAAATGGTATGAGTAATATGATTAGTATTCAACATTATTAGTAATAATAGAGAGAAATGAGAAAATTAGTATGACGGGACGTACAATTATGTTACATCTTATCTTAGTTTTTCTTTATTATAGATAAATAGATAGGTTAGAAACTCATTTATCATTTATTAAACGGATTATAGTTAGTATTAAATATGAAGAGTTACAGTACGATATTTTAATATAATATATGATTAAAATAATATATACGTAATAGTTTAAGAAAATAAAACAATTATTCTATTTTTTTTAACTCTCTTATCTAAATTGTTTTATTTTTAAATATTCGTTTTAAGATTTTTTATAAAAATCTTGTTTATTAAAAACTATGATTTGTAATTATTCTAATTGTTTTAATAAAACTGCTTTTGGAAAGTTATATATATATATATATATATATATATATATATTTAAAAAGGACCGATTTAATATATACTTTTCAAAAAGGTTTAGTGTTTTAAAAAATATCATATTATTTAATTTTTATATTATTTCTCTCATAATAAAAAAAGATGTTATTTTTAATTTCTTTAATAAAATCTATTTATAAAAAGAAAGATGATTTTAAAAAACCTAGATGAAAGAGAGTAATGCAATAATTAATAAAATTGACTTTTAATAAAATAAAAAATTAGTTTGACTTTTTAAATTAGTATAATACACTTTTCACGAAAATTGAGGTGGGTATGTCTACAAAAATAACAAATGACAAAAATATAGATCAAAATAATAACATATGGCAAAATAATATTATTTTATTATATATTTTAGATATAGATGTAGATATAGATTTATAGTTTTAAGAATAGTATTTGGTTTTTTAAAGGATTTTTGTTGTTTGTAGAATTTGATTTTAGTTTGTAAAATATTATTTTAAATACATGTAAAAAATGGTGAACATCATGAAATTTCTTAACGATAAATATGTTATACACTTTTCGGATGTGATATACAGTTAAAGTAATCACTTGGGTTTCTTATGTACAAGCTATTATGATCATCATTGTTGTTAGGACCGGATCGGACCGGCCGGTCCGACCGGGTATCGGCCACCTAGCCTGTCCGGTTCGCATCAGATCGTTTTGGGTTGGTTCGACCGGCCGGTTCGTCCCAAATCGGTAGTCGGACCGGTTCGAACCGGATTTTGGGTTTTTTTATTTTAATGGATAAAAACGGGGTGTTAAATCATAAATTAGTGTGTTGTATATAAAAATATAGTTAAGTTTATATATAACTATAAAATACATATATAAATTACTTATATTTAATTATATATATAAATATATATATATAATATACTATATATATAATTATGACGTCGTACGGTTCTTAAATCCGGCCCGACCGGTCCGACCACCATACCAGTAAGGCGTCCGATTCGACGTACGATTCGGTTCTGAAAACATTGATGATCATGTTATGTTGATTTATACACTATCACCATCCATGTATTAACTTCAAGCCCAAATGGTAAAAACGAAAACCAAAACGGAACCGAAAGAATTGAAGTTCTAAACATTGGTTTAAAAACCAAAATATTGGTTTTTAGTTTCGGTTTAAGGCTAACACCGAATCACACACACCCTTAGGTTCTAGTAATTTCCTCTGGCCCACCCTTGACAACCAATAAGAATTGAAGTTCTAAACATTCTTGCATTGTCAAGTGAAAGTTATGGCCATTTTGGTGTTGACAATCGTGGTCTGTAAATATTATACTAACATTAGTAGTAATAATAATTGTTTATTGAATCCAAATCTAACGACGGGGCTTTTAATGTCGTATAGTAAGGTTAATACATGATTTAAATTGGCTCAACTTTTTTGGGTTATAACTATTTTTCACTTGACGGCCCAAATAAATGACAAAACACATCTAGAAATTTGAGGGTGCGTGAAACTAATTTCGACTAAAAAATGTAAGAATTTTGTAATTGGAGATGGGGATGATTATGGTCTAGTTGGTCAAGATTTCTAGATAAAGTGATTTTTTAAATGTATAACGGTGTTATATAAATGTAAACAAAATCGAATAACCGTTTGATTGTTCAATGCTAACTGTTGTGATAAATTGAACCAATCTTCCTGATGATGTATCTATATATTGACGTTCATCTATGTCTTGTCGTAAATGTTGTTTAGAAATAGGTTGAGTCAAGTATAAAATGTTTTTGCGCTTATTTTTATGTATCTTTTGAGTCGGTTTACCTTTCGACGTAAGTTTTTTCCGGAAACACGTATGGTAAAATATAATATGTTTTTATTCGGCGGTATAAATTTGAGTTATTCTACATTTCGAAGTAAATTTAGTTCGGAAGCGAGTCTTGACGACGTAAATATATAGGCCATGTAGTCATTTTGTCGAATAATGCGCGAATTATAAGGATATTATTGTTTTTTAAGTTTTATTGAAGAATTGTTGTAAACTATTGGCAAATACAATTTGATGGGAAAGTCGTCGCAAACTCTTGTAACAAAGATAATCATTTGCTAATAGTGTATAACAACATAAATATTCTGGCCTAGTTGTTGCCCCATGGATCCCTAAATGGGAGGTCTTAGGTTCAAGTCTTGCTCAGGAAAAAATGCTTTGGGTTGAGATTGAGGGTTTTTTTAGTTGTGAGTTTTCTCCTAAAAGGATTGGGGTGTGGTCACAGCTAGAAAACAAATAGGTGAACCCCAATTAAAATAACACATATCCACCGAAGCAATGTTGTACAATTTTCGTTAAAAAATAATGTATACAATGATTATTTGTAGTATAATCAATGGATGAAAAACAACGTAAAGGCTATCCCAACTTCCTCGATGAAAAAAGTAGAAATTTAGTTTTGAAAGTGGTGAAAGTAATCAATATGCAAAAATTTCAGCGTTTAATGTGAGATATTATGACTGATCCTACTAGAATAATGCACTTTTACCGACAACGGAAATCCCCGTATGAAAGCCATCACCTACGAGATTCCACCGATGACAGTCCTATGTTGTGATGGCCAAATTCTGATAAGTGGATACACCACTATTCATTTCACTTCCTCTATAATTAACAACTAGTGTTTGACACTCGCGCGCACTGCGCGCGGAATGGACGAATTAAAACACTACTAGAAAACTAGGCATTTCAGACCGCCTTTTCGGTCGCAAAATAGTTGTAAATGGCTATTTCCGACCGTTTTGCGACCGAACAAACGATGGGAAAAACACACGTCTCAAATGGCCTACTGCAACCATTTTGCGACCACATTTATTTTTGCGACGGATTGTTGCGACCGCTATTGTCGTCGCATGAACTGCGACTTTTTTGCTACCGTTTATTTTGCGACCGTCATGTTTTGCGACCGACAATACTTGCGACCGTTTTGCGACTGAACTTGTTGAGACCGTTTTGCGACCGAAATTTGTTGCGTCCGTTTTGCGACCAACACTAGTTGTGACCATTTTGCGACCGAGACTTGTTGCGACCGTTTTGCAACCGTTTGTTGCGAACATTTTGCGACCGCCAATAAGTTATTGCAACCGAATGGTTGCAACCGTTTTACGACCACTGCTAGATTATTTCAAACCTACAAATAATGCTCATAGTATAGGATATAATCATTTATCAAAATATCAAAATCATGTAAAACAAACCACAAAATTTTTACAAATTAAAATGTCAAAAAAACTGAGTTATCATAGCATAATGAACAATATAACATTCAAAATAAATTGTTTATAGCCTACGTAGATGGTTGACCTCTTTGAGTCATAGCTTTTAACATTTCTTCAAACTTTGTCATCCTATCACGCATAGTTTCATTTTCAGTTACCAATTCTTTAATAATTTCATTCATCCTTTCTTTCTCTTCTTCTTTTTCTTTAACGAGCTCCTTCATAACCTCATTCAACTTCTCTATCTACAAAACAACCAATTAATAGAGTCAAAAAGTCAGAATTGATTGAGTTATAGTAGATTTATGTTAAAATATATTCTTTACCCAATTATTAAAATTGATTCATTGATATCGAGTAAGATAGCAAAAAGACATCAAGTTTAATCTATTAAGTAGATAAACATACCTTGGGGTCTTGTCTACCATGCACATACGAGTCGCTAACATTGCTTAGCCCATACACTTTGCCTTTTTTCTTGCCCCCGGCAGCTTGTGTCCATAATTCTTTGTCAACAGATTTGGGGTGTTTGCTACTTTCCATCCCATACTTATCCACAAGAAATCCTTTGTATTTAACCTATTGGGATAAACATATAATTACATTATTCAAATGTTATAACTATAAGCGGTAATTCATAGGTCAAACATTTGAAGTTTGATATTCTAAATGGTACAGTTTGACTTTTTGAAGGTAAAATGGATTGGTTTATAACTATAAGCGGTAATTCATAGGTTAAACAACTTAACATTATCGTTGGGCTCAGAACATGATTTCGGTTGCGGCTGCTAAACGTCATTGGTAACCACGTTAAAGCCACCGATACCCCCACCTGTGTCATCACGACTCTAACACGAAAACAACGGTAGTCTCAGATGAGCAATAGCCCGTTTTCATCGACATTAATAGCAAAAACAAATCAATATACCAGCAGATACCGAGACTTGTTTTGCCAAGGCTCAGATTTTCATCATCACAGTGTGACACCCTACATACTTCTCACATAGGCCGTGGACAGGAGAGATTCCTGGTTCATAAGAAATGTCTGGTCTCTAATATCACCAACGCGTTTTGGGCGTATTGGCTGTGGAAGAGAGGAGAACTCCATAGTTAAGCGTGCTCAAGTGGGAGCAATCCAGGGATGGGTAACCTCCCTGGGAAGTTTTCACCCGGGCAACCAAAAGCAAATCCGTGAGCTCCTCGTGGGTAAAGCGGACAATATTGCGCGAAACCGTACAATCCTTATGTTTATAATTAATATTTAATAAATAATATTTAATATTAATTATAGGTTAACTAAAATTCAGATCATTCGGAAATCTAGTTTCCTGCTCTTTGCATTATTTCATTCGCTGTGCATTCAAGGTGAGTTCTCAGCCCCATTTTACTTAGTTTCTTTGGGGTGAAAGAAACGTGTGTTCTAAACAAATTTTTATTTGATTAGTATTACTGTAATATCACTTGTTTACTAGTGTTGTACCAACTTAAGTCCTCACTTTCGAACCGTTAATTTATGTACTTTAGCGAGGTAATTCTGAGTAGATCTACTGGGTTTGACAAACCCCACCCGGGCTAGTCGCGCTAGCACAACGGTACGTCAAACGGGTGTTTAATTGACCTAATTTCTGTTGCTGTGACCTGGTGTTCACAGCCGAGGCCTTCCTTTACGTTGTCAGCTTCGGTTGCGAACTTCATACACTTAGTAGCTTGTTGAGTAGACTAGCTATCTACTGATATTATTTTGTTTACTGTATCAGTTTACTATTATGCTCTGTTTATCTAAACCTGTGAACTCACCAACCTTGTGTTGACACTTTAGCATGTTTCTTTCAGGTTCTTAAATCGAGCACGACTAGGATCATCACTTCATATCATTCATCATTTATTGGGTCAACAAAGAACAATTGCATTTTTCTACATATTATACTTATCTGGTTTTGCGCATGTTTGCGCCGTTTGAATGATGAATTTATACGCTTCCGCATTACTTTCATGTTTTCATTTTTAACTTGGACTTTGGAAATTTTTATTTAAAATGAGCAATTATGTTTTACAATTGTTGCGTCGTTTGGTGTAACTAATGACTGAGATCCTGGTATGTCACGCGCCTAACGGTATTACCCCGTTCGTGGAAATTGAGGGTGTGACACACAGCCTCCGACATCAAACTATATCGTAAAACACAAACGTAATACCATGAAAAGAATCTTAAAAACAACTTGTATCACAAACTGTTAGGCTTAGAGCCGCAAGCTAAAAGAGTGTGTCATGGCTGCAGTGGGTTATGGGTATAAGCCTACCATCCTCCAGACCAGCCATGCCACGGTTGCATCCTCTTCCAAGTCTACATCTCGGTTTTAAATGCATCATAGCCACAACAACAATGGTTTCGCAAGAAAAAATAACAGTCAACAATCTTCTTAGAAAACCATTGATGCCTTTGACGAACTAACAGCCGTAATTATCGGCCTAACCGACTACACACAAACACAACCAAGCCATTTATTCACACATAGCAAATAACATTTCTGGAAAACCCGTCAACAACGCATTAAAAGGCACAAAACTACATGCTTGAGGTAGTTGTACACAACATTATTCCTTGCACTTATTTTTCTACATCCAAGCAAGAACACAATCAGATAAAGCAAGGGTTGAAGGTAACAAAACTGGACACAAAATACAAAAAACCAGTAATAAATAAAAGTTTGTCTCAGCCCAAAAAACTACAATCGGTTTATCATCGACTACAACCACAACACTACACAACGTCGAGAAAGATCGAAAGAGAGCGAGATATGATGAAGTTGTAGTAAGAAGAGTATGAATCACAACAAACAACACCATAACCGCCTAGGGTTCCAAAAACCCTTAAAAGAGCAGAAAGCAACATGCATTGAAGAGTAGTACTAGACGCACAAGGAACGGTAAAACACCCGGGGGTAGCGGAGTCGTGACCTGCATTAAACAAACCCAAGAATGCCAGCCACAACCAGATCATCGACACCGTAGCATCGATGCCTACCGGGAGAAACCGGATCTGAAGAGGGTTTGGCCGAAAAACAAGAACGACATCCACCACCTCCTAGGGCTAAAGCCGGTGGTGACAGCACAACTAACAAAAGCAAATCCAAGAGAAACACCGAAGTTAAAGAGCTTGTGGGAACCGAAGGACACGTTTCAGGCGGGCACGAGAGGCCGAGCGCCCACCTGTTGCAGCTGTCCGATCCCCTCACAAGGGGTTTCTCTCCCCATATTCAAAGGCTCATAAACTCTTTCTCTATCTACAAAGAAATCACAAGTCTCAAAACTCCTTAAAAGAGCAGAAAGCAACATGCTACATGACGCATAAAAAGCTGTAAAACAACTGTTCATATACTGTTCACTCACTTGCTTTTTAAATAGTACTAGTGTTATACTATGACGCGCTTTGCGCATTGGAAGAAGCGGAGGAGGCTCAGATAAATGCGCTCGGTGACGTTTCTATCATCATAGTCGTGAGGGTCAAAAAACTTTCCACGATACAACAAACATTCACGTTAAATGTTTGAAAAGCAAATTGCACGCCGTGGCTGCAAGGAAGGGTGTCGGTATGCACCGATCATCCTCCGATCTTGTCACGTCAAGCCCAGACAACATATCCATACAACAATCACTAAAAACAGAACATAAAGTAACAAACAACAATGCTTGTGAACGAGGTTCGAACACGATAAGTGGTCTCTAAACAAATCTTCCCAAAACAAATTAAATGAACAACGATTTAACTAAATAAACAGTGATTTATTTTTCTTTATGAGTATGATACAACATGTTTTATCCACGGAACCCAATTGGCAACAAAATAGGTCTCATATGAACATGTAAACTGGTCTCATACGAACGTATGTTTTTCATCATCGACCAAAGCAAGATATCGTCCCAGCCAACATAAATGGTATCTGATGAACATACGTTCATCATCGCTGACGAAATCATGATGTTGTCTCAATCGAAGTCAGGCTACACTGGTCTCAGATGAATATATCTTCATCATCATCGACCCAAAGACCCTAAAAGAACTCCACGGAACAACACATGTCCATCATCGATCATACCAAAATATTGTTACCCAACAAAAGTAATCTCAGATGAATGTATATTCATCATCATCAACCTTGGAACCCTAAAAAAATCCAATAGAGGCCATATTTGTAAACCGTAGCTTGCAAAACAACAAAGACCTAAATTCAGAGAACATATAAATAAATGAGTCTCAGATGAACTTAGATTCATCATCATCAACTCAACCGCATAACGCATTAGGTTATAAACTAATAACACTATTGGTTATTTGCATGTTTTCTTTTTGTGATTCTGCCAAACACACATGTAATAAAGACACACATATCACACAACACATATACTAAATACATATAGAACATACATATATCACACAAATATATATCTGAAACATGCATGTATCACGCATATGTATCACACATTGTCTGCTTTCTTTTTAGTGGTTGAGATTAAGGGACCTTTAGCCTTAAGTATTTACTCTGTGAAGGGAAAACAACAACTTTTTTAAGACCAATGGAACTCAAAAATTTGATAGATTACATACATGGACACAGATGAAAGCAAGCCCAATTGAAAGAAATTTTTCTTCATTGATTATCATTTGGTCCTAAGTAACACAATAAGGAGAGTTATCTGCATGTGATCATTATAATCTCAGTTGTATTTACAATTATAAGGTTAAAAAGAATTGATAACATAATCATGAGACCGCGTGGAAGGCTTACCTGAGATATGAATCCACCAATACCATGTATAATCATCAGTTAGCAAATTGGTCTATGTCAAAAATGGAATCCGACTTTTAAATAGTACTACATAACGCTATGTTTACATCTTTTTAGCTTATCACTCTCTTGCAAGCTCATCAAATTTGATTAAAAACAGTAGCAAAAATACACTTTTGTTAGTCTAGTGAAACTATTACACTATCTAAACAATAATGTCGAGATACAATTTTAAACACATGTTTTGAGTTTATTGAGATAATGCAAGTTAGATACATATGAAGTTTACCTGTTGCTAGACATCATAAGAACATGCACCCTTATCCTTCTTCATTGCTTCCCTGTAACCTTTTTCTAATAAGAGAGTAGCAAAATGTAAAAGAAATAAATTCATTTCACTTCATAAAAGTTGCTTCAAATTATAGAACTTTAGGCCTTGCACTTTGAAAATTAAGATATGTTAAAACAAATTAGCTATGAAAGCAGGAGTTACTAAAACAAACAAACAATTGCTAAAAACTCAAGTACATTCATTTGGTAATAAACTATAAATAAAGCAGGAGATAAAAAAAAAAAAAGAACAACAAGAAAGTGAATTACCTCACCTAATTGCTACCTCTGGAGATCATCACACATGACAAAACCTAATTTCAAGATATACCTTAAGCCTTGCACTTTGAAAATTAAGATATGTTAAAACAAATTAGCTATGAAAGCAAGAGTTACTAAAACAAACAAACAATTGCTAAAAACTCAAGTACATTCATTTGGTAATAAACTATAAATAAAGCAGGAGATAAAAAAAAAAAAAAAAGAACAACAAGAAAGTGAATTACCTCACCTAATTGCTACCTCTGGAGATCATCACACATGACAAAACCTAATTTCAAGATATACCTTAAGCCTTACACTTTGAAAATTAAGATATGTTAAAACAAATTAGCTATGAAAGCAGGAGTTACTAAAACAAACAAACAATTGCTAAAAACTCAAGTACATTCATTTGGTAATAAACTATAAATAAAGCAGGAGATAAAAAAAAAAAAAGAACAACAAGAAAGTGAATTACCTCACCTAATTGCTACCTCTGGAGATCATCACACATGACAAAACCTAATTTCAAGATATACCTTATACCTTGCACTTTGAAAATTAAGATATGTTAAAACAAATTAGCTATGAAAGCAGGAGTTACTAAAACAAACAAACAATTGCTAAAAACTCAAGTACATTCATTTGGTAATAAACTATAAATAAAGCAGGAGATAAAAAAAAAAAAAGGAACAACAAGAAAGTGAATTACCTCACCTAATTGCTACCTCTGGAGATCATCACACATGACAAAACCTAATTTCAAGATATACCTTAAGCCTTGCACTTTGAAAATTAAGATATGTTAAAACAAATTAGCTATGAAAGCAGGAGTTACTAAAACAAACAAACAATTGCTAAAAACTCAAGTACATTCATTTGGTAATAAACTATAAATAAAGCAGGAGATAAAAAAAAAAAAAAAAAAAAGAACAACAAGAAAGTGAATTACCTCACCTAATTGCTACCTCTGGAGATCATCACACATGACAAAACCTAATTTCAAGATATACGCAGCATAATTGTAGAGCTAATGATAAAAAACAGGAGGATGTCAACCTGTAACTATGAATCGAGTGATGACCGACGAACTTTGCTCTCATTCTACCCCCTCGTCGGTCTTTGTTTAAAATTCATTATAAGGAGATCATCATCACATATTACAAAACCTTACTTCAACAAATACGCAACACAATCATAAAGTTTTCCTTGTAATCCTAGAGAAATAATCAAAATTGGAGGATGTGTACCTGTAATTGCAGATCAAATTGTTTACCATTCTTTAATAAATTGAAAACCCATGTATATAGCAGGGGTAACCATTAGAAAAGGATTGAAAATGGCAAACGGCTGATGGGAAGCGACGCTGGCGGTTTACCGGTCGCTCACGCCTTTTCCCCTTTCTCAAAGCCGCGACACCATTGTCGTTACCCAAATCGCTTTCACGCCAACATAAGCCTTTTGATTTGTCCATCTACGTAGTACAGCTACACTGTAATGTTCATTTCGTTCTAAAATTAAGGTAACAAGCCAGAGCGGCCACCGCCTCTATCGTCTCCGGCACCAACAACCACCGCACGCACTCTTTCTCTCTCTACAACCGGAACCGAGCACCGCCAACGGGTAGGACCGGGGAGGCGAGGAGAAGGCGGTCAATCTGGAGGGACCACCGCCTCCATCGTCTTCGGCATCATCAACCACCGCTGCACTGCTTTTCTCTCTCTCTCTCTCTCTCTGTCTCTCTCTCTCTCTCTTTAGAATCTATCTATCTTTATCTGACAGGAAGGACCAAAGTGTAAAGGATCATAAATGAAGTGGTAAAAACCTAAAACCAGAAAAGTAACTGCTTCTTTCCCTTTGTTTTTAAATATATAGGGTAATTAACAAAAAATGGTGTAATATGATTCTAAGGTGTAAGGTTACAAGTGATCTAACAAACAAAAAGCATCATATCAAGCGAGGAGATTAATATAACCACTTGTATTGTATTCATGATATGATATAGTAACTGAAAAAAAATGCAAATGTGTTTAGTTAGTTGTTGCGACGATAAACAAAATTTTTATAGGCTTTTTGAATGGACAATGACGTGGTTAGAATTTTTTTTTCCATAGGATCACTAAGTTTTAGTATTGTCATTTCTATTAACTTGAATTCTTTTGCTCTTATTTGCAAAATCCTATTATTATTATTATATATATTAAAACTGTAGGTCGGTGTCTACAGTGAAAAAAACATTTTTTATTGCCAAAATTTTCTTAATTTAAGTAACTAGATCTAATTATTTATACCAACTTGTTGGATTGATGATTTGGTTAAGTCTTTATGGAGTGACCCAAGTTAGTTGGGTTCAAAACCCATTGCAACATTAAATTTTTTTTTCTATATATGCTTAATTTAATACTTTAATAAGACACTTAACTCCTGATAGATTTAGCAGGTCATCTTGCAAAATCAACATTGCATTCCTATCTTTTTACTTTCTATGTTTTACCGAACATGCTTATTATTGTTATTTCCGTTGAATAAAAACTTCATAACCAAGAAAATTGGAAAATTGTGCTGTTGAAAAATATTTCATTTAATAATTTGTTACTTGTATTTTTATTATTTTTTATCACAACTGCAATTCTATATTTCATATTTTTAATTTTTATAATTTTTTTACATTTATTTTGTTTCTCTTATACTCAATACTTAGAAGGTTTATTAAACAAATCGTTTGCGTCTCTCTTTAAACTACATTGTTTTACTTAATCTTTATTTTCACAACAACATAGTATTTTGTGCTTACTGCTTATAGATCGTGATAATTTACTTTCAAAGTAGTATTTGTATTCGATAACATTTATTTCGCTTTCACGCTTACTATTCTGACGTGTCTATTTTTATTCATATTTACATATCCCGCGACGGAGCGCGGGTGTTTAAATCTAGTTATTATTATTATTATAAAATATGTTAAATGGACTAAAACGACAAAGTGAATCATTGGCCCCTTTGTATAGTAAAGATCAATTAAGAAAGGAAACGCCTAAGGTTTAAAAAATCTCAAGTCCATTCTTCGCCATCCCTCGTCCATGGTGTAGATGTCGTTGGGTGAATGACACGAAACGAAAGTGATAATGATGCTAGATACTTTCTAGCTCGAAAACGGTTCAGAGAAACCCGAATGGGAGAAAATTTATTGTAAGAGAAAATTGTAGAAATGTTAATGCACTGCTTTAATAAAACTACATCTTTGGTCTCCAAACTTTAAAAACTATTAAATTAGATCAAAATTTTGTGTACTCATTGTACTTTTGGTTCATCACATGATTAGATTCATTCAGTTTTTATTAATTTTATAAAGTTTGGACGAATTTTTAAATTTAACTTTAAGGACTAAAAGTGCAACTCCCATTTAAAATTTGAAATAACTTTGTAATTTTTAAAATATGAGAACCAAAGTTTTAATAATTACACAATAGTTTGGACTAACTTTGTGAATTTTAAAAACTGAAGATCAAATGTGTAATCTAGTCAAAGCACAAGGACCATCTATATAATTTTCTCTTATTGTAGTTTTAAGAATTGTCTTTAATAATATAACTAGCTTTTTTTAACGATAAATCTATCTTACTGCTACTAATAAATTACACCAAGTTAGAACATGTCTGGTTTTGAACCCAAAACCTTCTCTGTAAAAGAAAAAGCCTCTACCAAACTGGGCTTATAATATATTTTTCTAGTAACTCGTTAATTACATTCGTTCAAAGTTAAATATAAACTTTGACATATAAATGACACTAGTATCAAGACCCCGCGTTGCGGCGGGGTCACAAAACCTTGAAAAATTACGTTTAAACATTGTTGCAAGCACGCATGTTAAAGTTAAGAAAAACAAAACATGTATGCCGTTGAAACATTTAAACTTTATATAAAAAAGCTAAATCTTCATAAATTCGTGTGTTACTATGAGACCGTCGATACTTTTGGACCTTAAAATGGTTATAAAAAAAGAAGCCGTTAAACAAATTAACGTTAATAGGCACGTCGCTACAAAAGTATACATAATAGTTAAAATATTAAATTTTGGATTTTATAAAAAAATTTGTCTTTAAAATTTGAGGATAAAAAAGAAAAATTAAAAAAAATAAAACCTTGAATAAGTTTTGATGGTTGTACTTTTGTACGCCAATGATTTTACATTGTGATGTAGAATTTCATTTCGATTTAAACTTACATCTAAACACAACTAAAAATAAGCGCGTCGCAACCTTATATTTGAAAATTTATGAAACAATGAATTTAAAATTTTATAACAGAGAAAAAAATAAATAACAAATTAAGAGTGAGTTAGAAAAACAAATAGATGAGTGTAGAGTTTAAAATATGGATATTACTAACCTAAGAGTTCAAAATTTAAGTTTTTAGGGGATTAAATGAAAAATAAAAAGTTATTTGCATTGAAGACGTTTTAAAATAAGATTTCTTTTGCTACTTTTGACATCCGGTAATTTTTCGTTACCAAACTCCATTAGTTCCGTTAGGTCTTGCATACACGTGTCGTGAGCACACACTAGTTGTCGTTGAACGTTGGTGACTTAATAACATTGATCTATGATAAACAAATGATAATCTAATTTAACAATGTTGATTATTAGTTGTGGTTATGTGATTCATGTATCTTAAATATTATTTGTAAATTTACTTGATAACGTGACAACGTGTAATAATTGTTTCATGTGTTTTGTCATTAGTTGAAAATATATATGATTATTATAGTTGGTTAATAATGCTTGTATTTCCTAGTTAAACTTGTTAAAAAGTGCTAAAAAGATTAATTATTACAAAAGGTGATTAAAAAGAGTTTAAAAGGTAAATTCTAATTAAGTCAAGTTGAACAAAACCCAAACCCTAGCACCCACCCCATTTGCGATCGTGAATCACCCCCAAGCACCCTCCCCTTTACGAATTCAAGCTTTGAGCATCAAGAACAAGTCGATTTTGATTAGTTCCATGTGATTCTAACGTGTAGCAAGTGCCAATTCTTGATTTCTACGTGATTAAAGGTTAGATTTTGATTGATTTTCATAGTCTTTGATTCATGAAGAACCCTAGTTCAATTAACATGATTAAACTCGAAATTGATGTTGTTTGATGATAGTATGATGTTAGTTGTATTGTATTGATGATAGTTTACATGGATTATGCAAGAAATTCATGGATTTGATGCGTTGTTCATACCTTGCTATAAGTAGAAATTTTTATGCATGATGTTTGGGAATTATGATGAATTGATGATGTTTGTCATGTTTAGATGATTATTATGAACTTGATTAGGTAAAAAAGTTGATGAATTTATGAACGAATTGGGTGTTAGATGAATTTTGGATGTTACTTTCCCGAAAGGAAAACTTTATTGATGTGAAACATTAGATTTTGTGAATTGGGCATGTTTATGATGCTAGGATAATGCTAGAATGTTTATTGACAATATCTAAGGTGTTGGAATGCGTTAATTAGATCATGTGGATGTTTGATGGATTACTTGAGAAATCTAGGTTTTATAGAATATGATAAGATGTTGGTTTAGGCTAGGGAATTATGAATCATGTTTGAGATTGTAATAGATCATTGTGATGTATGTTAGTTGGTGTGAATTGTGTTGGGTAACGTGATAATGATCGTCATACACGCGTGTGAATCTGAGGCCCCTACTTAGTAGGATTGGCAAGGTTTAGGATGTGAAGTCGTGAGTGGCTTCACATGGCATGTAGTGCATGATTAAACTCAATGCATGATTTGCTAGTTGTGATGTAATTAGGTTTGTTTTGAGCATGATGTTTGGTTTAGATTTGCAAGTGTTGTATGATAATTTATGTTGTATGATGAATTATGTTGATATAATGATCTATATTGGTATGATGACTTTGATAGAATTTAAGATTGATGATGTGACCTACGTGAATAGCTCACATGATAATAATGTGGAATGAGTTGCTAAACCTGATCAAGCTAGATTTCAATTAACATGTCACCAACGGGTCAAACGGGTCAACTAGGTCAAATGAGTCATTGTGGTTTCAAAACCATAGGGTTAACATGTTGTTGAGCACTTAGGGTTGTTATGTTTCTGGTTACACGTGCTTATGTACTCACATGTTCTAGGTAACCTTTGACGGGTTGCCTTTCCACTCATCGCTAGCTTTGCATTTATTGTTTGTTTGCACACCAGGTGAGTTCATGCCCCACTTTAAAACACTCTCTTTTGGGGGAGATAGCATACTTGTTTACAAACGCTTATTATTATGAAATGTACATAGTATAACTTAGTGTTGTATACCATTGAAAGACCTCACACTTTCGAATCGTTAATTAAGAAATCTAACGGGAAATCTTGAGTAGTACTATTGGATCTAACAAGCCCCACCTGTATCTGGAGGTCAAGCGGGTGCAATATTGTCCTAAACAACTAACAGCGTCACGACCTGATATGTCGTGGCGGGAGGCAAACAGACAAACATAGTCAGCTTCGATCGCGAAATCACTATGGTTATTACTTAAGAATATAGACTAGCTATCTACTTCAATGCACTGCTTATGTTTTACAAATATCACTAATTATGTTAAACGCAAACTCTTGAATTCACCAACCATTGTGTTGACTCTTTTAGTATGCTATTCTTAAGTCGTTAACTACGGTTGCCAGTAGTAGCACATCACAAGTCCAGCATGCATTTTAAAGAAGCATATCATGTCTTGACAATTGGTTTTGAATTTAATGTCTACAAATAATGGGTTGGCGCGTGTTTTGTCAATGTTACACTTTAAATACCTTGGGTTTGATTTATTTACAAAACGCTTTCGCACAGTTTTAAAGTTTTAAACTCTTAAATGTTTTAATGTTGCATATAGTGTCGTTCTGAGTAACTAATGACTTGGATCCTGGTTTGTTCACACGCCTCACGGTTAAACCCCGCATGTGGATTTTGAGGGTGTGACACTACTTGTTACTCTCTTAAACTATATTTTTGACACTTGTCATTATTTTAAATATTCTCATTTTATTTTTCCTGCAAAAGGATATTATAATAATTTAAACACTTAAACTAATTTCTCTCTCATCTAATTTTTTTTAAAATCAAGCTATGTTTTTAAAATAAAATTTTATTAAGAAAATAAAAAATCATAGCTTTTTATTAACATAGAAATCATAAAAAAATAAAATTTTTATATCATATGAAATTTTCTAAAACACTAAATCTTTTTTAAACAAAATATTTTAAATCAGTCCTTTTTTAAAAAAATATAAAAAATATGAAATTTTCTAAAAACAATTTTATTAAAACAACCAGAATAATTAGTAACCCGAGTTTTTAATAAACAAAATTTTTATAAACAATAAATTTTATTAAAAAAAATCTTAACACGAATGATTAAAAATGAAACTATTTAAATAAGATAGTTAAAAAAATAGTATAATTGTTTTATTTCTTCAACAATTACGTATATATAATTTTAATCCTACCTTATATTAAAATATTGTGCTATAACTCTTCGTGTTTATTACTAACTATAATTCATTTAATAAATAAATTTCTAGGCTATCTATGTATCTATATATCTATCTATCTGTAACAATAAAAATCTAAAATAAGACTTGACACAATTGTAAGTTTTATCATACTAACTTTTTTCATTTTTCTTTATTATTATTAATAATATTGAATACTAATAATATTACTCATACTATTTTTAAATTAAAATTATATAATTTAATAAATTAAAACCTATTTTTTTTATTAAAACAACACTTTTTAAAAACAAAAGTTTTATAAAATACAGAATACAATAATTTTTTTAAATAAATTCATTTTTCTTAAAACAAAATATTTAAAACCCATATTTTTTACAAAATAAAAGTTTAAGAAAAATACATTATTATTTATTTACTTAAAATAGCTATTGATATCAATTATAATCATATTTTATCTTCAAATATGGTTTTATAATTTATAAATTTTTATTACTAATTATATTATATTTTATTTATTCAACCCGTGTAATACACATGGTACTAACCTAGTTATTTATAACACACATTGAATTAAGCAACATAAAGTTGTACAGGATTTTTAAAAAAAAATTACTTATTTAATTTAGGCTATCTAAAAACCATTGAATATTTAGGTTCCAAGAATAATGTTTAAATTTTTGTGTCTGAATTGATAATTAAAATGTTATAATAAAATTTATGTTGTTGTATTTTATGGATTATAATTAATTTTAAAATCAAGTAATTTATAAAAATATAGATTATATTTAAAAATCAACAACATGATATAAGTCCAAAGTTTCTAGCTCAAATTCTTCACTCAAGAATAATATTTTCTTTAAAAACTTGAAGTCTAAATGGTCGAAGAACAAAACCGAACCAAAATCCGAAATCCGAAAACTAAAAACTCCAAAACCGAATGATTTTAAAAAACTTGAAACCGAAATATTAGTTTTGGTTTTAAACTTAAAACGAAACAAACTAAACCATATACACCCTTAGGTTCAAATTATTTCCTCTGGCCCACTCTTGACAACCTATAAGATTTGAGATCCTGAACATTCATTGCATTGTCAAGTAACGTTATGGCCATTTTGGTGCTAGCAATCACGGGTTGTAAATATTATACACTAGGTTAGTATATCGTGTATTACACAGTTTGAATAGATAAAATAATAAATAATTAGTAATTAAAATTTACCAACTATAAGACTATGTTTGAAGATAAAATGTGATTATAATTGCATATGAATAGATACTTTAAGTAAATAAACAATAATATATTTTTCTTAAACTCTTATTTTATAAAAAAATATGGGTTTTAAATATTTTAGTTTAAGAAAAATAAATTTATTTAAAAAAATTTATTGTATTTTGTATTTTATAAAACTTTTGTTTTTAAAAAGTGTGTTTTTAATTAAAAAATGGGTTTTAATTTATTAAATTATATAATTTTTAATATGAATATGTTATGATCAATATTATTAGTATTTATATTAATAATAATAAGATAAAGTTATAATGATAAAACTTGCAATTCTATCAAGTCTTATTTTAGATTTTTTTTGTTATAAATAGATAGATATGTAGATAAATAGATAGGCTAGAAACTTATTTATTAAATGAATTATAGTTAGCAATAAACACAAATAGTTACAATATAATATTTTAATATAAGATATGATTAAAATTATATATATATAAATAATAGTTCATTTTTAAACATTTGTTTTAAGTTTTTTTTATAAAAAACTTGTTGTTTATAAAAATCCTGTTTATTAAAAATTTAAGTTTCTATTTAATCTGGTGGTTTTAATAAAACTGCTTTTAGATAATTTTATATTCTTTTAAAAAAAGGAACAATTTAAAATATTTTGTTTCAAAAAGGTTTAGTGTTTTGGAAAATTTTATATTATATAAAACTTTTGTTTTTTTATTATTTCTATTTTAATAAAAAGATATGATTTTTAATTTCCTTAATAATATTTATTTTTAAAAACATAGCTTGATTTAAAAAAAATCTAGATGAGAGAGAGAGAGAAATGTATCAATTAATAAAATTGATTTTTATTAAGATAGAAATATTAGTTTGAGTTTTTAAATCACTATAATATTCTTTTGTAGGGAAAATGAAATAAGTATTTTTAAAAAATGACAAGTGTAAAAACAATGGTTTAAGCATATGACAAGTGGCAAAAAAATATTCTTTTATTAGATTCTATAAATATATTAATTCATATGGAATGTAATAGCCGTAGTAATAGTTGTTTATTAAATTCAAATTTAACGGCGTAGCTTTCAACGTCGAATAATAAGGTTAATACAAAATTTAAATTGACTCAACTTTTTTGGGTTATAACTACTTTTTACTTGACGGCTTAAATAATGACTAAACACATCTAGAAATTTGAGGGGGAGTGAAATTAATTTCGACTAGAAAATGTAAAATTTTGTAGTCGGAGGTGGGGATGATTACGGTCTAGTTCTGTCGTGATTTCTAGGTAGAGTGATGGGTTTAAGTGTTTTACGGTTTTATATGAATATAACCAAATCAAATGATGGTTTGATTGTTTGATTTAACTGTTGTGACAAATTGAACCAATCCTCCTGATGATATATCTACGTTTTGGCGTTAGTTTATGTTTTGATGTAAAATTTTGTTTAGAAATGAGTCAGTCAAATATAAAAAGTTTTCCGTGCTTATTTTTATGTATTCTTTGAGTCGGTGTATGTTTCGACGTAATGTTTGTTCGGATGATGTTGGATAAAATATAATACGTTTTTATTCGGCGGCATAAATTCGAGTTAATCTACTCTTTGACCTAAATTTAGTTCGGAAACGAGTCGTGACGATTGTAATCTATACTTTATCACACTTATATATACACTACATATGGCATGAACACATATGTTATTTTTATATACGTTTTGAGTTTGTCTACGTTTTGATATAATTTTGTTAGGATAAGAATCTGGTCAAATATAATATGTTTCATTTAACGTTATAAATTCGAGTTACTCTACGTTCGACGTAAATTTAGTCCGAAAACAAATTTGATCGATTGTAGTCTATACTTTATCATGACTTCTACATTGTCGCCACAACACGCGAGGAGTAAAAAAACTAGTATAAAATAAAAACTAAAATCTTAAAAAGGTTTTATGATAATCATTTTATGAGTTTTGAATCATTTTTCCATTCTTCTTCTGCATCCTAACGGGTTCACATAAGAGTTGCTCTTTCAATTAATCGACCTTGCATCGTTCTTCCTCATTTAAAACGATGTCGTACTTGAATTCTTGGAGCAGAGAGCTTTAGTTGATAAGTTGATTTATTTATCTATTTCCATAAATTTCTCCACTACTTCCTTTCTCCTTTGGTTTCATATTTTCATCCATTACTAAGTTTGTTGATGGTATAACTTCCTCCCTTTAGGAACAAAATGATGCTATTAAGTTTATAATTGTCTTCAATTCGTTCTCTTCATCATTTGTTTTCTTGATTTCTTGACCATCCACCATGCTAACATCTTTTCTTAACTCGAATATTATGGTTGGAGTTTCTTTAAACGCGTGTTCCAAGCTCTTGGAGATTATCTAAGGCCATACAAAGCCTTCTAATATACGTCTTGTGTCATTCATTAGTTTTTTCAAATTCCTCCAATTAAGAAAAATAGTTCTCGTTTTCTAGATTCCGATTTAGTAATGCAGTCTTCACATTTAGAAGATGGATTTCCCAACTCTCCACGCCACCCTTTGTCATGATTCCCACGTGCTTTGTGTTTGTTTATGCTTCCATTAGCATTCCGCTTGATTTTATATACCCGTTTTAAACCAAACGTGTCTCGGTGTCTAGTTGACAAAGAAAGTTTTGTGTTTCAAACAAAAGAACTATATTAAATAATATCTTAGTGTAGTTATGTTACTTTATAGTTTTATAAATAACAATACCGATATTAAATCGAAGAGTAGAGTTAAAAAAAGATTAAATAGCATAATTTTAAAAAATAGTATATATTGACATCCTGAAGAGTGGGATCCATTGCACGATGACAAAAAACACTAAAACTAAAAAACAAACAAATGTATAAAGTAAAATCTTACTCGTAACAAAATTACGGAAACTATCAGAAAAGGGGATTCTAGAATGATAAAGTGAATGGTCTCATTGAGACCACCTCCTTCAAGAAACGAAGAAAAAAACCTGTTAATTTTTCTTTTTCTTTTCATTGAATGCGTCATGGATGATGTACAAAGAGGCACCAACTAACTTCAATAAACGTGATAATCATATGAGCCCCGCATTTTAGCTTAATGATATATCTATCATTTTCATTATATAACTGAAAGAAAAAGAAAACTACTTTTCCCATTAGTCATGTTATGGGCCACACATTTTCAAAAGAAAGATCACTTTAACTCCCAGAATTCCAAATTTGATAAGATAACTACTCCAACAAAAGTAAAAAACAACTATGTATATTTTTTCCAAGTGGTAAATGATGTTATTTGTAGATTAAATGAATCTCCTTTGATATTTAACTAGTGTTATCTGTCACACCCTTAATTTTCACTAACGGGTTTTTACCATTAGGCGTGTGACATACCAGGATCTCAGCCACTAGTTACACCAAACGATACATCAATTACAAAACATAATTGCTCGTTAACGTTTGAAATTCCCAAAAACAGAGTTTGTAACGTAAACATTAAAATAATTGCGAAAGCATAATAATTCGTAATTCAAATGGCGCAAGCATGCGCAAACCAGGTAAAATGTAGTTTGTAGAAATATGAAAATCGTTCAATAGACCCAACAATGATGAATGCAATAGTGAGATGATTCTAATCGTGCGCATCTTAAGAACCTGAAAGAAACAGGCTAAAGTGTCAATACAAGGTTGGTGAGTTCACAGGTTTTGATAAACAGTACATAATGTAAGCAGATACAGTAAATAAAGTAATATCAGTAGATAGCTGGTCTACTTAACAAGTTACTAAGTTATGAAGTTCGCAACCGAAGCTGACAATGTAAATGAAGGCCTCGGCTGTGATTACCAGGTCACAGCAACAGCAATTAGGTCAATTAAACACCCGTTTGATGTGCAGTCATGCTAGCGCGACTAGCCCGGGTGGGGTTTGTCAAACCCAGTAGATCTACTTAGAATTACCTCGCTATAATACGTACATTAACGGTTCGAATATGAGGACTTAAGTATGGCATAACACTAGTAAACAAGTGACATTACAGTAATACTGATCAATGAAAATGCGTTTTAGAACACACGCTTCTTTCACCCCAAAGAAAGTAGATAATGAGATGTTGAGAACTCATCTTGAAAGCACAGCAGTAAGGTTATGCAAGCACAAATGATTAGGGTTCCGATTAACCTGGATAACATTTAGTAACTAATTAACATTAATTATTAAATATTAACACAGAAAAGGTACGGGTTCGCGTTCTACAACTCGAATACGATGCAGATAGTTATTTTATTTTCCATTCACGTGCAAGCACACTCAATCGCGTATATATATATATATATATATATATATATATATATATATATATATATATATATATATATATATATATATATATAGGGGATGGTTCAAATGTAAACCAAGAGAAATTATGTAAACCAATAAACCAATAAAGTTGATAATATAAAAAATTCAAAACAAAATATGTATAGTTCAAAACAATATGATTACACAATAAAGTTGATAATATAAAAAATTAAATTCAAAACAAAATGAATTATTACTATTTATTGTGTTTCTTAAAATAAAAACTTGATTAAAATAATATATTAATTTAAGCGGAAAAATTTTTGTGAGGAGTAACATTAGAATGCCATGTGGCATACTAGTTACTCTTTTATTATATACTATAGATATAGATATATTTAAGACCATCCGTTAAATAACACAACCCATAAGAAACATACTTACGTACACTAAATATATACTACTCTACACACATTTAAAAGATATATGTTACGCTATTAATAATATATATACATCAACAACCACTCGAAACATACATATTGCATATATATATATATATATATATATATATATATATATATATATATATATATATATATATACATAAAATTTCACAGAAACACACATGCATACATATATGCATTATACGCAGAAACACACATACATACAATCATGAAAAAAAAAACACCTGCCCATAAAGAACACACACACATCGAGTACACATACACACAACAGGAACATATATATATATACGTGCATAACTACAACCGAAGCACACGCACAGAAGAACTCGGTACCAAACGACCAGCCAACCGAGGGAAACCACAAGACACTCACCACCGGTCCACACCCACGCACTCGGCACACCCTCCCCCAACCGAAACCCCTAACCGCGGACAAGAATCGGGAGCGAAATCGTACCGATACATATCGTGAAAAACACAACGAGAAGAGGTCTTACCGTACAGAGTTGAAATGATCAAAGCTCGCGGTTGCCGGAGACTTGAAATTTTCCGAAGGAACACGTGCAGAGAGAATGGAGGCAACGACCGGTTGTGGTTCACGATATTGAAAGCGGCAGCAGCAGGTGTAGGGTTACGATAGGAAGAAGAATGGATGGGGAGGTTGATTATTAAAGGAATCCAACTTTGCAACTTGCCATAAACAGTCCCTCCAATTAACCTAAATTGCATTTTTAAGTTACTTAAGTTTAGTTAGTAAAAGTTAATTATGTTTAATTTGTAATTACAATAGCAACCATTATTATTTAATAAAAGAAATTTAGTTAGTCATAATTTAATAGAGGTTAGGCTAAGAAAACAGGGTTAACCTGAAAACTCGGGTTGTCACATTATCTCTGTGCTAAGCGCGCAAGAGTTTGGTCATTTTCCCCGGTTTTACGCGACGTGACTTTGTTCATTGTCGGTTTAGCTCATTGAAAACCGCAAAGCAAATACCGATACCGATTTCGACTATATCAATGCCGGCAACAATAATGTTCACTCATAATCTGTTCAGTTCGTTGCAATACCGCTACAGTAACTATACTAACTATAGTCTACGATACAAAAACACTCGATTTTGAATATAACTTTATTTTGAAAAAGGTTTTATCGTAGCATTGACATACATAAAGATAACCGCACATTTACTTTTTAATTAATGAACTGAAAATATTACAGATTAACAAAAGTTATTATAATATGAAATGGGTTTAAGCAAAACTCATAGATGATAAAGGATCGGAATGAAAATAAAACTAAAATAAATAAATAAAAACCAAAATCTATTAAACGTTAGCAAGAAAATTTTGAAGACCGTTGTAAGATTGAGTCACCACAAATAACATTTCACAAAAATCTTGTGATTATAAAACCAAAAACAAAAAGTACATTGTCCGTATTCAAATTGTATCTCTCTAATCTAATAAAAGAGTAAATGAGGAGTATACTTGTCACCATCACATTCCTTCTCACTAAATTTTTTCCGTCTCTTTCTCCTATTTAATAATTACTTTAATATTATTTAATTTTTCATAGCCTAAAAATACTTTTTAATAAACTTAAAAAAAGTTTTTTATATTAATGTTATTTATAAAGAAATAAATTTTTATAAATAAAAATTTAAAACATGGTGTTTTTAAAAACTAAAGTATTTATAAATAAAAAAATTAAAATTGGAAGTTATAATAATGCAAAATTTTAACACGATTTGTTTTGAAACAAAATGTTTTAAGTTTTTTAAACAAAAAGTTTAAAAAGTCAATATCATTATTTTATTACTTATATCCTTACTAATACGTAATTTCAATTACATATTATCTTATAATATCGTTTTATAATTAATAAAATTCTGTTTTATTTAATATTTTATTTATTTAACCTGTATAACACACGGGTTACGAAACCTAGTTTTACTATATAAAAGTTCATATAATCTACTTTTGACATATCATGTGAACAAAGAAATTCTTGTGTTTAAAACTAAAAAAATCTTAAACTTATACGTAGCGAAAAGTTTTATTCTATATAGATATATAATATAATTAATATTTTATTAAATAGTTACAAATCACTCTCTCTTATGATTATTTCGTTCCATAAAGCATGATTCCTTCTATAAAAAGTGATCAATTTACATTGATTTAAACAAGTGGGTGAACCCCCGGTTTATAGATGTGAAAATTTTATAAGAGTCACTAGATTTATTAAACGCGTACATTATACGGATTGATTTAAAATAATATATGATTGAAATCTTTTTTAATATAAATAGAATAAAAATTTTGTTTAAAATAATCATTTTAAAATAATATCATGTTTAAAGACTTTTTTATTATAACTTTCAATTTAAATATCTTTTGTTTATAATAATTTTGTTGTTTAAAACGTCAAATTTAAATATTGCCTATTTTCAAAATTTTTTTGATGTTTTAGTAATTTTCTTGTTTTATAAAATTTTATGTTTTAAAAAATAACATTGATAAAAGAGTAAAGTGTCATTTTCGTCCCTGACATTTTGTTGAAATTGTCATTTCAATCCAAAAACTTTTTTTTTGCCATTTCAGTCACTGTAGTTTACTAAATGTTGTCATTTTCATTCATTTCACTAACTCCGTTAAAACTCTGTTAAAACTCCGTTAAATATGGGGTATTTTAGTCTTTTTCAACACCCTAATGATCTAATTAATATAAATTAATCAATTAATATTCAATTAAAACTAAAAAAACACATGAAGTGACTCGTGAGACCGATCATTTCGATTAATTCTAACACATGTTGTTCGATTAAGGTCTGTTGTGAGATTTCAATTAATCTTCATGTTTTGTTTGAACGTGTACTTTTGTTTGATTGAGGTCTAATGTTGTTACTTTTTGTTTTATTGAAGTCTGCTACTGTCACGTTCAAATAAATCAATCAAAGACCTCAATCAAATAAAAAATATCAACAACAAACCTCAATCCTACAACAGACCTCAATCAAATAACAGTACACATTCGAACAAAACGTGAAGATTAATTGAAATTTCACGGCAAACCTCAATCGAGAAACATGGGTTAGAGTTAATCGAAACTTTTACATCGAAGCGGCTGGTCTCACTAGTCTTTTCATATGTTTTTTTAATTTTGAATATTAATTGATTAATTTATTTTAATTGGATAATTAGGGTGCTCAAAAAGACTAAAATACCCTCATATTTAACAGAGTTTTAACGAAGTTGTAACGGTGTTAGTGGAGTGGATGAAAATGACAACATTTGGTAAACTATAATGACTGATATGGCAAAAAAAAAAGTTTTTGGACTGAAATGGCAAATTCAACAAAACGTCAGGGATGAAAATAGCATTTTACTCTTGATAAAAAGATCTATTTCTTAATATATAAAAAATTATTTTAATTATCAAAATATTATAAGTAATTAATGTGAATTATTAATAAAATATAGAAGCGAGAAAAATTTGTTGAAAAAAATTATGATGATAACACGTGTCCCCTCGAGTTACCTTTTTATTAAAGTAAAAATATTTTTGATTACTCATAAATTATCATTGACCCTGCGGTTTTTGAGAAGAAGTTTACATAAAAACATAAATAAAATAAGTAGCATTAGATTGTTCTTTTGTGCTTTAACTAATTTATTACCCGCTGCGCTTCGCATCGACATCGTACTTGACGTGATAAAGTATAGGTTATAACTGACCCGACTTGTTTCGAAACTAAATTTACGTCAAAACATAGAATAACTCGAATCTATACTAGTTGAGTGAACACGTATTATTTTTGACTTGATTTTTTTTTCAAACAAATTTATGTTGATATGTAGACCAACGTAAACTTGCCAATTGGCTAACGGCTGTTTAATTTGTAAAAAAATAAGTTTGACAAAAACATAATTAAAACGCTACACTTGGTATAAATAAAAAAAAAAAACAACAATATGAAATAAAACTAAGTTATTAAAAAAAATTATGATAGATTGTTTTGTGAGTTTGTGATCATGTTATTCCCAATCTTTATCAATTATCAATAAAGCAGAAAGCAACTTTGAAGATAAAAGAAGCCAATGAAAGGCCATGATCTTAGTGGTCAATTGTTCAGGTCCATTTAAGAAGCTTCATAACTTGATCAATACTTCAAATTAGGATATAGCAATAATAGAAAACAACTTTGACCACATTTATGTCATTTCTTTATGTAGAAATTCTAATTCGTTTAAATTTTCAAGATAATACTCGTAAAATTGCAACAAAAAAATGAAGTTTCTACCCACTATAAATCTACATCAAAACCTTAATAAGGTCATCCCTTAAGGTTTCTAAATTCCAACTGGTGGTCAAAGTCAACAAACATGTTAGAAGCTTTACTCTTCCTCTGTTTTCTTCTTCCTTTACTCTTCATCTTCTTCACCCCCAAATCCGATGCAAAATCACCACCCAAATCATACCCTTTGATCGGAAACTACCTCTCAATCTACACCAATCGCCACCGTCTGGTCCAGTGGACCTCCGACGCCGTCCACGGTTCCCCCACCTTCACCACCGTCCTCCGCCGCCCCTTCGGTCAAACCCGTGTCATCACCGGCAACCCCACCGTCGTCCAACACATCCTCAAGACTAAGTTCTCAACGTACCAAAAAGGCGACACCTTTCGCACCCACCTCTTCGATTTGCTCGGTGACGGAATCTTTAACGTCGATGGTGATGAATGGAAGTTCCAGAGGCAGTTATCCAGCCATGAGTTTAACACAAAGTCTCTTCGGCATTTCGTCGAACATGTGGTGGACGATGAACTCAACGAGCGTCTGATTCCGATTTTGACCACTGCTGCTGTTAACAACACTGTTCTTGATCTTCAAGACGTTCTGCAAAGATTCGCGTTTGATAATATCTGCAGAATCGCATTTGGGTATGATCCCGCTTACTTAACGCCATCGTTACCAGAGGCGAAATTTGCGGCTGCTTTTGAAGATGCTGTTCGTATCAGCAGCGAGAGGTTTCGTATGATCACGCCTCTGTTATGGAAAATCAAAAGGTTTTTCAACATCGGATCGGAGAAACGACTGAAAGAAGCTGTATCAGAAGTCCGCCAATTCGCTTTAAAGATCTTGAACGAGAAGAAACAAGAACTCACCGATAAATCGTCGATTCAATCGGTTGATTTGTTGTCAAGATTCTTGAGCTCCGGTCATTCAGATGAGAAGTTTGTGACGGATATTGTGATCAGCTTCTTACTCGCCGGAAGAGACACGACCTCGGCGGCGTTGACGTGGTTTTTCTGGTTGATTTTCAAGAATCCGGTGGTGGAAAGTGAAATTGTTAAAGAAATCAATGAAAAATCAGATTCTCCGATTTATGATGAAGTGAAGGAGATGGTGTACACTCATGCTTCTCTTTGTGAAAGCATGAGACTCTACCCACCGGTGCCTGTGGACACCAAGGCCGCGAGCGTTGATGACGTTTTGCCGGACGGGACCGTCGTGAGAAAAGGTACGACAGAGCTGACACGTGTTTCGGTTAAACTCGGTTATATTATAACCGAGAGAGTTATAATTGTCCCGGCTAAATTGTAGCCGCGATAATTTTAAATGTGTCAGCTAAAATTTCTAATTTTAGCAGGGTCAATGTTTTGTGTGAAATATGTTATTGTGGTATTGTACTTTTGTATAACTATAAGTCTATAACAAACCCTATATAAACCAAGTTACTTTTTTGTTTTATAGGTATGATGGTGAGTTACCACCCTTATGCAATGGGGAGAATGGAGAAGCTGTGGGGCGGAGATTGGGCGGAGTTTCGGCCGGAGCGGTGGTTGGAGAGGGATGAGACGGCGGAGAAGTTGAGGTTCACGGCGAGGGATCCGTATATGTATCCAGTGTTTCAGGCGGGTCCCAGGATTTGTTTGGGGAAGGATATGGCGTTTTTGCAGATGAAGAGGGTGGTGGCGGGTGTTTTACGGCGGTTTAAGGTGGTTCCGGTGATGGTTGATGGTGGTGAGCCGGTTTTCGTGGCGGCTTTGACTTCGAAGATGAAAGGTGGTTTCCCCGTGAAGATTAAGGAACGTAAATGATGATATACTTTACTATTAATATTATTATATAGTAAGTATTTATAGTTATAAGAATAGTATTTTGTTTTCTAAAGGATTTTTGTTGTATAATTCAATACTAGTTTGTAACATTTACTTTTAAATATATGTAAAAATTGGTGAAAATCATGAAACTTCTTACGTATAGCCATTTTGATCCTATTTTGTTAATATCTACGCGATCACCATCCGTGTGTTAGATTTTACTAGTGTGTCATTTTTACAAGTTCTTTTAATGATTAATAAATGTGTGACATAAACTTGCGTGTAATAGAAATAGTTGCATATTAGTTTATATCAGTTATGTGACACCCCTTTGCTCTCACCTGCTACCTATTGCTCAAAAGAAAACTATGGTAAAGTAAATGTCAAAACCATGTTAGGTGCTAGGTAGTATTAATATATTTGTCTTTTTTATTGAATATTATTCCAACGACTACTTAAGATCTTGAACAAGAATAGTGATAGTAACTGGAGACCCAAGTAGGTTGCAAAAAGCAGTTTACATCAATTTTGGTCGCAAAAAGCTTCGTGGGTAATTTGGTTTTGCGATGGTTTTTATGACAAAGGGTTGTTATATCCTTGCGAGTGGTTTGCGATCATCCTGTTTACCGACCACTCTAGTTCGCCAAATGTTAAATCACCTATTGTTTATTCACAATCAAGAAAAGTAAACACAAAAACTTGACTAGAAGAGAGTGCTCTGTCATGACTTTTGTAGCTAACTAACTAATACATGTTAGACTATATCTTTAACGCTAAACAATAGGATTAAAAAAAATTAATAAATTCTAACAACCTAATCTCATCTTTATCTCTTAGGAAGAATTAGTATTCTCCAATGTCTTATTTATTAATTAACTTCAAGCTTTACTCACCAAGTCACTATCACTGACTTGTGTACCGGGGATGCCAGCCCGTAGGGCTCGGCAATAGCGATCAGTATCTATTGGTACGTCAGGATCTGATTGGTCATAAAAGAAAGCTATCTTGATTGGTCCACAACTTGTGCTATGGTTGATGCCTCAAAACAGCTGGAATTTCATGGTCGATATTATGACTACCATCACTATAGCCTTCTACCTAGACTTTATCTTCACGAGTGTCACTACACCAATTTGATCCTATAGAGACAAGACCTATAGCAACAATAAAATTTAGTCCCTATATGATACCTATAGCAACGACATGTCGTCGCTATAGGGTTAGCCTGTTTGTTCCTTTCGTGTGTCGAAGAACTTGCTTAATAGTCATTGCATGGGATTATCTAGGTCTTCGGATATGTTGACTAAACATACCCACGAAATAAGCAAGATCCGGTCGTGATTTCGCTAAATATCGAAGACATCAGACTATATATTTGATACTCGGTTCATCGGTTGCATCAACTTTGGCTTCTTCATCGGCTTTTGATAACTTTAAGTTAGGATCCATTAGAATGTTGGTCAGGTAGCATGATTACATCTGGTCTTCTTTTAAATCTTTTTAGCATATGTTTTTTGTTTAATTTTATCCCATCTTGGTTTTGTGACACCTTAATTGCTAGGCAATAAATGAGCTTGCTGAGATCCAACACCTCAAACATGGAGGCCATATCTTTCTTGAGTTCTTTAATCAATGCTTTGCTCGATCCCGTCGTTACAAACAAGTCATACATGGCTATAATTAGCGAATGGTCATCGGTTTTCTTTCGATAAACAACTTGTTCTTTCATGCAATTTAGGAGTTTTAGGGGCTGTTTGATATGAGTTGACCCAGTCCAGTCAAATCTGACTGCTTCTGATCCGGTCTGGATTTTTGATACTTCTGACACGGTCCGGTCCATACAAAACATTCAAACAACCCCTTAATTTTTTTCAAAGTACTATCAAGCTTGATGTTCCAAGCTTTTGGAGCTTGTCTAAAGCCATACAATTCCTTATGTAGCTTATACACCTTGTGTCCATTAGCTTTTTCGAATCCCTCCGATTGAGAAACATAGATGTATTCTTCTAGATTCCAATTTAGTAATGCGGTCTTCACATTTAAATGATGGGTTTACCACCACAAGAAAATTAAGATAATGCAACTCCGCTTAAAAGTTACATTAGGTCTTGAAAAGGTTACATTAGTCCTAATGCAACCTTTTATCTAGGGCTGCATTAGGTGAAGTTGCATTAGATCTAATGCAACTTTTTTGTTAGATAATGCAACATTTTCAACAAAAGTTGCATTTACTACTCAAATGCAACTTTTTTAATATGCAACTGTTTTTACAAGCTAATGCAACTTTTTTTAACTTTTGAATGCGATATGTCTAACTTTCAAATGCAACCTTTGCCGCCTCAAATGCAACATTTGCTAGGCTATAATGCAACCTTTGTTACATTTTAATGCAACTATTATTATATTTTTAGTATAAAAAAGCAACCTTTATTTACATTAAATGCAACATTTTTTAAGAATTAAGCTACAATAAATGCAACCTTATTTACAAGCAAATGCAACTTTACAGCTCGTTATTTAAAATACTAAATTTTCTATTAATATGTAAAGGTATCTCAATTACACCAACATGATAATAACATAAATATAAAATATATTCGTATGTAGTAACTTAGCATATGTTTAATCTCAAAATAACAACATAACCAAAATAAGTTTGTTAATTACAATTATAAGAAGTAACGAACACCTTCTACTCATCTCTAAGATCTTGAAGTGTTCCAGCAGGTAGTTTTTCCATAATATCCCGCATTGTAGCTTCAAAGTTCGCTCGTTGGCTTTCAAAATCTTTTCGCATACCTTCTATCTCAGCTTTTTTCCTTTGATGGTCCTCTTCAATTTCTTTTCTCATTTCAAACAACTGTGTTTTTTCAACTTCAAGGCTTGCTTTAAATGATTCCATAAGCCCCCCCGGGATCATGTATTGTTCCTCATCACCATCCATTTTTTTTTACCATTTTCTTAGTAACACCTTTGCCATAAAGTCGAAGGTAGCCATCATGCTCCTTGTTCATTACAACCGTAAAAGGATCGACAAAAACGCTTTCATTTTCTGGTTGTTTGTAGTTCTTCATTTGTTCCTTCAAAATACAAGAGAAAATATTGTAATAATACAACAATAAATAAGCTAAGAACTGATATAAAAAGAAGATGTAGTGAAACATATCATATACATCTTGAATCTTATTCATTTGAATATAATTAGGAAGCGTCGCCAAATAAATTCTAAAGTCTTGATAAATAAATTACTCTCACTAGCATACAAAATGATACCCACAATGGCATAGAGATGATGTGAAGTTGAAAAAACTATATGATAGCATTTATACATTTCATTTCGTTATCTATTTATATGTTTTCTTTTGCTAGCATGAAGAAATGAATTCCGATTGATCAGTTTGAAAGGAGTTCAACAAAACCACAAGTATTCCCTATTGACCTTCAATTACTTCTCAATGAAATAAAGATCTGAACGTTATGAAAAAAAAAACCCTTTAAAATAAAGTCAAACCCACTTAAATTGACTCCTAGATTGGCAATACAAGATCACAAGTTTACTTCTCAAGAAACTTTTTTGCAAGAACCCACTTTAATGAAAATAATCACATCAAGAACCGCAATTTGTAAGACCTTTACAGATTTGATTCAAAACAACAAGAAACTAAAAATAGGTTCAAGTCAGAATAGATACCTAAAATAGCAGCAAAACTACATGAAACCAACACTAAAATATAGCATGAAACTAGCACCTAACAACATGAAATTAGCAGCAAAATAACAGTCTCCATACAACAACAAATTAGCATGAAAACATCAATAAAACAACATTAAAATAGTAAGAAAACAGCATGAAACTAGCAGCGAAACTGCAGCAGAATAATAGTCTTCAAAATAACAGCAAACAACATAAAAATAACAGTGAAATAACCGCAATAAAGTAGCATGAAAACAACTAGAAACCTACATGTAATCAGCAAATAACAGCAGCAAAACAGCATGAAAACAACACAAAAATGTAGCAAAACAAAATAATTTAGACATTTGGTGGATCAATATAAGGCATTTTTTTCTATTCATATTAGAACAACATATACGGTTCTATTTTGTGACTCCTTTAAAAATGCTAGAAGGATACTAGGGTCAATACCATCACAAGAATTCTACTGCTAATAACAATAGTTCCACACCTATGAGAGTAGATATAAGCAAGTTTAACTAGGTTCATAAGCCAACAACATTCCAACATTTAGATATTTATTTGATCGTAAAATTCAAATTATTCATTTAAATTTCTAACTAAGCAAGTGAGAGGTATGACACATTTTGAGTAAACATGTGAAGAGCTATGCTAACATATCAATCGTAGTATCATACCTTTAGCCCAACTCATATGATTTTATTTTACACATACATGATAACTCATATGATTTTATTTTAAAACTTACAATTTTTCTACATCGACTTATATTGTTAAATTTCCTTCGCAACCCATTATTAAAAACCTATTATGCAATCAATTTGATTATATTTTAATTTTTCCAACCCGTGTATCACACAGGTTTATAGGCTAGTTACATATATAGCAACATTAAACAAATGTAGATGATTCAGCAAGAATAGCACACAACCTGTTGAGTCGAACAGAATTGTAGATCTGGATGATTTGGCTAGAATAGGCTGAACTGTTTAATTCGGTTGATCAAGTTTCAAGTCTTGACTCTTAATGCGAATACAAACAACCTGTAGGTTATTGATCGATGAGTTCCTAATCTTCTAACTAGGGTTAATCAATGATTTTTTAAAGTTTAAAAATTGAAAAGAATAGCACACACCTGCCGTTTCGATCGGAATTGTAGATCGATCTGGATGATTCAGCGGGAATAGCTTGATCTATTTCATTCGATTCATCAAGTTTTAATGTTTTAGATTCTTACGCTATGTTCCAGATCGATGAGCTCCTGCATTTTATAACTAGGTTTAATCTAGATCTTTAAACTAAGTTAGGGAATAAAGTCACAAAAATAATTCTTGGTTTAGTGGTTAAGTTGTAGGTTTGTGTATCAACAAACGCAAGTTTGAACCTTGGGAGAAACAATAATTTTTAAATATAATAAAAATAACTTAATAGTGAACCTAGTCATTTTTTATGGCTTAGTTTTTTACTTTTTTTAATCCAAGGCATCTATATAAATTGTACCATGCTATTGTAATTATCTTATAATAATTAATACTAAACTTTTTATATTATCTTGCAATTTACGTTTCGTTCCTGTGCATTATCATAATATTTGTTCGAAAATTTTGAAAAGTAGTTCTTAACCTTCTTTTTCAAGTTTGATGTTAGTTTATTAATCATAATAATTTTTTTAAAATATCAATTAACTAATAGAAGTTTTTTAGTATCTATAAATCAAAACTTTGACAATATATTTTTTTTCAATGCTCGTTGAATTCCTCAACGTAACAATTTTTCTCGTGAAAATTTGTGTAGGTTTACGTTAGTATATATAGAACTTTGTGTAGGTTTAGGAATATGCAGCCTATTAAATTAATAGTGGCATTTAACTATTAAGAATGCAACCTTTTAAAATAAGTTTCGTATTTAACTTTTAACAACATACTATTTTCAATTAGAGTTTCATATATATCGCTTTCATAATGCAACCATGTCAAAAGTTACATATATAAATACAATTTGCAACCTTATAAGAAAAATATTGCAATCTTTACTACAATTTGTAACTTTTTAATAAAAAAGTTGCAAATTTAATATTTTTTGCAACCTTTTATGAAAAACGTTGCATTAGATATTCAAATGCAACCTTTGTGTTTAGCGAAGTTAAATTAGATTCAAATGCAACTTATTTAAAAAAGTTACTTTTGAAAAGTTGCATTAGACTTATTTTCTAGTAGTGTACTAACATAAAAAAGGTTTTGTGTATCAAACAAGAGACCTAATCTTAGTGTATTTATTTTACTTTATATAGATCTATAAATACACTACTAATAAACTTATTAAAAAGACCCAATAATATTTTTATTATTTATTAACCTATATAACCTTACCTTAAAGCTAATTAATATTTTAAATAGATTAACCCAATACTATTTACTCAATCTAAACTTATTTTAATATGAAAAATTGATCGAGAGCTTTGTTTTCAAAAATTCTAAGAGAACTTCAATTTGTTTAAGTAAATAAATTATATTATTTTGATATAATACTATCGTCTTGTTTATTATTATAAAAATTATCGTCGTATTATAACTTTTTTATATACAAGTTATTCGATTTCGACTTTTTTATACGTCGTATTACAGGGGCCCTCAATTTGTTCTCGCCCCAGGCCCAAGTCTATTGAGAATTCTCAGAACCAGCCTTGAGTATCACCAATAATATTCTTTTTACTTCAAATAAAATGTTTATAATAAAATGACAGGTAAACGAAGAAATGTGTAAAATAAAATCTTAGTAGTAACAAAATTATAAAAACAATATAAAAGGAATTTCGGAATGATAAAATGAATGCTTTCGTTGGACCACTTAAAAAATAATAATAATAAAAAAAATAAAAAAAATAAAAAAAACATCACCAAAAGTTACTTATCCCTTTTCATTACTATTATTGAATACGTCATGGATGATGTACAAAGAGCCACCAACTATCTTTCATAACGTGATAATCGTATGAGCCACACATTTTATGATATATCTATCATTTTCGTTATATAATTGAAAGAAAAAGAAAACCAGTTTTCCTATTAGTCATTTTTTGGGCCACACAAGAAAGGTCACTTTAACTCCCAGAATTCCAAGTTTGATAAGATAGCAACTCCAATAAAAAATTGACTTTTTTTTCCAGTGGTAACTGATATTTATTTATATTAAATTTACTAGTTTTAGTAAACTCGTGTATTACATAAGTTGAATAAATAAAATATTAAATTTAATAAAAATTTATTAAATATAAAATGATATAATATTTTGTTTCAAAACAAACCGTATTTAAAAAAAAATTTATTATAATTTTTAATTTTAATTTTTGTTTATAAAAAATTTACTTTTTAAAAACACTAATTTTAAAGAAGTTTGATATTTTATAAAAATTTCTTATTTTATAAAAATTATTTATTAGAAATTAAATTAATAAGAATATCTGTTTTTAAATTTATTAAAAAACTATTTTTATTCTAAAAAAGTTAAATAATATAATTGGTAATTAAGGTAATTATTTAATAGGAGAGAGAAGCGTGAAAATATTGCTAAGAATGAATGTGGTGATGACATGTGTCACCCTAAGTTACTCTTTTATTAGATTAGAAGGATACGGAAAATTTTTTAGCGGGAAAATTTTAAGATTTGTGTTTCGTCAGTTAACAAAAACGAAAAACACGTTGCCGTTCAAAAAAGATTTGAAAAACACGTTTGTGTCAATGGCTTCAGTAGATTTTAATGAATCTCTCTTGATTTTTAATTGATTTTATGTTGGAACCCGCGTAGTACTAGGGTGGATAATAATTCCAAAAAAAATTTTGAATTCTTTTCTAATGGTAACTGATATTTACAAATTTTCACATATCATGTTCTCTTATGTTAATTTCGTTTCATAAAGCATGACTCTTTCTATAGAATACGGGAAAGTGATCAATTTACCACTAAGTTAATATACCGGGTGAACCCACGCGTTGTAGATGTGAAAATTTGTAAGCAGTGACGGATCTAGCAAAAAAAGACCAAGGGTATGCGGTGAAATTTTTTTTACGATACATTCATTCAACAATGATAACGTTTTTGCCAACAATAACTTGTTTATAATGAAGTTTTATCTTCAGTAGTGTACATACAAATTTTTTACATGAGGGTAGGAAAGTTTTAAAGATCGGTCGTTGTAACATTCAAATAATCAAGTATTCAAGCAAGTAATCAACTAATAAATCAAATAATCTAATCTAGCAATCTACTAATCAATAATCTAATAATTAATCTATGAAATAATCAACTAATAAGATAAATGATTAAGTTATCCAAACTAATTGTTTTACATATATTAATTAATTTATGGGCTAATTTCATAGTAAATTCGGTTGGTTTTAAAATTTTTTAAGGTCATATAAACTATTTTTTAGGATTGAGCTTATAATCTTATATTAATTTGAATTTTTTAAATTTGAGAGGTATCCTAATTTTTGCTTAGCAGTATCCAAATAAATACAACAGTAAAACAATTTTTTTTACATTTTGAAACAAGAGTTTATAGGTAGTTCAAGGGTACTTCAACTTACCCCTGTCCCCTTAATAAGTCTGCCACTATTTGCAAGAACTCTTTTTATGACCCGTACATTAGCGTTGATACCTTGATTTTGTGAAAAAAATTACACAAAAACATAGATTAAGTAATAAAATCGCACAGACATATTTGAAATTTTATAAAAATTCATATTTCTTAAGTAAAACAAGAAACTACGCCTTGAAGTAGCGTTAGCTTGTTCTTTTGTGCTTTCATGAGTCTTACATTACTTTATACTAGATTTTTAAAAAAATAAATGCCGAATTTTTGATAAAATTAAACATGACATAATAATAAATTCAAATTTTTTTAAAATATTACATTTTGAAAGTTATAAGGAATATACCAAAAAAAAAAGTAAAAGATGCAAAAATTTATGGTAGATTTGACGGATTGTATGTTTGTGTTATGCCAACTTATACATAATCATGCAGAACTCAGTTTGATTAAATTTCTATCGATATATAAATAAAGACAAATACGGACATAATAATATATTCAAAATCTTATAAAACATTATACTTTAACGATTATAAAAAAACAAAATGTCATCAAAACTAAATATATTTTTAAAAATATGAAAAAAAAAACAAACTTTTAAATGCGTGAATTGCGACACGAATCCTCCAAAGTCTAGACTCTTTTCCTGAATTGGCACGTTATTGGTGAATTGCGACACGTCATGGTCATGCTATTATCCATACGACTATCGGCCTTTTGCTTCTGATCTTAAAAGTCCATTTAACACCAAGGTGATAGCCAAATACAATAATCAAATCTTCTGATCAGCACATGCCGATGCTTTTGCCTATAAGATTAAGGGGTTGTTTTATTTAATTCTGACCTGTTCAAAATTTCTGACCCACTGACCCGGTCAAAATGTCTGACCCACTGATCCAGTCAGACATTTTGGCCGGTCAGCGTGTTTGATTTGCACTCTTTCGCGTCTGACCCGGTCCGACACCACTGACCCATGCCTATTTTTTTACTTACTCGGTCAGTTTTGAAACAACCTATTACCCGGTCATCACCTTCTGACCGGATAAGATATATCAAACAACCCCTAACTCTTGAATATCTTTCTTGAAAAATGGAATATGTTATTGTGTATATATGAGTGTGTTCGTGTATATACATTATATGCAAGTAACCATCATGTTCTTATATGTTTATTGCTTTGTGTATGTATATTATGGGCTAACAATATTATTATATGAGTTTTTTGGACGATAACCTTTGCCTTTTATTTATTCGATATGTGTATTGTTTTGATATTGTTTGATTGCGTATAGTAAAGATTATACTAATATTCATAAAGAGTCGATACCTATGATTGTTATATATGAATTATCTACGTTTAAAGTCGTACTTTTGTATATTTAAATTGTGCAATGCAAAAATACATTATAAATTTTTTTTATTTTTCTTAAAACAAAATATTTAAAACCCATATTTTTTTTCATAAAATAAAAGTTTAAAAAAATACATTATTGTTTATTTACTTGAATTAACTATTTGTATGCAATTATAATTATATTTTATCTTTAAACCTTGTTTTATAGTTCATAAATTTTTATTACTAATTATTTAGTATTTTATTTATTCAAATCGTATAACACATAAAGTCGAACCTAATTATTTTATATAATATAAAAGTACACTCATAAAAATATAAAAAACAAGATACGAATGGTTTAAGTGCCAAAACCCGCAAAAATAATAGAAAAATCTCACTGATAAGATAGTCATAGAAATAGTTTAAAGAAAAATAGGATGAAGACAATTTTTTTTCATGTCTCGAATAATACGTCATTGCTGCCGTTGGCACCATCTCCTGCAAAAACCATCACAAGAAAAGAATGTTTTAAAAACCAAATTGAACGTCGAACCGTACGCCTTACTGATTTGATGGTCGGACCGGATTTAAGAACCCGATTATGTCATAATTATATACATACATATTATATATAGTTATATATATAATTTAATATAAGTAATTTATGTGTATTTTATAGTCATATATATAAAACTTAATAATAACTATACATCCAACACTAAAATTTATCATCCTATCTCGTTAAAACCATTAAAATAAAAAAAATAAAAAAAATAGAAAAATGGAAAATTGGGACTGAACTGGTTCCTGGTTTTCAATTCAACCATCGAATCGGTTCGAACCATCCGGTTCTTAAAAAAAAAAAAGATTTGAGGTGAATCGAAACAATAATCCAACTGAATCCCGATCGAACCATCCGATCGTAACAACAATGCCAAAAAGCAACAAAAAATAATATTCAAATCCACTTTTGACCTTTATCATTAACCATTATTTTATTGAAAGTACAAACTACAAACCTTTCATACACGTGGTAATCATATAAGCCACACATTTCACCATAATAATCTACACATCATTTTCGCTCCTTAATCCTCACCGGAAAACCACCTTTCATCTTCGACGTCAAAGCCGCCACAAACACCGGCTCACCACCGTCATCCACCGCCGGAACCACCCTAAACCGCCGTAAAACCCCCGCCACCACCCTCTTCATCTGCAAAAGGGCCATATCCTGACCCGAACAAACCCTCGGACCCGCCTGAAACACCGGATACGTGTACGGATCCCTCGCCATGAACCTCACCGTCTCCGTCGTCTCCAACCACCGCTCCGGCCGGAACGCCGCCCAATCGCCGCCCCACAGCTTCTCCGATCTCCCCATTGCATACGGATGGTAACTCACCGTCATACCCTTTTTCACCACCGTCCCCTCCGGCAACACGTCGTCCGCCACCGCCGTCTTGCCGTCGATCGGCACCGGTGGGTACAGCCTCATGGCTTCACAGAGAGAAGCGTGAGTGTACACCATCTCCTTCACTTCATCGTAATCGACAGAATCCGATTTCTCATTGATTTCTTTAACGATGTTGCTTTCAACCGCCGGATTCTTGAAAATCAACCAGAAAAACCACGTCATCGCCGCCGAGGTCGTGTCTCTTCCGGCGAAGATGAAGCTGATTACAATATCCATTAAAAACTTCTCATCTGTATGCCCATTGCTTATGAACCCTGATAGCAAATCATCTGTGAGTTCTTGTTTTCTTTCGTTCAAGATTTTCATCGCCAATTGACGGATTTCTGATAAAGCTTCTTTCAATCGTTTCTCCGATCCGATGTTGAAAACCCTTTTGATTTTCCATAACAAAGGCATACTCATACGGACCCTTTCGGTGCATATACGAATAGCATCTTCAAACGCAACTGCAAAAGTCGCATGTGGCATCAATGGCGTTAAGTAAGCCGGATCATACCCGAATGCGATTCTGCAGATATTATCAAACGCAAATCTTTGCAGAACGTCTTGAAGATCAAGAACAGTGTTGTTAACAGCAGCAGTGGTCAAAATCGGAATCAGACGCTCGTTGAGTTCATCGTCCACCACATGTTCGACGAAATGCCGAAGTGAATTTTTACTGAACATGTGGTTCGATATCTGCCTCTGGAGCTTCCATTTATCCCCATCGACGTTAAAGATTCCGTCACCGAGGACATCGTAGAGGGCGGAGCGAAAGTTGTCGCCTTTTTGGTATTTTGAGAAGTTTGTCTTGAGGATGTGCTGCACGACGGCGGGGTTGCCGGAGAGGACACGGGGTTGACTGAAGGGGCGGCGGAGCACGGTGGTCAAGGTGGGGGAACGGTGGACGGCGTCGGCGGTCCACTGGATGAGACGGTGGCGATTGGTGTAGAATGAGAGGTAATCTCCGATTAAAGGGTATGATTTGGGGTTGAAGAAGATGAAGAGTAGGGGAAGAAGAAGAAGACATAATAAGAGTAAATCTACTATCATGTTTGTGGACACTTTAATGAAATAGTAACATTTAGAGGTTTTGATATGTGTGTATATATCGGCTTCAAACAATGGCACTTTGAATAGGTTAATCAATCTGTTGTTAAGACTTTTGTCTTGTTTCTATTAATTAATTCATTCATGTGATTTTGGTTTTCTTTAATTTTAATAAAAAATTAAGAGTTAATTACACGATTGGTTCCTGTGCTTTGCTCATATTGCAATATTGATCTTAACTTTTGAGAAATTACAGGTTTGGTTCCAACTGTTTGCCAAACCGTAATACGATTGATCCCTGACACTAACTTATGTTAAATTTCTTAGTTAAGTGAATGTGAAAAGACCAAATACCCCTTATGAGAACCATTTTTATGACTCATAGTTTAGCATTGATACTTTGGTTTAGTGAAAAACAATACACAAAAACATAGATTAAAGTAATAAAATCGCAAAGACATATTTGAAATTTTGTAAGAAATCATTTATCTAAAGTAAAACAAGAAATACTATGCGTTGAATTAGCATTAGCTTGTTCTTTTGTGCTTTCATGAGTCTTACATTACATTATACAACTTGATTTTTAAAAAATAAATGTCGAATCTTTGATAAAAATAAACATGACATAATAATAAATTCAAAATTTTTTAAAATATCATATTTTGAAAGTTATAACGAATATACCAAAAAAAAAGTAAAAGATGCAAATTTTATGATAGATTGGACGGATTGTACGTTTGTGCTATGCTAACTTATACATAATCAAGCAGAACTCAGTTTGATTAAATTTATATCGATGTCTAAATAAAAATAAATACGGACATAAAAATATATTCAAAATCGTATAAAACATTATACTTTAAAGATTATAAAAAAAAACAAACTTTTAGATGCGTGAGTTGCGTGACGAATCCTCCAAAGTCTAGACTCTTTTCCTGAATTGGGTTATTGGTGAATTGCGACACGTCATGGTCATGCTATTATCCATACGACTATGGGCCTTTTGCATCTAATCTTAAAAGTCTATTTAACACCAAGGTGATAGCCAAAAAAATAACAAATCTTATGATCAGCACACGCCGATGCTCTTGCCTATAAGGTTAACTCTTGAATATCTTTCTTGAAAAATGGATTATGTTATGTATATATGAGTGTGTTGCGTATATATACATTATATGCAAGTAATCATATTGTTCTTATATGTTTATTGCTAATGTGTATGTATATTATGGGCTAGCAATATTATTATATGAGTTTGTTGGACGATAACCTTCGCCTTTTATTTATTCTGTATGTGTATTGTTTTAATATTGTTTGATTGCGTATAGTAAATATTATACTAACATTCATAAAGAGTCGATACCTATGATTGTTGTCTTTTATCTGTATATATGAATGATCTACGTTTAAAGCCGTACTTTTGTATATTTAAATCGTGCATTGTAAAAATACATTACTGATTTTGATAAATTATTCCAGCGCAATGCGCAATGCGAGGGAGCTTTACTAGTTTTATAAATGTATAATATATTTCAAGACTATAAAGTTTCTATTTATACAAGTTTTACCAGTAATTATGTGTATAATACAATAGGAATTTTAAATATTTAAGAAACCATTTTGTTTATTATAATATAATAAGATTTTTTTAAATATTTAAGAAACAATTTATTAGTTGTTGAACGATACGTTATAGAAATAAGAATAATACACTTGAGGGTATAAGAGCTTCACATTTTAGTTTTTTATTATTATCCTTACGATTAAATTAAAAAGTATTATTTTTTATTTTTAATAAAATAATATTTTTTATATATCTATACTATATTATAATGCACGAAGGAAGGATACCGGCCAAATTTAAGAGTTTTGTGATTTTTAAACATAAAGTACAACTTAAAATCAATTATTTCAAAGGGCAATATTGACATTTTAACCATGCTATAAACGTGGATATTCAAATGTATTTACACATTGATCCCTTTATTTGTTAATATTGTCATTTTAATGATGCTATAAACATGAACATTCAAATCTATTTACACATTCATCCCTTTATTCGTTAATAATTTACTATTTGTGTGGTTGTTAGATATTTTCACTTAAAATATGGAAAAGTTTGTTTTGATTTTAAGAAACAGTTACAGTGAATTAAAAAAATTCAGCTTACAAATACGCACTAAATATAGTCCAGTTTATAAACAGTTGACCAAATCTCTTGAAAATATGAGTTTTACAACTCTTATTACCTACTGTACTAACACATGTCCACATGAAACAACTCAAATGGCCTTTAATTCTTTAAATCCTCCCATCGCTCCCACACAGTTCAAACATGAAAATTGAAAACCCAATTCCGATTTCAATATTTAAACCTCCCCTTTTCTATCTACTTTCAGTTTCAGAGGATAAAATATATTCCATGGTTGTTAAAATACGCTTAAAAGGAGGAATTCGGCTTTTTTTTTTAAAAAAAATTTGCCTGTACCTTTTCACGAATGTGACATAAAGTCTATAAAAACATATCAAATACATCAAAATGATTGTCCAGTACAATCCGGATTAAATAATAGTATAACCTGTAGCTTCACTTGTATTACCTGAGATTGCTAATGATCAATATTAACCTGAAAAATAAAACAAACATAAGACAGTAATATAAAAATTTCGAATATTAATGTTCAGTTACAAATATACACAAAAGTTCGAAAATATGAAATATATACTTTTTTTTCGTAATTGTTGCTACCTTAATTCACAAAACCGAACAGAAATGAGAATACGTGTTTTATGCTGCATTATAGCTAAAGAAATTCAAAAAACTATGAAATAATAAATATCGGGTACATCTTTGTTTCATTATTAAATATCTAAAAAAACAAATTACCTACATATCAATGAGAATACATTTGAATATAAAATATAGTATATATAAACAAATTAACTATATATATATATATATAGATAAATACAAGATGACCCAGTTATCAAAAATGAAATGTTTGTTTATAAATATAGTATAGATATTAAAACTTTAAAAACAATAAGCAAACCTAAAATACATACACGTACCTCATATGCTTACGAAAAACTTTAATAGTTTATAAAGTTAATAATATATAAACTATAAAAATATTATCTAAATCCAAAAAACTATTTGTATAAGCCCTTTTGGACATTAAAATTAAAACCATAGTTTTCAAAGATAGATGTAAATATTATGTTGTTATTATTTTATAAAATAAACTTTATAAAAGGCTTTTTATTATTTTACAAATCTAACATTGTAACCGGTTTTAATGTACCCATTTAATGTTGCTTCAAATTGGTTTAAATTTTCACCATATGGTAAAGACGGCGAAATTTATAACCCGAAGATGTTTTTTAAAAAAATACCACCATTTAAAAAAGTCAGTAACAACAAACCAAACAAACAACCTGTTATAGGGGAAGCCCTAAATCGGTTGTTCTTCAGGCGCCAAACAAATATTCAAATACCCAATAGAAATCTATAAATACAAACCAGTTCACAACTATTTTAAATGGAGAAAAACTGACCATAGTTTTGAATGCTACAAACATTCGTGGATACCAACCCTTTAAGGTTGAACCTTTAGAACTTCTACATACCGATCTCAGCAAATCAAAGGTACAAACATCAAATGTTACTATATTAGAATTGTATTGAGAAAAGAATATGTTTTAATAAATTTTTTAATTGTATATTTTCTTGTGTGCAGGTTGTTTCTCATAACAAGGTTGGTTTAGAGCTAAATTGAACTTTATAGATATCATTGCTTTGTACTAATTTGATCTTATTTTAAATTTATATATTAAACTATAATTGTTTTAATAAATCAGGATGTGGATGAACATAAAATGCAGAATATTGCAGATTTTGATAGCGATTTAAAGAAACATAATCCTAAAAAGGTAAATGGTTTCCATTTGTTTTATGTTTAGATTCAAGTTGTAAATTAATTGTATTATGCACTCTCATATATTTGTATACATGTTGATCTTGATCTTGATAATAGTGTTCAGATTATTTGTTGTGGTGCCATGTTTAGTCCCTATAAATCTGATCTTCAACGTGAATTTAGTGAGGAGGTAGTATTTATACTATTAAATTTGTTTTTGATTAGCCGTATACTAACTTTTTTTTAAGGATCGCACGTTTGAAGCCCAGGCTAGGATATTTGAAAAAAAAAAAAGAGAATCAATAGGCTTGATGAACGGAAATGGAGTGAGGTCATTGAGTTAGATGGTCCGGTTAATATTGACAAAAAAAAAATGAACTAGAAGACACTGCATGTTCAGCCAAAAATCCAGAAATAAGAATTAAATTTCCTCGGGGGTGACAGTGCAGAAGTGAAGTAGACCTCATGTTGTTTAGATTTATGTTTAAATCAGAATACTTTTATATTGTTTCTTAGTTTTATGCATGTTTTAATTAGTATAATAAAAATTGTAGTTTGTTTTACAAGCATATCTCATGTAGTGTAAGTAAAATATTCTTTCATCTATATAATATGGTTTTTGATATGTGGGTGTAGGTAAATTTCTTAAATTTACAAGTCTTATTATTTAATACAATAATGCATAAGTTTTTTTTTTAAATATCTTACTCATAAATAGTAACAACATATAAACAGATAGGAGTAATTTTTAAACTGTATAGTTTAAAAGACTTTTACTTTTTGGTATTAAGTGATACTATATTACAGATGAGTGCAATTTTAAATCTAGACTTTTCTTTATATTAACAACTTTTTCTGTTATTCCACATTAATTATAGATAAAATAAATGACTAAAGCTGCTGCAACCACTGAGGTGCCGATCAAAGTGGAAAAGACAGAAGATATTTGTCCAACCAAAGATATGGTAGACAAACACGATGAAGCACAAGATATTCATGTGTCCCCTATGGACGACGAATGGTGGGCTAACAATATCGATGAGATCATCAAGCTTTGTGAGACATACGATTGAGTTTCCATAATCATGCAACTATCTACACATTTATGATTCTACGTTTGCAGCTTTTATTATTCAAGACTTGAATTTTCTAATTCGTGTGTTACGTTAATTCATTATCATTTTATTTACCTACTTCATAACTTATATATATTGTTATCTAATAATATTATTCGCATACGTTGTGTACGGGGCACGAGAGTCACAATTAAAAGTGTCGCACCCGCCGAATCGCGTGGGCACGCTACTAGTTTATCATTAAAATTTCTCAATACTCCATCACAACAACTTTTAAAACTATTAAAAAATATTAAGGTTGAACAGTATATTACTAAATATATAGATAGATAATAATAATAATAATATATTTTTATTTCTCTACTTACAACCACTCACAATTTATGATACCTAATAAAATAATATTTCTTTTGCCACTTTTCATTTTTTTTAAACCTACCTTATGACACTTTTCATTCTTCTAAATATCTTCACTTTATTTTTCCTTCAAAAGATTATTATAGTTATTTAAATGCTCAAACTAATTTTTTTTCTTAATAAAAATCAATTTTATTAATTGATACATTTCTCTCTCTTATCTAGATTTTTTAAAATCAAGCTATGTTTTTAAAAATAAATTTTATTTAGTAAATTAGAAATCAGATCTATTTATTAAAATAAAAATAATAAATTTTTTTTATATAATATGAAATTTTCTAAAACACTAAATTTGTTTGGAAACAAAATTTTTTAAATCGGTCATTTAAAAAAAATAAATATAAAATATAAAATTTTTAAATGGGTCATTTTTAATAAACAATAAGTTTTTCTATAAAAAATCTTAAAACGAATATTTAAAAAAGAAACTATTTATATTAGAGAGTTAAAAAAATATAATTGTTTTATTTATTAAACTATTGTATATATATAATTTTAATCATATTTTATATTAGAATATTCTACTATAACTATTTGTGTTTATTACTATATATAATCTGTATAATAAATGAGTTTCTAGCGTATATATTTATCTGTATATCTATCTATCCATAATAAAGAAAATTTAAAATAAGAGTTGACATAATTGTAACTTTTATCATACTAACTTTTTCATTCTATTTATTATTATAAATAATATTGAATACTAATAATATTACTCATATCATTTTCAAATTAAAAATTATATAATTTAATATATTAAAACCTATTTTTTATTAAAAACACACTTTTTAAGAACAAAAGTTTTATAAAATACAGAATACAACAAAATTTTTTTTTCATTTTTCTTAAAATAAAATATTTAAAACCCCACATTTTTTCATAAAATAAAAGTTTAAGAAAAAAACATTATTGTTTAATTACTTAATTAGCTATTTATATGCAATTATAATCATATTTTATATTTAAACATGGTTTTATAATTCATAAATTTTTATTACTAATTATTTATTATTTTATTTATTAAACCCGTATAATATACGTGATCAAACTAATTATTTTATATGATATGAAAATGCGCTCATTAAAATATAAAAAATAAGATACGAATGGTTTAAGTGCCAAAACCTTAATAGAAACCAAGCAAAAAAAAAAAAAACATGATACAACAATTATCACTACAAATAACAAAGAAACCACATATTTAGGTTCCGATTGTAATTGCACATGATTGAAGATCTTGAAAAGCTTTCATTGAGTGGGTAAACTTGACAAATAGTTGTTCAACCTGCGGCTAGCCAGCATCATCAGATCTTGAACACTATATTTCCATAGAATTGTGGGTTAAGCAACACAACAAACATTTGATGGGCAGGCAAATAAACCAAAAGATAAGCTATCCTTCATATTTTGAGAGTAATTCATGAATGCAGTCAACACAAATAAGTATATATTTACATATAAAAATCCCACAAATAAAAAAATAATCAAATCAAACTGCCATGCGGTAGTTAACTTTCAAAATGAGCAAGAACAAAGTTGCACCATCTCCTCATGCATCATCACATTATGACTTTCTGAAATCATTGTTGTTGCTAAAAGTCATAATAGCCCTAAAGAAAAGAACAAAAACAATTGAGAAAATCTTAAATTGTCAGGCACATGCAAGAGAAACTCGTAACCAAATAGAGGTGTAAACACTTTTAAGTCCCTGCAAAACCATGGTTCAATCAACCGAAGAAGAAGTAGAGAAAGACCGATGGAATAAAAGAAAAGGGGAAGCATATATCAGCAAGATACAAATACACAATCATTTGTAGTTTTCACTATTAATTTGTAAGCATGTTTACATAAGATGAACTTCATGGTAACAAAAATAAATCAAAACTAAATTTGAAAACCTCAGTTCATGGATTGACAAACAAACCAAACAACATTTAAAAGTTAGTTAATCAGAAATATATTAACAAAAGTTGCTGATATTTCAATTTTACATTCTACATTGGATGATGACAATGTCTTGGTATACAAAAAAATATACTTTCAACAATTAAAAACTTAATTAAAAATATATTGAGTTGCAGAGACCATAGTCACATGGATCGCGGTACGTTTCGGTACGCGGTACGAAAACTGGTACGTGGTTCGTGCATTTCAAAAATTCGGTACGAGGGGGGGGGGGGTAGGTTCATTTGGAACGCCAATTCGGTACGTGGTACGGTGTACCATATAGTCCGGTACGTCGTATCATATACAAAACAGTATAAATTATAAAATAAACTTTCATAAATATTCCAATTTAAAAGGAAACATTTCATAATCATATCAAAAGCATTTCATATATAAACTTTGGATTTTTTTAGCATGACCATATCTGTAAGGGTCATATCTACTGCTCAGTAAGTTTAAATTAATTAGGCTTTTTTCATCTACATGCTATTCAGTAAGTGTTAAAAGTGAGTTTATGTGTGAAAATGAGTGAAAAAATGACTGTTAACATTCATAATTTCATGTGAAAAGAACTATTAACATTTAGATAACAAGGCAAATATTCAATTCATTCAAAAATGACTGTTTAACATTCAATTCATTCAAAAATCAGTGGGAAAATGACTGTTGGGGTCTAGAACGCGTACCATAGGCAATCCGAAACGCGTACCATAGGCCATCCAATCACCGAAATATACAATCGGGTTCGCGAATTCGATTAATATAGTTCAAAAATTATTTCAATAGGGAACGCTCAATTTAATCGATCCGGATCGCGTACCAACTGCGAATGGTACGATTTTGTACCGCGAATGGGTTCGATCGAATTGGTATGCGATTCGCAGGGGGTTGAGCGAATCCTGTGACTATGGCAGAGACTATACGGGCCTTGTTTGTGTTGTATATCTGAGGTGTGAATGCCCCAAACAAAATAGAAAAAGTAGTGTTATATGTTGAAGACCTAAATGGAAGGATGTGTATGCACTTTAGCAGCCAAATTGAATGCAATCAGAGCCAAGGAAGACCTCATTCATAGTGAACCCAAACCGAATGCAACATCAACAACACAAAACAGCATCAAATGAAAGTATCAATCTAATCATACACAATCCACGTACAAAAGGACCTACAACAAAAAAATTTTAAATGAAAACCGTAAAGACTTCATGCAACTTAAATGTTTTAATATAATAGTATAGTACAAAGTTAAAAGTAATGTTTTAACTAACCTTCACATCAGTTTCCATCTAAATAGGATTATCTTCAAAAATTAAAAAACCATTCTGAGCTCCAGGTATCTTGCATGGTCACATTAGTTTATTTTTTTTACCTGCATCTTTGAAGGCCTATCCACATCCATATTATTTCTTTAGATAGTTTGTTTGTCACTGGAATACTATTTACTTCTTCAATAAGCTAACCAAGATAAATTATCACGACTTAAGTGAAAATGAATAACAAAATTACAAAGCCAAACACTTAATTGTCTAATATTCAACAAAAACCCACCAGTGTAGATTCCATAGAGACAATTCCAAGCAAATTCAAATAGACTTTTACCTTGACCTTGGCATGCACGTCTTTTGTTGCTTGGAATGTGGCAATAAGTGAATCTGTGCAAACCCTGTGAAATTGAAGTTTTGGTTAAAAAACATATTTAATTTAACTAATACAAAATTGAATCTTAAAAATGATGATTATAATTAATTTAGTTATTATGTATTTACATAAGTAAAAGATGATTACATTCAGTTAATCTCAATTTGAATTTCCAAAGCCACTCACATACTTCTTCATATCAAACCTCAAATCTACAACATAACAGAAGAATTCAAAACAAAGAATCATTTGTTTTTTAGTTGAATAAGAAATTCTCATATGAATTATGTTGCAGATTAGTGCAAAAGCTTAAATGTTCTATTTGTATGATTGTTTTATTCAAGTAATTTATTTTATAATTTCAGCGACATTTTAGTACCTAGATAGAAGAATAATCTTGGGAAATTTGCATAAATAAAGATGCAGAATTGATGAAAAAACACAAAATCTAGAGCTCACCTGAAACAAAAACCAAATGTATCAGTTTACCAAGGAATTTGATGACACAAATCATACAACTTCTTTCAACAATCTTGCATGTTCTTCTTCCAATTAGTTACCAGAGACTTTGATTCAACAGTGTAAGCCCTATAATTCAACAAACACATAACATGATACAAATAGCTTGTCAGTTCTAATCAAGCAAAGTAAACCACCGGTCTTCACCACCAACAAATCCCCCTTCAAGTGTCAACCCTAATTTGTCTAACACCACCTATGAAAGATGAAGAAATTCAAGAATTTTAATACATAGATCACATATTTGATAAAGACAGGAAGTATAAATCAAACCTGATTATTGATCTTTTGATTTCGCAAACACGTTCGATGATATCAAAAGCTTTCGTGCTTGAAATGAGATTACCTCACCGTTATGAACATGCGAAGAAGATGATTCACCCTCCAATTCGTATCCTATAATATTTGTGGTTGACTTTTTTTGACCCATATATAATTAGAGCTGATCAAATAGATGGAATAAAATTGAACAACCAACTTTTGATTTTAGATAAATTTGAAAATTAACAAACACGGGCATGAATTAGGTGAAAATAGATTATACCTTATCTATAAGTGACGACTTGCATAAAACCCAACTTTGACATGCAGACAATCAAATTACACTATTAACAATTAACGATTTCTTCTTCTTCAGCTTCAGCATTCCTCCTCCTCCTTCGTTACTTGAGACTTGTGAGGTAGTGACCTTAAACTGTCGACTTTGATCCCCACCCCCGGCACCATCAACGCAAAGAACCAAAGGTGATCATCGGAACCCTAGGAAATGGCCTCAATAGTCCTCATCGACTCTTTCTGTATCTTCACTTCTACGGGTTTTGTCTCTGTGGCAACGGCAACCGAAACCACCACTGTGTCTGCCTCCATCACCTAACTCCATCGCCATCGCTACCCACTCAGAGCTTCTATTGGCTCTCCTCCACTCCCCACTAAAACCCAATAACTAAACTCACACACCGCAAACGACCGAGGATAAAGGACATCACAATCATAGTCACCGTCGTTGTCGTTGTCGTTGTCGTCGGAGAACGGCGTGTCTACCTAATCTCCTTCATTCTATCAGCACTGTTTATCTATCTCTATCTGTGTGTGTATTGAATGAATGATACCATTTGAAAATGTGTACGTGTAGTGATACAGTCATACGTGTCTCAACCAAGAAGAGTCAGCGCTCTCACGCATCAACAATGGTACCAGACGCATCAACAGTGGCACATCACTATTCATTCCCATTGTATTTTAATTATAGAGTAATAATAATCTAACTGATAAGATAGTCACAGAAATTGTTCAAAGAAAAATAGGATGAAGACATTTTTTTTCCTATGTCTCGAATAATACGTCATTGCTCCCGTTGAGACCACCTCCTGCAAAAACCATCACCAAAAAGTAACAAAAAAAATTTATTCAAATCCACTTTTTACCCTTTTTCATCAACCATTATTATTATTATTATTATTTTATCGAAAGTACAAACTATAAAACCTTAATACACGTGGTAATCATATAATCCACACATTATACCTTAATAATCTACACATCATTTTCGCTCCTTAATCCTCACCGGAAAACCGCCTTTCATCTTCGACGTCAAAGCCGCCACAAACACCGGCTCACCACCGTCATCCACCGCCGGAACCACCGTAAACCGCCGTTGATTTTCCACAACAAAGGTATACTCATACGGACCCTTTCGGTGCATATACGAATAGCATCTTCAAACGCAACTACAAAAGTCGCATGTGACATCAATGGCGTTAAGTAAGCCGGATCATACCCGAATGCGATTCTGCAGATATTTTCAAACGCGAATCTTTGCAGAACGTCTTGAAGATCAAGAACAGTGTTGTTAACAGCAGCAGTGGTCAAAATCGGAATCAGACGCTCGTTGAGTTCATCGTCCACTACATGTTCAACGAAATGCCGAAGTGAATTTTTACTGAACATGTGGTTCGATATCTGCCTCTGGAGCTTCCATTTATCCCCATCGACGTTAAAGATTCCGTCACCGAGCACGTCGTAGAGGGCGGTGAGAAAGGTGTCGCCTTTTTGGTATTTTGAGAAGTTTGTCTTGAGGATGTGCTGCACGACGGCGGGGTTGCCGGAGAGGACACGGGGTTGACTGAAGGGGCGGCGGAGCACGGTGGTCATGGTGGGGGAACGGTGGACGGCGTCGGCGGTCCACTGGATGAGACGGTGGCGATTGGTGTAGAATGAGAGGTAATCTCCGATTAAAGGGTATGATTTGGGGTTGAAGAAGATGAAGAGTAGGGGAAGAAGAAGAAGACATAATAAGAGTAAATCTACTATCATGTTTGTGGACACTTTAATGAAATAGTAACATTTAGAGGTTTTGATATGTGTGTTTATTATTGGCCTTCAAACAATGGCATTTTGAATGGGTTAATCAATCGGTTGTTAAGACTTTTGTCTTGTTTCTATTAATTAATTGATTAATTCATGTGATTTTTGTTCTTTTTATTTTAATAAAAAAGATAATTACATATTTTCTCTCTTAAACTCATTAATTACATATTTACTCAAACTAAAAAATTAATTACATATTTTTTTTTATAAAACTTATAGATTACATATTTACTCATCTTATTAAAATTAGTTATTGAATGAATATTGTATTCATATTTTTATTAAGATATTTTTTATATATTTCTCTTCCTAAAAACATCAATCACATATTTTATTCACTTCGAGTATTCTATATAAAGGAAAAAAATAAAATTGCAACTCCAAATACAAAACTTTAAATCTTTATTTCAAAATAATAATCACCGATAATGAACGTTATATCTGCAGATATAAAATACAATTGGCAAAGTTTTAATAAATTATAAATAAAAAAGATCAATATGTAAAAATTTCTTAATAAAAACAAGATAAAATAGTCATTTTATATATTAATTTTAATGGAATAGATAAATATGTAATAGATATGTATTAGGAAGGGGAAATATGTAATTGATTTTATTCATTGGGGAAATATGTTCTTAATAATGAGAAATATGTAGAAATCCCTAATAAAAAAATAACTAAGTTGACACGTATTATTATCACAATTATTTTTGTTAAAATTTTACCGTTTTTCTATATTATTAATTACTTTATTAATTACTAATAATTATAGTTAATTTTTTTAGATTAAAAATCAAGAAAATTTTTTATTAATATTATTTAAAAGAAACAAATTTTTATTAAAAAGACATTTTTCTCAAAAAATCAAACTTTTTAAATACGAAATATTTTAACATTATTATTTTTAAAAACTAAAAATTTTATAAACTAAAAATAATTAAAATCTGTACTTTTTTAAAAAAATTATAAAAAATATGAAATTTTCTAAAAGCACTTTTATTAAAAGAACCTGAATAAATATAAACCCGAGTTTTTAATAAAAAGGATTTTTACAAACAATAAATTTTTTATAAAAAAATCTTAAAACAAATGTTTAAAAATAAAACTATTTAGATTAGAGAGTTAAAATAATAGTATAATTGTTTTATTTTTGAATTATTATGTATATATAATTTTAATCATATTTTATATTAAAATATCGTACTGTAATTTTTCGTGTTTATTACTAACTGTAATCCATTTAATAAATGAGTTTCTAGCCTAATTATTTATCGGTATATCTATCTATCTATAACCAAGAAAAATTAAAATAAGAGTTGACACAATTGTAAGTTTTATCATACTAACTTTCTCATTTATATTTATTATTATTAATAATATTAAATACTAATAATATTACTCATATCATTTTTAAATTAAAATTTATATAATTTAATAAATTAAAACCTATTTTTTATTAAAAACAAACTTTTTAAAAATAAAAGTTTTATAAAATACAGAATACAATAATTTTTTTAAATAAATTCATTTTTCTTAAAATAAAATATTTAAAACCCATATTGTTTTATAAAATAAAAGTTTAAGAAAAATATATCATTATTTATTTACTTAAAGTAGCTATTCATATGCAATTATAGTCATATTTTATCTTCAAACATGATTTTATAATTTATAAATATTTATTACAAATTATTTAATATTTTATTTATTCAACCCGTATAATACACGGGGTATTAATCTAGTTGGGTAATATTTGTAAAACTTTTAAACTTTATATTTTTAGTGTCATTGGTAATAAAAAAATTTTTTATATAATTTTGTATCTCCAAAATCATAAGGGTCGTCGTCAAAATTTCTTAGGGGTCGGTCGGAAATATAACATATGCACGACTATAATTTTTTTTTCATTGGAGTCGGGTGAACCCCAACCATTGTGGTTGGGTCGATCCACCCCCAAGCATAAGAACAAAACTATATTAGTTTAAGACTTTGCATACATTTTACGTGCGTTGCACATTTACGGCTCGGTTTATGTTTCATCTTTTATTTTCTGATCATTATGATTATTATAAGTGATAACAACTGAGTTTATGTTTAGTTTGGCCATGTTAAGCTAGTTTTCTTTTATCGTCTCGTTAGAGATGAATCTTGCTTGATTGTTGACGTTTAGGTTTGACTATATTTTTAATAGGTGTTGATCTTAGTAGAATTTCTAATAAAATTCTTACTATGCTAATGGGTGTTTATCATTGGGTTGTGTAGATCTATTAACTTTGGCATGTAGAAATATCCCCTAGTTGATATTGTTATAATAGGTAATTGATCTCTGATGGCAATCTAAGGCTTGGAGTAAAAGAATAACAATTAAACTTTTTTTGTATCATCTTCATTACTTAATTACGAAATTTATAATAATTCTCAGAAGAAAATTCACATTAGGCAAAAGCGAGGCTCCATCTTTTTAAGTATGTTTAAGCATTTTTAAGTCATAAGCAGTGTTGTAAAAATCGGCCTAAACTGTAACGTTCTGTATTTTTCATTTATTTTTTTTATGTAATGTTATTCCTTATTCAATCCTTGTAATCTCAAGACTTGATCATAGTGGAAATATTTATTTTATATCATTATTGTTGATTAAATGTTTGTGCAACGCTTAAACGCAAAACCGTGTAACTTATCGAGACTTATATTTTTGGAAAATTATTTATAAGTTTTATTTTTATGGTTCATATGTTAAAATACTTATGATTAATCAAGAGTTATGGTGCAAATTAATAAGTAAAATAAGTTAAGGGGTTGAAATTAAAACTTTGAATTTACTCTATACTCATCTTCCCAACTACTTTCTTTAATGCCCAACCATAATTTTCATCTATAAATACTAGCCCAAATCCCTCCCTAATCACTTTCATCACTTTAAACTCTCTCATAATCTCTCTCATTCCACCCATCAACTTCATCTTTTGCAAGAAATCTTCAAGAGCAACTTGTGAGTTTTAATTATTTTTTTTTTCTTACTTTCTTCTTTCATTTTTTTTACCACTTGGAACAACCTCTTGGACTTAACCACTTAGTCACCAAGGTGAACAAGTAAGGTAAACCCCAATTTTTTGAGGTCCAAGTTGGAAATATCCTACTTTTCTTGTCTTGTTTTTAAGCGTTTTATATACTAAACCAAGTCACCAACAACTTTAATGTTGGAAGGCTTGTGTTAAAGTTATATTTCAGAAATTTTGAGACTTTTATACCCTATTCTTTCATCTTTATAACACACTAAGTGATCTACAAATCAAGAAGTGGATGAAACCAAACCGAGCCTCCAACCAATGTTGAAAGGCTTGTGTTATGGTCTAAAATGGTGATGTTGAACCTTGGTTCTACAACTAATCTATCCACCATACCCCACTTGAACACTTAGTCAAACTAGTTAGTTTACTTTAGTATTTTTATTTATGTACTCATGACCATCCGAATCACCTTTATGTGGAGATTTTGTGCAATGGTGACATTCTTGAGGTTTGTGGATATCCCCACCTCTAATACATGACTTATATGAATATAACACTTGAGGTTTGTGGATTACCCTACCTCTAATGCATGACTTATATTTATATCTACATAATACTTAATCAAAACCAAATCATAACATCAATCAAACCATGGTTGAATGTTATGTGTTAAGGTAGACATTATACTAATCTTATGATTCCTTATTTTGGACTTCCAATGAGTGACTAATACTCATAAAGAACACATACTACATGGTGTCCAAATAAGTGTCTAAGTAGTATATACTTTCATGTACTTATCATATTTGTAACTTTTGTATACTTTCAAATTTTAAAATCTCAAACTTTAAATCCTAAGCTTACACCCTTTTGTTTACCTTTTAGGGTGACTTTGGTGACTCAAACCTTTAAATTCATTCATCTATTCTTGTGGATTCTAATCGCCAAACCGTGAGTCATACTTCACCCCTTTTGTTTTAGCACTATTTGGGTTGCAACATGTATCAATTATTAAATACACTCAATCATATATTCAATCAATCTCATTCTAAACTCAATTCATACAAACATGCCTACTTGTTATACTATTTGTGAATACATGCTAGAATACATTATCTTGCAAGCAATCTAAACCTCCCTTAACATGTATAGCGCTATAGGACTAGCACATCCGCCCTATTATGATGGGTCTATGTTAAGTTATTCAATCTTTACGGTCTTAGTCATTTTTATGCTAAGATTACGCTTGTGGACACTTTGGTTTGATTATTGGCTTGGCATGCTACCAATGTACAAACTTTAGTATACTTGACTCATGTTGAATTGAGATTTTTTTTTTACTATTATGCTATGTATTCAAACTTGTATGCTCACCAACATATTCATATGTTGACCAATATTTTATACATGTTGCAGGAAATGCTTGAAGCTTTATCAAGAAATTCAATTAGGTGGACTTAGAAACACACCAAATCTATCATCTTGTTATGTTTGTTTTAGATTTGGATTTCTCAAAATTATTGTATGTTTATTTGAAACTTTGTAATGTTATGTTGATCAATGAAAATGAAATTTAATCTTCATTTATTATCACTTTAGTTCTATGATGTCTTTGAACAATCTATCACTTCTCGCGCCCCGATGTTTCCGCCATCGGTTGGGGTGTGACAGATTGGTATCAGAGCCATAGTTATAGGGAATTAGGAAAACTTCCATGTTTTGACCTAGACTATGACTAAGAACTCTCGTTTGTAATGCTTATGATTTGTTTGATTATCTTATGTTTATGCAAAAAAAAAAAAAAAAAAAAAAAAAAAAACCCTCAAATCTACCTAATCTTGCTCCTCATCTTATTCTCGACCAAAAAGAAATACACCTTTCCTAAGGTGTAATCATGCGACGACAATATGAAAACACTCGTATTTTACAAATGAAACGACCTCACCAAAATAGGAGTGAATCCCTTACTTTGGTGATGACTTTCAATCCGCTATTATTGTTTTTATGAAATTAGACCATTAAGATAGGAGTGATTTCCTTACCTTGATGGCAATTTCACTCGTCTCACTCTTGTGGACCCTTACCAATGAGTTAGGATTAATTTCCTTACCTCGATGGATAAGTACCAACCACGTTTAGGGAACGACACCACCAAGTTAGGAGTGATATCCATATCTTGGTGACTAGTCCCATTCTTTGATTTTCAATCTCACCAAAGTCTCGAGATTTTGATTGACAAGAGACATGTAGTAACTGGAAGGGCGAATACCGTTACCCGACTTGTCGGCGAGAGTATTTCAACCCATTAAGCCAAAGCATGATTCCCGAACTCAAAAGAAGTCTTGACTACTTTGGATTAGTCTTAGTTCCAAAACCGGAACATTCCAAGCCTTAATCGAATTTATTTTATGTTTGTAATTGTTATATGCATTTATACTTCAACCTTTTTCCTCTTGTCAAGATCGAATCATCCGAATCGCGCTAATCTCTCGGCCTACAACGCTAATAATCAAGAACCAACAAAAATTTAAAAGCTTTTATTTTTGTTTAGCTAATTCTTTTGTGTGGTTTGAAACCTACTTGTTTAGGTGTTATGCTATCATGTCTAAATATGCAAAATTATTTTAAACACTATTGATCAAGTCTTATAATTCTCTTTGACCTACATTGTAGATGTCTTTCAAATCCCATAAAAGCTCCAAGCAAAGTTCCAACAAGAAAATGGTTGCTTTCATGGCTAAGCAAATGGCCCGAGTTATTCCCGATATTGTTAAGCAAATCAATGCCACCCCTAGCCTAAATGCTTCAGTTGAATCCCGAAACCCTACTCCCAAAACCTCAGCCTTTTCCTATAAGCACTTCAAGTCATGTGGCCCCGAACCCTTTACGGGTGAAGGGGGTGCCTCCAAGATGCTTGAATGGTTTGATAGCATTGAAGTCACATTCATCAATAGCGAATGTCCCGACGAGCTTCGGACTCGTAGTGCCACCGGTGTCTTCACATCAAGGGCACTTAAATGGTGGAAAAGTGAAAGGAGCACTCGTGGAAACGAGGTCGCCTTCTCCCTACCATGGGAAGAAGTGAAGCAACTCATGATAGATGAGTTTTGCCCACCTCATGAAATGCAAAGTCTTGAAGAGGAATTTTGGAACCTCAAACAAATTGGAGGTGACAACTTAACTTACACCATTCGCTTCAAGCAGCTTAGTATCCTTGTCCCTCACTTGGTCAACACCACCGATCGAGCCATAGACAAGTACATAAAAGGCCTTCCCTCTATTATCCGTGACTCCGTCACCGTAGCCGAACCCTTCTCACTTGAGCGAGCCATCCGGTTGGCGGCTACTTTGTCCGACAACCAAGTGAAAGACGGATCTTTGTCTCTTAAAAGCTCCTCCAAAACCGCCCATCAAGCCATCTCCGAAACACCTAAGGAACCCAAAGACTCAAAAACACCATCCAAAGACACCCGTCACAACAAGAAACGCAAGTTTCAAAGCCGCAACTATGCCGTGACAACACCAACAACCCAAGCTCCCATCAACTCGAACCAAGAACCACCTAAGAAAGCTTACACTGGTACATTCCCCAAATGTGTCAACTGCCATTACCACCATCCACCCGCCTCTCAGTGCCGTCAATGCACAACATGCAACCGTTATAGGCACTTTACCTCATCATGCCGAAGTGGTACTAGCTCACAAGGTAACCCACCTTTGGCTCACACCGATACCCAAAGACCCCCGACTAATGCAAACGGTCGTGCTTGCTTCAAATGTGATGACCCAAACCATCTTGCTCCTCAGTGCCCCCGCAAGAATCAAGTTCAAGTGCAAGCGCCACGTGGACGCGCATTTAACATAAATGCGCATCAACCTCAACACGACAGTGACGTCGTAAACGGTACGTTTCTTATAAATGGAGTTTATGCTTCTGTGTTATTTGATACTGGTGCGGATAAAAGTTTTGTTTCCGTAAAATTTGAACCAATGTTAAAATGTACATGTTCTGAATTGCCAAAATCATTCACAGTTGAAGTCGCTAACAGAAAATCTGTCACCGTTGATTCCATTCTCTTTGATTGCATTTTAAATCTTAATGAACATGAATTTCCCATTGAACTTATACCCATGCAGTTGGGTAGTTTTGATGTCATAGTAGGCATGGATTGGCTTGCCAAGGTTCGTGCCGAAGTCGTTTGCTTTGAAAAATATATCCGTATTCCTCTTCCTTCTAGCGACGCCTTACAAATCTATGGCGAGAAACCCTCAAACGGACTCAAACTTATGTCCTGTACGAAGGCACGAAAGTGCTTACGTCAGGACTGTATTGTCTTTTTAGCCCATGTTGTGATAGAAAAAGAAAAGGGAAAGAGTGTGAAAGACATTCCAATCATTTGCGACTTTCCCCACGTGTTCCCTGAAGATCTACCCGGCCTTCCTCCCGCTCGTTCTATTGATTTTCGGATTGATCTCATACCCGGTGCTACACCTGTTGCTAAATCTCCCTACCGACTTGCACCCTCGGAAATACAAGAGCTAGCTAGTCAACTTCAAGAGTTGGTTAATAAAGGCTTCATACGTCCTAGCTCATCCCCTTGGGGTGCTCCAATTCTTTTTGTTAAGAAGAAGGATGGTTCGTTCCGCATGTGCATTGACTATCGTGAACTCAATAAACTCACTGTCAAAAACCATTATCCTCTTCCTCGTATCGATGATCTCTTTGACCAACTCTAAGGAGCAACTTGTTTCTCAAAAATCGACCTGCGATCTGGTTATCATCAGCTTCGAATCCGTGAAGAAGATATTCCAAAAACCGCTTTTCGCACAAGGTATGGTCATTACGAGTTCATGGTTATGCCTTTTGGTTTGACCAATGCACCCGCAGCCTTTATGGACTTAATGAACCGTGTGTGCAGACCTTACTTGGATCGTTTTGTAATTGTGTTCATTGACGATATTCTAATCTATTCTAAAACCGAATCCGAACACGAACGACACTTACGTTTAATCTTGGAACTTCTTCGCGCCGAACGACTATACGCCAAATTCTCCAAATGTGAATTTTGGTTGAAAGAAGTTCAATTCCTTGGTCATATCGTAAGTGAAAAAGGCATTCATGTTGATCCTACAAAAATCGATGCCGTCAAAGGGTGGATTGCTCCTAAATCCCCTACCGAAGTACGTTCTTTCCTCGGATTGGCGGGTTACTACCGTCGATTCATCTCCAACTTTTCAAAAATCGCGATTCCTCTCACCTCTTTGACCCAAAAAGATAAACCTTTTGTTTGGGGTCCCAAACAAGAGGAATCCTTTCAAACCCTCAAGCGTATGCTCTGTGACGCACCCATCCTAACCCTTCCCGATGGAAATGACGATTTTGTGGTTTATTGTGACGCTTCTAATCAAGGTCTCGGTTGTGTCCTTATGCAACGAGGCAAGGTTATCGCTTATGCGTCAAGACAACTCAAAACCCACGAGAAAAACTACACTACCCATGATCTCGAACTCGGAGCCGTTGTTTTCGCTTTAAAGATTTGGAGGCACTACCTTTATGGTACTCAATGCGTGGTTTTCACTGATCATAAGAGCCTCCAACATATCTTTAATCAAAAGGATCTCAACATGCATCAACGACGATGGGTTGAATTGTTGAACGACTATGATTGTGAAATTCGCTACCACCCAGGAAAAGCGAATGTTGTGGCTGATGCTCTTAGCCGAAAGAGTCACGCCAATGCTCATAGCATTTGTGTAACCAATCGCGTTCGTTGTTTGCAAATCCAAACCAACATTGAAACTCGTATTCGCGAAGCCCAACACTCATCGGTCGTCGAAAACAATTTGTATAACGAGATGCAATGTGGCGTTGAAGACCAGCTTGAGTCTAAATCTAATGGAATTCTCCATTACCTCAATCGTATTTGGATTCCGAACCGTGACAACCTTCGTGCTCTTATAATGAACGAAGCACATAAATCACGATATTCCATTCACCCAGGTGCAGACAAGATGTATCAAGATCTTCGTTGTACTTATTGGTGGCCAGGCATGAAAAAGGATATCGCTCTTTTTGTAGCCAAATGCCTCACTTGTTCAAAAGTCAAGGCCGAACACCAACGACCCTCTGGTTTACTCGAGCAACCTGAAATCCCGAGATGGAAGTGGGAGGGTATCGCAATGGATTTTATCACCAAACTCCCTCGAACATCCTCCGGCCATGATAGTATTTGGGTAATCATCGATCGATTGACCAAATCAGCTCATTTCCTTCCCATCCGCGAAGACTATTCCGTTGAAAAGCTAGCTCGTATCTACACTTCTGAAATCATTAGCCGTCATGGTATCCCTCTCGATATCATCTCCGATCGTGATGGTCGATTCACTTCTCATTTTTGGAGAACTTTTCAGATAGCTTTGGGCACTCAACTCAATCTTAGTACGGCTTTTCATCCTCAAACTGATGGACAAACTGAACGTACTATCCAAACTCTCGAAGATATGCTTCGATCTTGTGTTATCGATTTTGGTGGCAACTGGGATGTACACCTACCATTGGTTGAATTTTCGTACAATAACAGTTATCACTCTAGTATCGGCATGGCACCCTTTGAAGCTCTTTATGGTCGCAAATGTCGTTCACCTATTTGTTGGCACGAGATCGGCGAGACACAAGTTACCGGTCCCGAAATCATTCAAGAGACAACGGATAAAATCTTGCAAATCCGCGACAACTTACTTGCCTCAAGAAGCAGACAAAAGAGTTATGCCGATAAACGACGAAAGCCTTTGGAATTCAATGTCGGTGATCTCGTACTCCTCAAGGTATCTCCTTGGAAAGGAGTAGTGCGCTTTGGTAAGAAAGGAAAACTTGCCCCCCGATATGTAGGTCCTTTTAAGATTCTCGAAAGAATTGGTAAGGTGGCATATCGACTTGATCTACCACAAGAACTTAGCAACGTTCACCCGACCTTCCATGTCTCTAATCTCAAGAAGTGCCTAGCTGACGAAGAACTTCAGATTCCGCTTGTCGACATACGTGTCGACGATACCATGCATTTTGTTGAAAAACCTGTTGAAATCATGGATCGTGGAGTGAAGCAACTCAAGCGAAGTCGTATTCCAATTATTAAGGTGCGTTGGGAAGGAACACGTGGTCCAGAATTTACTTGGGAACGTGAAGATCAATTCAAGATCAAGTACCCGCATCTTTTCCCAGAATATTCTTCTAAATAAATTTCGGGACGAAATTCCCTAAAGTAGGGGAGACTGTAACGTTCTGTATTTTCCATTTATTTTTTTTATGTAATGTTATTCCTTATTCAATCCTTGTAATCTCAAGACTTGATCATAGTGGAAATATTTATTTTATATCATTATTGTTGATTAAATGTTTGTGCAACGCTTAAACGCAAAACCGTGTAACTTATCGAGACTTATATTTTTGGAAAATTATTTATAAGTTTTATTTTTATGGTTCATATGTTAAAATACTTATGATTAATCAAGAGTTATGGTGCAAATTAATAAGTAAAATAAGTTAAAGGGTTGAAATTAAAACTTTGAATTTACTTTATACTCATCTTCCCAACTACTTTCTTTAATGCCCAACCATAATTTTCATCTATAAATACTAGCCCAAATCCCTACCTAATCACTTTCATCACTTTAAACTCTCTCATAATCTCTCTCATTCCACCCATCAACTTCATCTTTTGCAAGAAATCTTCAAGAGCAACTTGTGAGTTTTAATTATTTATTTTTTTTTCTTACTTTCTTCTTCCATTTTTTTACCACTTGGAACAACCTCTTGGACTTAACCACTTAGTCACCAAGGTGAACAAGTAAGGTAAACCCCAATTTTTTGAGGTCCAAGTTGGAAATATCCTACTTTTCTTGTCTTGTTTTTAAGCGTTTTATATACTAAACCAAGTCACCAACAACTTTAATGTTGGAAGGCTTGTGTTAAAGTTATATTTCAGAAATTTTGAGACTTTTATACCCCATTCTTTCATCTTTATAACACACTAAGTGATCTACAAATCAAGAAGTGGATGAAACCAAACCGAGCCTCCAACCAATGTTGAAAGGCTTGTGTTATGGTCTAAAATGGTGATGTTGAACCTTGGTTCTACAACTAATCTATCCACCATACCCCACTTGAACACTTAGTCAAACTAGTTAGTTTACTTTAGTATTTTTATTTATGTACTCATGACCATCCGAATCACCTTTATGTGGAGATTTTGTGCAATGGTGACAATCTTGAGGTTTGTGGATATCCCCACCTCTAATACATGACTTATATGAATATAATACTTGAGGTTTGTGGATTACCCTACCTCTAATGCATGACTTATATTTACATCTACATAATACTTAATCAAAACCAAATCATAACATCAATCAAACCATGGTTGAATGTTATGTGTTAAGGTAGACATTATACTAATCTTATGATTCCTTATTTTGGACTTCCAATGAATGACTAATACTCATAAAGAACACATATTACATGGTGTCCAAATAAGTGTCTAAGTAGTATATACTTTCATGTACTTCTCATATTTGTAACTTTTGTATACTTTCCAATTTTAAAATCTCAAACTTTGAATCCTAAGCTTACACCCTTTTGTTTACCTTTTAGGGTGACTTTGGTGACTCAAACCTTTAAATTTATTCATCTATTCTTGTGGATTCTAATCGCCAAACCGTGAGTCATACTTCACCCCTTTTGTTTTAGCACTATTTGGGTTGCAACATGTATCAATTATTAAATACACTCAATCATATATTCAATCAATCTCATTCTAAACTCAATTCATACAAACATGCCTACTTGTTATACTATTTGTGAATACATGCTAAAATACATTATCTTGCAAGCAATCTAAACCTCCCTTAACATGTATAGCGCTATAGGACTAGCACATCCGCCCTATTATGATGGGTCTATGTTAAGTTATTCAATCTTTACGGTCTTAGTCATTTTTATGCTAAGATTACGCTTGTGGACACTTTGGTTTGATTATTGGCTTGGCATGCTACCAATGTACAAACTTTAGTATACTTGACTCATGTTGAATTGAGATTTTTTTTTTTACTATTATGCTATGTATTCAAACTTGTATGCTCACCAACATATTCATATGTTGACCAATATTTTATACATGTTGCAGGAAATGCTTGAAGCTTTATCAAGAAATTCAATTAGGTGGACCTAGAAACACACCAAATTTATCATCTTGTTATGTTTGTTTTAGATTTGGATTTCTCAAAATTATTGTATGTTTATTTGAAACTTTGTAATGTTATGTTGATCAATGAAAATAAAATTTAATCTTAATTTATTATCACTTTAGTTCTATGATGTCTTTGAACAATCTATCACTTCTCGCGCCCCGATGTTTCCGCCATCGGTTGGGGTGTGACATAAACGGCCAATTAATTGGGGATTAATCGCTAGTCGGCCCATTACCTGTCGATTTCAGCTAATCGGTACCAAAAATCGGTAGTCGGTCCTAGGCGGCACTAATCGGAATTAATTGGTAGTAATCGCTAGTAATCGGATCACTTTTTAAAGGCGGTCAAAGTCGATCAATTGTGCTTTTTTTTCTACTCCCTAGTCAAAATCAGACTTAGCAAGTCCTAATTGGCCAAAAATCATTGGTTTTTTGCGAGATTCCGGCCACTCTTCGGGCATATTCCGAAGACTTTCTGACCAGATTCCGGCTAGATGTAATATTTGATATTTCTGGCGGAATCTCAGAAAATTTCGGGAAAAACATAAAATTTCAGCCAAATATGTGTATATACATATAAATCTAAATATTTTTTATTAAAAATATTTGTTTCTATATATAAAACTGAAATTTATATATAAAACTCCAATCTGATTAATTCCGATTACTCTCGATTGATCCTTAGTCGCTACCTTACCGCCTCACTAGCGTCTAGCGATTTTTACAACATTGATCATAAGTACTCAAATTCAAAATTTTCTTTGTGGTTAAGGTAAGTTAACGTGTGTCTATAGGATTTAGCTTTCAAATATCATTAGTTTAAAAACTCTTGTAATACACGGTTAATTAAAAATATTAAATTAATTGTTACTTATTAATATTTATAAATTAAAATAATAATTTTTTTGAGATAAAATATTATTGAAATTACATGTAATAGTTAATTTAGGTAATAAAATAATAATAATATTTTTTAAACTTTCATATTTAAAGGACTTTTGCTTTAAAAAATAAAGTTTTAAACACTCTAAATTTTTTTAAAAACACTTTTTCAAACAATGTCATTTTTTTAAAAGTCCTTTGCATTAAAAACTTCACATTTTATAAAACTTTGTTTTTAAAAAATAATTTTTATAATAAAAAGAAACATGTTTTTTAAATTATCAAAAACAAAATTTTCATAATTTGAAAAGTATATAAATTATATAGTTAACATTTAATGTATTATTAAATGATTAACTTACATTCGGGTAATAACACATGCATGTACAATGACCAAGTCGCATTTGCACAACTGATATGGGATTCTATATCCTCGTGGTGTAAAATCTATTCCTTCTTTTTGTTCAACTAGAATGATCTACTCCATTTTCATGAATCTATTCGAGGATCACCAACTTGGAAGAAGGTAATATACACAGTGATACAGACCGCAATTTGGTGCTTATGGAGAAATAGGAACGAGATGTTATTTGATAAAAAATCTACCAATGTTGCAAATGTGGTGGGTGAAATTAAAGTATTTGGATTTCTTTGGCTCAAGAGCCGATCGAAAATCCAAGCTTTAGAATGGGATCATTTGTGTAATTTTAATGTATCTGGCATGAGATTATGATTGATTTATATTGGTGCATGTAACATATTTGGCTAATGAATATTTAGCCTATGAAGTAATTAAAGTTTTGTTGGCCTTTCAAAAAAAAAAAAACAATGACCAAGTGAAGCCTTAGTGGAGTGAGTAAAAAAGTATGATATGACACACAGACATTTTGTTTTGTGAGAGTAGATATGATTATATTGTATTAATGAGAGGTAGCTAATTCTAGTAAGCCCAAATAACTATAACGAATATTCATTAAAATTATTCTCAAACATTATTGGGCTTTAGACAACTAAGTCCCTACCTGTTAAGGACACCCGTTTTCACACCTGGTTGTGAGAGTTGATATGACATGTTAATGTGCGTGAAATATCACTCCCGTTGGGGTTAAGAACGTTAAAAGGAGTCGGCGTGAAGTATTTAATGAACTTTTATGAAATTCTTGTGCGGCCTTTTACGCACTACCACGTAATTTGTATCTAAATTAAATTAAATTGAACTATTTACATGGTTTAGTGAGTGGGGGGATTGATGTAACGTCTATATAAACTAAATAAGCATGATAGTACAACAAATAGCCTAAGACGCTAACAGCTAACTCTCATCCCTAGCTTTCTAAAATTAATTTTCTAGAAAAATACACACTATAACATATAGCGAAAAGTTAGAAAGTACGTAGTATTTATCCAAATCATATTAAAAAGCTCTTTAAAAATATTTTTAAATTTTATTTTTATGTTAATCTGTATTTTTATTTTTATCTTTTTATTGTAAAAAAAAGTAACTAAGAGAGACACGTGTTAACAACATATTTCTTTTTATTAAATTTTTATGTTTCTCTCTCTTATTAAATAAACACATTAATTACTAATAATACTATTTAAAAAATATTAAAAAAGAGATCTTATATAATGTTTATTTTCAAATAAATATTTTTATAAAATAAAAATTTTTTTCTAAAATATCAAACTTTCTTGAGAATATGAAATATATAAAATTGGTTTTTTTAGGGAAAATATCAAAGAATAGTAACCAAGTTTCAAAAGTGTTCTGATTTAGTCACTCATGCATATTTTTCTCAAACTGGACCACTAAACGATCAAATCGAGTCATCATTATTAATTTCAATTTTACTCCCTAAGGTTTGACAAAAATAATAATTTTCATCCAAAAGATTAAAAACATTAATTTACCTCCAAAAGTTTCATAAGTTGTTTCAGTTTTAATCCAAAAATTTTATTATTTTGGATTCAAGTTGAAACAATGATAAAACTTTTGGACTAAAGTTGAAACAAATTATGAAAGATTTGGAGATAAATTGATGTTTTTAATCTTTTGAAGGAAAATGGTTAATTTTGTCAAAACTTAGGGAGCAAAAATGAACTTAACTCTTAATTTTTTTTACGTCAAAAAAGTAACGGTGGAGAAGACTTGGGGGTCAGAATTTTGAATATATAAAATTATATTAAAAAATATATAAAACATGTTAATTATGAAAAAAATAAAACAAACATCTAAAATTTATGTCAACGTTCCCTATTAGCATCAACAGATAGAAAAAAATATTTTATAATTGAAACAAAAAGTATAACATGCTAAAATGCATGTTAAGACTTTTAATTTATATAAAATATAAAAACTGAGTGACCTAATTGGAAAACTTTTAAAACTTAAGTCAACTAATTGGAACACTTTTGAAAGTTGGATACTATTTTTTAAAGTTACCCCTTTTTTTTAAAAGTAAAAATTTTATGAACAAAAAATAATCAAAATTGAGAGTTCTAATAAGAAAGTTTTTTTAAAAAAATATCATTCTACTTATAATAAAAAAAATTTAATCATATATTATCTTAGAATATCATTTTATAATTAATAAAATTTTGTTATATTTAATATTTTTTATATTTAAGACGTTTAATATGCCTGTTTACTAAAAGTAGTATTAAATATAAAAGTAACTAAGGACGAATGTGGCAACACCACATTTCTTTTTACCAAAATTTTTTCACTTCTATTTATTATTTAATAATTATTATAATTACTAATAGTATTATTTAATTTTTTATGAACTAAAAGTTCTTTTTAATAAATTAAGAAAAAGCCCTTCTTATTAATTTTATTTATAAAGAAATAAATTTTTATAAAATAATTTTTTTTCTAAAACGTAATTTTTTTTAAATTCAAAATATTTTCAAATTATATTCAAATTATTTAATACGTGTAATACATTAGTTAGTAAAGCTAAAATATACAGAGAGATTGTTATATATTGGTCCATTATAAATTTAAGATAGCTTGCGATGGATGCGAAGTGCAACTGTTTATGGTACTGCAATAAATCAATGAATATTATTATTGATTATGCAATCCCTAATATACAAGGGGAGAGATACAAAGAATTACCACTAAATTCGAAAAAAAAAGATAACAAATTTACAATTCAAACAATATAATCCTAAATAATATATATCTCTAATATTCTCCACCAGTTTGAGCAGGAGTCAAACGAATGTGTAGACTTAACCGAAATTCTAGATAAAGTTGTCATTTTCGTCAAGATGTCACATATTGGAGAGAAGACACTACGTTGTAGTACCCGAACTTGAAATATTCGAACATGTTCCCGAACAAAGTGTATATCGATTTCAATATGTTTCGTCCATTGATGTTGGACCATTAGGAACGAGGTTACTATTGGCAATGTAAGCTTTGCGGATGTATCGACAGGAGTAGCGCATGGTTTAGCTAACGACATTCCCACACGTGTTAGTATGTCTCAAGTATAGGTGGCTTGTGATAAGAGAAGACCCTTGTCGTCTAGGGTTACCGAAACACCTAAAACGATGTAAAGTTCCCAAATCAGACATACAAAAACTCATTGGATAGAGTTTTAATATTATCATGGAGACATGGAGTGACCTAGTACTGTCTGGGACAGTGAGGATACAAGCATTGATATATAATAAAAGATAAGCTCGTTACTCTCCGCGGCAATAAATAAAAAAGGAGGTGTAACACTTCCTACTACTAAATCCGCGTGATAATGTAGTTAACAAACCTGTTATACTATACCCTCGGGACTTGTTTAAGCCCGCGTAGGTTGATGCATATAGACGATTTCGTTGAGATCGCGACGCAAGAAAACGTTCTTAGCGTAGTTGATGCGACCATCAAGGAATATGTAAGGATCAACGTTGGAAGAGGGAGTCTAGGAGTATAGTTCGCATGATATCTTTTAGGTGACATAGCATCCATTCAGCACAACCATTTTGTTGGGAAGTTTGGGGACATGAGAATCAAAAAGTAAGGGTGTGAGTGGTAGTGAATTAAGGATGTGATTATCAAACTCGCCACCGAGATTACATTGGAAAGTTTTGATTTTTTCTATTGAATTGAGAATTAATTGGTGGAATTTAGCAAATCTAGTATAAATGTTTCAGATTTATAATTTAGGATGAACCCGTACGTAAATAGTTGATTTATTAGAAATTAACATTAAATCATGGGTTTTAATATTAAATGTTTTAGTAAACAATAGAACTTAGAACCTTTAACCTTTGATAGTACACAATTTCAATAACTTAATATTATTAGGCTACACGTACATACCTATCGACCTGTAACTTTTCGTCGATTTGTAATTTGTGTTTTTTATATTATACTATATTTGGTATCAAGTCACTAATTGACAAAGTACTTTAATTAATAAATTTATTAATTTTCAATGTGTAGGAATCAGCCATAACATATCAATGTTTCACTAATTATGGATTTAAGAACAAAATATATATTGTTAGAAAACTTATCAAAGGGAGAGAAAATACAATATATGTTTTTGTTAACCCCTAGCTAATCCATCTATAAAAAAAAATAACTAGGCGTTTTGCACGTCGAGCGTAACGTGATTTTTTCCGACCAACAATGAAACAACAATCAATACAGGCAAACTAGTTTGATAGGCGGTGAAGCCTCAGAATAGTTAACTAGTTATGGTTGCAATGTAAAAGCAATGCCATGCCAAACAACATATCCTAATTTCGTTGTCATCATTAACTTTTCACATAACATACAACCAACCATGTTTAATGGGGGACCATAAAACACACACGCATCAAATGGTTGTACGGGATGCACAAAAACCGGTACATGCATAAGCCACCCATACACAACGCATCAAGAGTTCATAAACACTATTCATTCAGTTGGTTTATTAAAGAGAGTATAATAAAATAGTATTGCCAGTACATGTCAGTGGTGGCTTAGATGAGTGAAGACTCATTATCATAGCCCTCATAACCCTCTATACCTAGAGACAATAAGGTCTGGAGTGAATATGTAAAAACAAAATGAAACTCAACTTTCAGATTTCAAGTGAAATCGAGGCTCAGATGAGGGCATACTCGTCTTCATAGCCTTTAACACCAACAACTATTTATACTTCACCATCAACATCAAACAGCAAAACCAATTAATCAAAAACCCTCAAGCTCACATACAACCAATGCATAATCACAGCCAAAAATAAATAAAATCAAAACAATGTTAGGGCATAGACAGATATCTCGGATGAGCCGATGCTCTTCATCATCAAGTCAAACACAACAAAAACCACTGCATATTGTTTCTTACTCATAAAAAAATTAGGGTTTTAAAAAGTGAAAGCATCAAACAACCTCAAAGCCGTCATTGAAAAAACCCCAAAAATAAGAATAAAGAAGGCAATCAAAGAGAGAGAAAGAGAGAGAGAGAAAAAAAAAACAGGACACCACATTCGGCAGTGGTACAGCCAACGACGCCACACACGATCTTCAGATCAAACGATATCCGGTAACGAGAACACAATCACACGCCCTTCGCTTGAAACTATGCGAACAACCACCTGTCCACACAACGGCTAGAGTCGATGGTGGTGAGATGGAAGTTGCATGGCAACCGTTGCCACATATGATCGTCGAATGAGACGACCCTTTAGCAGCAACACAACCACACTTCTATCGCAGGGAATAGCACTAACGACCAACGCTTAATATAGCGACCACAGCTGGCACCGATGGAGATGGAAGTTGTAAAGCTGTTGTCGCTAAAGATGATCGTCAGATGAAACGACCGCCAGCACCGACAACAAGCACACGTACATAGTCGGAAACGGCGCAAACAGTTAGACAGTAGCCACAATCAGTGGTGATGGCGGCGGTGGTGGTAGTGGTAGTGGCAGTGGCGGTGGATACCGAAGCTGCGCTCTTGTGCGTGAAAATGTTGTGAAACCCCCATTTAAAAGGGGAACATAAAATACAAACGCATCTAATGATTGTACAAGATGCACAAAAAAGGGTAACCGCATAAGACACTTGTAGATAAGGCATCAAGTTTTGAAAAACACTATTCATTCCGTTGGTTTATTAAAGATAGTATAATATAATTTAATAATGCAACTAAAAACCTAATAAAAATTATCAAGGACCGTAACAATATATTTATAGGTCGATTATCCAAGGCCTATTAGACCATCATACACAACTTGATTTTGTGTACTATGAATCACAACATTACACATAGAATATACTCTATGAACTATAAGAAAAGTACAAAGAATTTTGCTGAAAACATAGAAGTAAGAAGCTATTTATGTATAGTAGCAACTTGATCATATCTGGTTTTCAATTTTTGTTGGTCTTCTTCTTAAGTCCTTCCTTTGTGACAGATACAAACATGAAGATATATCAAATGAGAACTCATATTTTAGTAAGAACTCTATATACATTTTTTACACATGTAAAAAAGAAGTACATGTTTAAAGAAAGTGTTTGGCCGTTCGTAGACTTGTCACAAAACTAAAAATTATTACTTATTTTTTGCAAGAGTTTTAAGAAATTCTTTTACATGTTTAAAAAGAAACTATTTTACAGTTTTACACATGCATAAAATAGAGTTACTATAGTTTTCAATAAAAATAAGAGTTCTTATAATAGCCCTCCTCTTCACATATATAATGAAAATAAAAAAAATATAAAACGATGTTTTCGTGTGAAACGTTCAAAGTAGAATGTGAAATTATTACACAAAAAAGAAGTAATTATCACACAACAAAGATTTTTGTTTTGTGAAATCATCACCTAAAAATGAAATTATTACCAAAAGATGAAAGTATCACATAAAATTACCCTACTGAATGATAACTTCACATTTGTATTTTAACTTTCCCATGTGTGTGCATATGCGTGCATGTATATATAATATCTTCCCATGTGTGTGTGCATGCGTGTATTTATAATATCTATCGTTAAAATAAAAATATACACGTCACGAGTAAAAAATAATTAGTTATTTATAATTGAAGGTAAAACATATAAATTCTAAATGTAAAGAAAATGCTCCATAGAGTAATGATCAAATGTTAACCCTTTATTATTACGATACCCGTGTTAACTTTTGATTATTAATCAAAATCATATATTTTATTTGGTGGAATAGTATCATTACACATATACAAATATATTTTATGTATATATGAAAATAACAAGTGTAAAAAAGTTATGACATGTGTAAGTTACTTACACTAGGTAAATATTTACGCAGTTGTAAGTAACTTATATTAATCGTAACTTTTTTACGCTTATAAATTTACACATATACATAAAAAACATATATTTGTATATACGTAATGAAGTTATTCAACCAAAAAATAATAATTTTAATTGAATTTTAAAAATTAACACGGTTATCGCAATAATTGATTCTTGTCCATGCTCTGTATGCCATAAATATATGTCAAAACCTTACAAGATTATTCATTGAAGTGTCATTTATCTCAACAAAAATGTTTCAAGCTTTACTCTTATTATGTCTTCTTCTTCTTCCTTTACTATTCATCTTCTTCAACCCCAAATCCCATGCAAAACTATCACCCAAATCATACCCATTCATCGGAGATTACCTCTCAATGTACACCAATCGCCACCGTCTCATCCAGTGGACCTCCGACGCCGTCCACCGTTCCGCCACCTCGACCACCGTGCTCCGCCGCCCCTTCGCTCAACACCACGTCATCACCGGCAACCCCACCGTCGTCCACCACATCCTCGAATCAAACTTCTCAAAGTACCAAAAAGGTTAAATCTTTCACACCACACTCTCCGATTTGCTCGGAGAAGGAATCTTTAACGTTGATGGGGATTCATGGAAGTTTCAAAGACAACTATACAGCCATGTGTTCAGTACAAACTCACTTCGGCATTTCGTCGAACATGTGGTGGACGATGAAATCAACGAGCGTCTGATTCCGATTTTAACCACTGCTGCTGTTAACAACACTGTTCTTGATCTTCAAGACGTTCTTCAAAGATTCGCGTTTGATAATATCTGCAGAATCTCATTCGGGTATGATCCGGCTTACTTAACGCCATTGATGCCACATGCAACACCTGCAGTTGCGTTTGATGATGCTGTTCGTATCAGCACCGAGAGGTTCCATACGATCACGCCTCTGGTATGGAAAATCAAAAGGGTTTTGAACATCGGATCGGAGAAACGACTGAAAGAAGCTGTATCAGAAGTCCGTCAATTCGCCATGAAAATCTTGAACGAAAGGAAACAAGAAAGGTTCAACAATTCGTCGACCCAATTCGTTGATTTGTTATCAAGATTCATAAGCAATGGGCATTCGGATGAGAGGTTTTTGATGGATATTGTAATCAACTTCATATTCGCCGGGAGAGACACGATCTCTGCGGCGTTGACGTGGTTTTTCTGGTTGGTTTTCAAGAATCCGGTGGTGGAAAGTGAAATTGTGAAAGAAATCAGTGAGAAATCAGATGCGTTAACTTATGAAGAAGTGAAGGAGATGGTTTATACTCATGCTGCTCTTTGTGAAACCATGAGACTTTATCCACCGGTGCCGGTGGACGGAAAAACAGCGTGTGTCGACGATGTTTTACCCGACGGGACTGTCGTGAAGAAAGGTATTGTAAACGGGGAAAATTAGTAAAATGAACGCTTGATCAATCATTTTCACTACCGAATTAAAACTTTAACTTTTAGTCTACTGTTATGTTTTTGAGTTTATTTAAGAAAAAAAAAATATATAACATTTTTGTTCTTCTTTTGAGTAAATTATTTTCTAAGTTTGAAATGTTTAATTTTTTTAGTTCAAAAAAATCTTTTAATTATTTCGTAAGGTTTGTATTTTGTAACAGTTTCAAGCATTAGCAATAACTATGTTAGATTTTAAGGGGTATTTCTTGTTTAAGGTAAAAGATTTTTTTGTTAAGGTCAAAAATTTTAAACTATTTATAAAATATTTTTTTCGCTTCATATGTAAAAATAACTTTTCTTTGAAGATGATAGTTTTTGAACAAGAAACATTTTATGTTTATAATTTTCGATGTAAACCTTTTTTTTTCTTCTATAATATTTCATCAATAAATATTTAACATTTCTTTCGTCTAAAACTATACAAAATATGTATCTAAAATCTTTGTAACCAAAACAAATGAGTCGTCCTGATTGTCAGTTTCCTTTCATTTTATTTTTTATTAATAAATATTTTATACATACAAACATTTGTTAGATTAAATAAACAAACAACTATAAGCATTTGTTCCTAATATATTTAATGTTTAGTTGCAGAATAAAAAAATAATTTTTAATTCTTGATATATATTTTAACGTCCTCGACTTTAAGTGGACTCGAGAACACTATCTTTTAATTTTCTTTCATTTTAGACAAAAGACTTTTGGTTGTCACGACTACACATTACCAAATTGTAGCGGACAGACTTATGGCTGTTCCAACTACACCCGACTAAATTGTAGCCACGAGACGTTTGGCTGTATCAACTAGACCCAACTAAATTTTAGCTTGATCAATATTTATTTTGGTTTTTTATGTGGTCAATTGTGATTTTCCTAGTATAATTTGGTATAACTATAACAAACCATGTCTAAACCAAATTATTCCTTTGTTTAATAGGTATGATGGTGAGTTACCATCCGTATGCAATGGGGAGAGCGGAGAAGCTGTGGGGAGGAGATTGGGCGGAGTTTCGGCCGGAGAGGTGGTTAGAGAAGGATGAGACGACAAAGACTATGAGGTTTACGACAGCGGATCCGTATACTTATCCAGTGTTTCAGGCGGGTCCGAGGATTTGTTTGGGAAAAGATATGGCTTTTTTGCAAATGAAGAGAGTGGTAGCTGGTGTTTTACGACAGTTTAAGGTGGTGCCAGTGGTTGATGATGGCAGTGAGCCTGTTTTCGTGGCGGCTTTGACGTCGAAGATGAAAGATGGTTTTCTCGTGAAGATTAAAGAACGAAAATGATAATATATATACCGAATATGGTAATAATTTTGGTATAAAATTCATTAATAAAACATATGATGTATACAACATTAAGGCGTTATGGATTGTCATAAAACTGGTGAAAAAAACATCCTATATGGCGTATATAATATGTAATCATGATTTTTGTATTTTTGCAATTATAATATACTTTCTCATACTGAAAAATATGCTTTGTATATAGTCCTTACACTAGGATGTCGTACGAGTGAGGAGTTGAATCTTAGGATTTCGCTCTACAATATTCGAGCATGGGTCACCCGTTTGAAGACTGGAAATCTAAATCGATTAAGAAATGAGATCTAAACAAAATCATTTACCATCAAATGGTCATGAAAATGATGACACCATCTCTACTAAGATTATCATCGAATCCCGTTGTCCGTCTCCACCACCAGCAAGAATATTGATACACTGTAACATGATTCGTACTATAAGCTTGAGTTCGTTTAAACTCTGCTAGATTCAAGCTTTTATCTCATTCATGGGTTGACTTGATTCATTTACACCTCTACTCCCCTAGATACATCGACAATAATATCCTAATCTCCTCGAATAAAAAGGCAAACTAAAGTCATATTTTTCTTCATGTTTCTCCATATTTTTCTCTTCCTTTTCTTCATTCTTCGTCCTTTTCCCTAAAAAATATGAAGCTATTAGGTGTCTTTAAAAATACTTGAAAAGCATGAATATTAAACATAACAATATGTATAATTTATAAGATGTCAAATATAAGCTATAATAACTAATTTAGTTAATTTGGGCAAAGCTCATTAGCCGTGAAATTAAATTATTATTATATTTTTAACAACCAATATATACTGTATGTTGTGTATTTATTTTTCTTTTAAAATCTTTACTTTTTACTTTTTTTAGGATTCAAACTCACAACTTTTTGTTAGAAAAATAATTAGAATATTATTTTACCATCTGAATGTTCATTTGGATCAGCTGTGATATTTAACCAAGTTCAGTCATACAAACCATCGTCATTTGAAGTATGAGATTTGCATCGTTCTTGATAGTGTTAATGCCAAGGTAATTCGTTGTCATTTTCATATAACTGGAAGTGATTATTATTTGTGAATTTGAATTGATTGTTGCATATTTATAATAAATCATATATCATCTCTGTCGTACTTTTATGTCAAAATTTGAAATTAACTAAACAACAAAAGAGCTGTAGCAACGCGCGGTCTCATTTCTAGTTCCTATAAAAAACCTTTGCGGCGTAGCTAATTTGAAAACAATGTTTTTTTCCTTAGTTTTTCTGTTTATGGTTATATAGTATATACAAAACAAAAATTCCTACGTACATTTCCATCACCAAGGCATAGGAAAACGAAGTTTGCTACGCATTTACGAGTCGCAATTTTTATCAGATTAATGTCATAGGAATCAGTTTGCTACGCACTTTGCGGCACTTGTCAAAAGTGGCAATCCCATCTGTCTATTTAAGTACCCTTTTTTGCTATGCTTTAAGGGTGGTAATGAGAGGGTCACAGATATGGGTCATGAAGTTGGATACGGGTCGGCTGAAAATTTATTTAAACATATATTCTTATGGTTTATTTAAGTCAAAGAAATGGGTCTATGTCATTTTTACTTACTAAACGAAAAAACTCAATCCAATAGACTAGTCTGATGGGTGAGGAAACCCATTTGGACTATAAAACTCAGATCAGTTGCCCATACAACCGATGTGATACAAGTGTCATACCTTATAATGGTTTCAGTCTATAACAATCATGGGTAATATCCACTAATTTTTAGGAATACTTTTCTTTGACCATATGTTGTGGGTAGTTTGATCTGAGTCTTTTTCCTATTTAGAGTATACATATTTGACGTAGAGTGTGGTCTTTTGTAGTGTTTTGATTCTATTCTACTTAATCAATACTGACAGACTCTGTTCAAGTGCATTTGTTTAACTATTTTTCTTATGGTCAAAGGCGAACAACTAGTACAAAAGTTCTGCTCACGAACACTAAGGAACGAGCTGGAGATGTTGAAGATGAAAGACAATAAAACTGTCGACGAATTCATGGGAGAGTTAAGTGGCATTGTGGTTAAATTCAAAAACCGTGGATCAACTCTAGAAGATGAAGTAATAGACCAAAAGTTATACACCACGGTTCCAAAGAAATACTTACAAATTGTAGCTGCCATTGAACAACACTTGAATATCAACTCGATGCCTTTCGAGGAAGCCGTTAAAAGATCATAAGCTAGGATATGGCTTTAAGTGGATGTAATGAGTCTAGGATATGGGTAATGTTTAGTAGTTTGTAGGGGTTATTTTCTTTTAACTACATGTACGTAGTGGTTAGTATATTGAGTTTTATTACTACTTAGAGTCTGTACGTATTTGCATGTAGGTGTGGTCTATTGTAGTGTTTTGATTCTTTTGTAATTAGACAATATATAAAAGTCAAACAAGGTTTATTCTTCAAGCCAGATCACCGATATATACCATAATGAACTACTGCTGGATTTTGCATAAACCATATATGATGTTTGAAATTTGTTTTTTATTTTATTTTTATATTCAAGAATCATTGTACTTAATGAGCATGTACTAGATGTGTCGTCAACATACAAGCTAGTGATAACAAGAGAAAATTCGTCTATAAAATCTATGGATTTGTGTAACAAGAGAAAATATATTTTTAAAATCTATGACATACTCCTGCGTGTATCGATCCTTTAGCCATCAGGGGTGTTTTATACCTTTGAATTGTGCCGTCAGCTTGTCGCTTACTCTTATCGTCGATTTTTAATTCCATATTTTCTCAAGGCATTTAATCCTTAATTCCTCCATAGCGATTTTCCATTCCGTATACATTATTGTTTCTTCAAAACTTGTTGGTTCTATCAAAGAAAATGCAAAGAAGCATAAATGTCATGCACCCCAAAAATCTAGTTAAGTTTAGGTTAAAAATGGACGAGTATTTTAAAGAAGGTAAATGAACGAGAGTAAATGAACGAGTAAGGGTGTCACATGATATCAATTAAAGAAAATAAAGCAGCGAGTAGATGTCATGTACCTTTAACAACCTATTTTAAGTTTTAATATTGACTTTTTTAGTTGGTTAAATATAATAACCATAGATCCATGTTGCGAGTAAGCGTGTCACATGATATCAATTAAAAAAGGTTATGTCTTATAATCACATCAAACAATCAAGTGGCACCATATATTTTTTTAATAATTAGGTTTTATATTTTTGAAAGATGACGTAAACTAAACTTAACTTCCGTAAACTGCAAGTTAATATTAAGCATAATAGACGTATGAGTAATGAGTGTATGACATATCGGATGACACATTATTTGTGTATCCATATTCTAATCTAACAATAAGTTGCAGTTTTACTTTTTATTTTTTAAAGTGAATAAAATTGTAAGTCTGAATAGTTGTTTGACTTTGAAAGCTTCTTGGCTTTGACCGATATTGGAGGTATTTGGTGAATTTGACTGACCAACGCGTTGGTTGATTCATAAAGAGAGACAAAATAAATTCTGTTTTTTTGTTTTCTTTTTTATGAATTTGGTGAACAAGCCAATATATGTGACTTTTAGTTAATAACTCAGACACGTTCTTGAAGATTAATTCAAATTTGATAATTTCTATTTATTCATCTTTAATAGATAATTTGAAAAAGTTTATAACTTTAACAAACCTTCTTTTGACAATAACTAGAACACATGAGTATGTTTAGTCTTCATTGTGTTTTAGTTAGCTTCTAATTGCTTTGCTATAATTTATTTCATTAGTACACTAAACTCAAAAGTCAAAATATCATACTCTGATTAAATAATTTGTGAGTATTTGAAAAATAAACATATATATTGTGTATATATGTAGAGGGAGTTTGGTTTGCTTAATGTTTTTAAATGAATTGAATTTTAAAAAAAATTCAAAAATTGGAATGAATTATATAAGCATTTTTGATATACTAGCTAGCTATATATGTTCAATGTTTAATCCTGAAAAGATTTTATAAGCATTTTTATAGTTTCATTCTCATAAATTTATATCAAATAGTTTATTTCTATAAATTATATGTAATTATTAAAAAATGAAGCATTTTAACTTTAATTTGTTCCTCGAAGAAACGAGTATTTGTACACGTACGCAGTGAGAGTAATGGCTTAATATTATAGTGATCAGTGATTCGGTCATTTGATATATAAATTAACAATCAACCATACGGATAAAGTCAATAAATTAAATAATAAAAAAAGATAAACGTCTCTAAATTCTTGGCAAACAAGAACAAATACATGTATCATATAATATAAGAAAACAAACATTTTTTTCTAGTAAACGCATTCATATTCACCAATGCAATATAATAACCATGGCTAGTATAGCATTTAACAGTTAATTAAATATATATCATGTGACACATCTTTCAAATTATTGTGTAAAGTGTAAAGGTGATTCATGCCTTGCAAGAACCAATTTTAAATAATTATTTGAGTAAATTACACGATTGAACCTTTTCTTCACTGGTATTGTATGTCTGGTTTCAATTAAAAAATGTTAATAGAGACGCGTCCGAGAAGAAGGCCGTCACCTGTTTAAACAACATGTATTCATCATAACAGTGTTCTAACAATTTGAGTATGCACTATTTTTGTTCTATGTGATCCCAAAACCTTTAGACAAAATTTCAATAAGTGGGTATATAAAATGGCTAATTATAGGTTGTTTCTTTCAAACCAAATCATGATACTAAAGGAGCGGTGACAATTCTCAACCATGCATACACGACCTATTCAATTATAATTAAATCCCTAATTCAAGATTAGAACTATTCAAAGTCAAATTCAAACCATGTGGTGTCTTACTTACCTATAAATAGCTTCATATTCTTCATTCAAATAATTCATCAAACCCCAACTCTTTTACACTCTTTTCTTTTATTAGAATAATTCTTTATTCAATCTTTTTGCTTATTGCTTTCACCAGAAATATGAGACAAGAAACAAAGAAGTTAGCCATTGTTGCATTGTTTGTACTTATACTCCTAAATTTTGAATCGAACGTAGCATGCAGACTTCTTGATGGAGAATATGAAGAAATTTGGATGAAAAGAGGAAATCTATTGTTATCTTCGCTACAACATCGACCTGTTCGACCTCCGGGAAATGGATGTGGTAACACAGGCAACGGTGGTAACCCTTGTGTTGGTTCCAAGAAGGTAGCTGGTCACCATGTTGATGCTGCTCTAGCGCCACCATTGACTCCAACTACTTCGATTGATCACTGATAACAACAAATTAACGATGATCATGCATATACAGGATTAACAACCTTACCAATTAACTCTAGTTTTTCAAATACTTTGTTGTCGTTCATATTTTTTCAAATACTTGGTTGTCATTCATAATTTTTCCAAACTTTTACTAATTATTCACGATTAATTGCATGTATATTCAGCTCAATTCTTGTATTATTTTAACAGCCAATGTATAAATCGATGGTTCAAGTTCTTTGCAAACATAAAGTGCTCATAAAGTTATGTAATATTACTAGAGTTACGAGGCTCTTTTTATTCCGTTTGTAAATGCATATAAAGAAGCATCAAGATTAGAAAAAAGTTGACTTAATAATGTTAAAAAGCATACAAAACTTGTGCATCCAAATTTAAGGCTATGTTACTAATTCATTGGCAAAAGTGGAAATTAGAGTGAGAGATGCTCATCTAAACCTTTAATATATTATAATGTATCCATATCAAATATTATTTGGGAGGGGGTTGGTGCTCATCGTACCAAATGTGTATCACAACTAAAAAAAATTCCGAGTTTTTGTCTTGCACTATACAAAAATAAAGAATTTGTTTTAGAAAAATTTCTGTGCTATTATTATAAAAGAACAAAAAATATATAGATGTAAAAGGAGAGAGAACAAAGAGAACAATTAAGAATGAATTGAAAGCGAAAAACTACTTCATTCTATTCTCATTCTGTATGCACGTTACATTAAATATTGATACAATATATAGATAACCCTAAAAGTCAAAAATAGGTTGACTGATCTTAAAATAATGTGAAATCTTAAAATAGTGTGAATTAATAACATTTTTTTCGATCATTTTATAGTACACACTATCAAAATTATAGTACTGAATAATGTTAGCTCATTCTTCAAGATCTAAATTAACTAAGACTTCAGGATCAACTATGTTGTCTTATTAAACATTACAAAAAAAACATAATGGGAAAAAGCTACGTTAACGAAAAAGCATGTTTAATAGTCCCCTTCATTAATCATTGGAGTTTAATCTTATATGACAACAGCTTGTTAAATCTTTGATGCAGTTTTTTTAGTTTGGTGAAACATGTTGCGTTGTCTTCATACAGTGTAGTTGGCTTTTTTCCTGTGTTTGTTATGTTTCCTCCCATGCCATTTTATTTTAGTTTTAAAGGTGCAACAACTTTTTTGTTTGAATAGCCACGTAAATTTGTATGTGCACACTTTGGTTAATGAAGTCTTCTAGACTTCTACTGATTCATGATCTTTACTATTTATGAGCAAGCTTTTCGTTTTTCTTTTGCTATGCCTTTTTGTTGACTGAACTGTTACATAAATTTGACCACCAACTTGTCAAAACTGTCCTACTATGGATTGTGTTTATAGTTTCCATTTGATATTTGCTTGTGAAATTTAGTGAATTTTGACTTTGCTAAAATACTAACGGATGGTAAGGTTTGTACGTGTTGCTATGTGGACTTGGCTCATCAAGGGCCCGTGAGTTAGTCTAGAACTAAAGAATTACAGAGAGATCGGCCCCAGCTAGCAACTAAGAACAGATATTATTTATTTATGGAGTAAAAGCAGGAACTACTCTCGGACAACCTCCATCTTCTCCAACGGTGAAATGGTAGTTCAGTGAAGTAGAAAGAGGTTTTATAAGTTGTTCACTTTGTTATACGTACGTCTAGGATTGGGCCATTGTTTTTTGTTCATGGTGGGTTGATCGATGTCGAAGGGTACGCCAATAAGGTAATTTAAAATGTCCTAATCATTTTTAACTAGAAAGAATAAGTAGGGTGTCAAACCACATAAAATTAATATAGAATGTTGTTAATTAAGTAACTAATTAAACTAGGCATTAAAAGTAAAATTAAATGCTTTGATTTGATGATTATGAAATCTAAGAAACAGATTGAGAGAGGTTTAGAGACAATATTAAGAAAAAGGGTCACACCCATATTTCAAGTTTATAAAGTTAATAATTAATTTGACCTAAGTTTACCAATTGAAAACCATATAGACATTTAGTGTCAAACTAGATTACTAGTTTTGGAGAAGACAGAACAATAACACCAATTGTTAATGATCAAAACCAAGAACCGATGGAAATCAATTGGCTATGATTAATCAAAACTGTTTAATCAATTAAACAAGTAAACGTATAAATCAAACTAACTGAATAATTGTGTTCAATTCACATCCAAAATTAGGTAATTGTTAGTTAAACAAGCAACTATTACAAACTCTACACCCAAGAATGATCACAAATGATTTAGCGTTGAATCATCTTGATTGTGTCTTTAATTTTTTATTTTGATACTCAAAGCATGAACAAGATGCACTTGGGATGATTTGGGAGCATTTAATCACCATTTCTCACCTAAAAATCATCTCTATACTTCTAAATCTAAAGACTCTTAAAAAACTAGAGTTTCGGGGCTTATAAGTAGGGCAAAAATCAAAGAAACTCAAAATCACAAGACATTTGGCGTATTAAACGCTAAAAATGCGTACACTATGCCTCCTCCTTCACAGAACTCCCTTTTATTCTCAAGTATGGTGCCAATATGGTGCTAAGTACGACGGGATGCACTCTACGCCAAATATGGAGTACTCTATGCCAAATATAGAGTACTCTACGCCGGTTAGCTTATTTTTCTCCAAATTATTCCAATTTGTGTGTGTTAATATCGTTTCTTGAATAGTATTCTTTATTGACCCGTAAACATTATATATGTCTAGTATAACTTCATTTCATGCATAACTATGAATAAAACACATTTAAACGCAATTAATACATGAAATTAGACTACTACCAAGTGTGGTGTCGATCCAATTGGTGCAACTCTTGTTTCGTTCTCCGTTGACCATCTCATGCATTCTAATCCTTCTTCCAAGGTCGGTATTGCAGCTGCTACTGCTGTAACCGCGTGCTAAGCATGCTTGTTGTTGTTGGGGTGATTCCAACAGTATTTCTTCGACTTCTTCGGATTCATCATAATGTTGCCATCTCACCATTAGAACTTCGAGTGGTAGTGGTTAACTGTTATAGTTGTGCTCAGCCACGGATAACGGTAATGAAGTGTTTTAGAATTCAACAAGGAGATAATGACAAGAGAAATCACTACTTCGTATTTTACTCAAATGGAGATGAACACATAGAATTCTTTCCAAGCACAAACTTCTTTTAATTTGGTTTCATGACTTTCTCATATGAGGTCATGAGTATTTAATTATAGGTGATCTAAGGAATGTTCCACCCCAGAGGATTAACTGATTGATGTTGACATCTCTCTCCTCATTGGTGGATAACCCTCACATATTATTTATGCCCAAGACAACGTCACCCGCTTGGTCCAGCCCCTCCTTACTAACACACTACTTCACACGCTTTATGGGTCGATATGCTACCTAATGGATTACTATCCGATTTTAGTAAACTTTTTATAGATTAATCTTTTATAATAATTTATTTTCACTTAACAAAAATATGCAATCCATTAATCTTTCTCGTAACAATTTGAATTGTAAATAATTTATTTTTTTATCAAATTTAATTTGTTAGAATTTTCTTTTTATAAAATTACCTGTTACAAGAATATTTTGTTGTGATATACTAGTTATATATTATAAGGGTTAAATTCTGAAAAGATTTTATAAGCATAATTACAGTTTCATTCGCGTAAATTCTTATCAAATAGTTTATTTCTATAAGTAATAAAAATATCGAAGGATTTTAAATTTAATTCGTTCCTCGTAGAAATGAGTATTTATACACGTACTTAGTGGTAGTGATGGTTTAGTATTATAGTTGATCAGTTCCAGTCATTTAATATATAAATTAACAATCCACCAAACAAATAAAGTCAAATATTTGAATTTAAAAAGGATAACCGTGTTTAAATTCTTGGCAAACAAGAACAGATGCATATGTCATATAATACGTATCAGAACTTACCAGCAAGTATTATAAATACAAACCTTTATCTTTTTCTAGTAAACGCATTCATATTAACCAACACAATATCGTAATCGTAACCATGGATATTTATAAAGTATTTAATATGTAACTATAATTGAACCATATCACGGTCCACCCATTAGAATTGTTCGACGTTAAGGACAAAACATACAATATGAGTAAATCATCATGTTCATATAATCATGTTCATCCGTGTAATTAACTCTAATTGTTAGTTTGTATTATAGTTGTATACATTTGAAATTCTTATATAACTGTTAAACTATATTATATATGATTGTGTTATAGTAGTTATCTCACTATTTGTCTATTTCCTGTTGTATGTGAGAATTCTCTACCATGCATACGCGACCCATTCAATTAAAATCCCTAATTCAAGATTAGAACTATTCAAAGTCAAAGTCAAACCATGTGGTGTCTTGCTTACCTATAAATAACCTCATACTCTTCATTCAAATATTTCATCAAACCCTAACACTTTTACACTTATTCCTTTCAACGCTATAGTTCTTTATTCATTCTTTTTGCTTTTTGCTTTTTTGCATTCACCACAAACATGAGACAACAAACAAAAAAGTTCTCCGTTTTTGTATTGTTTATACTTATAATCTTAAATTTCCAACTAAACGGAGCCTGCAGACTTCTTGATGGAGAATATGAAGAAATCTGGATGAAGAAGGGAAATCTATTGTTATCATCACTACAACACCGCCCTGTTCGACCTCCAGGAAATGGATGTGGTAACACAGGCAACGGTGGTAACCCATGTGTCGGGTCGAAAAAGGTAGTTGGACGCTATGTTGATGGTGCTCTACCGCCACCATTGACTCCTACTTCTCTTGATGATCATTGATATCAGCAAAATAACGATGATCATGCCTATAAAGGATTAACAATCTTAAATTTTCACAAAGTTTTGCCATTGTTCATATTTTTTTCATTATTTTATTAATTATTTACGATGATCATGCAAAATAACGATGTTCATTTCTTGTATTATTTTAACAACCAATTTATAAAGTGATGGTTCAAGTTCTTCGCAAACAAAAATGTTCATAAGTTATCTAATACTTACCAGAGTGACTAGTGTGTTTTTTCCTTTTACAATATGAAATATATCATTTTGGCTGGATGGATTGTAGTGATAAGAGGTGTGTCGATCTTATCACTCAAATAGACGAATGTAGAATCGATTTCACAAAAATTATACGTGTTAGTTAAAATATTAAATATTCTGTTCTATAATAACTAAAACTAGATTTTTCAACTCCGCAATACAACGAGGTAATTAACACGTATTTTCTAGGAAAAAAAAAGAAGATGAACAAAAAAAACTTTAAAAGAATGTAAAGCAATGCGTATACTGCTAGGGCAACCAACCCCCTTTATGATTTAACCCTTGCACCCAAATACGTAATACATGTGAAATTTTGCAAAATAAAGAAATATAATTTTACGGTGCAATCATGACTTGCCATGTGTCTAGCCGACCAATCACCACACACCACGTTCTGCTCGCACTATTCCTCAACTTTTTTAGTCCATATATAACTATAGGGAGAAGATCAAGATAACCATTTTCATTTGATAGTATAAGAAAACTCCTCCCATCATTTATTTATAATAAAACGTCTATAAGTTATTCATAAGTTATTAATTTTTTAAAAACTTGTACCATAAAATCGAGAAGTTTTATAATTTTTAATTTGAATATTATATTTTTATATTAAAAACAAAAACTTAACGTGTTAAAGTGATTCAATACTACATATATGTAGTATCAGCATATATGCTATAATAACATTTGAAATTATTTGAAATTAAAAATCAAATTAAAATCATAAAAAATGCATCCATTGAATTGTGATCTATTTATAATTATCACGGTGAATTCATCAAAGCAATAATTTTACAACATTCTTTGAAGGAGTCGTAGTCATCTGCTAAACAAACCAAAATTTTCTGTAACTCATTCACCATAATCAACCAGTTTTCACCAACATCAAATATTTGATATATGCAATATCATAATACTACATATATGTTGTATCGAAACATATGGCACTTTATTTTTTTTTTCTTTTTGTGATAACAATATTATATACTCAAATTAAAGATAAAAAATAATAATTTAATGATGTAATTATTTTAAAAAATAATAATAACGTATAAAAAGTTACGATTATTTAAGATTTGTATTGATATAGTTTTCTAGTCTTATAATTAAGAATGATATATATCACGTATAGATGTTTTACTTTATTTTTTAACATTACTTATTAAAATTAAGTAAATCTATTTTGATATATGTCACTAGCAAATCAAGTCAACCAATTAATGGTCATATTAAATGCTAATGATGTTATTTATATTATTTTCAAATTAGAAAATAGCATTTTCAATAAATTAAAAACATGTTCTTTTATTAAAGCTAGAACTTCACTTTTTATTACAACAGATTAATTATTCGTAATTTTAATTACTTTTTAAGAAAACCGTTGACGAATTTTATACTTAAGAAAAGCATTTCCGGTCGTTAGAATTGACGATTCAAAATTTAAATGAAAGAAAAAACACTCAAGGGAAAACGTATGCTATTACGCATTTGATTAACGCTATCAAAATCTGACGGAAGATAAGTGTTTAAAACACAAATTTTCAAATATAGAAAACAAGTTACTTGTGAGAGTTGTTTCAATTGAGGGAAGTAAAATTAAAAGAAAAAACATTAAACCGGAAGAAATCATTTGACTCACAACTTAGTCGAACATTATAAAAACGAGAAGGGTGTTGCTATACATACCCCCTTTTATTTTAATTTTACTTGTCATACCCCCTCCTCTCAAGCTTTTAAAAAATACAATTTGATCCTTTTGTTTTCTTTTTATCCGTTTTGACATTTATTGTGATAATAACCAACAAACTTTTATACTAATTTTAATTTCGGTTTATTCTAATGACCTGTAATTAAATTCAATACATATCTTTTACATTGTTATGATATCTAATTAGTAAACTGATTTACTTGATCAAGCTAAAATATTATATATCTATTTTAAAAATTGAATTGCTGATAATTATTAGATCGAGTTAGATTGTTCTAAGAATTCAAATTCATATATATCTACTAATTAAAATAATAATAATAATAATAATAATAAACATATTTATATTGTTAAAGTTATCAATAAAAACATCCTTAATTAAATTCTAACTATATATATATATATATATATATCTATATAGTATTAGTCATAAAAACTTACATTACCATACACAAGAAGCAAAAACGTTACTACTTCTACATAAACAAAAAATCGACATTAAAGCTTATACAGAAAAGATGTCTGCGTTTTCTACTGATCAGGTATAATTTTTACTCAAAGGTTGAAGTTAGGATTGTAAGCTTCTGTTATTTATATCAAATTATTTTACATTAGCACGTACAAATTATGTTCGTCACGATCAAATTGTTTTGTTGTACCTGAATAAAGTTGTATTTTTACTCTTATTCGACATGCTTTCCGATTGGACTTGTTTGTTTAAAAAAAATGTTATGTTCTACTCCAATGGTTCCCTAGTTTGCACAAAGAGCTAGTAATTAATATGTTCTTTCAATGGTTAATGAATTTGTGGATTTTAATGGTGAACAATATTGTTTATAATTTTATAAAATCTATTTTAGGATAAATAGTTTTATTCTTAATAATAAATTTGTTCTATTTTTCATGTAATATGAGTATAAAAAATAGACATGCGTATATTTTTTGTATAAATTACTTTAGTTAACTTTTGGTTTTTAGAATTGACACTATTTAGGATACTATAAAATGTTGAACACAATGATCTTATATTCTTAATAGGTGTTTAAGTCTCGTGAAGATTTAATGGAATGGGTTCAAAACATCGCACGCAATCTTGGTTATGTTATAATCACTAAAAGATCAAAAACAAGACCAAGTGGCTATGCGTCTAAAGTCATACTTATGTGTGATCATGGTGATGTATATAAATCGGTTATAGATCCATGTAAAGCAACTGGCACCAAAAAAATTAACTGTCCATTTGAATTGGTAGGGAAATATACAAAAAAGCATGATTATTGGACTTTACATGTGATACGCGATGAACATAATCATCCACCCGCCCAACACATGGAGGGACATTCATTCGCAAAGCGATTATCGGATAATGAAACCCATATGGTGGCAGATTTGACAAGGAAGCATGTGGCACCGCGAGATATTCTAGGAATTATAAAGGAGCGAAATGAAAATAATGTATCTACACTTAAAACGATATATAATGCACGCGGTAAGATTCAAAAGTTGGATCATGAAGGGAAAACTCCTAGGTTCTTATATCTTATTTGCATGATAATGGTTATATTTTTAATAAGTGTAAGAATATTTTGTCAAATGAGTTGGAAGCCTTATTTTTCATTCATCCAACATCATTCGAATTATTACGTGCATTTCCACATGTCTTGCTCATGGATGCAACATACAAGACAAACCAGTATAATATGTTGTTTATGCAAATTATTGGCGTAACTTCTACCAAGAAGACATTTTGCATAGCTTTTGCATTTATGCATTCAGAAACGAAGGATAACTACATTTGGGTATTGAAATGTTTAAAGTCAACACTAGATGAGTACATGCAACCACGTGTTATAGTTAAGGATAGAGAGTTGGCACTAATGAATGCATGCCAAGAAATTTTCCCGAATGCTACTCGATTGCTTTGTCGATGGCACATTTCTCAAAGTATATTCAAAAAATGCAAACGATCTCTCAAATGGAAACATGAGTGGAAGGCCTTTATGTTAAAATGGGATTTATTAGTTCAATCTCAAACGTGGACATCATTCATGGAAAATTACGAGCAACTTAAATCTATGCTTATCAAATATCAAGGTATGTTGTTATTAGTTTTATTAATTTTATTTATTTATTTATTTATTTATTATTATTATTATTAATGTCATTGTTGTTTTTGTTGTTGTTATTATTATTATCATCATCATCATCATCATCATCATTTTTTTTTTCCAGATGTTTTAAATTACTTGGATGAAATTTGGCTAAACAAATATAAAGAAATGTTTGTGGCCTTTTGGACAGATCAATGCTTACATTTTGGAAATCAAACAACAAATAGAGTTGAAAGCCAACACGCTAAGCTAAAAAAGTACTTGAATTCAGCAAATTCTACCTTAGATAGATTTGTTGTTTATATTGATGAAATTGTGAAATCACAATATATATCAATTAAGGAGAGTTTTGAAAGAAGTAAAATTATTTTAAAGCATAAACACGACTTACCGGCCTTGAAACTATTACATGGTTTTGTTTCTCATAAAGCGATAGATATAATAAAGGGAGAGATTGAGTTAAACCCTTCAAATTGTGGTTGTCAAGTTCGTAAATGTTATGGTCTACCTTGTGCTTGCGAAGCTTCAATGTATTTGAATGCAGGTCAGTATATTTAACTATAACCTGTTAGTTTATTATTTTTAATACATAAATTTGTTCTAACAAAATGAATTGATTAATATTTGTATGTAGGTCAATGTATTCCTCTGGATTCGATCGATATATTTTGGAAGAAACTTGATATGTCACCGTTAACACTTCAGAAGAACGATGATATAACATGTGACCTTGAATTGAAATTGTTTAAAGATGTCTTTGAAAAACAGTCCAACCCAGGAAAGAAAATTTTTCTTAAAAAGTTAAAAGAAATATACGATCCAAGTACACATTTAGTTGAAGAACCTACTGTTCAGAAAAATACTCGTGGACGACCAAGCTTGAAAAACAACAACAAAGCTTAAAGAAAGATCAACAAAAAAGTCAAGTCGATCCCATTTGCCAATATCCTCATAAACGTAGTTGTTCAACCACGTCAGATTCTGTTGAATTTAATTTTATGGACTTGAAGCCATCACCACCGAAACAGGGTTGCTCAACCACATCAAATGTTGCTGAATTAAATTTTATGAATTTGAAGTCATCACTGTCGAGAGATAGTTCTTACACAATTTACTCTAACCCATTAATGATAGAAATTCCAGATATCTTTCATCCTTATATCACACATATAAAATATGTTAACCCTGATGAACATTATGTATTTCGATCAATTGCTGTTTGTCTCGGGCTTAATGAAGATCAATGGCCCGAAATTCGATATCAATTGTTGGATAAGTTGCATCAAGCAGAAGATCAGTACAAACATGTGTTTGGAGAAGACTTTGATGAAATACACGAGTCCTTGTGTTTTGTATGAATCGGTACTACACCGCGAAGAAAGTGAATGATTATGCTTGACACAAGTGTCTTGATTGCAAATCGGTTTGGAGTTATCATTCATTTCTTGAGCAAACAAGGCTCCAGCACTTGTTTTCCCCTTTGGAAAGGCCATGAAGAGATTGAACACCATCGAGCTATTACTATCGCACATGTACATGGCATGCGTTATATCATGGTACGATTACAAGGAGAGTACCCAATGCCGACTACAATAGCGCTATGGAATCACTATAAACATCAATCTGCAACTGGATGGCAATCAACGTATATGCATCGTCTACAAATGTATATTCACCAACTTCCTAACTTTTCAAGTGATATCATAGATGTGTAGATATTTTTTGAATATGTTAATCAAAACTTTTTTTCCTTTGTTTTTTATATTTTTTATACCATTTTAATTAGATTTTCAAGTTTATATTAAGAGTTATCTTGTATATATGTGACTAATTTCCTTAAATACAACAAAATTGGTTTTTCATTTAGTAATATATGTTTACTATACTTTATATTAACAAATTCTTTATACTATATGTTGCTTTTTTTATGATTTATTATCAATATGATTATTTACGATTCATTAATTTTCTTATTTAACACTTATCTCTTCGTATTAATAAATTTAATACGATGTACTATTAATTTAATATAATTATACAGCATTTGAAATTATTATAAAAAATAAAAAATAAGATTGATTGATTTATAATTCAAAGATTAGTTTAATTTAATTTGAATGTAAAGATAAAATAGGTAATATAAAAGTCTTTTTAAAAATATTGATTTTACAAGGGTAAAATATGAAAAGTTTTAAAATTAATTTTGTAGGGGGGGTATGACAAGTAGGAAAGGGGAGTATGTATAGCCCAACCCAACGAGAATCATGTTATAAAACATGAGAAAAGAAAAAAAATTAGAGAGAAACTTATTCATTTCATTCAATTCATCAAATCATCTTATTGATACTTCCAAAGTTATTAGTAATTATACTTGATACAACTTTTGATCAATTCCGTAATCTACGAGCTATGAAGATATTTTCTTACTCTAATAAAAGATTAATTATGATGGACACATGCCACCACCACATTTCACCTCACCCAAATTTTCTCGTTTCTCTCTCTTATTAATATCACATTAATTACAAACAATAAATTAAGAAATATATCTTTTTATTAATATTATTTCTAAAGAAATAAATATTTATAAACTAAGAAACTTTTAAAACATCAAACTTTTTAAAAAAATTTAAATATTCTAAATTGATGTTTTAGGTAAAATTTTAATAAACAAAAATTAATTAAAATTAGAAGTTATAATAAAAAAGTTTTAAAAATTATATTTTTTAAAATGTTTGTTTTGAAACAAAGTTTTCAATTTAAAAAAAAAATTAAAAACAAAAGATTATAAAGTTTATATCATTATTTTATTATTTATACTCCTTACTTATACATAATTTTAATCACATTTTATCTTAATATATCATTTTATAACTATCAAATTTTTATTATATTTAGTACTAGCCTAACCACCCGTGTGTTACACGGGTTGAAAAAGTTAAATTTAAAATAAAGTAAATTACAAGCATGGTTCTTGTGTTATGTTAAAATTTTGGATTTAGTTGTTAAAGTTTAAAATTTTTAAATATGATCCCTAATTTTTTTTTATTTTTCATTTATGGTTCCAAGTTTTGTTAGTCTAACAATTAATAATGTTAAAAATTATAAAAATGACATTTTACCCGTATCGACCATCCATTTAATTTACATTAAAAAGTACAGTATTATTTTTATTAAAAAAAGCTTTATATTCTTGTTTATCCAAAGTTTTTTAATTTTTATTATTATTTGATTATCAATATGTTTATTATATAATAAATAAGTTTTAAATACATGAATAATTTTTTAATAGCATATTTTATATATTTCTTTGCTTTTTAACATGTTTAAACCGTCCGTTTTCTAAACGATGTTCTTAAAACTATTTGATAATTTAAACGTTTTTATAAAACTATTTGGTTTCTAAAGTTTTTTCTTAAACCATTTATTTTTTAAAGTATCTTTAAAAAAACAGTCACTTTTTAAACATCTTTTTCAAAACTAATTTATTTTCAAATGATATTTTTTATATTTTTTTAAAACGTTCAATAAACAAATAGTTTTAAAAAAATATTTAGAAAAATAAATAATTATAAATATTACATTAAAAAGCCGAATGGTTTTTAGAAAGACAGTAATGCTTTTAACTAAATTAGTTAGTTATTTTTAAATAAAATTTTTGAATTTATGTTTGAATCATTAAATTTTAAAAATCTATTTTTAGAATGTTTTTTAATTGCATATTAAATTCTATTTAAACATTTTTTTAAAAGTATATTGCTAATAAAATGGCACATGACAATTGTATGTTATGAAGGTGTCATGTGACAATGCATTGACTAAAATCTTGTCATGTGCCAAACCTTTTTTTTTTTTAATTATATACTTGCTTTAGTAAACCCGTGTATTACACGGGTTGAATAAATAAAATACTAAATATAATAAAATTTTAATAATTATAAAATAATATATTAAAATAAGTATAATTAAAATTATGTATAAGGACTATAAATAATAAAATAATGATATAAACTTTTTAATATTTTGTGTTTGAACTTTTTTTATTAAAAAAATTAAAAACTTTGTTTCAAAACAAACATTTTAAAAAATATAATTTTTAAAACTTTTTTATTATAACTCCTAATTTTAATTATTTTTATTTATAAAAATTTTACCTAAAACATCAATGTTAGAATATTTAAAAATTTTAAAAAATTTTGATGTTTTAAAAGTTTCTTAATTTATAAATATTTATTTCTTTAGAAACTATATTAATAAAAAGATATATTTCTTAATTTATTGTTTGTAATTAATGTCATATTAATAGGAGAGAGAAACGAGAAAATTTTGGTGAGATGAAATATGATGATGTCATGTGTACTCCATAGTTACTCTTTTATTAAAGTAGGTAGACTAGGTTAGTCCCTCATGTAATACACAGATTAAATAAATATAATATTAAATAATTTATAATAAAATTTATGCTTTATAAAATCATGCTTGAATATAAAATATAATTATAATTACATATAAATAGCTAAGTAAATAAACAATAATTATTTTTCTTAAACTTTTGTATTATAAAAAAATTGTGGTTTTTAAATATATTGTTTTAAGAAAAATATTTTTTTTGAATTTCGTTGTATTCTGTATTTTATAATATTTTTATTTTTAAAAGTGTGTTTTTAATAAAAAATAGGTTTTTAATTTAAATTATGTATTTTTTAATTTGAAAATGGTATGAGTAATATTATTAGTATTCAATATTATTATTAATAATATAAAAAAAATGACAAAGTAAGTATAATGAGGTTTACAATTATTTCACGCTTATTTTAGTTTATCGTATTCGCCTAGAAGAAAAACAAAAATTGCATTTTCATTATGGTCTCACAGAACGACAATTACTAAAATACGTTCGTATCGCCGGAAAGGCAAAGGAGTCAATAGGTCAGGTTTTACTACTATTACTTGAAATAACCCGCTAAGCATCCATGACTGAATGGTTAAAGCACCCAACTCCTAATTAACGAATTAAATTTTAAAGCTCTGGAAAAGACCTGCTCCTTCCATAACGTAAAATATATATGTAAAATAAACACTAATAGTTACAATACAATATTTTAATGTAAAATATAATTAAAACTATATATACGTAATAGTTCAAGAAATAAAATAATTATACCATTTTTTAACTCTATTATCTAAATAGTTTCATTTTTAAACATTCGTTTTAAGATTTTTATAAAAAAATATTTTTTTTATAAAAATCTTGTTTTTTAAAAACTTTGTTTTATAATTATTCTGGTTGTTTTAATAAGAATATTTTAAAATATTTCACCTGTTTGTAATTTTTTTCCAAAACAAAACGATTTAAAAATTTTTTTTAAAAATTGTTTTTTTGTTTTAGTAAATTTCATATTATATAAAACTTTAGTTTTTTGTTATATTAGATTTTAATTAAAAATTAAAAATATAGTTTGATTTAAAAAAATTAAATAAGAGAGAAAAATATAGCAATTAATAAAATTCATTTTTAATAAGAGAGAAATTTGTATGAATATTTAAATTACTATAATACATTTTTGGATGGAAAAATAATTTGTGTAGGTATAGAAAAATGGCAATTGGCAAAAAAATGGCTTTAGAGAAGGACAAGTGGCAAAAAAACGGCTTTAGAGAAGGACAAGTGATAAAAAAACCTTGTTTTATACTTTTACTAGGTTAGCGTCCAGTGTGTTATACACGGGTTGAATAAATAAAATACTAAATGATTAGTAATAAAAATTTATTAATTATAAAATTATGTTTGAAGATAAAATATGATTATATGAATACCTACTTTAAGTAAATAAACAATAATATACTTTTCTTAAACTTTTATTTTATAAAAAAATATAGGTTTTAATAGTTTTAACTTAAGAAAACTGAATTCATTTTAAAAAGAGTTTATTGTATTCTGTATTTTATAAGCTAGTAATAAACACGAACAGTTATAGTACGATAATTTAATATAAGATATGATTAAAATTACATATACGTAATAGTTCAAGAAATAAAACAATTATACTATTTTTTAACTCTTTTATCTAAATAGTTTTATTTTTAAACATAGTTTTAAGATTTGTTTATAAAAAAATTATTGTTTATAAAAATCTTTTTTATTAAAAACTCGGGTTTCTCATTATTCTGGTTGTTTTAATAAACTGCTTTTTAGAAAGTTTTATATTTTTTATATTTTTTTTTAAAAAGGACTAATTTAAAATATTTTGTTTCAAAAAGATTTAGTTTTTTAGAAAATTTTATATTATATATAAATTTTGTTTTATATTATTTCTATTTTAATAAAAGATGTGATTAATTCCTTAATGAAATTTATTTTTTAAAACATAGCTTGATTTAAAAAAATATAGATGAGTGATAAATATTACAATTAATAAAATTGACTTTTATTAAGAGAGAGAAATTAGTGTGAGTGTTAAATTAGCATAATATCCTTTTGCAGGGAAAATAAAATGAGAATGTTTAGAATAATGACAAGTTGTAACACCCGGCCTCTCGTACCACCAATATTGTCCGCTTTGCCCACAAGTAGCTCACGGATTTGCTTTTGGTTGCCCGAGTGAAAACTTCCCAGGGAGGTCACCCATCCCTGGATTGCTCCCACCTGAGCACGTTTAACGGTGGAGTTCTCCTCTCATCCACAGCCAGTACGCCCAAAACGCGTTGGTGATATTAAAGACCGGACATTACTTATGAACCAAGAATCTCTGCTGTCCACGGCGGATGTGGGAAATATGTAGGGTGTCACAATCACCCCCCCTTTGGACTCATCGTCCTCGATGAGCCCGAGAACACCCTCACCATCCCCGGTGAGGTTTGTCCCACCATCGCGACGGGCACAGGAGTGGCTCTGATACCATTCTGTAACACCCGGCCTCTCGTACCACCAATATTGTCCGCTTTGCCCACAAGTAGCTCACGGATTTGCTTTTGGTTGCCCGAGTGAAAACTTCCCAGGGAGGTCACCCATCCCTGGATTGCTCCCACCTGAGCACGCTTAACGGTGGAGTTCTCCTCTCATCCACAGCCAGTACGCCCAAAACGCGTTGGTGATATTAAAGACCGGACATTACTTATGAACCAAGAATCTCTGCTGTCCACGGCCGATGTGGGAAATATGTATGGTGTCACACAAGTGTCAAAAAGATGGTTTAAAACAATGACAAGTGGCAAAAAAAGCTTCTTTTAGTAGAGTTTATAGATTAGATTAGATGTTATAGATTAAGATTTTTATTTATTCAATCCGTGTAATACACGTGTTTACTAAAGCTAGTGTTATGATATAAGGATAAATATATTAATATGTAACACTTCCTTTCAAATATTTAATCATATATCATGCACTATCAATATTATACATCAAAATAGTATCAATTTAGTAATTCCAAACATTAATAATTTTGGGATACGTCTGGGTTAGTTTGAATTGTCTCAATAAAAATCAAACAAAAAAACTTTAATGAAAAAAAACTTAAATGAAAAAGATTAATACAATATGTATAATTCTCCACCTAGATTTCTCACACACACACACACATATATATATACACTAGCTTTAATACACTCGTGTATTACATGGGTTGAATAAATAAATATTAAATAAAATTAAAATTTATTAATTATAAAATGATCTTTTAATATAAGATATGATTTAAATCTTTATTATTATAAATAGAATAAAATATTTTGTTTAACAAGAACATTTTAAAAGATATTATTTATAAAAACTTTCTTATTATAACTCCTAATTTTAATTATTTTATAAAAATTTTTCTTTTTAAAAAACACCAATTTTAAATATTTTGTATTTTTAAAAAAGTTTGACGCTTTAAAAAATTTTCTTATTTCATAAAATTTATATTTTTAGAAATAACATTAATAAAAATATTCTTTTTCTTAATTTATTACAAATTATTTTAATGTAAAAAATTAATAATATTTCTAATTAATATGATTATTTAATATAAGAGAGAGATGGTAAAAAATTTTGTGAAAATAAATTTGGTAGGGTTATCTTGAGAACCACCTTTTTTATGAGAACTCTAGGAATTAATATGATCCAGACATTTTTATCGCATGCAAGTCACATGTCATTTTCACCTTTTTTTTAAACATACATAACTTTATTTCACGACATTATTTTTTTAAAAAACTTTTCACCATTAATTTTTGTATTTTTTATCTTTGCAACGCCTACCATATTGATATACATTTTTTAGACAGATGTAAATAACTTACACTAATCGTAACTTTTTTACGCTTATGAATTTACACTTATACATAAAATAACATATATTTGTATATGTGTAATGATATTATTCCACAGAAAAAATAATTTTAATTAATTTTTAAAAGTTAATACGGTTATCGAAATAATGGAGGTTTAGCATTTGATCATTGCCCTATATTAGACATGGGCAAAAAAATGGTTCAGGAACCGATTCAGCCAAAAACACCGGAACCGTTTTCAAAGAAAAACCGGTTTGGCCCAAACCGGTCACAAACCGACCCGAACCGCCGGTTTGTATGCCGGTTTGATAGCCCCACACTCAAAAGCGGTTTATAAACCGGTTTCAAAGTTAAAACCGGTTAAACCAATAAAAAACCGGTTTATTAAAAAAACCGTTTTCAAACCGGTCCAAATCGGTTTGGCAGGTTCGAGTATTCGGTGAGCCAAACCGGTTTGTAACCCGAACCGGTTTGAAAAAAAACCGGTTTGACACCATGACAAAAAAACCGATTCAGTTTTGAACACTAACCGGTTTGGGAAAAAAACCGGTTTATACACCTCTACCCTATGTATATATATCAATTCGTTATTACCAAACGACCTTTTTTACCAGCCCGTCCGGGGCACTAAAACTCTCAGGACTGGCGCTATTGATACGTTTATTTTTTATCTCTATTTCGATGTAAATTTTAATTCAAACAGATTTTTGCTAACTATTTGACATTAATAGTTAGTTTTAGAATATTTGGTGTTTTAATAACTTTTAAAATATGAATTTTATCTTCCGAATTTAATGCTTTGAAACACTTAATTTTATATAAGTTTCGGTATAAGTTTCATTCAAAAGGTAGTTGTTTGTGATAATTTATAAATGTTCAAAGCACAAATGTACAAATCGTCAAAGTTGTTTCAAGGTTTCATTCCTTGAACAGTTTCTTTAATTATGTTTTCCTTTTGCAAACTTTGAAATATAATATTTTATAAAATTTCCGATTCCATTGAGACGTGCTTATTTCTATCAACATTTTGAATTAAATTTTTTGCATAGGGTGAATGTAATGTACGATTCGTCGAAATTAAGTGCTAGTTATATTTTATCATTTTTTGTCCATTTAAAGTAATTCTTTTATCCACATTCGGTGTTAAACCTAATATTTTAGCTCGACATGTCCCACAAAATTAAATATATTAAATGCGATCAAAATCCCAATACGATGATGACGACTGCAGGATGAATTGTGTTCATACGAGGGAGATTTCTACCATGCATATATATACGACTATACAACCAATTCAATATCCGTACCCTAAATCCACTATGGAAGTATTCAAAGTCAAACCATATGTTGTCTCACTACCTATAAATAACCTCTTATTCTTCATTCAAATATTTCATCAAACCCTAACACCTTTACACTTTTTCATTTCATCAATATATACTTTATTCATTCCTTTTGCTCTTTCCATTATAAGCCACCCCAAAAACATGAGACTAGAAACAAAAAAGATAGCCATAATTGCATTGTTTGTATTTACATTCTCATGCAGACTTCTTGACGGAGAATACAAAGAAATCTGGATGAAAAGGGGAAATCTATTGTTATCATCGCTACAACATTGCCCAGTTCGGCCTCCAGGAAATGGATGCGGTAACACAGGCAATGGTGGTAACCCTTATGTCGGTTCCAAGAAGGTAGCTGGTCGCCATGGTGGCGGTGCTCTACCGCCACCATTGACTCCTACTTTTATTCAGAGGCGTCTCTACAGTATAAACAATTGAAGCAACCGTTTTAGGCCCTCAAATTTTAAGGGCCCCCAAATTAAAAAAAAAAAAAAAGTAATACATTTATCTATTATTTAAGCTGAAATATGTATTATTTTCTAATCAATATATGTGTGTTCTTAGAGATAAGAAATGATAACAAAATGATTGAAGGTTTACGAGGTCGACTTACAAAATTTGATTCATTGAGTTTGACATATGAAACTTGATTTTTCAAAAGTTTATTGACTGTTTATGGCTAAGAGTTTTTTTAGGTTCATCAACTTTAAACTATCTTTTGTAATACATCACCTAATCTATTACTATTGTTGTCTGATCTAGATTTATTCTCAATTATTTTAATTTACTATTGTTATTTTGTTAGTTTAATTTATTATTGTCTATTATGATTTTAATTTACAACTACAATTGATTTTTCTATATGCTTTAATATATTGTCGCATGTTTATCACTTAATGTGACCAAAGTTGTTTTCTACCAAACTATAAACAAATTTTTTTATGTCGCCGGTCGAAACCAAATATGTTTAAAAACAATATATAGATGAGGGCCACAAATTTTTATTTTGCTTTAGGCCCCCAGAATCGTTGAGCCGTCCCTTCTTCTATTAATCACTGATACCAGCCAGCCAACAATGACGACCATGAATATATATATATATATATGATTAACAACTTTGCAAAGCTCTATTTTTTGGAACAGTTTGTTCTATTTTTTCATATTTTTTCCATTCTCTAATTAGTTTTTCACAATTAACTGCATGTATATTCTCATTTCATGTTGTATTTTAACAGCAAATTTATAAAGTGATGATGCAAGTTTTTCACAAACAAAAATGTTCCGAAAGTTATTTAATACTTACTAGAGTAACGAGTGGTCTTATTATTCCTTTTGTAAATGCATATAATGATGCATTCAAAGATTAGGAAATAGTTTACAAAACTTGTGCATCCAATTTAAAGGCTAATTAATCTGACTAATTATTGGTAAAACAAAGATTATATGTTAAGATGACATTACATATAGTTGCCGTATATATCTTAAAGTATATGAATATCAACCATTAATTGGGTTATCACAAAAGTAGAATATTATAGTAACATGCACATTACTTTAACCTATCTAATATATAATGTTTTAAAGTATATCTATCAAATTTTGAAAAAAGGGATTGATTCAATTGGTTTTGGTTGGTTTTAAAAATTTTTTTAAGAGTATTTGTGGGGGTGGGGGAGGGGGGTTCTTATTATCCTTTTAATTTATAGCTTAGACTTCTTGTAGTAACAATGTGATAGTAATGAAAAAGTATTGTAAAATAATTGTCATGTCAACAGTAATGTGATAATAATCACACAGTATTATTGTTTTTGTTGTTATTATTATTGTTATTATTATTAGTATTCATTTATAGAACAAATATTATATTCAATAGAATAAAATATAGAAACCACCAATATTATATTATCTTTTTAACATTAAAAATATTTGAAAAAAATAAAACCTTAACCACTACAACGAAATAAAAACATAAAAGGGACAATACATAAAAGACAAAATAAGATTTTAACCACTACAATTTATATTTCATATATTTATAGAATCCTTTTTTTTTCTTCCTTCTATGCAAATTCCCAATCCATTCCCGTCAATTGATATTCACAAAAGTAGTTTCATATCACTAGCTTTTTTTTTTTTTTTTTTTTTTTTTTTTTGTTTGTTTCTCTCTCTTTAAGGTTATCTTCTCTGTCGTTAAATTGTTGTAGTTATTATACTCTCCGATTTGATATCCAATCTTTGCTTGTACTCGTCTTTAGAGGAGCATGACCTTGCCCATTTACCTTTATGTCTTCTAGGCTAGCGAATTGATTCCTTCAGGATTGAGGCCACTTCTTCTTCAAGGTTGTTGTCAATGTCGTTGAGGTTTATTTCACGACGACCAGTAGCTGGAGATTGACTAGTCGATGTTTTTGTGAATTTGCTTGACAAAAAAGTTTTTACGAAAAAAATCATGGCTTATTTGATTATATCCTACAAAAGTAAAGATTAGTAACATTTATTTATAAGTAAAAACTAAGTAAAAACTAGAAAATAAATATCAATTGTTGGGAATTCGGAAACATCGACCCACTAGACCACTTCAACCTTGATATTGATGTCGATCCGACTTTGGGTGCCTTCTTTTGTGTCTTCTTCTTGGTGGTGGGGTGAGTTGTATTACAGAAACAACCTCTAGGGGTAATGATGATGGTTGGTTGTACGTATGTAGAGGGTGGCTCCAATTAACAAATATTAACATAGGTTGCGTTGTTGTAGAAGGTTGGGGTCGGTAACAATTATTTAGGTTGAAAATGTTAAGAAGTAATTGGTTCGGGTCGTTCGGGTTGAATGGAGTTTAGGGGTTGAATTAGATGGATTGTTGAAAGAATTTAGGTAAATTTTTTGAGGATAAGAAGTATTTTTAATTTTTAATTTTCTTTTGTGTGTAAAAGAAGTATTTGTTGTGGGTACTTTTTGTAGTAAAATGTGGTATTAATAAAAAAGTTTAGGGGTAACTTTTTTAAATTAAGTAGTCGTTTACATAAGTAGACAACGACTATTTTTCTTGTAACAACCCACCAACAACGGCACCATTTCAAATTCACACCTGTAGAGGGCTTCACGATTTGCCATATCATGCCCCATGAGATGATGTTTTCGACGTGAATGTGTGATAGGATGCCATCTTATCTTTTTCATGCCCCAATATAGTATCAGTAGGGGTCTTAATGCATAACAATGATTCATCTAAGATGAGAAAAAAGTTTACACATTAATGAAAATATTCTTATTTTAATAAAAAAAGTAACTAGAAGGGACATATGGCAAAATCACATTTCTTCTAATCAAATTTTCCGTTTATTTCTCATATTAAATAATAACATTAATTATTAATAATATTATTTAATTGTTTTTAGCTAAAAATAGTTTTTAATAAATTAAAAAAGATATCATTTTATTAATGTTATTACTAAAGAATCAATGATTTATAAAGTAAGAAAATTTTCAAAACATCAAACTCTTTTAGAAAGACAAAATCTTTTTAAAATTAATGTTTTTAAAAAATAAAATTTTTATAAACAAAAAGTAATTAAAATTGAGATTTATAATAAGAATTTTTGTTTAAAGACATATTTTCAAAACGTTTGTTTTGAAACAAAAATTTCATTCTATTTATAATAAGAAAAATTTCAATCATATCTTATTTTAAAATATAAATTTATAAATAATAAATTTGTGTTCAATTTAATATTTTTTCCGGCCCGTATAATACACTGGTTTAATAAATCTAGTATACGTATAAGCTTGTGGATCCTATTTTATGGCTAACAACTAACGTGCGGTAAAACTAAAAACTTAAATGTTTAACTTGTTTAATACTAGTTTAGTATCCCGTGTATACACGGGTTGAATAAATAAAATATTAAATAGTTTGTAACGAAACCTACAAATTATAAAACGGATTTTAAGATAACATATGATTGAAATTGCTTATGAGTAAGAGTTTCAAGTTATAAAACAACGATATCATTTTCCAAACTTTTGTTTTTATTTTTTATTTTCCAAAAAAGTTATTTTTTAAACATATTGTGTTAAAACATATTGTTTTAAAAAATATCATCTTTAAAATTTCCTTATTATAAATTTGAATTTGAATTATTTTCATTTTGTAAAAAAATTATATTAATTATTTTTGTATTTAAAATTCTTTTATGTTTTTAAAAAACATCATATTTAAAAAAACTCCTTACAATTATATTTATAAAAATATCTTTTTCGTAATTTATTATAAAATATTTTTAGTTAAAAAAAATAAAATTATATCATTTGTAATTAATGTAATTATTTAATATGAGAGAGAGACGGAAAATTAAGATTTAAAATGCCTATAATTATGTTACGTGTCACTTAAAAACATTTTTATTAGTGTGTATTTATTAGTATGTATTGATGTAGTTGCCCAAAATTCATCAAGTAAATATTACAAAAGTAGATCTTTAACTATAATATATAGTGGGTTTCTTTTTCCTACGCCGGGTTTCAAGAATAAAAAAAAAAAAAAAAAGAGTTGCGAAAGATAAAATTGTTACAAAATTGGATATTCAATCTTTTTCTAAAAATAAGTAATTAAATCAAACATATGACTTAGCGTAATTGCGTAAATTAAAGAATGAGTCTAATTCCAACGGTCTCAGGCCGTCGTTAATCAAACTAATTGTGCTTAATTGGTATTGAATGAAATACTATGATTAGCGCCATTGATTTACAAAATTTGACTAATAAAACGTCAACAAATACTGAAAAGTGAAAAGAACATCATTGGTCAAGCTATATAACCTAGTATTAAGTCTAGTAAATGGTTGCAAATACTTGAATGGGTTGCAGAATTTTTCAACAGCGACTGATCGATCTCCATTAGCGATGACCTGTACGTGGGGAACATTTTTTATATCGCTGAATTCAATTATTAATAAAATTAGTGGTTTAAGTTCAACTACTAAAACTAACTTTCCGGTTATAAAACGTATAGATAGACAAGAACATGATTCAAATATAACTAACACATATTATAACAAGGAAGCCGCGACACAGCATTAGTTTTTTTAAGTTGTCTAATTAGGGGTACAGTGCAAGCAACTAAAACAAATGTTTAAGACTCAAAAATTGAAAAAATATATATATTTTTATCTATATTCTAAGCCTAGGATATATGTGATAATTGGTCATTGATGTGTTTTTAGAGAGAAATGAAATTAAATAGATATCAAGACGATTGAAGTTTTATTTATGGGGTTGTTGTAACTCTTTAGAAGAAAATATTGTTAAGGAAGAATTAATGTGTTAACGTGGAAGATCATATTGCGATGCATATTGGTTCTCGTTTGAGAGAGAAAATTTATGATTTTCTTTATAAACAATAGGAAATACTTTTTTCCTTTCATAAAAAAGCATTGATTTCAAAATTCGCTTTAGGTCTTAAAATGAGCCGAGCAGCCACTGTGTCTTATCACATTTCACATTTCACATTTCAAAATGACAAACTCATATATTGGCATATATACATTCAATCTGGGCACCTACTTTAACTCATCCTGAGGATGAAAATATTATTCAACAGCGAATATTTTAAATACAGTACAAGAGGTATCTAGCTAGGGCTTCACAAGAATATATATTTTCTAGAATGACTGATTTACATCCCGGCCTCTAATCATATTCATAAATAATAAATTACATATTTGTCAATCACGGAACCTGAACCTTTAACAACTTAAGGATATACATCAGTTAATATTGCTAATCCACAAACCCTTTAGTCACGCGAACGTAAAATATGAGAGAGCAAATCCCGCTTCCAATCTCATATTCGTCCTCAACTAACGAATGAATGACTGGAATACAAAAGGGTTGGGCTTAAGGGTTTTAGAGTTTTAATTACTTTAAGGAACAACCCTTCATTCCTTCAACTACATCATATTGTTTCAACACACCAACCTTCTACAATTTCAATATTCAACTGGTCCTCACAACACATTTCAAATTATAATCTTTTCCAAAATAAAATTTGCATATATAAATCATACATATCTCAGGTAAAAGTTTAAGTTATGGGTTAAACGGACTGACTTAGATTGTTATGTATTTATTTATATTATTTGTTTTAACAAGACTGATAAATTTAATAAATATATTAGAATTATAATTTACATTCAATTATAATAACACGTTCAAACAATTAATATGCAATGTGGCATGCATATACAAGATTACAAGAGAATTCTACCATGCATATATACGACCCATTCAATATTCAATAACCTAAGATTACAAATATTCAAAGTCAAAGTCAAACCATTTTGTGTGACGTACCTATATATAACCTCTTCCTCTTCACCCAAAAATTTCATCAAACCCTAACATCTTTCGTTATACATTCTTTTTGTTCCTTGCATATAAAACCAAACCAGAAACATGACACCAAAAACAAAGAATCTAGCCATTGTTACATTGTTTGTACTTATACTTTTAAATTTCGAACCTAACGGAGCCTGTAGACTTCTTGATGGAGAAATTGAAGAAATAAGGATGAAAAGAGGAAATCTTTTGTTATCATCTCTACAGCATCGTCCCGTTCGGTCTCCAGGAAATGGATGCGGCAACACTGGCAACGGTGGTAACCCTTGTGTCGGTTCGAGGAAGGTTGGCGGTCGCCATGGTGGTGCAGGTGCTCCACGGCCACCATTGACTCCTACTTTGGTTGATCACTGATACCAGCAAATGAAGATGGTCATGCATGCATAGAATTAACAACGTTACAAAATTAGGTTTATCAAAACATTGTTGCCATTTTTCTTGATTTTTCAAACATTTAATTCATTTATTCATGATTAATTGTTTATTTAGCTTATTTCGTGTACTATTTAACAAAAATCATAAAATGATGCATGGTTCTAGTTCTTCAAAAACGATATCAATGTTCATTAAGTTATATCATATGTATAAACGTGTTCAAGTATATACATGCATTGATCATTTTATCACAAAAGCATTATAATAACGGTTACTTTATCCTATTCAAGTTATACAATATTTTCGTAGATTTCAAAAAATATGAGGTGCGATTCGATGGTTTTGATATATCGGTTTTTAAAATTTGTTAATTTAATTTGACATGTTAGCTAATAGTTAAGTTCTTCAACCCCATAACTTCATCACCTATCGGTGATAAGCATATATACTAAATAGTGAACAATATTGTTCATAGTAAAATAAAATACATAAGTGGTGTATTTTGCCCATACAGAAAATACAAGGACACCTTTGAATACAAATTGACCCTTCAAACTAAATTTCTTTTAGGATGTCTCTTGTGATTACTGTGGTTAATGATAATTAGACCATCTGTGGTGTTCCCTCTATCTTCTCCCTTCACAATCTGACTAGTGCCACTTATGAATCCAAGGCTTGGCAAGGCTTGGCTTGGCTTGGCTTGGCTTGGCTGGCTAGTGGGGGCTATGCACCCATTTAAATTTTAGTAGCATCATAAAGTTTTCAATTTTAGTTTAGAAGCCTACAAATCTATGTTCTATGCCCCTTTCAATTTGGTCCTTACAAATTTGTTCTCTTCTAATATGGCTTTTGTAATAATATCATCCCTTTTAAAGCTTAGATGACTAATATATCCGTGTTGGGTTTTACCACTTTAAAAAGTTTTTAAGTATTTGTAAATCAACCTATGGTTACAAATTACGGCTAAAACCTAGTTGGCACTAATCCATGAACTTGGAACAATATAACTCAATTATTATACAGATTTATGAAAAGTAACAAAAATATTCATCCCCCATCGATCAACACTAGTCGATCTAGAATATTTAACCGGGAAAAATAATCATTATTTGATCCGTTTCACCAATTTATTTTTAGCGCATTTGACCGGTTCATTTTTGCCCCATTGATGCAGATACTTGAATCTCGATCTCCTCTCTTGTTCTCTCAACCCTCTCGCTTTCGCATCCACTCAATAATCCCACTGACATCTACTCGTAGCAAATGGTTTTAATATTTTAAGTGATTACCAAAGTCTTTTTACATAATGATGATAACTAGGAATGTTTTCCACGTGTGTTAGTACAGAACTTCGCATCTGGGCCAAAAATCAGAATATGATACAACACATTGTAACGGCTATCATTTTAACAGAAAAAAATAACAAAAAGGTACCCAAAAAAAATGAAAAAAAAATGTTACAGAAAACATAAAAACCAGTTACGAAGGATCCGAACCCGCGCTTGCCAGAATAAACGCCAATGCCTTAACTAGCTGCGTTGCGCAACAATCTTGTAATCAAACACAACATATTATTTAACCTAAACCTATTTTTTTTAATTTTCTAAAAGATTAAAAAATCAAAGAAACCGGCTGAAGAGAGGGGCACGCACAAGTAACCACAAACGGTTGGTGTGCGCTACAAGTTGCTACCTGTTTATAAACTACTTTGAAATTTAAATTCACACACAGATAAATAGAAAAATCAAAAAATATAAAATACAATTTAATCAAGTGATTGTCACGGGACAGACCTTGATCGGCCCTCAAGAGACCCCAAGCAATCACTCTCATTTATTGTAGCTAAGATATGTTAATTAATATAAGAATTAATCATTTACAACTTAACATTTTGTATGTGAAAATAATTTATTAAATGTAAAATGTTTCAAAAATTTTAATAAATCTAATGCATGATATTGCCTGGCCAAAAGAACGGGTCTAATTCCTAGGGTGTCATGCCGTCGGTAATCAAATTAACTAGTTGAAATGTGAACCTATGGTTAACGCCTTTGATTTTAAAAAGCTGACCAGGAGTACTTAAAAAACTAGTAAATAGTACACCTTTGGTCAAGCTATATACCGAGTATTATATCGAGGATTAACAGGTTGGTAAATACGAGCAAAAGCTAGGAGAATTTTTCTAAACATAATTTATAATATGAAGATTACAAATATTCAAAATCAAAGTCAAACCATTTTGTGTGACTTACCTATAAATTTAATAATCTCTTGCTCTCCAACCAAATTATTTCATCAAACCCTAATAGTTTTATCCATTTTCTCCCTTAATCAACAACTTTTTTTATACATTCTTTTTGTTCCTTGCATATAAAACCAAACTAGAAACATGACACCAAAAACAAAGAATCTAGCCATTGTTGCATTGTTTGTACTTATACTTTTAAATATCGTACCTAACGGAGCCTGTAGACATTTTGATGGAGAAATTGAAGAAATATGGATGAAAAGAGGAAATTTGTTGTTATCATCTCTACAACATCGTCCTATTCGGTCTCCAGGAAATGGATACGGTAACACAGGCAACGGTGGTAACCCTTGTGTTGGTTCGAAGAAGGTAGCTGGTCGCCATGGTGTCGGTTATGGTGCTCTTCCGCCGCCAATTATTAGTTCTACTTTGATTGATCACTAATAGCAGCCAACGATGATGACCATGCACGAATAGAATTAACAAAGTTACAAAATACCTTTGTCAAAACAACATTTTTGCCATTTTTCCTAATTTCTCTAACATTTAATTATTTATTCATGATTAATTGCATGTATACTTAGCTGATTTCTTGTTTTATTTAACGTGATTTATAATATGATGCATGGTTCTAGTTCTTCAAAAACACCGGTGTTCATTGAGCTATATAATACATAAAAACTTCAAATATATTTACCATTGATCATTTTATTACATAAGTAGATCATTATAGTAATGGTTTACTTTATTCTATTTAAGTTAAAAAATACATTCGAATGTTTTTAATTTGACATGTTAGCTGATAGTTAAGATGTTAAACCTCAAAACTTCTCCACCTATCCTTGATAAGTATATAAACTAGTAGATTTCACCGCGCTATATCACGGGTAACTCATACTAACAAATTGCAATTAAGAAAAACATAAGATATTTGAGACGACATGGCTTAAAATAGAACTTGTATTAAAACCTGGACAACAATGAGCACTTCATACTGGTATATTTGAAATTCAATAAAATTTTATATTTTAAAATCAAAAGCATACCATATTTGGCCCAACTCGGTTTTAAATAAAATATATACCAAAATATAAATAAAAATAAGCACGACTTCATCATGAGTTATAAGCCATGTGTTGCGTGAACTAGGTATTGAATATTATATAAAAACGTGCATAGAAATTAAAACCGCATCGTAACGGTATATTTAAAATTTAGAAAACATTAGAGTGTGAAGAAAAAATTAAAAGAAATATTATGTTTGACCCAGGTTGGTCGGTTCGGACAAACCTTAGACTGACACACATATAAGAACAAACACGTCATAATGATGTTATTCGAATTTTTAAATAACATTATATTTTAAAACTTATAGGAGAAAAACAAACTATGACAAAAATTCAAAAAATATAATAATATTATCAAACTTAAATCTCAAAAAGAATTCAATGGGTGTACATAATTGGATTTTTTCTATTTTTTAACCAATTCACAAATTTAATAAATTTTTATAGCATGATATATATATGTGCACTACTCTTATATGTATATAATAAAGGTGGTTAAATTGTAAAGAAACAAACAATAAACTAAATTAAAAGATAAATAAATTCATTGTAGCGAAAAATCTATTTTTATATAAACAGATAATGATGGTAATTACTATTCATGGTAAAATAAAATACAGAAGTAATGTAGTATGTTTGCCTTTAGGAGAAAAAAAAATGAACTCCTTTGAATACGAATGGACCGTACCTTGAACTGAAAAATGAGATCTTTTTAATTAATGACCCGATATAAAAAGAAGGGAATTCTAATACGTGGCAATTTTCATTCGACGTAAGTTTATATATTATATACTATTTCAAGAGATGTACCATTTGTTAAAAAGATGGAACAATGCATAAACAGTTGTACTTGAGGAGTAAAAGAATAATATTACTATAAGATAATCAACAATCTTTGTATTGTTGTTATGCGATCGGCTAAAACTTTTATGTCGTTAGAAGAAAAAAAGACTATTCAAGTTGCGGTGATGGATGTGTTCTAAAACTTTTTGTGTGTGGAAAAACTTTTATTAGATGTATAATGTTTCTAAGAATTTAAATAAATTTAATAGATGACATTGGCGGTTCAAAAGAATGGGTCTAGTTCCTATGGTTTAAAAAAGCTGACCAGGAGTACTTCAACAACTAGTAAATAGAACACCTTTGGTCAAGCTATATACCGAGTATATGTCGAGTATTAGCTATGTTGGTAAATATGACCAAAAGCTAGGAGAATTTTCGACAACAATTGGTCTCCATGTGTGGGGGAATTTTTAAAGATAAATATATATGAAGATTACAAACATTCAAAGTCAAAGTCAAACCATTTTGTGTGACTTAATTACCTATAAATAACCTCTTCCACATCAACCAAATATTTCATGCATCAAACAACTACATTTTTATCCATTTTGTCCCTTAATCAACTACTTTCTTTATTCATTCTTTTCGTTTCTTGCACATTAAACTGAACCCAAAACATGACACCAAGAACAAAAAGTTTAGCCATTATTACATTGTTAGTAGTTATATTTTTGAATTTCAAACCGAACGGAGCGTGTAGATTTCTTGACGGAGAATTTGAAGAAATCAGGATCAAAAGAGGAAATTTGTTGTTTCCATCTCTACAACATCGTCCTGTTCGATCTCCAGGAAATGGATGCGGTAACACAGGCAACGGTGGTAACCCTTGCGTTGGTTCGAAGAAGGTAGCTCGTCGCCATGGTGTCGCTGATGGTGCTCTACCACCACCAGATACTTCTACTTCTGTTGATCACTGATAGCTGCAGCCATGCAATGAAAATGACCATGCATAAATAGAATTAATAACTCGTTAGAAAGCTATTTTTTTTCAAAACATTGTTGCCAACTTTCTTGATATTTCTACCATTTAATTCATAATTCATGATTAATTGTATCTATATATAGCTCATTTTTGTATTATTTAACAAAATCATAAAAATAATGCATGGTTGTATTTCACTATTTCTTCAAAACCATTAATGTTCATTGAGTTATATAATACGTATAATTGTTCCAGACTTCCAGGTGTATGTACCATTGATCATTTTATTAATTACATAAGTATATATCATTACAATAATGGGTTACTCTTTATCTTAATTAAGTTATAAGTAAATACTTTCGAAGGTTTACAAAATGTAAACAAGAGGTGCGCTTCTATGGTTTTCATCTATCGGTTTCAAAAAGTTGCTAATTTAATATGACATGTTTGCTGATAGTAAGTTATTCAACTTGTTCGATGCCACCTGGAGCTAGTACCAAAAATTTTAAAAATAACACCAAATAACTCAATTTTTATACATATATCTGAAAAATAAGAAAAAAATTTTAGCTATGATCAACACTTGTCTATCATATTCGGCCTGAATAAATGATTAATATTTGACCTGTTTCATTTATTTAGTTTAGCTTATTTGACAGATACATTTTTGCCTCTACTGATAAAAATTCTTGAATCCATCACGACCCCCCCTCCCACGTTCTCCCCAACCCTCTCTTTTCCACATCCATCCAAGGATCTCCACCGAAGTCTACTTGTAGTAAATAGTTCTAATATTTCAAGTGAAAGACCACAATAATATTTCGTTGTTATAAGATGATGATAACTAGGAATGTCCCTAATGCGTGTTGCACGGAGAACTCCGCAACTAAGCCAGATATCATAACGCGGATACAACAACACATTGTAATAGCTATTACTTCGACGCGAAAAGAAGCAAAAAAATAATAATAATAATCCAAGAAACTGTCTAGAAGAGAGGGACGCGGACTTGAACCTGGGTAGCCGCAAAGGGTTGGTGTGCGCTATGAGCAGGCTGGGAAACCAACTTGTTTACAAACTGCTTTCAAACATAAATTACACAAAAAGAAATAAGTAAAAAATATTAAAATAAAATAACCAAGTGACTACGAATTGATCGGCCCTTAGGAGACCCCAACCATTCACCATCATTTATTGTAGCTAAGAGTTGCTAATTAATATAAGGATAAATCATTTGCGGATTGGGTTCAAATTAGGCCTGACAAACCCAACCCATAAACTTAAATGTGGGTTCATATGGGTGTTTCTAATGACACGCTAGGTCATTTTGGGCATGTGAAATTTTCAAAATAGGTCAGGATGGGTTGAATCAATAACAAGAAATTCAGAATATGGGTCAGGATGGGTTTTATGTTTGAAACTAAGAGGGTTGAAATGGATGGTAAGTTGTCCAACTATTAATAGCCTAACACTTTTTTTTCAAACTTTAAATTTCATAATAAAGGTGCACAATAAACGGGTTTAGGATGCAACCAGAAATTGACTCGGGTTCAACCCGGTTCCGACCCGGTATAACCCGACGTTTCAAACCGGGTTCCTCATCCGTTCACCAACTCTGTTTCTAATCGAGGGGATTTTCCACGACCTGACCCGGTTTAACCCACTATGAATCCATCATATTATTTAAAATTACATAATATGAACCCGGGTTAGACGACCCCGATCAAACGCGGTCTGGAATTTGTTGACGACGACCCGAACCGAGTTCAACTCGACATGGTTTGGATTCTAAATGCTGTTTGTACGCATGTTTGTAATAACAAAAAACATAAAAATTTCATTGTTCGCGAGCTTTGTCATTTGATGTTCTCGTTTAACGATGTGGTTGCCGACTTCGACTAGAGGTGTTCACGGTTCGTTTTAAAACCATGAAACCGGCCAAACCAATCATCGATTTTGTGGTCAGTTTTTATCTTCAACTGTTATTCATCGGTTTCAACAATTTGGGTATGCTAATATTCTTGATAGCCTTGAGCTCACAATGAGATTAAAAATTTTGATAGCCTTCAACTTTCATTGTTAAAGTATTGTAGATGTTATGAAGATGCTCTCTTAAAGTTTAATTCTAAATGTTCTTTCAACTCATTCCAACTGTCGTTCCCATCACTATTAAGTTTAGGGTAAATTTTAGAACCAACCCGTTCTAACCCGAACCCATTCTGACCCAAACCCATCCTGACCCAAACCCATCCTGACCCTTTTTTCTCAATAACCCATTCCGACCCAAACTCATCTTGACTCAAACCCATCCTGACCAGACAACTAACCCAATCCAACCCACCCATTTTGCCACCTCTAGTTCAAATGAAAACCAAGAAAAATTATGTAAACCAATAAATCAAATCTCCACCTTTGATTTATAAAGATCAATGGCTCATATTTTTTTGAATAAAATAATAAAAAAGTTGTACTTTTATTGAAATACGTGTGCAAAAAGTCAAACAAATATGAGTCATTGATCTCATAAATCAAAGGTGGAGATTTAGTTTATTGGTTTACATGATTTTTTTTTGTTTACATTTGAACCATCCCCAATCATTTGCAATTTAACATTTTATATGTATAAATATTTGAAATTTTTACATATTTCCCCTTATTAAGAACATAAATTACATATTTACCCAAGGCATAATATTAATTACATATTTCCCCTTCCTAATACATACATATTACATATTTATCTTGTTTTTACTAAAAATTTTTTACATATTGATCTTTTTATTTATAATTGATTAAAACTTTACCAATTGTATTTTGTATCTGGATATATAACGTTGATTATCGGTGATTATTATTTTGAAATAAAGTTTTAAACTTTTGTATTTGAAGTTGTAATTTTATTATTTTCATTTATATAGAAGACTCGAAGTTCATGAAATATGTGATTGATGATCTTGGGAAGAAAAATATATAAAAATAACTTAATAACATATGGATACAATATTTATTTAATAACTAATTTTAATAAGAGGAAATATGTAACTACTGGCCTCAATGGGCTCCTCGGTTTTCAATATGTAACTAATTTTTTGGTTTGGATAAATATGTAATTAATGAGTTTAAGAGGGTGAAATATGTAAATGCCTCAAAATATTTTAACTATTAAATGTACAATGTTTTCAAAAATTCAAATCAAACAAATCGAATAGATGACATTACTATACTGATTCAAAAGAATGGGTCTAGTTCCTACGATGTCGTTAATCAAACTAGTTGAAATGTGAACCTATGGTTAACGCCTTTGTTTTAAAACAGCTGACCAGGACTTCAACAACTAGTAAATAGAACACCTTTGGTCAAGCTATATACCGAATATTATGTCGAGTATTAGCTATGTTGGTAAACATGAGCAAAAAGTAATATTCATCTACTGTTGTATTCAATCTCCTGGTATGCATGCACACCTGTTTAATGAAATTATTATATGAGTTTGTGTCTCCTACTTGATTAAATATTATAGAGATCTGAACTTTTAATAATCAATTGTACTTCAAATGATATATTCGGTTCATTGGTTATTAAAAATAAGAAAAATTCTAAAAATGTCTCTTTTAACTCATTTTTGTTCTCAAAATGTCCCTTTAACTAATTACATATTTTCAAAAATGTTCTCACTTTCAATAGGCTTGTCCAAACCTTAAATAGAGCCGACCAAATCTTAAATAGGGTTGTCCGAAACTTAAATAGGGTCATTCGAACTTTACATAGGGTCTTTCGACGACCGTGTTTCAATCAAACTTATTTGTAAACAGGTTCCGTCAAACTTAATATAAGTTAAGCCAAACTTAAAATAGGTTAAATCAACTGTACTTGAACACATGGACAAATCATTTAAATTAAAGTTTGGACGATTCTATTTAATAGGCAGATATGGCTCTGTTGGGTGATGATGTTTTTAGGGATAGTTTGGTCGAAGGGACATTATGGGAATTTTCCCACTAAAATACGCTTTTGATTATGTGTATATACACAGTTGAAAATTTGTATATCTATCTATTTCATAACCCACTATCTTTAATAACTCCTGTATCACACGTGTTAAACAAATAAAATATTAAATAGGATAAAATTTTATTAATTATAAAATGATATTTTAAGATAAGATATAATTGTAATTACATATTAGTAAGGATATAAGTCATAAAAAAATATTATTAACTTTATAAAATTTTGTTTAAAAAAACTAAACATTTTGTTTCAAAACAAATCATTTTAAAGTTTTTTTTATTATTATAACTCCTAATTTTAATTAATTTTTATTTATAAATATTTACTTTTAAAAAATCAATTTTAAAATATTTTGATGTTTTAAAAAATTCTTATTTTATAAAAATTCATTTCTTTATAAGTAACATTAATAAAAAAAACTTTTCTTTAATTTATTACAAGGATTTTTTATAAAAAATAAATAATATTATCAGTAATTACAGTAATTATTATTAATTAAAAGAGAGAGACGGGAAAATTTTTGGTAAGGAAAAATGTAATGCCATCACGTATCCCTTTTATTTACCTTTTTATTAAATTATAGAATTTAATAGAGATATTCACTCTGCAAAATCCAAAAAGAAAAGAACTTGCATGAAATAATTAGAATAACAACTCGCTTGTTAATGTTCCCATTTCATAAGAGTTAGATTGTATTATTTTGCGGAATTTGTCATAACCTATAATATTTTATTTCGAAATGCTAATATGACCACGACTAAACTTTTTACATGCAGTCCTACGATGCAATACGACCTTTTCCATTTCCAAATCCTATAACTAATGAAGATTACAAATATTCAAAGTCAAAGTCAAACAATACGGTGTCTGACTTACCTATAAATAACATTCGATTCTTCATCCAAATATTTCATCAAGCCCTAACAATTTTACGCACACATTGTTAATTTATCCCTTCAACAAAATTTATTTATTCAATTCATTCCCTTTGTTCATTGCAAATTAAGCCATGAGACCAGAAACCCGAAAGTTGGTCACAATTGCATTGTTTGTACTTATATTCTTCAATGTCGAACAGATCCAAGCCTGCAGACTTCTTAATGGAGAATTTGAAGAAACCTGGATGAAGAAAGCAAATCTATTGAGATCGTCTCTACAACATCGTCCTGTTCGACCCCCGGGAAGTGGATGTGGGAACACAGGCAACGGTGGTAACCCTTGTTAGATTAATCTTGATGGGTCAGCTGGTAAATGGATCATCCATTTACTTTCGGGTCATGGGTAAAGAAATGGTCAAGTTTGACCAGGATTTTAGGAAATAAACGTTGAAGAGAATGGTTGGATTGTTGCTAAAGAAAAGGAGTACGTGGACTTAGTTTTAGTGCATGTGTTTGATTAATTTTTATATAAATAGGAGTTCTATGTGATCTTTTGTGAAGTACCCCTCTGTAATCAGTTTCAATTAATAGTAAAGTGTATTTCAAAGGGACCTGAACCAACAACCCTTGTGTTGGTTCCAAGAAGATAGCAGGTCGCCATAGTGTTAGTGCTTCACCATCGATCAAGTACCAACATTACTAGAAAACTGGAGATGCATATATATTAACAGCCTTAAAGAACTTTATTTTATCCCAATTAACTGTTTCCATTTTCCTAGTCCTAGTCCATTCTTTAATTATTCATGATTATTTCCGTGTATATTTTGCAAATTTCTTGCATGATTTTAAGTTGTAACAGACAATTTATAAAGTGATGCATGGTTCCAGTGTTCTACACAAAGATTAATCTTAATAAAAGTTATATAATACTTGGACTATTTACCAGGTTGTTTTTATTCTTTTATAAATGCACCATAAAGATTCATCAAGATGAGAAAAAGGTTTACATGCATAAGCTCTTCTAAAAATAAGAAACTACTTAATTTATATATACAACTACTAGCATAATCTAGTGACAAAGGTGTATATCTTTCATTTTTAAAATGGGTTCAAGCCTCATTTTAAGCTTATGGAATGAATTAAATTTGAAGTAGGATGAGAATACATTAGAGTTGTTTAAAAAATCTCTACATATAATAATTACTTATATATTATTTCATCTATGAATGAATAGTAATAATAATATTTGTTTAATTATTGGTTTTTTTAAGTTTATTTTCAATTGTTTATTTTTAAGTTTCTTTTTTTATTGTTTTGTCACAGCAGGTTTTCATCTGGGTTTTTTCTTATGTTTTTACATATGCTACTAGTTTATTATTAATTTTTTAAATTATTTAAACTTACGATGTGTAATGGTTATGTTATCTATTTTTATCTTCTTTTTTTTTGTTATTTTGTTTGCCTTGGAGAGTGAGTGTTACGATGTGTTTTTATACTGTTTCTTTAAGTCCAGCCACATTACTCACCGCGCAACGCGCATATATGTGGGTTGCAACTAGTTAAGTAAATAAGGGTATAATTTGTTACAATATTATGAATCATCGTTTTCTTTTTTCGCTTCTCTTTATTCATTTGATAAATAAGCTAGTTTGTTTTCCGCTTTATCTTTTTCAATTCCAGAATCTTTATTAATGTTATTTACTTTCAATGTTTCTCTTAACTCACCTAATAAATAAGTTTATTTCCCACTTTTATTTCTTAATTTATAAATTTTTATTAGTAACTTTTAATATTTTTTTTATTCAACTTATATAGAAATTCTAGCTTAGTAATTATTATACTACAACAACCAGAAATTAAGGTTTCTTAAAAAAGGCTTGTGCATCCTATTTATGGATAATGTACCGAATCTAAGAACTAAAATGTTATAGTTGCTCAACATCTCATCAAAGATCCTCGCTTAACAACAAAGATACCATATGTGGCCATCAAAGCGGTTGCAAAAAATACGGCATGCTACCAAGGCAACCGCTTCGGTGGTTGGTTAGACCTTGATCGGTAATTATATTTGCGACCAAAATACTCGTGCGATTGGTACTTTTATCGTAAAATTAGTAACTATTTTGTGACTAAAACTTTTCTTGCGATAAACTTTATGACCAAACCCGAACATTTTGCTACAGAGTTTTGCAACCAAACTTAGCGACTAGAACTTTTTGCGACCAATTTTGCAAATAAATTATTAGCGACTGAAGTTGCAACTGAATCTATTTGCACTTTTGCAGCCAATTTGCGACCAAAATCATTAGCAAGCAATTCTACAAAGTCATTTTTTGCAACAGATTCAGCAACATAGTTTCGTTGTAGACTTATGACTAACTTTGGCCCCAACATTTTGGTCGCAAGATAATATGTATACTTAGAAGTATTTTCTTACAAATCCATTCAAATTTCAAGAAATATAAATATACAAATCAAATCACATGGATACAAAATCTCGTAAATAAATATATTCACATACAAATTAATTAAAAGAAAACTTTTTGTGAATACATAAACTTCTACGAACATAAATCAATTTTAAAAATTAATACAAATAGTAATGACTATTCTATCTATCAAACACCATATTGAATCCAAGAAGCATCATATTTAATTCAATAGCCTCTACGCCAAGCAAGGGCCTTTTCTAACTTTTAGAGCAAATCCATGGTCTATATTCTTGCCCTGTATGGTTTTGTAGCAGTAGTGTGGTCTATGTTTCATATCCATACAATTCAGTTTGTTACACTTGAAAACTTTTTTTGTTGTAGTGTGATTATAGTTTGTTACAAGAGGGTGACAGTGATAAGTTGGATTTAAAGGCCAAGAAATGCATATAAATTGGCTGGGAGAGAAGAAATGGATTATAGGATTTGGGATTATGAAAGTAGAAAGATAATCACAAGCAAAGATCAATAAGTTCAAAAACAATATGCTGAGTTTGACTCTAATGAAATGAGGAAAGAGGGTGAAACTGAAGCCCCAATCATAATGAGGATGATTCAACTGACAGTGGGAGTTTAGGCGATGACTTTCTAATTCTAGATAGTGGTCAACGGATTTCAATAAAATAAAAAGGGAATCAAGTACAAAGAAATTTATTCTCTAGTGATAAAGATGACTATATTATCAAAGTTGTTCTAGTATTGTGGTACAAAGGGCTTGCATCTAGAGCAACTAGGTGTCAACTGTCATTGTCAAAATAGCTTTTCTACATGATGAATAGATGAAGACATTTATATGACACAATCAAAGGATTTTCGAGTTAAAGTTAAAGAAAACTAGGTCTGTAAATTAAAGAAGTGTTTGTATGGCTTAAAATAAGCGACCATACAATGGTATTTAAGTTTAGCAGCTTTATGGGAAGAATCGGTTATAGTAGATGTAAAATAGACCATTATTGTTACATTAAGAAGTTTAAGAGTTCTTATATCATTCTAATGCTCTATGTAGATGCTATGTTGATTGCCGTGTCAGATATGGTGGAGATCAAGACGTTGAATAGGCAAATGCCTAAAGAGTTTGAGATGAAAGACTTAGGTACTATGAGTCAAACACTTGGGGATAAGTGTTCCTAGAAACAAAATTAATGGTTCTCTAACATTATCTTAGGAGAAATATATTGAAAAAGTGTTAGAGAAATTACTGCCTTAACAATGTCAAGATCAAAAGTACACCTAGAGGGTGTTACTTTGAACTTTTCAAAGATTAGTCATCCCAAACAGATGAAACCAAAGTGGAGATGGTTAAGGTTCATTATGCATTAGCAGTTGATAGCCTCATGTGTGATATGGTATGAACGAGGCTAGATATATCACATGTCATGAGGTTGTTAGTCAATTTATGTACAATCCGAGGGCGGAGCATTGGGAAGTAGTTAAATGGTTGTTAAGGTATTTGATAAAGACTTCACAAATGGCTCTATATTTTAAGGGAAATGAAGTTATTCTGATGGGTTATGCAGATGCGGACATTGGTGGTTTCAAACAAACTTACAAAAGCACTAGAGGGTATGCCTTTATAGTGAGAGGCAGTCCGGTAAGTTGGATGTCTAGACTTTAAAAAAGTGTTGCTCTTTCAACCACAAAAGAAAAATATACAGCAGTTGAAAAACCAACCAACCAATTGCTTGTTTCTTTATGTTTAAGCCTACAAAAAGCTTATATGGTCGAAAAACATTCTTGAAAAACTTGGCAAGAAACAAGCGAATTATGGAATTCAATATATTTTGTATAGAATCCTATCTTCAATTCAAAGACAATATATGTAGTTGAGATATAACTTCATTAGTGGCTTAATTAGTGATGATACTTTAAAGTTGGAGAAGATCAAAAGAATTGAGAATCCAACATTTATATGTTGACCTTGTGACCTTAAAAAAGTTGAGGCTCTACGCAACTTAAACTGGCATTTAGTTAAACTGATGAAGAAGGGTGCAACAAATAGTAGGAAAAAAAAGTAAGATAACAGATGTTATCCCTACAGTAGCTCGTATATACAAGGTCTTAGGTATTGCTATTCTTTTGAACATATATACATGCTAGTTATAACACGGTGAATGTAGGTTATATCGACCGAATCATTTTAAACTTTAGTGTTCATTCTCTTAGATTCTTGCTTGTTTTGTATTTTTATATAATATTTATGGTTGCATTCAATACCTAACATCTATTCTACTTCTAAAATCATCATATCTTGTTTACATGATTTTAAATCACAATCTGAAATATGCCACGTTACCAGCATAATATCTTCTTAAGGACAAGTGTAGACTTATTTTGATAGTTTGCACAAAGGGTGGAACTCTGAAAGCGTGTTTATATTTATTGGATAAGTTAGTTGGTCAATAAGGGATTTGACTTTGTTTATATTTTATAAGATAAGTTGCTTGGTCAACAAGGGATTTGACTTTGACTATGACTTGAATATTTCTTGCGTTTCACGGTGGCTTAGTGAGTAGTACAGTTGTACAACGAATAATTAAACCTTAAAAGTATAAAAATATAGTTAACTAAGCGAATGATGTAACTAAAAATTAGAAGTACTCAAAGGGACATTTGAGATAAAGTGTTGGTTTTTAGATTTAAATCTTATCTTATAAGATGAATATATAAATGATTGATAGCATATCAAGATACTAGAAACTCTTAAGTTTTCTTGGATTATCATAGGGGAAATGTGAAAACCTCCAATGGTCCGCCTGGTATAATTTTCTATATATCCAAGTTTTCTTGTGTTGTTTTTTTAGCTCCTTCATAGCTTTTTATTTAATTAACGTTTTTGGTTGCATGTCAAAAGAAATAAATAAATTAAAAGTAAAACCTGAAGTCATACGCAATCTCGTGGCCTAGCAAAGCCAAGTGTCACATAAAAACATAAAACCTTTTTAATGACATGACTTTCTATCTCATTTCTATCGATTTATTTTCGTAATAATCTATTGTAAACATGAGTGCCCTAAAGAGCTAGACAAGTCTGATTGATTTTTTGAATATTATCTTTTGGTAGAAGTGTAAAAATCGGTTTGTTGTTCGACTATCGATGAGTTAATGGATCATGAGCAAATGAAATAGCCGGCCGGTTAATTGAAATAAAAACATTGAAACAAAATCATCTTATTTCTCTTCACACCCATCGTTTTTAGACCGGATCAACCAATAAACCTTTTTCCATGCATTGGTTCATAACCTCAAAGTTCATGAAAAAAATGATATGTTTAATTCTCTATCTCAATCCCTTTCCACGTTCAGTTCCTATATATTCATTTTAAGTCAAATATGTTGATGAATGTTATGATCGATTAGTCATATAGAGATCGGTATTTGTAATCCTTCTGTGTCAGATTACGAGAATTGGTTTTATTAAATTACTAGATTAGTAACCTGTATATTACACGAGATAAATAAATAATATATTAAATAGTTAGTATGAAAATATATGAATTATAAACCGATATTTTGAGATAAGTATAACTAAAATTAATGACTTTAAGTAATAAAATGATGATATTGTTTTTTAAACTTTTTATTTTATTTTTTGGTTTTTTCATAAAATGTTGATTCGGGTTTCAGGTTTTTTAATCGGGTTTCGGGTTTTTCGGGTCTGGTTCCTCGGGTTTTTAGGTGTTGGAAATCAACCCGAAGACCAAACCAAATAAGTAATATTTAATCGATTTTCAGGTTTCGGTATTCGGGTTTATTTGGGTCGGATTAATCGGTTTTCGGGTTTAGACTAAACCATTAAACTTTAAATTATTTGTTATAAAAATGTTTGTGTAATCCATATATATGTGATCAAAATCAAAGTATCTGATTTAGCATGTGTTAACAATATATAATTTTGTTTAGTATTTTGATCCGGAAGTTTTTACATATTTAAGTTCACTTTATTATACATATTCAATTGTTAAAAAACATTATATTTTGATTATCATTAAAGTTCACATAAAAAAATTAAACCACAACAATGAAATATAAAGTTTAAAAAATCATGTTTTTAAACCTTGTAAATGGTAGCATAATACACACGTATAAATAATTAAATATGCACACGCAAATATATTAGTCTTAAAATTTTTTAAAAAATAATCGGGTTGACCCGAATCTCACAAAATCAACCCAAATACCGAACCATATATAAAAATCGGGTTCGGTTTGATGTAATAATCGGGTTGAGTTTCTCGGGTTAGTCCTAAATCGGGTTCAAGTTGATTTTGTTTGGATTTAACATTCGGGTTCGGGTAAAAAACACACACCTAGTGCATATCATGGACACATAATAATTTCATATTATGTGACATTTATTTCATTTTTGGCATACTACTTATATCACATATAATTATAACATATTATGAACATTGTTTTACATTAATTTTTTTTAATTTAACCCATGTAATACATGGTTCACTACCTAGTATGTTCAAAAGTAATTATAATATTAAAACAATAGTAGCTTAGAGGAGTTGTATCTTGTGTTTGAAAAGTTTATAAACTTTTGACTGATTACTATTTATAATGACTTATAAATTGTATGTTTACTTTTTTGCGCGTTGATGCAGCCCTATCTAAATAAAATATATGAAAAAATAAGCATGTCGCAAAGGTATTTTTGAAATTTTTAAAAAACATTACAACCTTATACGTCTAGTATAACTCTATATGAGACGTATAAGGGGTATCCCGGTGAACCAAAAATTATTACGAAGATAGTGTTATTAAATAAAAAACGAACGTTATGCCGCATGTATGATCATCAAGGCGCGAAGTCACAGGATCCAACACAAAGAGAGATCACAACCACAAGGAGCTCCCACAAATAAGCGAATTTCTACAGTGATTCAATCGGCTCCGAAACCCTAGGCTTTCCAACCGCAACAATGTCTCACAGATCAACCGCCACGACATCACAAACCAAACCAATCGAATCCCATTAGCAGTTTTCAGATCCATTCTCCAACTAATCATCATCATCATCATCATCATCATTATCGTCGTCGTCTTCATTTGGTGTTGTGTCAACGTTTGCCGGATTCAATCCATCCAGTTTTCGCCGACAATTGATCTGCGTTCTCGATCGGAAAACCTAAATTTCGTTTTGGATTCACGAAATTGGGAGGTGCGATTGTGTTTGATTTGGATTTCGGGAAGATCGATTTGGACGTGTGATGTGAAATCGGGAAAGAAATGGAAGGATTCGAATAATTTGACGTGGAAGAACGTTGATTTAGAGAATCGGAGGTACTTGAAACAGCTGTTTTCTCATTATTATTGATGAATATACGGAAATTGAGTTTTTGTTGATGGTGTTGATCAGGATGTTTCATGGCGTGAATGAGTTATTGCAAGCGCATTTTCATGGTGGTGAGAATCGCCTTCAGAGTTCAGGCTAAGGGGGGTGTTCGAAACTTGTGTTGGCACATATCCTTTAACGATGGAGGAAATTGTTGTGAAAGAGCTTTAAATCTAATATTTAAATGGTATGATATATTCCGTCTGTATTGCATTGCATTACTTGAAGTATCTTTCTAATGGCAAATACAATTTGATATGTAGTATCTTGATGTGCAGACTAGTTCTTCACCACAGTATGTAGACTATGGTTTTTCAAATTTGTAACATATACTTTCAAACCATCTGCAACAATAGTTAACCTTGATTAGTTATGTTCTTTCTTTGTGGTTTTGAGTACAAACTTGGAGAGAACTTGTTGGTGTGCTTCATTTATATACGAGAAACCATGATAATAGAAAATGCTATGATCAATATCTTGTAATATGAAGACCAGATTTGATTTTTACACCTACGTGATTTAATCAAATGACAAACCATATACCTTTTCACTGTTTTTTCTTTTTCTTGTAAATACATGATTTTCCTCAGACAACCTTGAAGTTATGCTTTCACTGGTTTTTCTTTTTCTTCCTGTAAATACATGATTTCTAGAAAAATGCGTCTACTTCTCATGGTTAAAATGTTTATTCTTGTCACACTTTTGATGTTTCTCTGAATAAATACGCAGGAGACTACAGGAAAAATCACCGTAGGTTCTCAAGTCTGGGTGGAAAACTCATCAGTGGCTTGGATTGATGGAGAAGTACTAAAAATAAATGGAACAGAAACTGAAATCCAAACTAATGATGGAAAGAAAGTAAGTTAACCACATGTTTGTGTGTTTATCTGTTCATTTCGTTTTGTTTATCGTGTTCATGCATTTATAAGGAATAAAAAAGCTGGATGTCATTTGTCAATTTTGAGGCTAACAAAGAACCATCCAAAACTCCTTAAAGAACAGCAGTTATGCGCTAAATCTTAGAGAATTAATAGTTATTATGAATTGTTCTAAGCAGCTTCGAAATTTACATCACCCACTTTTAGACTTATCTATATAATTCTAAGTTTAGGTTCATAATTTCTTCTCCCTTTAATCTCCATCATTTAATGTCTACAGGTTGTTTCAAAACTATCAAAAGTACACCCCAAAGAAATGGACTGTCCTGATGATGGAGTGGATGACATGACCAAACTTTCTTATTTGCATGAACCTGGAGTTTTGCATAACCTATCTGTCAGATATCAAAGAGATAAAATCTATGTAAGAGGATGTCCAACTTCAGTTTTATTTGTTTTTAACTGTTATTCTATTCGGTGAAAGAAAACTAGAGGTACTGAGTTGATTTGGGTTATTGTTTATTTTATCTCAAACGGTTCCAATTAACATTTTGAGGGGAACAAGTCAAGTGGTTTGAAAGTTGCCAAAAGTCTATTTACGATCCATACCTCCTAATTTTAAAATTTTCAATTATTTTATATTTGTAATTAGATAATGCATTAATTATTTATGTATTTTGTAATCTGCTGAGAAAACATGTCTAAATCAACCCATTCCCAATAATGACCCATTTCAGCCTGAACCTGTTTAAACCCATAACATTGTAATGTACTCTGACATTGTGGCAGACTTATACAGGAAATATCCTCATCGCCATTAACCCCTTTCAGAGTTTGCCTCACTTGTATGATGCTCACTTGATGGAAAAATACAAAGGAGCACAATTTGGGGCTCTAAGTCCTCATGTATTTGCAATTGCAGAAATTGCTTTCAGGCAATATTCTATTCTTTTTTGGTTTTACAAATCATCTAAAGGATCATGTAGACATGCTTACTTGAAATGGACCAGGGAAATGGTTGATGGAGGAAAAAGCAACTCAATTCTGGTTAGTGGTGAAAGTGGAGCGGGTAAGACTGAAACTACTAAAATGCTTATGAGATATCTTGCATATGTTGGTGGGCATACAGGCACTGAAGGAAGAACAGTTGAGCAACAAGTTCTGGAAGTAAGAGTGCAAATTAACTTCAGTTCTTTGTTGTATCTCTTTAGATGGTTCAATGAATTGAGTATATTGGAATTTTGGGTAGTATGTTGGGCACATTTCTATCGAGCACATCACACGTTGAACCTAGTTTATATGCAACTAATTTTTATTTAGCTGCAGATGGAAATAGTCAAATACACTTTCTTTCAGCACACAATTTCTCCCGAGGCGTATAGATTAATAAGTTTTTAGTATTGCTTTTGTCAAGCTAACCAATAAATTCTTGACAAAATTTTATATATGCAGTCAAATCCAGTTCTGGAAGCATTTGGCAATGCAAAAACTGTTAGAAATAACAATTCCAGGTGCAGAGCTGTTAAAAATTATGCTACAAGAAACTTGGTACTTGTTAGAGGTTGCAAAATGGGCGGATTATGTTACGCACTAAAACAAGTTTTGGTCAGAATTGTTAATTTATATATCGGGCCAGAATGAGTTGACCCACACATATTATTGTACCCTTCTCTCTGAATTAATAACTGGTTAATGTCTTAAATATGATTATGAGAACTATATCATTAAAAAAAAAATACTAATCTAATTATTTAATAAAATTGATTTAAGAGGTTTTATGATTTAAAATGACTTCAACCTGTTCCTTTTTATAACTAAGTAGGTTGGAATTGCCACCTCTAGTACTTGTTCAATATCAGTTGCATTGGTTGAAGGTATCTTGATGAGCCCCTTTCTATGCTGCAGCCGTTTTGGAAAATTTGTTGAGCTTCAGTTTGATAAACATGGAAGAATATCTGGAGCAGCCATCCGGACATACCTTCTAGAAAGATCTCGTGTTTGCCAAATTTCTGATCCTGAGCGCAATTATCACTGTTTCTATCTCCTGTGTGCAGCACCTCCAGAGGTGGTTTTATGTATTACATATAATTTAACTAAATCTCTACCTAATAACTTAAAGAATGTTAACTAACTCTTGTCATAATTTCAAGGAAGTTAAGAAATATAAATTGGGAGATCCTAGGACTTTTCACTATCTCAATCAATCAAATTGCTATGAGCTTGTTGGTGTAAATGATGCTCATGATTATCTTGCCACAAGGAGAGCCATGGATATTGTTGGAATTAGCCAAAAGGAACAGGTTTAAACATCTTCAAACTGAATTGTTAGTTAAATTTTATTTTGCTTTTCTTGTGTGATAAGCAGGAAATGACATACCTGTTTTCCAGGATGCAATATTTAGTGTTGTGGCATCAATTCTACATCTTGGTAATCTTGAATTTATCAAAGGGGAAGAAGTTGATTCGGCAATTCTGAAAGACGATAAATCCAAATTTCATCTTCAGATGACAGCCGAGCTGCTAATGTGTGTTTAGAGCTTTATATGCTTGTTCCTTTCTGTTTTCTATGACTATATATCACTGTGTGTATGTGTGTTTATATGTGTGTATGTCTAGGTGTGATGTTCATGCACTGGAAGATGCATTACTGAAGCGTGTGATGGTTACTCCAGAAGAAGTTATCAAGAGAAGCCTTGACCCAGTGAGTGCAACTTTCAGCAGGGATGGTTTGGCCAAGACCTTATATTCTCGTTTGTTTGACTGGTAATATCAACTGCTCATGTATATCTGGCTTTCCGCACTCTGAATTGTGCATTTTTTAGGTGATAAGATGTGTAGGTTTGGTATTGGGTTGGAATGGGTCATAGTTTAATATGAGTAAAACTGGGCTATGTTGGATCGACCTACAAACAATTTTTTTGCTCATGTTTAAATTTAATAAATTTATAAATAATACAGCAACTGTGAGTGCAAAAACAATAATAATTTAAATATTCTAATAGAAGGATTTTGGAAGTTGTAAGCAGTAAAAATAACCTGTTTGACCTCCCCAGACCTTGCGCAAAGTGGGAGCTAAGTCAAGCACGAGGTACACCCTTTCTTTCTTTATTTGACCTAGTTGAGTAAAAGCACAACAGATTTGAAAGTTGAAACCTTTTATAAGTTAATGGGGTCTAATTGCCACCTCTAGTGCGCTTACATACTTTATTGTTTCATAGATAATTATTCAAATATCTTGTTTGTTTATTCTAGCCTCTAGGGGTACATGATTTTTGTATATACAGGTTGGTGGATAAAATTAATGTGTCAATTGGGCAAGATCCAAAGTCAAATGCTATTATTGGCGTTCTTGACATATATGGCTTTGAGAGCTTTAAAACCAATAGGTAAAGTTTATGCTTTGGAATATTATTAATCTAACTGTTTCTATATTGACCCTATTTTAATGATTACATCTTTCTGCTTATAAACTCTGTAGTTTTGAACAGTTCTGTATAAATTATACCAATGAGAAGCTGCAACAACACTTCAATCAGGTTTGACCTAAGTTCTTTTTTTTTTTTTTTTTTTAATGTTAATATCCTATTTTTGTAAAGGTGTACTGATTTCCATATTATTTGTCCCCTTCAAATAGCATGTTTTCAAGATGCAGCAAGAGATATACAACAAAGAGGAAATTGACTGGAGCTACATAGAGTTTGTAGACAACAAAGACATTCTAGATCTCATCGAAAAGGTTCTGTTTTCAAATTTGATCTATGAAATCCTCAACATATGCAAAATAAATAGTTATGAAAGAAGTTGTAAAAAGATTGAATTTAGCTGCACATTTTGGTTTATAGGGTTTGTGTTGTGATTTGAATCGTGGTCAGGAATCAACTTGATTATCTTTTATTTTTATATGTATTTAGTTTAATTTTGTTGATATATATTAGACTAGGTTATTATTAGTGAATAGTTTAGGGTTAATTATGTAATATTGTCCTCTATATAAAGGACCCTCTATTGTAACCCTAAACACACAATTACTCAATACAATTACAATTACAAGATTTAACTTGGTATCAGAGCCAGGAGGGCTCGATCATCGCTGGAACCCTAATCAAGGCGGCCGGCCGCCGCCGCCCTGTCTAACTATCCATCATTACTCCTACTCTTTTCACATTTTCCTTTTTCCTTTCTTGTTAACCAATAAAGTTTAGATCTAGCCTCTAACCTCTAATCTTCACAACATCACAACAACCCTATCACACCACCATAGCAGCACAACCCGTTGCTTCTTTTACAATAACCACCATTACCACCATCACCTTCAAAAGGCGAATACAAACAGCCGTTGTCTCTTTCCTTTCAAGCAATCACAACCACCGCTAAACCCTAACCGCCGTCGCCGCCAAACCCTAACCCTAGCCGCCGCCGAACCCTAGCCATAGCCACCGCCGAACCCTAGCCATAGCCGCTGCCAAATCCTAGCCCTAGCCGCCGCCAAACCCTAATCCTAGCCGTCGCCGCAAACCACATACAATCGTCGCCGCCCTTCTCTTCCATATCAACCTGTCATCGCATACAATGCGATGCTTCACCGTTTCGCTGCCGCTATACAACAGCGGTTCCGCCATACAACGGCGGCGCACCTTTGTGCAAAATTTTTAGGTGTGGTTGTTAAGGAGATACAGGAGAAGAACAATAGGAGTTTTAGTTTCACATCGTATACAACACGATAACAAGAGTAACACAACCGGTGTCTCACACAACATTCGACGTCTAAGGCTAGCAAACATGGCTGTCGGATTAAATAAGGGAAACGACAACCCTTATTTATTTTTAATTGACATGATGGGGTCGGATGAGAAGTGATGGAGTAATCAAGTGGCCTGGATCAGATATTGAACAAGACCAATAATTTACATTACTTATTTTCTTATTGTTATAGTTTTTTTGGTTTTAGATTTCAAGCTAAATCTCTCCCGAGCTTAGCTTGCGGGGGAATATTAGACTAGGTTATTATTAGTGAATAGTTTAGGGTTAATTATGTAATATTGTCCTCTATATAAAGGACCCTCTATTGTAACCCTAAACACACAATTACTCAATACAATTACAATTACAAGATTTAACATACAAGGACTTTCATAAAAAACCATTGAAATATAAAAAATAAAGCTTTCCATCTCATAGTTCGCTTAGTGGAAGGAAGATATGAGTCCAACAAAACAGATTTTGCAATCTCTCTTTTACTTATAACCAATAGTTTCTAACAAAGCGAACAACCTTAGAATATCATGTATTAAACTAATGTTTTTATTCTATTTTCAGAAACCTGGTGGGATCATTGCTCTTCTTGATGAAGCATGGTAAGCAATGCTATGTGCATCTATTCATGTTTTTATGCGAATTTGATGATATTTCCACATGTACATGTGTCTTATATTCATGGTTTTCTATGCGTTCACTTTAGGGTTCTAGGTGCAAACAGTTTGGCATTATATTTTATATGTCATGCTCATTAAGCTTCTTGTTAGCTCATGGGTGCTTAATTCATATTCCAGTATGTTTCCCAAGTCAACCCCTGATACATTTACACAGAAGCTCTATCAGACATTCAAAACTCACAAACGTTTTATCAAACCGAAGTTGGCACGCTCTGATTTCATCATCGCTCATTATGCTGGAGAGGTAGTGCAAATTTCTAAGATCTAAGAAAGAATGTTGCTAACGTCTAGAGTCATAAAGATGGACAACTGTACACGTTTGGTAACAAGTCAAAATGGGTCGGGTCGAGTTGGGCCAACCTGCGAATACTTTCTTGTCCTTTTTAAGTTTGTAAATTATTACTACACTAAATATGATAAAAACCACATTTAAAGAATAATATAATTTTTAACTAAAAAATGATTTAGGAGAGCATGGCAATGGAATTATTGTAAGGTGACTTTTGAACCGTTTAACCCATTTAACCCGTTCTTGTTTCCTGTCATTTTTTTTGTATTATACCCATTTGACTTGTTATTAATAAATACAACCGAAATAACCTGTTTATATGTAAATGGGCTAATACTGCCACCTCTTCTGACACATGTTTAGGCTTAAGTCTTGTGTTTTGTATCATTATTCAGGTTCACTATCAGTCTGATCAATTCCTAGACAAAAACAAAGACTATCTTGTTCCTGAACATCAGGATTTGTTGAGTGCTTCCAAGTGTTCTTTTGTAGCAGGGCTTTTTCCTCCACTACGTGAGGATGCAACCAAGTCATCAAAATTCTCATCAATTGGTTCCCGCTTTAAAGTAAGTTTTCTGTTAGATATTTGGAGAAGCAAACACATGAAAAGTAACAAACCAAAAAATTTTCTTCTCAAAAAGATTAAAACAGTAGAGGAAGGTAAAAGAAGAGGAAAAAAGCTTGAGTCCTTAATGGTTTAACATCTTTAATGCGAAGTTTTAAATCCGTTTCTTGTTTAATCAATGCAGCTACAACTTCAACAATTGATGGAAACTCTGAATTCCACCCAACCCCACTATATTAGATGTGTGAAGCCAAATAATCTTCTTAAACCTGCAGTTTTTGAGAATGTCAATATCATTCATCAATTACGTTGTGGGGTGAGTAAATTGCACACACCATTTATTGAACTTCAGTTTTACTTCTTGAGCTTATATATGAAGTGCTGTTTTAATCTTCATGCAGGGGGTTCTAGAAGCTATTCGTATAAGCTGTGCTGGATACCCTACCAATAAGTCTTTCACTGAGTTTGTTAATCGATTTGGTCTTCTGGTTCCAGAGGTTTTGCGTGCCAAGTAAGTAAAAGACATTTTAATACGTATTTAAGAAAACATTGATTTGATTACATAATTGTTTTAACAGTCATGATAAAAAGGATGCATGTAGAAGTATTCTGAACAAGGTGGGAATTCAGGGATATCAGGTAATAAAGTCGTTTTAATCATGCAAGATTTATACTGTTAATCATTGCGAGTCTTTAACATCCAGTCATTTGCATTAATTCTTACTCAGAAAGGTGTATTTGTGAGTTGGCAGATTGGAAAAACAAAAGTTTTTCTTAGAGCTGGTCACATGGCGGCATTAGATGCACAGAGAGCAGAAAAGGTTAACATTGCAATCATTGTAATTCAAAGAAAGACAAGAAGTTACATCATCAGAAAGCGTTTTCTTGCTATGGCGAATCTTGCAGTTGCCTTGCAAACTTTATGCAGAGGTTTGTCTTTTCAGTGAACTGTCACATGAAACATTTCTCTTCTAGATCATGGCATCATGCTATATAGAGATAAAAATTTCTATCCATTTACCCTTAAAATGGGTGGTCTGGGTTGTTATTAATCTATAAGGGTCAAATGGGTAACTTGTAACAACTTGGTACCATTCTATGAATATGCCAACTAACTTTAATTAACTTCTCTTGTGGTGGTTGACTTCCTAAACTTTTAGTCTTAGCCTAACCAATGTAAATTAAGTGATTATTTAGTAAGACACATTGATTTTATGGACATAATCAATAAATTAGGCAAAAATATCCACCAATTCTTATGTGTGAATAGGACAAGAAGTTTTAGGAATAAACCATGTTAGACTATATTAGACTTAGATTATATATTTCACATTATCTATTCTAGAGGGTACCTAATTGTAATTACTAGCTCTTTATATAGAGCTCATATTGTATAGCTAATTACCAATCAATCATTACCAATCCAATTACACGGTTTTACTTGGTATCAGAGCTAAGAAAACCTTAACCTTAATTATCCACTGTTGGTACCCAACCCATTGCCGGCAATGAAAGATTCCAGCCACCCTCAAAACTAGCATGGCAATCATCGTTGCTATCACCTTAGCAGATAAAACCATACTTAACTCTCATAAGTCACCTTCACCCTCTCTCTTACAAATTATGGGTTTTGGAAGGCAACTCTTAATCTCCAATAACCTATTTGACTATGTGGATAGTTCCATACCATGTCCATCACAAATCGTACCACCGAAACAACGACTGATAGCCCTAATTATCGACATTGGATAGCTAATGATGCATATGTCCATATGCTCATCACTTCTACTATATCCGAAGCAGCCTTCCAATACGTTCAAGGAACAACCGCTTGAGATGTGTAAATTGCCTTGGTATGGTTACTTGCAGCAAACATAGCTTCTCATGAATATACTTTAAAAACTTAGCTTCTTAGAATCACGATGAAAGTTTATTAAAGTCCAGTCGCTTACTTAACCCGAGCAAAAGAATATGCAACTGCTTTGGCCAATATTGGCAAGCCAATAAAGGACAAGGATCTGGTAATGCTTGCTATCTCCGGTCTTAGAGAAGAGTAGATCGGTTTAAAATCAAATCTTTTGCTCGTCCCCTCTTGTTAGTTTCAATGATTTGCATGGGCTACTCCATGATCATGATAACATCAATTGCTTTCAATACTCGACCATCTCTACCCAACCTTAATGCAGTCCAATATCAACTTAACAACTTACGACTGTTAGCAACCCAATTAGGCTATCAACCAAATGTTATTGTTCTATTTAACCCACAGCCGCAAGCCTCCTATGCTTCTCGCCCATTCAACAATAATCGAGGCAGCTATTGTGGAAACTCACAAGGCAATTCATGAGGCCCTTTTCATAACAGAAACCATGATAATGGTTCATCTCGCCAATTTTCATGGGTATTCACTCAAATTACGGTGCATGGTCATTGCAATAGATGTCGGATAGGCCATCTTCCATCACAATGTCCAAATAAGTTTGGTTCCTCATCATTTCGGCCTTTAACTCAAGCTTTTACAACCTTTTCAGATTCTAGATCATCAACTAGGGCTTCATGGTTCCTTAATACCGATGCTAATAGTCATGCCACTCCTTATTCACTCCACATTGGTGATAGTATGCCTTCTTATTTTCCATATTGGTTCATCCAACATATTCTCACCAAACAAAACCTTTAACCTTAATGATATCTTTAATGTACTAGACCTTCAAAAGAATTTGTTATTTTTTAAACAAAGTTTGTCTTGATATTAAAGTTTTCTTTGAATTTCATTTATCTTTCTTTGTTGTGAAGGACAAGTCTACACTCACTACCCTCCTTATGGGCCTAAGTTAACATGGTCTCTATTCAATCCGTCTTCCTCAACTCAAGTCCATTCCAAAATCCAAAACTTGCCTAAACTGCCATAAAGTCCTCCTCAACCATTTGGCATCAACGTCTTGGTCATCCACATTAACGTGCTTTTCATTCTATTATTTCTAGATGTTCCTTGCATGTTTCTACAAATGTATATCCATTATTATGTCTTTCTTATTCTTTAGGAAAGCCATCTAAACTTTCTTTGCAATATTCTAATTTTCAAAGTAATAATATTTTAGGCTTGGTTTATTGTGATGTTTGGGGCCCTTTCCCTACTTTTTCTATTGATGGATATAGGTATTTTATGTTATGTGTTAATCACCACTCACGTTATATGTGGTTTTATCTGTTGGCAAAAAAGTCTCATGTTTATTCCTCTTTTACAAAATTTCATGGTAGAAAGGCAATATAACACCAAACTGAAATGTGTTCAAATGGATTAAGGAGGGGAATTTCGCAAGCTATCCTTTTTCTTTACCTCTCTTAGAATTATCCATCGATGTTTTTGTCCTCACACTAATGAGCAAAATGGTAACGTTGAGCGTCGCCACCGCCATATCATGGAAACCGGGCTTGCTCTTTTTGCCCAATCCAACACTCCGCGATGATTTTAGCACTTCGCCTTTTAATCTGTCGTTTATCTCATTAGTCGCCTACCATCTCGAATCTCCTCTAACAAATCACCTTTCCAGCTTGTCTTCAACAAGAAATCCGACTATACATTTCTTCATGTTCTCAGTTGTCAATGTTTATCTTATCTTCGTCCTTATAACCGCCACAAAATAAATTTCCTCTCTACATCGTGTTTTTTATGGATATAGTCCTACTTATCATGGATATCGTTGCTTTAATCTACTCATTGAATGCATCTAGATTGCACGACATGTTTGTTTCAACGAGTATGTCTTTCATTTCAACTTACCACCTCCATAAACACCACTTGCCACAACCTTACCTCCCTATGTGCCTATTTTCCCTTCACCTCCACAACCACTTAGTCCTCTCGAAACACCTCCAAATAGCCTCTAGAACCAAACAACCCTTCACAACCAACAGAACAACTATCAACCCGTCCCTCTTCTACTACCACCACTACCCAACCACTTTCCTAAACTACCGAACATCCCTCAAATATTCCTTTTTCTACTGCCACAAACAGTCATCAAACCTCCTCCTTCTCCAACAATACTCTTCCTATTGCGTCACTCCTACCACCTAGAACTAGTCCCCTTAATCTAAGATCAAACCTAAAATGAAAATTTCCATACAACCCTTTTGCCTATTATATCATTGTTTCTCTTGATCCTTTAACCGACCTTACCTCTTTACCATTGCCAACAAATCTACAGAGTGTCGTCATGCCATGAACAAGGAGTTTGATGCACTTAATAGGAACGGAACATGGTCATTAGTCCCTCCTTTTAAAAAACACTAATCTTATTAACTGTAAATGGGTCTACATGTTAAAGATAGATTCCTAAGGCAATCTTGATCGGTACAAGGCTGGTTTAGTGGCAACCCGACATTGATTATCATGAGACATTTGGCGCTGTCATCAAACCTACCACTATTCGGGTGATATTGTCTCTTGCTGTAACAAATAAATGGTCTCTTCGTAAATTGGAAGTGGAACATGTTTTCTTAGATGGTGACTTAAAGGAAACCACGTACATGAAACAACCTCCTAACTTTGCAGACCCAACCAAACTGGATCATTAGTGTCTACTTTAAAAAACTTTGTATGGGCTTAAACAAGCTTCACGGTCCTAGTTCAATGGGTTTTTAACAGTCTTTTAACAACTTGGCTTCCACGGATCCTAAACTGATCCATCTTTATCTACTCTTAAAACAAGTGTCACCCTTGTCTATATCCTAGTTTATGTGGATGCATTATCATAACCGACAACAACAACTTGGCCATTGACAACATCATGTTGAGGTGTGACGGCCTTTGGGCTTTTTGGATGGAGTTATGGGCATGGCCCATTGAAGCTTCTTGAAAACTTAATTTATCTTTATATATAGAACATGTCATTGTATTGTAATCCAGTCCCTTGAGCTTAATAAAAATACCTAGTTGTAGAGAGTGGACGTAGGTCATCTTGACCGAACCACTATAAATTCTCGTGTTCTTATTGCTTTCACGTGTGTGCGTATAACAGTGTGTTTATTACTGTTGCGTAAAGATACCTAACAACTGGTATCAGAGAATCAGGCTCTTGATTACTGTTAAAGCCGTCGCTGCCATCTAGGGTTTCTGCCGCCGCCGCTGCCACCTAGGGTTTCTGCCGCCACCGCCGCCATCTAGGGTTTCTGCCGCCACCACCTAGGGTTTCTGCCGTCGTCTAGGGTTGCCGCCGCCGCCGCAATCGCCTAGGGTTCTGCGCTCGCCTAGGGTTTTGGTTGGAAGTACCGGATCTAGTTTGTCTATCCTTTGTTGACCGGTTATCTACTGTTCAGCGTGCCTGTTTCGTCGGTTTTTTTTTTTGTCTCTGTTTTGCTATTATGGCTGGAGACGGGAAGACTGTGATCAAAAAGTTCAATGGCACTGATTTTGGTTGGTGGAAAATGCAAATAGAGGCATTACTATGTCAAAAGGATTTGGATATGGTACTGGAAAAGAAACCGGAGAGTATGGAGAAAGCTGAAGAAGCAGTTTGGAATTCCAAGGACAAGAAAGCTAGAGCGGGTATTATGTTATCTTTGACGAAGAGCGTTGCTTTTAACATTATGAAAGAAACCACTGCGAGTGGTATGATGTTGGCTTTGTCAAATATGTATGAAAAGCCGTCTGCAGCTAACAAGGTGTTTTTGATAAGGGAACTGTTCATGACGAGAATGAAAGAGGGAAGCTCAGTCACCTCTAACATCAATGATCTGATGTCTATTCTAACCAGATTAGAGTCAGTGGGAATAAAATTCGATAATGAGACTCGAGCGCTAGTGTTGCTATCTTCGCTGCTTGATAGTTGGTCCGGGACAGTAACTGCTGTTACAAATTCTATGGGGGCTAACGAAATGACATTTGAAAAGATCCGAGACATTGTGATAGGTGAAGACACACGTCTGAAAAGTGCAAATGTTGGATCATCTTCTGAGATGTTACATGTTGGCAGGGGAAGGGAAAATAGCCGAGGCAGTGGGAGTCGGGGAAAGAGTTCAACTCGGACTCGGAAAAATGTGAGGTGCTTGAACTGCAACAAGGATGGACATGTTAAGAGTCAATGTCCAAAGAAAGGTCTGAACACTGTTGCTGAGGATGTCAATGATGGTGACGTGTTAATTCTTGAGGCTGAAAACAGTGTGGATTCTTGGATCATGGATTCTGGTTCTTCGTTTCATGCCGTACACAGTGGTGAAAAGATGGTGAATCTGAAAATAGGTGATTTTGGGAAGGTACGTCTCGCTGATGGCAGAATGCTTGATGTAATGGGCATGGGTGATATTGATTTGGTGACTCCATTGGGAACTACATGGAACTTGAAGAATGTCAAGATGATTCCGGCTTTGAAGAAGAAATTAATTTCTGTTAGTAAACTGGATGAACAAGGACTAAAAGTCAAGTTTGGTGGTGGTAAATGGAGGGTAATCGATGGGAACCGGGGTGATTGCTCGTGGTGATAAGCATGGGTCATTGTACATGGTGGAGGTACCTGCTGAGGGACTGATCAACCCGGTTAAGCAAGTCAAAGTCGGGTTCGCTAAATCTGCTGCTAAGAGAGTTCATTTTGCAAACATGAAGTCTGGAGTAGAGATTGTAGCTGAACGGGGTCAGAAGTCTAAACCAGTCAGAGGATTTTGTGACAGTGGGAGCATGGGGCATGTTCCGGGTACAGTCAAGAAGAATCGTTGGGTTTTGAAGACTACGACTCATAGTCACATGGTTCGTGGTACGCTCCGGTACGAAAATGTGGAACGGGATTGCAATTTGCTAGGTCCCTAAAATTTGGTACGAGAGGGGTAAGGCTCATTTCGGATCGTTCCAGTACGATGTACCATATAATGTGGTACAATGTACCGATTAAACTTGGTGCTATTTTTTTACATTAAATTTCATATGTATCGACTTCAAGTCTCATGTTAAAATTAGGCACAATCAATACTATTTAAGTCCATTAACCAACTTAAAGGTTAAAGGGCCATTCTAAAAAACAAATTTGGGCTCATACTTAAAAGACACAGCCCAAAAATTAGGGTTTACAAACTTGCAGCCGCTTTCAAAATCCAAATATGTTGTTCTTCCACTTTTTGGTGCAACAGGCAACAAACAACTTAAGCCTTACAACTCCTGATCAAATACGTGCAGATATGAAATGCGAAGATCGAAGGTTTTTGGTTCTCAATTGAGTTTGGGTTGATTTTAACATCGACCAGAAAGTGAAAATCAAATGCTTCATCTCAATCTCTATTCATCTCTTTCATTCTGGTCTAGAATCCACCTTATGCTTCATCAATCTCTGTTTTTCATCTCTTTCATTTCTGGAACGCCAATGTCATGGTCGGAATCGCGCACCGGAGTGTTCCCGAAACACGTTCGTACCGCGTTTCGGTACAGGCGATCCGGATCGAATATCGTGGCATAACCAGCGAACCATGTGATTATGCTACGACTGGAAAAATCTCTCCTGGTGATTGTTTGCTAAATTTGGAGAGCGTTAGTGGTTCTCGGTGTATCTCTGAATCTGGTGGATCGTGTAAACCAGTTGAGACAGAGGATGGGTTGTTGGTGGAATTTGCCACGACTGGGTTGGAGCTCGGGGGAGCTTCAACGGGCCCTTTCAAGTGACTGATGAAAAGGGGCCTTAGCAACTAGGGGATTTGGATTGAAATCTTAGCTTGTTCTTTGGAATTGGAGGCTTGGAGGATTTCTGTTACTTGAAGATTACTGATAATACTGGATGACAGGGTTGCTTTGTACTTAGATGGCTAGCTGGAGTATTCGCAAGACCTTCAAGTGGGAGATTGTTGAGGTGTGAAGGCCTTTGGGCTTTTTGGATGGAGTTATGGGCCTGGCCCATTGAAGCTTCTTGAAACCCTAATTTATCTTTATATATAGAACATGTCATTGTATTGTAATCCAGTCCCTTGAGCTTAATAAAAATACCTAGTTGCAGAGAGTGGACGTAGGTCATCTTGACCGAACCACTATAAATTCTCGTGTTCTTATTGCTTTCGTGTGCGTGCGTATAACAGTGTGTTTATTTTCGCTGCGTAAAGATACCTAACACATCATTCATCGTTTGAGTTCCAACTTTCCTTTCAATGTCTCAAAGATTTTGGTCAACTTACCTATTTCTTAGGAATTAAAACAGAATGCCATTAGAATAATGTTCTTTTGTCTCAATAGAAGTTCATCTTATATATTCTATAACACTCTAGCCTCTCTAATTGCAAGCTATATGCTCCCCTAAGAGCACCTCACACAAATTTTAACAAGTGATCAGTCTGTTACTCCCGCATCTGGCAAAGTACTGCCAAATAGCTGGTGCTTGACGGCATGCTACTCTATCTCAATCGCATGCTACCAATGGTGGTAACAAAGTTTGTCAATTCATTCACACACCGAAAACTGTTGGTCAGAACTTTATAAAACAACCACAAAAACACAGAAACACCAATGTGTTTGTGGAACTCCATGACTTTTTACTAGTAAACCATAATCTACTTATTAGGAAACTCTATCAAATCAAAACAGACTCAATAAATTAAGCAAATCAAATCAAACTACTAAAATAATAACATGTCTTACTCCTAAATTTCAACCCACCAAAAATAAACCGACAAATTAAATTAATATTAACCCAACAAAAACCACCAGGCCATTGTTAAACGTATACTACTTCACCTGAAAGGCACCACCAAATCTTAGACTTCTCATTCATCATGACTCAAGATCATTTCTTCATGCCTTTGCGGATGCACATTGGCAAAACAATGTGACTTTTACTCTTTCGGCTTATTCTGACTTTGATTGGGCCGGTTGTCATGTTGACCATCAGTCTGGGGGGGGGGGGGGGCGGGTTAGTTGCTATATACTTTTGGACTACCCGTAAACCACAAACTGTCTCAAGATCTTCAACTGAATCGTAGTACAAGGCCCTTGCTGATACTGTAGCTCTCTTTCATGAGCTTGGCATCATGACAAACTCACCACCAACACTTTGCATTTCATGCTCGCACAAAACATGTCTAAGTGGATTTTCACTTCGTCCGTAAACCTGCGGCTCAAGGTCAATTAAATGCTAAGTTCATCTCCACAAGTGACCAGATTGCCGATGTATTCACAAAGCCATTATCTTCACAAAGATTACTATTCTTACGATCCAAGTTGCAGCTCGTTCCCCGCCCTCAACTTGCGGGGGAATGTTAGACTATATTAGACTTAGATTATGTAATTTACATTATCTATTCTAGAGGGTTCCTAGTTGTAATTATCAGCTCTTTATATAGAGCTCATATTGTACAGCTAATTATCAATCAATCAATCATTACCAATATAATTACATGGTTTTACTGACCACTATAAAAACAGGTCAAGGGATTTAATCGATAAAATGGTTGAAGTTGGTTGTTTAATCCAACATTAACCATTTTATATATTAGTTATATATAAATTTCAAGTAATGGGCAAAATAATGTTTGTAAGTGACCCTCCCCGGCAAGCTATCACACGCACATGTTCTAACCTGATCCTGTTTGACCAAACCCAACTGGCTTGACCTGCCTGTTTTTTCCACCTCCAATTCTATTTATACACTATTCCCCCTTTTCATGCGCATGGCTTGTTATTACATTTTGCTTACCAAATGAGTAAATTTGTATTATATTATATAACATCATTAACCTTCACACACTCTTTTTGGATTTATTTATACTAGGAAAGCTTGCTTCTAAGATATACAATGATATGAGAAAGAGAAGTGTCTCAACTAAAATCCAAACTAATTTTCGGCGATACACATTGAGGTCATCCTACATCAGACTCAAGCATGCAGTTGTGCTCATACAGGCAGGTTTGAGAGCAATGGCTGCGCGTTATGAATTCAGACACAGGAGGCGACACAATGCAGCTACTAGATTAGAAGTCAGTACCTGTTAGGCTGATATGCACATACTTCTTATTAATTTAGATAACTTTACATTTCCCTAATATGAGTCAAATATTGTAGGCCAAATGGCGTGGTCATAGAGATTATAAACAATATAAGAAACTGACAAAGGCAACAGTTGCCACACAATGTGGATGGAGGGGGAGAGTTGCAAGGAGAGAGCTTCGTAGATTAAAGATGGTATGCTTCATTTGATACACGTTAAATCGGTTTATTGGGCTCTAATATATTGTTGTTATCTTGTCGTATTATGAATATATTTAGTCTATGATGCCTAGAGGTCCAATGTTATCTACCTTCTAAAGTAAATATATTGATAACTTTTCTTGATATAACGATCTGATCAACCTTTACATAAGATCCTGAAGACATTTAGGTGGCAAAGCTTTAGAAATCAAGTTTCTTATTGTTGTTTGTTACAATCCTCTCGATATAAAAATTATGCAGCATCATATCATTAGTTGCTTATCCTTAAGATATATAGGCCGCAAGAGATAATAGTGCACTCCAAGAAGCTAAGGAAAAACTTGAAAGACAAGTGAAAGAGCTCACACAACGTTTAGAGCTACAAATACGTTTGAAGGTAACATTACTCTGTTTCAAAGATTATATTTCATTTCTGTGCACTGGTTTGCATTTTCTTTCCATGTATGAATATAAATCTATTTCATTTAGGACAAGACTACGTTTATTGACAAAAATAACAAAAAAATGGCTGGTTGATGTTTGAGAGTTTGATGGCTCTCCAATTATACTAGGTTCACTTCATTTTACTTATCTAATCAAAGAATATCAGCATAATCTCCTACTAACCCCCTAACTCCATGGTTAGATTTTTCCAACAATAGTAGTATCTACTGAAACTACTAATTATAATCCTTATTTAAAAATATTACCAGTCTGTCCAATGAAAATAAAACCTATCACTTTTCTAAGAAATATAAAAACACGCCTGGTAAAACCTGTTTACCTAGAAGGGGAAGGGTCGAAGGGATGCCGTTCAATAAGTTTTGTGATCAACTCCCGGCTATTTTTGGTTAACTTTTTTTTTCTTCTCTCCTTTTTCCTCATGCATTTCAAATGGTTGAGAATCTGAAGTGATAACGTTGATAGCATGGTTAGGTCACACACGAAAGTACTTATGCGTAATTTGTTCTCTTTTATCACATGAGCATCTGATCATTGAAAAGATAAGTAGATACATCAATTGGTCGGTGACTTATATTACCTCTGTTTCTTGAAATACATTTATCATGCAGACTGAATTGGAAGAAACCTTGCGTGCCAAGGAACATGAGTTTGGAACAAAAGGATCTAGCGTTGAAGAGGTTGATAGTTTAACTGCAGAAGTGGAAAAATTGACGGTAATTTCGGTTTACTATGAGTTCTCTGTTGGGTGTGCAGTCTTTTGCTGAGACTCATAGGGCAGCCGGCATTATTTCTATGTTGCGAGTGGGTGAACGACTGAATGGCTTTGCCTCTTTCTTAATCACCAAATTATTTACCCTAATATTATAAGACATAGATGGATAGGAGCATTGTAATTCTTTTGAGCACCTTAATAATAAAATATTAGATCCAGCAAACTGGACGTAGGTCACAGAACCACTATAAATCACTTGTGTTTTTGATCTCCTGTGTGTGTTCGTGTGTGCGTGCGGGATACCTAACGTTCTCTCCTTTCCTTCCCCTGCAACTTTATGTGCCGCTATGATGCATGGATGGTTTTATGCATTTACCTCAAAGCTATCTTAGTGTGGGAAATAGGGATGCAAAATGAGTCAATCTTATAATGGATTAAAACAGTTCTTTCTTGTACGGAGAAACGCTTATGTATTAAACTGCTATAATATAATTAGATTTCAAATATCATTACTAAACTATATAATTAAAAGAATAATCTGATTGTTTGTATAAAGTTTTTTGCATACAGTTCTTTTAGACTGCTTTTTTAACACAATTTTTTTGTTTTGGCTTATTTGACCCGTTAGAGATAATGTATAGCCTGATTTAACTAATTTATAAATAATTGGGTCGAAATTGCCATCTCCAATAGAACTCTTCATGCTTATTTTATCAGCGATATCTTCCGTTGTTTATGTATATAGGTGTTTAGTAGACAATAAGTAAATGGTTCTAGAGCGCATAACTATGCAATATCATCAACCAAAATGGAAAGTACCACTTTTACCACAACAATGAAGCTTTTATGATGACTGAATAAAAAGCAGGAAATATATGCAAAAACCTGAATGGGTGGTAACATGGCCATATTGCATGCTTGTTTGGATCCATGCTGATATTCTCTCGACAGCAAAATATTTCATTTCTTTTAGATATTACAACTTGAATGCAAGTGCATCTGATCTTAGATTTCTCTCCTTCATTCACGCTCTTTCCTCCCTCTTCTTCTCTTGATCTCTAAATTCCATCTTATATACTTATTGGCATAATGGCATGCAGGAATTATTAGAATCAGAGAGACAACGAGCTGAAGAATATGAGAAAAAGTATGCTGTAGCCCAGGAAACAATTAAAATTATGAGGTCAGAGGAAACTGAATTAAAGGTATTTAAACTTCAAGACTGTAATTGTTTTTGTTTATTCTGTCATAAATTTATGGCATATATGTTTGCTGTAGTCTGTAGGTATATTATTGTAAATAAGAATGAGATGTATGAAATGATGAAACGAAAGTAGCAATATTTTTGAAGTACTTGGAGGGAAAGAAATTCTGCTGCTACCATCGAATGTTGTATACATCATTCTTAAAGGAAACTTAATTTTTGTTACAAGGTTTTTGAGCTGGTTTTTTCTTTTTGCTGGGACTTGAACTAGGACTGCACTTGATCACATGTTCTCATTTAATTTGCAAATGACTTTGAAGAATCTAATGCTTTTACCAAACCAGTGAGGGATTATAAATGTAAGGTAGGGATTATATGCAAAAATCTAAACGGGTATTAAAATGGCTGTGTCTCCTGCTTGGTGAACTAAATGATGGTATTCTCTTTGAAATAGTTACTTAAAGCTTGGTTTCAAGACTATCTGACATTTCTGTGCATTAGTCCCTTCATTTTTAAATTTCTCATCTTGTATACTTACTGACATGTAGGCTCTATTAGAATCAGAGAGACAACGAGCTGATCAATCAGAAATGAAGTATGCTGAAGTCCAGGAGACAATGAAAATGCTGAAGTTGGAAGAAACTGAAAGGGTACTTAAACTCTAAAACTACAATTGCTTTTTGGGTCCACCATATATTAACGGGATATATTCTCTAAGAGATAAAATTTATTGCATATAAGGACAAGAATTTTGATATAATAAATCCAAGCTAGCAGTTTATCAAAGTTGGTAAATTAGACATGGATCGGATGAACAAGATGAGAGTATGATGAAATTTTCAGAGATTTGTAACACTTGCTTGCTTACATTTGATTTGTTCATACCCCTGTTACAGATTCGATGAAAGGATTTTTATAACCCTAAACTTGAACCGACACACCGTTTAGGAAATGACACAATGTTTGACTTTGACATAATTTACATACTAACCCCTAGACTTCATATAAATACATATATGACACTGAATATGACTTTCTTATAATAACAGTTGACCCAAACTAAGATAAAGTTTAATTTATGAATTTCAATCAAGACACATGAGAACTGAAACATAATGAGCATGGGGATCGATCTTGTTTCATTATGGTTTAAGATTGTCCAATTTAATATAAGTCGTGTTTTTACCATGTGATATTTTAAGATGCTTGAATAAAAGGTACCTGATCTATGCCAAAATCTGAATGGGTGTTTACGTATCTAAGATATGTGAATTTTCCATCTAATCTATACACACTTATTGGCATGCAGGCTTCATTAGAATCAGAGAGAAGACATGCTGAAAAATCTGAGAAGGATGCTGAAGCCCTGGATAGGGGTCTAAAGTTTGAAGAAACTGAAAGAATGGTATTTAATTTCAAACCTATGATTGCTGTAGTGTCGTTGGGAATAAAATAATGATGTATATTTATACCGTAGATAGAAGTTCTTGCTAATAACTACAGTAATGAAGTAAAACTATTGATATATTAAAGCACAGGAGAAGTGAGATATAACCAGTATGGATTATCATTTTGTTCTTATCTAGTTTATCTCATGCTTATGTAATTATTAATGGGATTGTAGATGGAGTGAAGAACTGGGTCTGTGTTTAACCTCAAAATCTAAAATAAAAATTTATTTTATCATGCAGGCTGAGTTAAATGACACATTTATTGATAAGGGGCGTAAGCCAGCAACGGAAGCATCTGATGCAGCTTTGTCCATCGTAAAAGAAGCCATTGTTTCTATGAAGGAAACTGATAATGTTGATAGTTTAACACTAAAAGAAGAGAACCAAAAGGTAATGTTGATTAAGTATATATTTTTCTTTTCAAAATTTAGAATAAACTGATTCAGACTACTAAAACGTGGTGTAGAAGTGTCAGTTTTGCCCTTTTACTTGTATCTTTTATGTTTATGTAATTATTAAAGACCATGTTGATGGATTAAAGAATTGAGCTGTGTTTAACCTTATATTGTTAAATATACATATATTTTATCTTGCAGATTGAGTTAAATGACGCGTTTATTGTTAAGGAACGTGAGACTACAGAAGTATCTGATGCAGCTTTGCCCTTTGTGAAAGAAGCCGCTGTTTCTGTGAAGGATGCTGATAATATTGACAGTATAACCCCAAAAGAAGAAAAGCAGAAGGTAATGCTGATCAAATATAATCTTTTTCTTCTAAAATTAGATACAAGCCACTAAAATGTGGTTTAGATGTGTCAATTGTGGCTGCCTTTTTACTTGTATATTTCATGTTTATGTTAAATATTAAATGAAATGAAGATGGATTAAAGAATTGGGTCTACGTTTAACCTCATTTATACCATGCAGACCGAATTGACTGACACATTTATTGTTAAGGAACGTGAGTCTGCTATAGAAGCATCTGATGCAGCTGTGTCCATTGTGAAAGAAGCCATTGTTTCTATGAAGGACACTGAAAATATTGACAGTTTAAACCTAAAAGAAGAGAACCAAAAGGTAATGTTCATTAAATAAAAATTTCTTTCCAAGTTTAGAACAAACCGATTCAAACCACTAAAACATGGCGTAGAACTGTAGAAGTGTCAATTTGGGCCCTTTTACTTGTATCTTTCATGTTTATGTAATTATTAAAGGCTATGTAGATGGATTAAGGAATTGGGTTACGTTTAACCTTATATTCTTAAATATACATATATTTTATCATGCAGACTGAGTTGAATAACGCATATATTGTTAAAGAACATGAGTCTACAGAAGCATCTGATGCAGCTTTGCCCATTGTGAAAGAAGCTGCTGTTTCTGTGAAGGATGCTGATAGTATTGCCAGTTTAACCCCAAAAGAAGAAAAACAGAAGGTAATGTTGATCAAATATAATCTTTTTCTTCTAAAATTTAGAGTAAAGCAATACAAGCCACTAAAATGTGGTTTAGAAGTGTCAATTTTGGCCCTTTTGCTTTTATATTTCATGTTTATGTTAATTATTAAATGAAATGTAGATGAATTAAGGAACTGGGTCGTTTAGCCTCATATGCTTTAATATAAGTTATTATAACATGCAGGCTGCATTGAATGACACGTTTATTATTAAGGAACGTGAGTCTGCAACAGAAGCATCTGATGCAGCTCTGTCCATTGTGAAAGAAGCCATTGTTTCTATGAAGGACACTGATAATAGTGACAATTTAACCCTAAAAGAAGAGAACCAAAAGGTAATGTTCATTTAATATAATTTTCTTTCCAAAATTTAAAATAAACCAATTCAAACCACTAAAACATGGTGTGGAAGTGTCAATTTTGGGCCTTTTACTTGTATCTTTCATGTTTATGTAATTATTAAAGGCCATGTGATTAAAGAATTGGGCTGGTTTAACCTTATATTCTTAAATATACATGTATTTTATCATGCAGACCGAGTTGAATGACACGTTTATTGTTAAAGAACGTGAGTCTATGGAAGCATCTGATGCAGCTTTGCCCATTGTGAGAGAAGACGTTGTTTCTGTGAAGGATGCTGATAATATTGCCAGTTTAACCCCAAAAGAAGAAAAGCAGAAGGTAATGTAATAATGTTGATCAAATATAATATTATTTTTCTAAAATTTAGAGTAAAGCGATACAAGCCACTAAAATGTGGTTTAGAAGGTGTTGATTTTGGCCCTTTTACATGCATGTTTAATGTTCATGTTAGATATTAAATGAAATGTAGATGAATAAAAGAATTGGGCGTTTAACTTCAAAAGCTTAAATATAAATTATTATACCATGCAGACCGAATTGAATGGCACATTTATTGTTAAGGAACGTGAGTCTACAACAGAAGCATCTGATGCGGCTTTGTCCATTGTGAAAGAAGCAATTGTTTCTATGAAGGACAATGACAATACTAACAGTTTGACCCGAAAAGAAGATGACAAAAAGGTACTTTTGTTTAAACATAATATTGTTTTTCTAAAATTTAGAGGAAACCAATCCAAACCACTAAAAGGTGGTGTAGAAGTGTAGTTTTTGTCCCTTTTACTTGTAAATTTCATTTTTTTGCATTTAACCTCAGATTCTTATATATATAAATTTTATTTATCGTGCAGATTGAATGGAATGACACATTTACTGCTAAGGAACATGAGTCTGCAACAGAAGCATCTGATGCAACTTTGTCCATTGCAAAAGAAGCCATTGTTTCTATGAAGGAAACTGATAATATTAACAGTTTAACCCAAAAAGAAGATAACCAAAAAGTAATGCTGATTGAATATGATTTTTTTTTCTTCTAACATTTAGATTAAAGGAATTCAAACCACTAAAATGTGGTGTAGAAGTTTCAATTTTGGTCTTTCACATATATATATCATGTTTATGTAATTATATTACAAAATGTGGTTGGATTTCAGAATTGGGTTTGCGTTTAACTGTAGATCCTACTTTATGATTGGAGTATTACTGGGTGCATCTGTTTGTTTGTCTTAAACATAAGTTTATTGTGTCTTGCAGACTGAATCGAATGGCCCGTTTATTGTTAAGGAACGTGACTCTGCAACAGAAGCATCTGATGCAGCTTTATCCATTGTGAAAGATGCCATTATTTCTATGAAGGACACTGATAATACTGACAATTTTACCCCAAAAGAAGAGAACCAAAAGGTAATATGATTAAATTTGGTTTTCTTCCTTCTAAAGTTCAGAGTAAACCAACTGAAACCACTAAGTGTCTATTCAGGTTAGCTTTTACTCTAACCCGTTGTCCGACCCGCCCGCTTTGCCACCTCTATGACAAATTTTCCATCAATAGGCTCATTTATTGCATGGTTAGGTAGTAGGTACCCTGAAAAATGTAGGTTTATAAAGCAATTGGATCTTAGTTTAGTCTCAGTTTCTTGCATACATGGTACCTTTTCTGTTACTGCTACTGTGAATTGTAATTATGACTTCTTTAAAAGCATATGCATAAATTATGTTTGTGTTGAGAAATACGACGTTACCTTTTTGGTTATTGCTTGTCCAGGAACGTGAGTCTGCAATGGAAGTATCTGATGTAGCTTTGTCTATATTAAATAAAAGCCCAGTTACTGTGGAAAATAATGAAAAGATTGGCAGTCCAACCCCAGAAGTTACACACTTAAAGGTAATCTTGTTTTAATTTGAACTTTCTTAACTCATTTTTTAGTTTTCATTAGTGGTTTTGTATAGTCGTTTGCATTACTAGTTTATCCTATGGTTATGTAATTAACAATGGACATGTAGACCCATAAAATTACTTGATCTGAGTTTAACCTCATACATGAGTACATACCACTTGTCACCTGTTACTGTTAAATGTAGTGTAATTAAGAATATTTATCAAACAGAGAAAGACATTTTGTTTGTATAATCAGAAATATAAAATTACCTTATCATGCAGACAGAAATGGAAGATGCACTGCTTGCTGAGGAACGCGAGTCTTCAATGGAAGCATCTGATGAGGCTTCTTCTCTTGTGAACTTGCAGTAATGTAAAATACTAAACTATATACTAAAATTACTGACAATAAATAATTAAAATAAAAGGTCGGACATTTTGCCATATTGGGGAATTTCGATATCAGCAGGTGATGAGATTAAGATTTGTCTGCGTGCCATAATGAACAACATTGGTCAATTTCAATATCAGAAGGCAATCATCATAAGAATTGTTGAGCATAAACTAACTGGGTCTGAATTTAACCTCAAATTCGTGAATTGCATACTACGTTTTAGGCTACTACCAAGGGGTGTAGATTGTCATTGTATTGATAGGCCAGACATGCAAAGATGTGTTCGTATTTTTAAGATATATAAAATGAAATTATCATGCAGACTGAAACAGAAGATGGGTTGCTTACTAAGGAAAACAAGTATGCAGCTGAAGTATCCGAAGAAGCTTCTTCTATTGGGAAAAAATTACCAGTGTCTTTGGAAATTGAAAAGATTGACTGTTTGACTTCAGAAGTGGAAAATATCAAGGTAATGTTTGTTTAATCAAAATTCTTTTTGCCATCCCCACCACTTAAGTGTATGTATAGAATGATACATATGCATTACAATGTCGTTTTTCAAATGATTTACATACTAAATATCTTAGTGAGATAGCGTCTACTGTTTCTTTTTCCAATGACATCTGCTGTATGATTTGGGTCAGAATTATAATTATTGTGCACTGGTTAAACAGGTTGAGTTAGGTTGGGTTGGCTCGCCTCAGTTTTGTTCTTTTTTTAATCTGTAACTTGCTCATCTCATGGCATGCAGGTATTACTAGAATCAGAGAGACATCGAGCTGATGAACTTGAACAGAAGTTCTCTGAAGCCTTAGAAACAATTGAAAGTATGCGTGTAAAGTTGGAAGAAACAGAAAGAAGGGTACTTCAACTTCAAGGAGCAGAAAGAAGGGTACTTCAACTTCAAGACTATGACTTGTTTTTTCTAGCCCACTATAAAATAGTGGCGAATATGTACATTGTAGAGATAATTTATTGCAAGAACGGGTTAGAAATATATATAAACATTTATTGCAAGAACGGGTTAGAGATATATCAAAAACATATGATAAGTGAGATAAATAAACATGAGAGTCGATCTTGATTCACCTCAAGGAACAATGTTATGGTTAGAGGGAAATGAGTGTTTTTGTAAGTTACTAGCTGTGTGCAAGGATGAAGCCTTCAGAGGGTGCTTGGGTCGAGGTTTGCTAATGGGAATGAGAATGGGATTGGGATTGGTACAAGGTGCTTGTTTGAGGGTATGGGTTTTCAAAGTAGGAATCATACCCACAAAAATGGGGATTCCTCATACCCTCAAAGGTACTGTTCCACTCTACTATCAAACCCATACCCATAGTGATTCGTTGCAAATGATGAGAATCACTACATAGCATCAGACAAGATGGATGTTAATCTTCAACCAAACGCAATTCTAAAATGGCCCTAATTCAAACATATTTTCTTTCTTTTTTTTTTCCTAACCACAACCAATGTTGCATCATATGACTATTTCTTATCACAATGTTATTTAACTATCAAAGGAAATCTTGATACATATACTAACCTCAAATACCTGAATACATCCTAGCTCTCAGGTAATTACTGCTAATGTGGATTGTAATTGTAACTATTTTAGAAAACATGAACAGTATGGGGTTTGTATAGTTACAATTATAAAGTTACATTATCATGTAGACTGAATTGAATGAAGCAATGCTTGTGAAGGAACCTGCATCTACAAAGGAAGCATGTGATAAAGCTTTCATTGGTGTGAAAGATTTGCCACTTTCTGTGGACACTAGAAAGATTGAAAGATCGACCCCAGAGGTGGAAAATCTTAAGGTAATACATTTGATAGCTTAATACATTTGTAATTATACTTTGATTGGATAGATATGAATTATTATCAATATATGGGCATGCAGAGATGTGAAATACTGAAGTATATACTATAAGCCAACAGCTAAGCATGACATTTTTAAGATTGTTTCAAAGCACTTGAGCTGAACTTTTCTTCCTGCTGTAACTTGAAATAGTTCTGTTCATCAAACCTGGTTTGCTTAACTTGAAAAGGCAATGGATTTTGAATATAATACAATGATTCAATTGAATTAGTGATACTTTGCATGATAAACGAGTATAAGATAGGAAGTATGAGCATGAATCTGAACAAGCCTTGTCTGTTGAGCAATATGTTTGATTTCTTTACTTCTTCAGATCCTGAATGCAAGATTATCAGATATGTGTTTTTTTTCTCTCTATCATTCTCTTCTCTTTGTCCCTTGACTGGTGAATTAGTGAATTACTCATCTTACATACATATTTACTTGCAGGCTTTATTAGAATCAGAGAGACATCAAGCTGATGAATCCGAAAAGAAGCATGCTGCATCTCTGGAATCAAACAATATTTTGCGTAGGAAGTTAGAAGAAGCTGAAAGAAGGGTAAATTTACTTTATGATACTTAAACAGTGATTATCATATACACATAAGAGTAAGTTTATTGCAAGTAAACACAATTTTGTGTGACATGGGGAAGGAAAACCGGTGCTATGGTAAACCATATGAGAAGTAGGATACAAGAAGCGTGTGGATTAAACTTAATTACCTTAACCTTTTGTTATCATAAGCATACTAGTTATCTCATTATGTAGTCACAAAAGACATATAGCTAATTAAATTATTTAGTCCAAATTTAGCACCAAATTCCTGAACATAAAGTTTCTGCAAGTGAGGATTGTGGAATGTGGTTTTTGTTTTTTTTATCACACTAATTTACATGCTGAATTATGACAAACATAAGGATACCTTACTTTTCAGACTGGGTCAGAATATGTAATGCTTGGCAAGGAACGTGACTGTCCAATGGAAGCATCTAATGAAGCATTATCTGTTGTGAAAACAGCCACAGCTTCTGTGGATGATGCTGAAAAGATTGAAAGTTTAACTGCAGAAGTATTAAATTTAAAGGTAATATTGGTCTCACATGAAGTATTTTCTCTCTCCCCAATCCTTGATTTCTATGTACTTATAATGCTTGCAGGCTTTAGTAGAATCAGAGAGACGAAGAGCCGATGAATGTGAGAAAAAGTGCTCTGAAGCCCTGGAATCAAGTGAAGTTAAGCGTCAAAAGTTAGAAGAAACTGAAAGAAGAGTCCTTCATCTTGAGGAAGCCTTAAATAGGTAATATTACTGCAGCATCCATCATAAAAGTACAGTATGTCTGACCAAGTTTCAGGTTAAACTAATGCCACATGTATCTAGTGTGCCTCAGGATGATGTACAGTATGTCAGACCAATTTTCAGAGCTGAAAAGTATGTTACGTGCTTCATCCAGCTCGAGTGTAACTTCAGGATTCATTATCAAAGACAGTTATGGCGATACGACTTCTAATTCTTCTGATATGACGTCAAATGATTCTGATTTCACTTTCCCAGCTCCTAGTTCTACTACTCGAGATACTGCTTCTTCTCTCAGTCCTGGTGATTTTCAGATGCTAGTTCATGATCTTTCAGTGCCCGAAAAACAACCAGGTAAGTTTAGTTTCTACAAAGGTGATTTTTCCCATAAAATCCTTTTTTATCATTTTGACCCAGGGTTATGAGGGGGTTCGGGTCCGTTCTGGGTTGAACCTGCAAGCACATTTAACTCAAGGCTAGTATTCGGGTGTGGTCAACGTGGTCGGCCTATAGGTTGACCCGTGTAACCCGTTTAATTTTATTAGACTATGTCGGCTAATATATTTATTTACTTTATTAATATTCCTAATTGTCTAGGGTATCTATATGTAATTAGTATCTTTATATATTTGGCTGTAATCCTTCTCAAATTAATCAATCAAACCTTTTCTACATTCTGATTTGGTATCAGAGCCAAATCAGGCTCAACCCTAAATCGCAAGTCACCATTAACGCCGATCTCCATGGCAGCGATAATAACCTTCTCAAACCAAGAGAAAACCACACACAACTCTCATAAATTTGCCTTCACCTCAAACCTACAAACTATGGTTATTGGAGATCAATGATTGAATCTTTTCTTACCTCACATAATCTTTTTGGTTATGTTAACGAAACCATTCCATGCCGGAACAACAAGTCATAGTTGAAGCCGCTACAGTCGACAATCCTAGTTATACCCCGTGGATCTCCAACGATGCTCACATTCGGACCCTCATCATATCTACCGTATCTGAAGACTCCTATCAACATGTTCAAGGTAAAACTTCTCGTGAAGTTTGGCTCTCATTGGAGCGGGCTTATGCGCCTTCTCATGAATTTACTCTTAAAAACCAACTACTTAGGATAACCCAAAAAGGTGATGAAAAACCAGCAGACTATCTTTGTAGGGCTCAAGAATATGCAACAGCCCTGGCTAATATTCGAGAACCAATAAAAGACAAAGATCTCGTTATGTTAACTCTTGCAGGGCTTCGAGAAGAATATAATGGCCTTAAGGGTAACCTCTTGGCTAGGTCACCATCGGTCTCCTTCCATGAGATTCATGCTCTTCTTTGTGACCACGATTACCTTCTCACCACCACCCTCAACACCAATCCGAAGGCTTTCTTTGCTGCACCACAGCAGCCCTCGGCTCCTGCTCCTGTACCACAACAGACCTTGGCTCCTACCCAACCCACTCTTGATCAACTCCAGCAGCAACTTCAGAATATTCAGCTGCTGACCTCTCAACTAGGTCAGCAACTAAGCTTATTATGGATCTCGATCTCTCAACAATAATCGTAGTGGTCGGAACTCTCGTGGTTACTCGCGTGGTAATTCTCGTGGTACCTTCAATCAACGTTCAAGAGATAATGGTGGTACACGTCAATTCTCATGGGCTTCCACACAAAACATGGTCTATGGTCACTGCAACCGATGTGGAATTGGTCATCTACCCTCACAGTGCCCCAACCAGCCGAACCAATCTCGCCCTGCGCCACAAGCCAATTTTGCTGCTTATTCAGATGTTGGTTCTTCTTCTGGCACTGCTTGGAAGCCTGATACTTGTGCCTCTCATCATGCCACTCCAGATCTATCTAGCTTGGACAATTCTAAGGCATACTATGGTAAAGACTCATTACTTGTTGGTAACGGTACTTCTTTACCCATAATTCATATTGGTTCTTCCAACATTCATTCATCTAACAAAACCTGCAAACTTTCTGACATTCTTCATGTTCCTGAACTAAAACAGAATCTTTCATCAGTTCAAAAATTTTGTCTTGACAACAATGTCTTCTTTGAATTTCACTCTTCTTATTTTGTTGTGAAGGACGAGTCTACACGAACTACCCTCCTTACGGGCCCCAGTGAGCAGGGTTTATACTCCATCCGCCTTCCACAATTCAAGTCTCTACCCAAGGTTGCCTTCATTGCTGTCAAAGCTTCTTCGAATATTTGGCATCACCGTTTAGGACATCCTCATGCTCAAGTTCTTCGTTCAATTATTTCTTATTGTTCTTTACCTGTTTTGGACAAATTAAATAATGAATTGTGCTCTTCTAGTCAAATGGGAAAATCTTCCAAATTATCTTTGTCAAATTCTACTTTTCGTAGTAATAATATTTTAGATCTTGTTTATTGTGATGTTTGGGGTCCTTCTCCCTCACCGTCTCTTGATGGTCACCGTTATTTCTTATTATGTGTTGATCATTGTACTCGTTATATGTGGATGTATCCTTTAACACAAAAATCTGATGTTTATATCACCTTAACAAATTTCATCACCATGGTTGAATGACAATTTAATACCAAATTAAAATGCTTTCAATCCGATTGGGGTGGAAAATTTCGACCTATTACCAACTTGTGTCGTAACCTTGGCATCATTCATCGACGTTCTTGTCCACATACAAGCGAACAAAATGGCATTGTTGAACGTCGTCACCATCATGTCGTGGAAACTGGCCTGTCAATCTTGGCTCACTCCAGTCTTCCTCAACGTTTCTGGTATTTTGCCTTTGAAACAGCCGTATACTTAATTAACCGGCTACCCTCTCGTGTCTCCTCAAACAAATCTCCCTTTGAACATGCCTTCAAACGTAAACCTGATTACTCGTTTCTAAGAGTCTTTGGTTCTCAATGCTTTCCTTATCTTCGACCATATAACCGTCATAAAATTGAGTTTCGTTCCACTCCTTGTGTCTTCCTCGGCTACAGCCCTTCTCACCACGGTTATCGGTGCTTTGATCCTTCCACTGACCGCATCTATATAGCTCGACATGTTTGCTTCAATGAACAAGTCTTTCCCTATCAACCATCATCTACTCCACCACCACAACCTGCTTCCCCATATATCTCTATTTTTCCCAATCCTCCACCTGGCTTCCCACCTGAACCCACCCAACCTTCACACACACCACCGGCTTCATCCCCAACACCTCCTTCCTCACCTCCCGTCCCTAATTCGCCACCACAAAAGCCTCCACTCAACCCACTCCAACTCCCATTCCCAATCCGCCATCACCTCAACCTTCTACCCAATCACAGCCGGCCCCACGCACCTGGCCGTCCAACCTTCGTCCTAATCCAAAACAACCCGATCGTTACACCCCTGCGGCCTATATTGTCACCACATCCTCCCGTTCACCTATTGAACCAGCTAGTTTTACCGTTGCTAACAAGTATGCTGAGTGGCGCCAGGCTATGTCTGATGAGTTGGACGCGCTTCATAGAAATGGCACGTGGACACTTGTGCCCCCTGTACCTAATGCTAATATTGTTGATTGTAAATGGGTTTACAGGTTGAAAACAGATGCACATGGTAAGATTAATAGGTACAAAGCCCGTCTTGTTGCCAAGGGTTTTCACCAATAATATGGTGTGGATTATCATGATACTTTCAGCCCCGTCATCAAACCCACTACCATTCGCACCGTCTTATCACTGGCTGTCATCAATAAATGGCCTTTCCGGCAGTCGGATATCCAAACTTCTTTCCTACATGGTGACCTTGAAGAAACAGTATACATGTGTCAACCTCCGGGCTTCGTTGATCCTGCTAAGCCTCAACATGTGTGTTTATTAAACAAGTCCTTGTACGGCCTCAAACAGGCCCCACGTGCCTGGTTCAACAAGCTGTCCGCTGCCCTTCATCAATTGGGGTTCTATGGGTCCAAAACCGATCCATCACCGTTTATCCTTCATTCCTCAGGCTCTCTCGTTTATCTACTTGTTTATGTGGATGATATCATTATTATGGGCAATGATTCCACTAAAGTTTCAAAGATAATTGAATAGCTCAATCTTCTCTTTGCACTCAAGGATATGGGCCACTTACACTGTTTTCTAGGGGGTTGAGGTTGTTCACAAAGGCCATGATTTAATTCTTTCGGGGTTGAGGTTGTTCACAAAGGCCATGATTTAATTCTTTCACAACGCAAATATATTAGAGATCTTTTGCACAGGGCTGGTTTGGCTGATTGTAAACCAATTTCCACTCCTATGAGCACCTCTTCTGTGTTATTACCGGATGATAGTCCCTTACTTGATGATCCCTCCAAGTACAGACAGACAGTCGGTGCTCTTCAATATGTCACTCTCTCTCGCCCTGACATTGCGTTTGCTGTGAACAAGGTTTGTCAGTTCATGCATGCTCCCACTGAGAACCACTGGCTGGTGTTAAACGAATTCTCCGTTATCTCAAAGGTACACTTAATATGGGCCTTTGGATTCGTCACAACACAGGTTATCGGCTTCAAGCATTCACAGAATCACACTGGTCCATCGATCTTCAAGCATTCTCGGACTCTGACTGGGCTGGCTGCCCAATCGATCGTCGATCCACGGGGGGATTTGCTATCTATCTAGGTTCTAATCTTATCTCTTGGTCTGCTCGTAAACAGAAAACAGTTTCGCGCTCCTCAACAGAATCTGAGTATAAAGCCATTGCGGATACGGTTGCAGAACTAATTTGGCTGAAGTCTCTTCTTCAAGAACTTGGCTTGGATAGTGAAGCACCAACACTTTGGTGTGATAACCTTGGAGCAACTTATTTTACGGCCAATCCAGTCTTTCGTGCCAGAACAAAACACGTTGAAGTTGACTATCATTTTGTTCGTGAACTAGTTACTCTGGGAAAGCTCAGTGTCAAGTTTATCTCCACAAATGATCAAATATCCGATATCTTCACAAAGCCTGTATCTTCTCAAAAATTTGAGTTCCTCAGATCCAAGTTGCAGATTGCTAACCGCCCTGAACTTGCGGGGGAATATTAGACTATGTCGGCTAATATATTTATTTACTTTATTAATATTCCTAATTGTCTAGGGTATCTATATGTAATTAGTATCTTTATATATTTGGCTGTAATCCTTCCCAAATTAATCAATCGAAACCTTTTCTACATTCTGATTAATTTTATGGTTATCTTTTTACAAACGTATTTGATGTAATAATTTGAACTAATTGCTTATTTTATGCCAAAATGTTTGAAGAGTAAACAGAAATGGGTATTAATACGTAAATATCTTATATGTCTTCGTATTTTACTTTGTGATTTTAGAGTATTTATTGTTACACAAGAGAGGGAAAACTTCACAGAATAAGCAATTTTAAGAAGTATTCCAATTGGGTCACTAATTTTTATTTGTTCCAATCAAATCACTAAAGTTTTAGGAGTGTTCCAATTACGTCACTCATAATTTTTTTATTTTTTTAATTAATTCGCAAATTTTTTTTAAATAATTTGGTTTTTTTTATAAATATTGTTAATTTTTCAAATATTTCAAGTTTCTTGCAATTTATGAATGACCTATTTAGAACAATCTTGAAAATTAGGACAAAAAATTTTATAAGAACCTGATTGAAAAAAAAAAATTTATGAGTAGCTTAATTAAAACAATTTTAATATTTTACAAAGTTATCCTAAAAAAATAATAAAATATACATTCAAGATAAACGAGTTGTTTGTGTCAATCTACGGAAGCTGATGAGTTTGGTTTCATGTGTTTGACACTATTTTTAGGTTCATGTAAAATTTTCATGTTCGTGTTGTGTTCAATCCATCAAATTATGAACACGGCCTATTTTACACCCCTCACTCTCTCTTCCAATCATGTGTTTTTATGTTTTAGTTTTTGTTTAATAACTAAAAGTCAAACCAAACTGACATATATATTTCTTTTCTTTACCTCGGTGTTGCTTCTTGCAGAATCTGAAAACTGGGAAAGTGACCCAGAGCGGGGCTTTGATAACTTCTTCTAATGGAACTTGCATTTTTCAAATCGTTATCTCATTCTTCTTATTAGATGATATAATTTGACCTCGCAGGTATGTCTTCTGGCTTGCAACATATAGATCAGTACTTTTATTTCCATTTCAATTTGGCATAATATTAGGTGAACGTTACGTTCTCGTCGTATAGTTCAAATTTCTTTTATAGGCATTTATTAAAATTTTACCTATTCGATCCATCTTATTTTCTGAACATGTATATAGACGTTTAAAAAATTCAGAGAGTTTCTATAGTATGACTTGGTATAATCGTATTTAGAAGTCCCAATGAGATCGAGCAATCTATACTTCACTTAAGGGAAGTAGATTATTATGAGTAAAATTGAAACGGGTTGAGTCACGGCTTCAAATAAGCCAGTTTTTAATTAGCTTGAAACGGGTCATGTCAGGTTGGGTTGACCTGCTAACACCTTTTAATATATTTTTAAAATGTTTTAATAAGTGATTGTAAGTGTTCATAATTTTTTACCTATTTATCCGAACTCTTATTTGACACATTTGAAGAAAAAATACAACACAAATCGACCCTCTACATAAATTAAAAATAAATAAACAAATAATCAAGCATTTCTTTCATTTCTCAGAATATGATGTGATCACTGCAATTCCTATACAGTTACGGTGGAGTAGCAAGACCTATATCAAATTACAGGTTTCCAAAATGCATTTATATGAAATCTATTTTGCCTTCCAGGATAGAAGATTGAATGTAAATCTGAAAAGTCCATTGGGTGATTAATATTGCGGCATCAAGGTGTAGCGCATATAATCGGTTACTTAAAACACGTATACAGTGATCATAATAATTGAGTCATTTTGGGTAACCTAGACTTCTGGTTATGATGTTTAGTCTAGATAGGGATGTTCAAAAACAATTTTGTAAACGAGTTGAGCCCAAGCCAAGGTTAACCCGACTCGTAGCTTGCTCGTTAGTTGGCCCGTTGGCTTGTTTGTGAGCTTGTTTGTGAGCTTGTTTGTGAGCTTGATTGTTGGCTCGTTTAAATTAAAGGTTAAGTTATAACTTTTATAAATTAAAACCAAATTTGTGTAAATATGATTTATATAGAGCGTAGACATGGTCAATTTGATATTTTTTAATAAGAAAAACCTACGTGAAAATATAGATGGTGATCATATTTCAAAAAATTTCAATATCATATCTTTGTTTTAATAAGATAAACAAATATATATTTTGCTTTTATATATATGAATGTGTAAAAATGGTAATAATTATTTTAGAATAAACAAGTTGGCTTTCGAGCCCGAGCTTACATTTTGAGCTCAATAAGATAAATGATCTAGTTCAGATCTACTTGAATTTTAAATGAGCATTAAGTTAACCCCGCCTCAGCTTGGCTCAGCTTGTTTGCATCCCTAAATCTAGCTCTTTATTCGAAACTTGTAATAGATTATTAAAAAACTACTAAGCTATAATTTTAACAAGGGTGTAAATGACCGAGTTCATTGAGGCTCAAGCTCAGCTTGTTTTGACTCAAAAAAACTTAAGCTTGACTCGTTTACAGTTTTATATCTGAAGCTCGAGCTCGGCTCGTGAGGTATTTTTTAATCTCAAGCGTATTTTGGTCTCGACTCGTTTATTATTTTGTTATTTTATTTGTACGTTTTCCTGATTATATATATATAGAAAAAGGTTACAGTATAAAGTGTTTTTTTTGTGAATCGTACGAAGTTATAACGCAAGAATGAACGTTACGGGTGAAATTATAATACAAGTGTAAGAATTAATCACACAAAAAATGGAATTATCACGTAAATGTAAATTATTACGGAAGAAGGCATTCTTACGTGATGATTCCATCTCTGACTTATAATAACACGCAAGTGTCATTCTTCTTGCCTGATTATTATTTTTTCATGCGTTATAATTCCATCACCAAACTTCGTATGCTTCGCATGAAAAAGTCACTTTGTATAGTAATCGTCCCCTATATATATAATTATACTTTCAATATATAAACTAATATATATTATAATTATTGTATTCATAACAATTTTATTTATAATAATAATTACTTATAAATATATAAACAAACTAGCAAATATGCCTAGTAAAATTTTATTTTTAATGGGGTCTGGGAAGGAACAGATGAAGGCAAGTCTTACTTCTGCTCCAAAAAATAAAAAGATTACGCCCGTAGAGACCCTCAACTCACAAAACAGGAATTGAAGGTACATAAAGCATGTATAATTAAAAATGAATAACACATCATATTAGTAACAATACAAAACAAGTAAGGTTTAAGCTGATATTATAAACAAAGGATAGTTTAAGAACAATAACACAAGACATAAACAAAGGGTAAATTATGAAGGTGAAAACTGGCAGGGTATGCGGCATTAGTATCAGGTCAAAACGGATCATGCATTTAGCTCTCCGTGCATAGTGGATTAGGTTGACCAAAAACACTTTTAATACTACGTTTTATTCTGGGATTAGATATAATATTGTTTCTATAAAGATGATAATTTAAAAAATTGTTTTCTTAGGCTCTGTTCAAAAAGATGATATATTAGTGAATTTTTTATTTCACATGTTCACCCATTAGAGAGAAAAAAAAATACCCAAAACAACCCATTCATGACCAACATGTTTAAAATTGAACCCTTTAGTAAACATGTAGATATTACAATTTGAAATAACCAAGCAGAGAATAGCATGGTAGGCATTTGTTCAGATTATCGTCAAACATTACTAGTTTAGGCTCGGATCGTTTGTTTAGATAAAGAAAAGGTTTGTTTTGGCTCGTGAGCTAGCTTGGATTTGATATATGAAGCTTTGGCTCGAGATCGTTATGTAAAGCTCGGGCTCAAGCTCGTTTATTATATGAATCATGATATGGGCTCGAGCTCGCCTATTAAAAGAGCCATAATATGAGCTCGAGCTCAACTAAGATCGACTCGATTTGATCTTTTAGCAAGCCGATTCCGTTTAACTCTCGAGCACAGTTGACTCTTTTACGCCTCTAATTTAAATAGGCTTCTTAGACATTTAAGTAATATTTTTAAATTCAAATAACATGAGGAAGGATTAAATAATAACCGATTTTATACAAATCAAGAATTTATTTGATAATTTTAAATAATTCAGAAACTATCAAAGCAAGATTAAGCACACATGACAATTGAAAGACGATTGCACAAGTAGACAGCGTAGCCAATGAGTGTTTCAACACAAGTCGTTTGAGAATTTATAAGGACGAAGGCAAATTAATGGAATGAAGATATTGCTTATTGAAGTCCCTTTTTATATTATTTTGAACAATATTTTTGATGCTTTTAGCAAAAAATTTACTCCATGTTTTCTGTGTTTAATTTGTCATATATTATGACAAAAAACAAAAGGACAAAATAAAAGTACGCCAACATGTGACAATTCAACATTTTATATTGGTAAAAAGTAAACATGTTATAACATGATATGATGTTAAGACACATCTTTTCTATTGAAACGAAAGTCATATTCTGTCAAAAGAAATTATGCAATATTTAAAAAATACTGGTGCATTAAGTAGGAGCGAATAGCTATAAATAAACCACAAAATTACAAATACAACCCATGAGAATAAGAAAATACAACTAAATACAACAATGATAAAATACAAAGTGCAGAGGACTAAGAGTGTGTAATACCTTTTAATTCTATTTCATTAGCTTAGTTATATATATATATATATATATATATATATATATATATATATATATATATATATATATATATATATATATATATATTTTCCCAATCCAATAATTAAATAATTTGAACACATACTTGGTTGTTGAAATTTATTAATTAGTTCTAATTTCAGCATACTATACTCCTTTGAGACTCTTGATCTTGATTTGAACATCTATCCTTTTCTTGAAGACCCATCATCTAAAGTTCCTTGATTCTTTGATGTTCATAAACTCAGTTTTGTTTTCCAAATTATCTCGAGGCTTGTGACCTCATTTTACTGGTTAATCCCCTAAGTCTCATAACTAGCTCACTTTAGTGCTCTTTTTAACTCTCAGGTCTCGTAACCTCAGTTTGAATGCTTTAAATCCCCTAAGGCTTGTAACGTTAGTTTTATGTTCTTGTATCGATCATCTAAGGTTTGTAGCCCGAATTAAACAGTTTATTCATCTTTTAAGACTCGTACTCTTACCTAATGTCAATCATTACTTCTTAGATTTGTTATTTGAGTTTGACATCTATCCTCCCTTTTAATCATGTACTCTTTGTGGTTTTAAAACCTGCAAATTTAAGATTTACATATTAGAGATTGAAGTATTACAACGATCAATACCTTTGTGATTTATGAATCTTAACATCATTATAATTTATCCGCCTCTACTTATATGTTGTTCCTCTTGGCAAATCATGGTCATTTCTAGACCATATTTGTACCATGTAGTTACAAATTACAATCACACCAGGTAGGTGAGATGTCATCACACTACATTAATATATTTTGTTACAACGTTATGTTTCAATTCACAAATTTTGGTTTAAAAACACATTATACTCTTTGGACACTTCTCATGTACAACATAGTATTAATGGGCAACTTACTAGATTAGCCCATATTTTTGGTTCCCACTTCGAGCTTTGGATAGAAGCAAACATGTTTAAGTTTAAGCCTTCAATCCGAATACTTAATTCTCTTAAACATGCTCATTTATACCAACTTGTAATGTTCACCTTTTCATCATTACATTTTTATTTTTGTTTTATATTAATCCTTGGAAAATGGCCTCGAAGTTTTCATTTTTAAATACACGCTGAAGCATCTCGTAAACATTTACATTGATGTTGTGAATGCGCTTGAAATCCATAATGGTATAACATTCAACATTCTAGTGGGAGTTGGGTATAGTCTTGTAATAAGGTGAAATGATAATTTTTACTTTTAAGTAAATACACATCCACATGTTATGCAAAATATATATAATGTATGATCAACAAGATACAGGATACATGCTCAGGCCCGCATCACACTTGATTCCTTCCTTGATGATAACACACCCGAAAACGTTGGGACCTTGTTAGCTTAACATTAAGTGATATTATACGTACATCTTGACTCAGTTCCCTGTCATTATATATAATCGTTTGGAATTTCTTTTAATTAAAGTTAACATTAGCAAAATTCATAATCTTCTGCCCAAAAACCGTTTGATTAAAGACAACATTAAAAGCACAGATGACTGTCTCAATGTCTAGTCGGGCATCCATCATATGCAATTTGGACGCTTTTTGTGGAAGACTCATGTAAAAGGTTTCACTCGCAAGAGTACGTTTCAACAACAATAAAGCTACATATGATTACATGACTCAAGTATAAAAGAAGCTTTATAAAAAGAGTTGAGTCAAACAAATATGCGAAAAAATATTCTTTGAAATGAATATTTTCAAATCAAAAGCTAACCTTACTTAGTAAGAAGATATAAATGTGTTTCGCTATCTTACTAGTGAGAAATTAATTAGTAAAGATAAACAAACTCTTGGTGGATTAGAGGGTGGATTATGGTTCATTAACATTCACCCAAACACCATAAGTAGTTGTCTTGTGTGTCGATTTTTTTCTCTTTAAACCTACAAATACTTGATCTTCAACTTTCAAGATATTTTTATAAGAATAGTTACAAACAAGAAAATAACATCAGAGTGGCATGAATAGCGGTTGGATGGTTAGGGCATCCTATCTTTAGATATAAAGAAGGCTGCGAACTTTTTGTACGTCGTATGCCTACCTTTTTTGAAACATCTCCGGTCGTTTTGGTAGACGGAGGCGGGATTGTTAAAGCCGATATTCCTTTTCGAAGGTCAGAATCTAAATATAGTATCGAACAAGTAGGTGTAACTGTTGAGTTCTATGTATAACGGATTCGAGTGAGTCAACATATTTGAGTTAATGGTGTGCATCATCTTATATTTGGTTGTAATGGTGTTAACGGTTGTTAATGGAAATACAAGACAAATGAAGTCACCAACAAGTCGTAAAACGGTGGCAAAATACACAATTGTGGCAAGATGGTCGTTGATATCAATCGCAAACCACCTGCAACATGTGCAGTTGCCAATCAGTTGCAATTATAGTCACTGTGATCGCAGCCCAATCACTAGTGAGGAATTTGGTCGCAAAAATGGATCACCCAACAATGTTTAGAGAGTGCCTTTTCGTCAAATGGGATCAAAAGATGTTCGTAAATGTTGAGTTTTCTAGAAGTGAAAATTCAAAGGAAAAACAATTAGATTTAGGATGTTTGCTAAAGTCTTATAATAATAGCTATATATGGACGAGTTAAAATAGAGAATTGAGATGCTAATTATTTAACATCATTGATTTCAAGAGATGGGTTTTGCTCTTAGATCTTACCAGCCAGTTCTACTATAAAAGGTTCTATATTGGTTATATATATTGGAGAAGACAAAATATTTAGAGAGTTAGAGAAAAAGTTATGAGTTGTGAACTTTGTGATAAATGTTGCAACATAGATTGCTTATTTGTTAGTGCATTTTTAATTAGTTGAGGTTAGGTAAACAGGAGGGAACCTCATGTGTGACTGAAGAGTTTTAGAGGTTTATGTGATTGCGATCATATTTAGGGGCACCCGAAGTATTTTAGTGTCTTATGAGGGTAGTTTTAATTGAGTGAGTTGGTCATAAATCATTAATGTTGGCTCACATTTGAAGATTCGAATAGCCGACTGATTCATTTTATTGCGTTCTCATATTAATTCGTTTGGTGTCACTATATGCATTCGTCTTATGATTCATATATGCTATTTTGCAATCTTTTTAAAATGCAAAACTGAAGATTTGATTAGGATTAATATAGGTTGATGATCATTTTGTTAATTAGACGCCCAATTGACACCCTCCGGTTACATGATGAAATTTAGGCTGATATATAATTCATATCTGTTTATTATCTCTACACTTATTTTACATTTTGCATGCTTGCAAATGCGTATTGATTTTGTGTTAGAATATATTTTTAACTTAAATTCAATTTTAGTCCTTAAATTTAACATAAATAATCATTAATTCATTCTCATTAAAAAGTTTGAAAACAACAAATTGAATTTAAAATCATTTATTTTAAAATTAATCTAGAAGATTTATCATTTGAATGTACACTGGATTAAAATTAAAACAATTGATAATACTTTTGGAGGAAAATTAATTTTTTAATCTTTTAAAAAAAATAATTAATTTTGTCAAATCTCATAAAGCGTAACCGAATTTAACCTTATAAATCATATTACAAGTTTACAATTATAAAGAAATTTATATATATAGTTCTCTTTATTTTCTATACCGTATAAAAATAAAAATATATACAAATAACGTACTATAAACCACTTCCAAAACCCACATTTAAACACCCCTAGACCATCTATATTTAGTTCACCCCTACATCAACTTCACTTTCTCTCAACTCATCATAAAATAGACATTCTTGCTTTTTCATTGTATGTTAAATTCGTCAAAAGCTTCACTCTCTCCCACACACTCACACACACTCACTCACCACAAGTGTCTTCAATAGTGTAGAATTGAATGGATCACAAGCTCAAAAGCAAATGGGAAAGTAACAACTTCATCTTTGATAAAGATTATGGATATGATGGGATTTCATGGCGTCAAAGAAGCTTCATGTGTAACTTTTGCAAGAAAGAGTACAAATCTGCACAAGCTCTTGGTGGTCACATGAATGTTCACAGAAGAGATAGAGCCAAACTGAGGCAATCTTCACCCTCTCTTGATCTCCCAAACCCTAACCCTAACCCTAACCCTAATTTCTCATCACCTCCATCATCGTCTCTGCGGTGCGCGCCCTTCATCAAGACATTTCATTCTTCTGTTTTCTCTCTTGATCATATCTCTTCATCATCTTTCAACAAAAACAATGAAGGGAAACAGAAAGTGATCCCATTCATACCTAATTCGACATGGAATTATCTTGGAGATATGAGAAAGAATTTGAACACTGAGGAGTGTGATGCAAATGCCAATAGAAGGTTTAATGGTAACTTTCTTGATCAAGAAAATGAAAATAGGGTTTGGAAGAAGAGAGAGAGTTTTCGGGTCGAGATGGAATCGGGTCTGCTTAAAGATGGAAAGATTGAGATGGGTTTGGATTTGGAACTTCGACTCGGGCGATCTTGATCTGTTTTACAGCATGAACACTCAGTGTTCATGGGTTAACTATCTGATTAGGGTATGATCAACCTTCTAGGGCTTATGTTTATTTTGATTTTTAACTACGTATGTACTGTTAGACGAAGATCTATCTATTTGCTGGACATGGGATTTAATGGAGGATATTAGATTTAAGATTTAGTTTTTTAAATAATGTTTCTTCATCTGAATTTACAATGATTGAATCTCCATCATTGGTTGTTGATATGAATTTGCATTAAAGCTTACCATGTGACTTCTTTTATACTCATCTTTTCACTCCCCAAATCATTATTAATCAACCTAGCTTGTGAATCAAAAACTTATATGAATTCGAATTCTGTATTTTAAGTGTGTGTTATTATTTTTACCTGGCGAATAATTTACTAATATTAATTATCACTAACAACATCAAACTTATACATGTAAGATTTGAACCTTCACAAGTTAAAAGGGATTGAATACACCATTTACCATCAGAATGTCCCATAAAAATCGATGTTTAAGGGTTTTAATTTGCTAATCAACTATGTTGTTCTCTTTTTTTCCTTAAATAAATTTATTTAGCAAAACAAATTTAGTTAAATAGTTTTCTAGGTAACTTTATGTAAGTTTTTATTATGTTTGTCTTAGAGCATATATATCTTAATTCTTACACGCACAACCCTTATTTTAGGTTAATTCTAGTTTTAAACACTGTACTTTTTATATCCAAAATAGCAATATATTTTAATTTTCATCTTTCTGAGACAAAATTTAACTTGAAAACTTATAAGGTAGAAAGGTTATAGTGATATTAATAAAATTGTAAGACAAAATTAAATTAAGTTCCATAAACATCATTATCATGAGTTGACTAGAAATTAAAGTATACTTCTATATTGAGTAAATTGGACCTATAAGTCTTCAAATTGAGTGGGATCTACTGGATCCGTATAGTATATTAGTACTATATTACAATAGAAATCTTCAAGTGAATGAAAATTACCTATATTAACTGTTATATGGGTAAAACGTTTATTGAATTTAAGTGGACTAATACGATCATATCTATCTATACTAATAAAAAAAGGTTTTTGTAAGCCACATGTCACTAGACCAACTAAATTTTATTTACCCGCTTCTCTCTCCTAATAAATATCACATTAACTACTAATGATATTATTTAATTCTTTTTCATATTAATTTTTTATTAAACTAAAAAAAGATCTTTCTACAAAAACAATTTTTAAAGAAATAACATTTATAAAATCAAAAAATTTCAAACTTAAAAAAATATATATTTTAAAACCTGTGTTTTCTAAAAAATAAAATTCTTATGAAAAAATAATAATTAAATTCAAAGTTTAAAGAAATTATTAAAAATGACACTTTTTTAAAAATGGTTTTTTAAACAGTTTGTTTAAGAACCAACTTTTTTTGAAAAAAAAATAAATAACAAAAATTTAAAAAATGATATTGTGCTTTTATCACTTGTACGTAATGTTAATCATATCTTATATCAAAAAATCGTTCTATGATTCATTAATTTTTATTAATAACTATTAATATATTATTTATTCAACACGTGTAATACACGGGATATTAACCTAGTGGCATATATATGTATATTTAACACCAATTGTCACTACTAACGAGTAGTACATTTAAAGTTCTATTAACGTTTATATATAAATTGAACTGTTTACCACGTTATAGAAATACTTTAAGCATTTTTATACATGAAATAATATAACAAAAAAAGTAACCTGCTTAAGTGAGCCAAATGATGATCAAGTGTCAGCATATATATATGGAATTTGCATCCTGCTTCTTGAGACGCTTATATATATATAGTGAGTCAATCGCATAATATATAGAGCAAAAGTATTTCATGAGAATAGAAATTTGTGTAAACTAATTAGTAACCTTTCTAAGGGAAGGGGGTCAAATTTTATAGCCTCCAAATTAAGATTAAAGTAGAAACATCCTACAATATATGATCATCAAGCTAAAAACATGATGGTGAAAAGTATCTTATTTTAACAAGGCGTAGATCATAGCATTCTGTTCCACTGATAAGGCCGGGTCAAGATACATAATCCATAAGTAATGCACAAGCACACAAAATTTGAAAAAAAAAAATATTATGATGATGTCCACCATGATAAAAAGAATTTAAACGAGCAAGGTTCACAGACACTATATACATCAAATAATAACAAAAATATAGATCTAGTAAATCATACCAAAAATTAAATTAAGATATTTGGTTTTTTGTTTTTTTAATAATTAACCAAACCCGCAGGACCTGTTAACACACTGCTAAACAGCGGAACTAAAACGTAGTTGAACTAAAACGTAGTTAGCCTTAGGCAAATGACATGTGAGAGGGTACAGGCAAAATCCTAGTGAAAGTTAGATCCCAAGTTGAGACCTCTACTAGAGGACTCAATCGCTACCAACACGTAATCCAAAGGAATTTTGAAAAGTTAAACTAAACTTATGATATTAGTGTGTCATTATATATTAGGGTTAAAGTATAGTTATTGGTATATGGGTCGACGTTGTATATTGTAAATTTATAGGGGTCTAACTGTCTAAGTGTAATTGGTCATTAGGTTAATTGGTGTTTATTTCGAAACAAAGTATTGTTTTGGAGAAACAAGTTCAATAGGTGTATATATGTGTACTAGTTTATAACCTCGTGTATTACACGGGTTAAATAAGAAAATATACTAAATATTTATTAACGAATAGTTAAGAACTGTAAAACGTCAAATATAAAGTTACTTTGATTAGCTGATAAAACACTTTTAATATTTTTAAAACTTTTGTTTTAAATAGTTATTGCTTTGAAATTTTTTTTTTTGTTTATCAACATCTCACTCTTTAAAAACTATGGGTTTTGTTTTGTAAAAAATATTTTTATTTAAAACTTTTATTTTTTAAAAAAATTGATTTTAAAATATTTTATACTTTAAAAAGGTTTCGTTGTTTTAGAAAATAATCATAGTTTTAGTCAATTTTGATTTTATAAAGGCATATTTTTAATCAAAATACTTAATTTTTATTTAGTAAAAAAATGTTTTTTAAGAAGTTAATGATTAAAAAAGAATATGGATTTATAATATAGAGAAAAAAAGAGAAAAAATTAAGAATTAGTAATTTGACTTTTTAATATGGAATAAATAGTTTGGGCGGAAAAACTAAGATGAGAGGGCTTGTGAAAATATCATTTGACACCACATATAAAGAATTATTAGATTAGATATATGTTGAACAGAAAAGAATCGCTGAACACAATTTGTAATCAAAGTTTATGTGTTTAGATATGTGCTCTGACTACACACTCATTCAATTTTTTCTTAGATTACCAACAGGTTTAATTAATCTATTTGTTTGACACATGGAGTACACATTTTCTTTTTCTATCTTTTATTTTGCTACTTGTCACATATAAATTATTAGGTTGTTTAGCTTATTAATCTCTTTTAACTGAACATTATGTACATATCCCTAATTTATAATCTTATACGCATTAATGAAAGCAAAAAAGGTTATTTGAGCAGACCATGTTAAATGTTTGATATCAACATAGTAATCTTTATATATATATATGTCATTAGAACCTAGAATTAAGCAACTGCCATTTTTTATCAAAGTCAGCATAATCAAAATGTTATTAAGACTATAAGATCATAGACAACTAAGCAACTACATGTCTCATAATTTCATAATCATGATAACTCCTAAAACATTGTACATGATCCCATCATGATCTACAAATTAATCCTAGAAATCAGTAACAAATTTTTTTATATGCTGATTAGAAAATCTAGCAGAGCCGTTGACTAATTCCTTACAATTGCGGGTATTTTTTAGCACATTCTACCATTAGGTGCAAGACTTGTTTTCTTCTCTATGTATGCAAATTTTATTATAAATGAAACGTGTGAGTGTTAAATTAAGCAGAAAGTAATTAGGGGCTGAACCTATGCTCGATCTCTATATGATACATAGATCTCCACATGATGAAAGTAATTAAAATGTCATTTAGTGATAGATTAGTCTATCAAATTGAAATTTGTGTTTGCTCTTCAGAGTTCACTCTCAGATTAACTGATGATAATGCAAAATGTTACTTACAGACATCATTGATTGATGTTCTTGATTGATTATATGCGTATTTGTAGCTGATAAAGTGACGTGAAAAGTATGTGTAATGTCATAATATTATTATTTAAAAAGAAATAGAAAGAATGAGTAGAATGTAGCATGCAAATTATACTAAATTTAATGCTCAAAGTCTGATGTGCAGCATTGAGTCAATGGAAGCACTAGAATAGCTAGGGGGATAGAAAACATAAGTGTCTGTGAATCAATAAATGTATATACTGAGATCAGATCTGATACCATAACTTTTTCATGGGAAAGAACAAGTAAGACACTCTCCATGGTATGTCTTTGAAGGTATATTTATGTCATACCCACATGTCAAAATATACAGACTACATAATAAATACATGCAACCCCACCCCGCCTCACTTTTATATTTTTTTTAAAACTAGTAAATCATATACTTTTTAATTCTACTCCTAAACTACATATTATGTTTACTAACCTTCAACCACTTAGAAGTAATATTTTTCATACACACATTAGTACCGTTAGACTGCTTGCTATTTTATCTCTCTCGTATGTGTACATATAAATAAGCTTCATGTGTGTTCAACATAGAATCCCTTTACAACCATCTTGTAACATTTCAAATCAATATGTTAATCTTGATCACTTGAAAACATGGGATTAACGTTAATTATTTTTACGAGAGGGTGTCGATGTGTCTTAGTTATGTCTAAGGGATTATATTTCTCCTATTTTTAGTGGCATTTACATGTTATTATTTTAATGTATATATGTTTATGTGTTGTTTTATATAGACTATATATATGTCGCTTGCTATTCGTTCATCATGTTTTGTTAGTGGTAGCTTTTTGTGGTATATACTGTGACTGTGTGTTTATCAACCGTTTATTCTAGTTATAAACTTTTGTTGTATATACTTGTCTACGGTTTGTTCTTGGGTCAGAGGTATCACTGGTAAGATTCGCTTACAACTCATCCTCCCTAGTTAAACCGTATTAAGCTATGGGTAAAATTTTATTAGGTATGGTTTGTTGTTGTAATTGATCACTTGTTATGTTGATTATGTAGGGTTTTCACTTATATAATTAATTAGTGTACATCTAAGAATGATGGCATGCAAATTTTTGGAATAAAAATTTGTGTTGAATTACAAAAAGAGATGGGGTAGGGGGGATGATGGTTGCATGTGGGTGTGGTTCCAACACATGGATGCACCTTTTGCTAGTTCCCAACAATTGTTATAGGGTTTTTGTCAGTCAGTTTCATGATGCCTTTTTCCTTATATAGTAACAAGACATTTTGTATCAGTTTCATCATACATGCTTCTATCTCCCCTAATATGCTATGCTAAACCATCATTTCTTCTTTCTCTCTCTATACATATAGAGAGAGTGTGAGATAGAGTAGCTATGGGGTAGTGAGGTCCCTACAACAGGTGAAATCAAATGGTATGAAAGTGGGGGGTTTTGGGAAGTAGAGATGTGGTGACAAATGTGCATGTTTTGGTGTAAAGACAATCGAGAAGTATGGGATAAAGGGGTTTTATTGGTTAGATGTCACCACTCACCACCATCTCTATAGTCTATACTTCACCCTAAATTATTGCAAGCTAGATTAGATATACATCATTTTCATTATTCATTAACTTAGGGACAAAAAGTAACTAGTTGCTAACTAAAAAAACAAATCTATCATACTACTATTATTAAATTACATCAAGCTAATTTTACATCATTAATAGGTTTGAACCGAAGATATCTCAATTCTACAAGTACATTAATTATCTAATCCTATATATATAGATGGATAAATAAGAAATATATAATATTAAGAATTTAGAGTCTTTCAAATCTACAAGCACACTTTGTCATTAGATCCTACCCATCCCGGTTATTTTCGCTTAAAACAAAAGTTAAATTAACATCCAAACAAAGGGATGAAATATAAAAAGAAAATCAAAAGTGAATGTTATGATATAATATGTAAAATTAAATAACAACCTATTTTATTCATCAATCCTGTTATATCCTTATATTTGTTAAAGTACATTAAAGATCCCGTTCGTGTGCTTTTGGAAAAAGCCACCTTAGCTCAAGAAAAAGTTTAATGTGACGATGATTTGGGTACCAAAAATGTTTTCAATGAATAACTTCTGTTTTCTTTATATTATTTATTTTTAAAGACAGAGATCGAGAAAGTTTAAGGAGAGGGAGAATGAAGATTAAATACAGGTGGTGTACTTTTATAACTTTGAGTTATTACATGATTGAGTGTTGAATTAAGAGGTTTATACACATTATATACACTACAAAATTTTTGACTATTAGAGGCGACTGTTGTCGCCGCTAATAGTTCGCCGCTAATACTTTGTCGCTAAAGACCAAATATTCGCCGCTAATAGGTCGCCGCTAATTGTGTCGCCGCTAGTAATGTACATGTCGCCGCTAATGCTATTTTTTTAATTTTTATATAATTTTTTGTTTTTTTTTAATTTCCAGTTTTCAACCCATATAAACCTAGATATATTGGCAATAACATTGAAATTTCATACATATAGATCTTGTCATACAATACACTACTAATTCAAATAAACCTAGATATATATATAATTCATACATTACGCACTACATAGATTTCCTAATAACATTCAAATTTAAACATACATAAGCAATTAAAAACAAACGTAATCCAGTGATACAAACACTACTCATCCCCCTCGTCCGAATCGTCTTCTTCGGCTTGATTTGGAGCCTTTTGCGAAGCAATTAATTGCGTGATTTGTGACATAAATTGCGTATTTTGAAATAGACTTGAAATTTGCTCCTGCAAAAACAAAATATACATGTATATTTTGAAATAGACCATTATCCACTTAACACATCAAACTTTAAGTTATTTTGACACGTATAAACTCAATTCATATCGTTTTGACCCGTTTTGACCCGTTTAAGCTAAACTTAGATAATTAAAGTCTATTTTAGCAAAAAAAAAAAAAGCTATAATAGCATAAACCAACTATTATACACTTAACACATCAAACTTTAAGTTATTTTGACACGTATAAACTCAATTCATGTCGTTTTGACCCGTTTAAGCTAAACTTAGATAATTAAAGTCTATTTTAACCAAAAAAAACTATAATAACATAAACCAACTATTATCAACTTAACACATCCAAATTTAAGTTATTTTGACACGTATAAACTCAATTCATGTCATTTTGACCCGTTTTGACCCGTTTAACCTAAACTTAGATAATTAAAGTATATTTTAGCAAAAAAAAGCTATAATAACATAAACCAACTATGATCCACTTAACACATCCAACTTTAAGTTATTTTGACACGTATAAACTCAATTCATGTCGTTTTGACCCGTTTTGATCCGTTTAAGCTAAATTTAGATAATTAAAGTCTATTTTAACCAAAAAAAGCTATAATAACATAAACCAACTATGATCCACTTAACACATCCAAATTTAAGTTATTTTGACACGTATAAACTCAATTCATGTCTTTTTGACCCGTTTAAGCTAAACTTAGATAATTAAAGTCTATTTTAACCAAAAAAAGCTATAATAACATAAACCAACTATTATCAACTTAACACATCCAAATTTAAGTTATTTTGACACGTATAAACTCAATTCATGTCGTTTTGACCCGTTTAACCTAAACTTAGATAATTAAACTCTATTTTAGCAAAAAAAAGCTATAATAACATAAACCAACTATGATCCAGTTAACACATCCCACTTTAATAATACACTTACCTGTGTAAATGACTGAGGAGTTTGTTCGTGATCATGATCAAAAGAAGTCGTCCCTGCAGATGATGATGGTTTAAGCATAATGCCCCTAATATGTCCACGCCGTTGTCCCAACACCGACTCAAAAATATTAACTTCATTCGGCGCTGATGAACCACTTTCTTCATTTTGGGTTTGGCTTAGCTCATCAAACCTTTCCTTTAATTGATTTTGTATTAATTAACAAAAAAATATTAACATATTTATACAAATATATATATATATATATATATATATATATATATATATATATATATTTGAAAGCTATACTATCTAGAAATATTTACATATTGTTGCTCAGCTAACTCGCTATCAAATGTCCCATCTTTTTCAGTATGAGCATCATGAAACGTCTCAAGTCTGCTTTTATTCTGCGTTTAAAGAGTATATTATATATTCAAAAATAATAATATATAATACACAAATATATAAAATTAAATCATGTTCAACAATTTTTATTAGAGTTGATTTCAATTTTACTCCCCGAGGTTTGACAAAAGTAACCATTTTCCTCCAAAAGTTTAAAAACATCAATTTCAGTCCAAAGTTTCATCATTTGTTTCAATTTCAGTCCAAAAGTTTTATTATTTTGGATTCAAGTTGAAACAACTAATGAAACTTTTGAACTTAAATTGAAACAATATATGAAACTTTTGGATGTAAATTGATATTTTTAATCTTTTGGAGGAAAAGTGTTATTTTTGTCAAACGTCAGGGTGCAAAACTGAATTTAACTCTTTTTATTAAAACCTAAAATTACACAAATTATACTAAAAATTATGTTCAACCTACTAAAAATTAACATCTAAATATGTTTCAACCATACATTAACATAAACAAGTATAAAATTGTGTTTAAACAAAAAAAATTACCTTCTAACTATAAAGAAAGGTAGAAATGTATTAGCGGCGACGGTGGTCGAGATCTACGACAAGAGCAACCATGGTAGTAGCAGCAGGTCCACGGTGGTGGTCGTCACGGGATGGTGGTGGTCGGATTTTGAGAGAAGGCGGAGAGGTGACCGGAGGTTGAGCAATGTGGTGAATGGAGCTTGAAGAAGGTGGTGACCGGAAGTGGAGGAGAGGTGGTCGTCGCCCGGTGGTTGTGAACTGGTGGTCGCCGGAGGTGGGGGAGGCCTGGTGGTCAGAATATGCTGTTGAAGGTGTGGTGTGGAGGGAAAGATAGGAAATGGAGGGGAAAACCCGCCTTTTATCAGATCTGCATCAATAGCGGCGACTTGTCGCCGCTAATAGTCAAAAAATGTCGCCGCTAATGGTCCTTGTGTACGGTGGAACCCTGGCCGTCAGATCTAGCGCACTTTCAACGGCCAGATCTTAGTAGGGAAAAAGCAAACGGATCGTCACTTAATAGCGGCGACTGTCGCCGCTATTGGTGTCGCCGCTATTGCTTCATGTCGCCGCTATTGGTGTCGCCGCTATTGAAGACATTTCTTGTAGTGATAGTTAAGATATGCTTACAAAGGGGCTGTTAGTTAAATTCTGAATGAGTAAATGTTGAACAATTAATAGGTCTGAATCATTAAATGCGGAACCAGTAAGAGATCTGAATAATTAAAAGTTAGTATATTGTTTAACAATTCAAAGGCAAATGTCTGACCAATTCAGAGAAAAGCTCTTAACCACAGAATCAGTATAATGCTTAACTATTCAATGACAAAAGTGTTTAACCATTCAGAGACAAAATTGCTTAACAATTCAGAGACAAAAGTGTTTAACCATTCAGACATCTACTCACAAAACAAACACTCTGAAACATTAAATGCTAAACCATTCAGACATTTAAACTATTAAGAGGATGAAACAAACAGCCCTTAAGGCTCAGTCAATGTTGGTTAATTATGGTCAAACAAAGTCATAACTTACTAAGACCTAAAATGGGCTAATGTTGATCAATCTTGTTCAATGGAAGTCAATCTAGGTTAATTTTAGTCAACGGAGCTCAATTTTGTTCCTTAAGACCCAATATGGCCCATTAAGGTCATTTAAGCAAGAAATAACCTTCCCTCATCATTGTCTGATTATTCACGATATGATGGTTTTGAATTCTTCTTGTTTATCACCAAGATATTCTTGTGGTGAATCATTGGTGAGTTCATCGTCTCGAGTCGCTCAAACTTTAGCTAGATATTGTTCTTGATTCGCACAACCGTGTGAAGGTAATCCCCTTAACCCAACTTTCATGGGGATACGAATCAACGAGATGAATTAATAGCGTATTAATGGTATGATGTTATGGATGAAAAACAGGTTTAGTTTGCGTTTTGGTTCGAGTCGTTTACGCGTATGAATGTGAAGGTATAAAGTGAGAAGAAAATTTGGCCAAAAACAAAGATTATGGCAGACTGTTCGGTTATCCAGCGGCATCGACCAGTAGGGATGGCAAAGCTTGGAGATATGGACCCATGGCCTTTTAAATTAACTCAATCGGATTTCATTTGGGTAGTTTTGAGCTACTTAAATGCAAGCACGCAAAACAGTAAATTCCGACTACCCTTTATATCTAGAACGATGGAAAGTGGTGGGGCTTGTAGAACTCGACAGTATGGACCCAGCGGCCGTTTGAATCACTTATATATATCGGAGTTCTTTTGGGCTAGTTTTGAGCTATTCATATATACACACGTAGAATGATACATTTGCATGTAGTTATGTTTCAAGTCGTTCCTTATTGTGGGTTGATTTGCTAATGTAATGATATGTGCTAAACTATATGTGTTTGTATCAAGTAAAATGATAACTATATATATTAGATGGGCCTTTGTATATATTATTAGTTAAATATGAAAAATTTTATGTTCATATATGTATGCGTGGTACAAATGTAAGTTGAGATGATAAGAGCATGATGTATATAGATACATATGTTTCAGTTATGAATGATATGTTGTCTTTTTTATGGCGTGAATGGTTTTGCATAGAAACGGGTCAACAGAGATGAGAAACCTCTTAAAGAGGCATAGATATAAAGTCGTCTTCAAGAGGCATAGTTGAAATCCTCTAGACTATATTGCGCTTTGTGTATGGTCAGTCCTTGGGCAATTGATAGACCCATATATCATATGCATAGATCATATTATGTAATTGAAGAATGTTTATGAATATATATATATTATATATATATATATATATATATATATATATATATATGTGATGGAATATGATAGTATATGTATGTATGATAATGATTAGAAATGTTGTGACAACATTCTAGTTTAGAATAAAAAATATGACTCGCTCAGCTTTGTTGACTTTTATAAGTATATCAGTTTGAACGACAAAAAGGGGTGAAGATACTTGAGCTTCTTGGTCGTACGAAAAAGCTACACTACCTTTACGAAGATTGTCATTCCTTGATTTTGCTTCGTGTATAAACTAAATTTATTTAGTTTTAAACTGTAAATCACAGCTATAGTTTTGGATACTCCCATTATAAGTTTATAACTCAATAAGATTTATTAAGATCAAAACATGGTTAATATTGGCCAATGAAGATCAATCACAATTAATCTTGATTGAAAATCAATATTGGTTTATTAAGACCTAATATCGCCCATTAAACCCTACCATGCCCATTAAAAGGCCGGGTATCATGACTCTTACAATCCAATATGGTTAATTTAAAGATATATTACCATTATAACTATATAAGACCTAATATGACTTATTCTTGGTTGATAATGGTCAATCTTGGTGTTGAAAGTTAATCGCATTCACGAAGACCTACTATTGCTCATTTAAGGCTTATCATGGTTGATTAAAGTTAATCATGACCAATCAAAGCCAAACTTGATTAAATAAATTCAATCATGGTCAACCAAGTTTGACTAATATTGACCTTAATTGGTCATGATTAACTTTGTTTGTCAACATTTGATTTTGTTCAACGCTTGTTACTTTGATTGATTTTTTTTTACCAAATTTTATCATGGACTTTCTTTGATTAGTAGCGTCAATTTGTTATTAGCGACATAGGTTTTTTATCACGATCCAAACGATTGCAGATCTTAGTAAACTCGATGTTACAAAGAAATTGACCATCACAAATCATTCAAACAATAGTTTATTTTAAAAAAAAATAGAAGTTAATTAATTCTCAAAACCTCCTAGTGGCATCCCGAACATGTTTGGATCCATAAAATTGCTAAAAGTATCAAAAAAACTACAAACTATTATCCAATATTCATAAAAAATAAAAAAACAACTTCATAAATTCATAAATTTCAAATGAGAGCCTAGTCCTAAAACATATTCAACAAAACATGAAACATCACCATCATCTAGCAATGCAACAAGTTCTACATCAACTGATATGCGAATCAAAACATTTTCGTGACATACCTTAAATAAACTTCTCAATAAAGTAATTCATACTAGAAACCTCAATTCTTAATGTATCTCACAACAAAACAGATGGCTTTCGACAAAAATAAAATTTGTCAAAAAGTAGTGTATACCATTAGTAATTTGTTAGTGGTGGTTAGTTTTCTAGTAGTGTGTAGAAATTATTATGTTTAAATCAACTAAGACATTTAAAAAAAGGTTGATTTATCTGTTTACAGTGAAAACTTGTCATTAAGGATTCAGGAAGCAAATACCTTAATCAACTCCTTTTATGTCAACCTAAAACAGTCACACTTCTAATGCTTATATGTGATCTTCCAGAATATGAATAGATGTGACGGAAAATATATCACAACGCACCAGTGGTCTAGTGGTAGAATAGTACCCTGCCACGGTACAGACCCGGGTTCGATTCCCGGCTGGTGCATTTCTTTTTTATTTTATTTTTAACTTATATTTTTAATATAAAAGAATATTTGGTTTAAAAAATAAACAAATAAATACATGCAAACAATCAACACAAATGAAAGCTAAAACAAAAATAACTAGAGACGGTATATGAACAGTTTAAGTTGATATTATCCTCAAACCAAGCACACATTTTACCATTTCAACAAGATTTTTTTACATAAACGTCCACATAAAAGAGCACACTCCAACATTCGCTAGAGTAGGCGGGTCCCACTCCAAGGAGTTACAGTTTTGAACCCGAATTACCGGGTGAGATAATATATGACCAGGAAACCCACAACGAACGAAGCCACCAGAGTGAACATTCTTCGGCTCGATTTAGTCTCAAAAACCTGAACAAGATATATTTGAAACGTTTATTTATAATAAGTCGATTGGGATGATGTTCTATCTACAACAAGTGAAACGGGTCGAAAGTAAGTCAATGTGCAGCTTTAATACGTAAAACTTCTTAAATCATTATATTCAAAAAATTATTGTTAATGGAAGTAATGTAATTTTGTAATCAAATTTGAGACACCAACTATGTGTAAGGATTAAAAATAAAATTTTGATAACAAATTTCTTGAGAGTTAAGTCCAACCAAAACAATGCAAACAATTTACCTGCTTTGACCCGTAACCCAGTCCGCTCGACCCACCCATTCTACCATGTCTACTAGGAAGCAGAATATACAACCAAGTTAAAAGACAGAACTTAGGCAGCTGAATGATGAGCAGATATGCATTACCATTTTGAATTTATCCATCGTTCCAGATAGCATACCTCTTGACGAGTCCATATCGTTCCCCTGATGAAAGTAACAAAGATCAATTAACTGTTCAAGATAAATACAGACAAAAGATCTATAAATTACAGGCATACCATTCTATCCAACATACGGTTATGACCCTCCACTTCTTCATGGATATCACCTGTCAACTATTGAAATAACCAGGTTAGTTTTACTGGAAATTAATCTTGGATTTATCAACTCACAGTGAAAACAGAGGGTTGTTTTCATCAGCACATATAAACTATGCTAATGATGTATGGTATTCGAAAATCGTAAACTTTGCAATTTTGAACTGAACGATTCTCTCAACACTAGCAAAACATGATCAAAGCGACACTATAATCTCGAGATTAAAATTTGCATACCCTTTTCAGCATAAGAACTCTATCTTGAAGCCCATCCACTGCTCTATCATTCTCCTGTTCATCAATTTCATGGGACGAGTAAGAAGAAGTGGCCCTAAGACCACCATCTTCAATGTCATCAAACAGAGCAGATCTGCTTCCACGAGCATCCCTAATGTACATTTAATCAAGATTTTATGACTAAAATCAACAAGTAATATGTCGTTTTCAAAAACATTCAACATGTAATAATAGTATTCAGAACATTAACCCCTTATCATAGTTAATAGAGCGTCATGTTACAGCGTGCAGTCACCTTCTAATGTCTACAAATTGCAATCAGCTATGGCTTGCAACAAATGCAAAAGGCCCATTTTGCAATATTTTCAATAAAGGAACTTAAAATGTATTGATGAGTAAATTTATAGAGAGCCTGGATTTGGGAGAAGACCTATAAAAGCGGTGATCCCCATTCCAAAATACCAAAGCTCAGAATCAGTCATAGATCCACAGATCTCAAGCATGGACCAATCATTAAGCTACGCTAAATTATCTCCAATAAACAAGAATTCCAAATCTATTAGGTTCTAACTTAATCTCAGTACTTCAGGCATTCCAACAGGGAATATCAACACAAGATATAAATCAGTGCAGACATAGATCTACGAGCAGAAGGCCCAATTTGTAATATTTTCAATCCGAAACGGGAATTTAAAGTGTATTGATGATCGAATTCATCTAGGGCATCGATTTGGAAAACGACCGATAGAAATGGTGTTCCCCATTCCCAAAATGCCCAAGTTCATAGTCACTCCTAGATCCACAAAACTCAACCATAGATCAAACAACAAACTATGCTAAATTATCCCCAAAAAAAAACAGAAATTCCAAATCCTTAAGGCAACCAACTTAATCCCAGTGCTTCAAGCATTCCAACAGAGAATATCAACATAAAGCAGTACAGCTATAGATCCACAAGCAACATGAACAGAATCCAACCATGCTTAATGCTCAATTTCAATAAAAATCAAGTAAACTCATGAGTAATTTGTCAATCACTCATGTAATCAAGATCTAAAAAACGAAACCCTAGCACGAATTTACTGATCTAGGCAGAAAACCACACAAATAAACAAAATTTGACATCGAATCAATAAATTTAGTAAACAAAACAGAACAACCTTCGAGTATTCATAGCTCTGGCGGATTAAACAGTCGGTGCGTATGAATCTGCAGAAAATTCAACAATCAGTTGAAACCATCAATCTTCGTTAGGGTTTAATCAATCATAAACAACAATCAGAAATGAAAGTTAAAATCATCATATGAATCTAATAACAAAGGGGAAACACAGATCTCCGGCGACATTCATCGGAGCCGATGGAAGAAATTAATAAAAAATTAAAATCAAAATTAATGAAAAAGAAAGAGTGATCGGTTGCTTACCTGTGGGGGAAAATCGGATGAACGTCCACCGTTATGAGAAACGATAAATAATATTTTGGGACTTTTATAACTCATCTATGTATTTTTTTTATACATTTTATTTTTTTCTGCATATTCTCTACGTATTTTTTTTCTATTATTAAGGGAATTTAATAATCCGATTTATTTTTTTTTTTTTTTTGTTACTTACGAATACATGCTTTACTTCACACGTCTATGAAATTTCTAAAATCATCATATGTAAAACCATATATATTATTATAAGATGTATGAATTCATAACATATAATTGTAAAGTTGATCACTTTACTATCTGGAATTTTTTTGATGAAAATAAAAAAGTTTAAATAATTATATTATAATCAAAACTATTATAAAAATGAGTAATAATAATTGAGTATTATAAAGATAGATGGTTTGATTATGTTATTTTGGGCTGGTGGGTATATTAGAAGTCTACAACGTCCCGCGGTGTTAAGTTGTACGGAGTTGTTAACAGACGTGAAATACCAACATACTTGGTGCGTGAAGGACGGAAGGGTTTATAGTTTTTTTTTTTTCTTTTTTCTTTTTTTTTCTTTGGGGGGGGGGGTGACAACGAACGTGAAATCAAATTTTGTTTTAGTTTTTTGGTTTAATTGATAAAGGATATTATTACACTAGATTATAGAATCATACAATTAGCTTCTCTGAGTATTATGGATATTAATCTATTAATTAACTCATGTTATGTGGCAAAGACGATATGAGTTAGAAGTATTTTAATTTGAATGACGGATAACTATGAACCGATTAAATTGATGTTGGGTGGTTGTTAGCTATAGATGAACTACATTCATATGAATAATAATGAGTGTACATATCACTTGTGACGTAAATCAAGGAATAGTGAAAGTTAAAAATAACATTCTATTGTATAAATTTTTGAGAAAATACTCCTACTTTAATAAAAAGTTAACCAGAATAGACACGTGTCAGCATCATATTTATTCTTATTAATTTTTTCTTATTATCTCTCCTATTAAATAATAATATTAATTAATAAGAATATTAATTAACTTTTTTTAGATTAAAAACTTTTTTTAATAAATTAAGAAAGATATTTTTATTAAGGTTATTTCTAAAGAAACACATTTTTATAAAATAAATTTTTTTCTAAAACATCAAAATTTAAAAAAATATAAGAAAATATTTTTAAAATAGTGTTTTAAAAAGGTAAATTTTTACAAAAAAATAAATTAAAATTGGAAGTTATAATAAAAAAGTTTTTAAAAATGGTATTTTTTTATGACATTTGTTTTGAAATAAAATTTTCATTCTATTTATAATAATAAATATTTAAATCATATCTTATCTTAGAATATCGTCTTATAATTAAAAAAAGTTTATTTTATTTAATATTTTTTATTTAACATGTGTATTACACAGGTTTACTAAAATTAGTTGCATAAATAGTTTGTGTGGTTTGATTAAATTGTATAATTGGTCCCTAGATTTTTTAAATTGTAAAGTTAGTTTAAACTTTTCTTTAGTTATTACAAATTTGGTTCTCAAATTTTACAGAAGTGCAAAATCAGTCCAAATTTTTATATGGGCGTTATACTTTTGTTTCCTAAAATTAAATTTAAAATTTAGTTTAAATTTTATAAAAATACATAAAAAATGAATGAATTTAGCGTGAGAGACCAAACATGCAATGATTACACAAAAGTTTGGACTATCTTTGTAATTTTTAAAGTTTGGGGATTAAACACGTAATTTGATTTTAAACCACAGGGACCATTTATGCAGTTTTTTCTAAATTTTAAGAAAAATATAACTGAACTCATGATATGAATTCACACTTTAAATATTTTAAACACTACTTTTTCTACTCTAATAAAATAACACGTGTTAGACTCATATTGCTTTTCATAAAAATTTTATTACTTATAGTATTTATTCATATGTAATTTTAATTATATCTTATCTGAATATATGATTTTATAATTAATAATTTTTTTACTCTATTTAATAATTTATTTATTCAAATCGTGTACTACAATGGTTATTAAAACTAGTTAACATATATATACATATCAAATTAGATGTCTATTTGAAGTGAAAAATATTGTTTTTTATGTTATAATTTGTTTGATTAACTATTAGGTTATCTTCGCGTGTTCCGATTGACTGGTGTTCAATAAAATTTATATAAAATGTAAACAAATATGACATGTATTTGTAATTGAAGAAAACATTAGGTCAATCTTTAAAAATAATCTTTAAAGAAAACGAAAATGAATTTTAAGATGAAAAAAGTAGAAGCATATTATATTTGATGTGAGTCGGTTTGAGTAAAATTTGCATTGAAATTTAGAAAAAATAAATATATCGTAATGATATAAGTGGAATTTAGGAAAAAGAAAAAATTACAGTAAATGAAGGGTAAATTTTTTTTTTGAGTAAATGAAGGGTAAAATAACATAAAAAAAAAAACTAAACGATAATACAAATACACTAATTGAGTTGTAAGCATGTAATTCCCGAAATTAACGTCATTATAAATAGAAAAAAGAACAATAGGTCATGAGTCGAACCCGAGTAAAGTGATTTGTTTGACGGAGAATCACATATACGCTAGCTATGATTTTAAGATAGTTAGTATATACTAAACAAGTACGTTGTTATGACGTAGTATGTTATTGTGTCATGCGTCATAACCATATGCGGAAAAAATATTTTTTTCGTTTCTCTTTCATTATTAAATAATATACATTTATTAAATTGTACTTATTTACTTTTTTAAATTTTTTGTTTAAACTTAATATGTTTATTATTTTATTTTAATTTTTTTATAGTATCATTCACTATTAGTATTATGGTTCATCTCTATGTGTATATGTTTTTTAAAAATTTCTTGTTCATATGTTATAGGTTACTAAAAATTAGTTACTTTCGACTTCTAATTACGTACGTAACGATAAATTTACTTTATAATTAAAAATTTTAAATTGTTTTTATTTATATAATTTCATATTTTACTTTAATTTATAAACTTTTAAATCCATATGATACTTAACCAATTACTTGTTCAAGTATTTTGCCAGCGTCTATGTTAGTATTTTGTATTCCTCGTCATATCATACGGACAACATCTAGTAATTAAATAATAGATAATTTTGTACTCTTTTGTCCTCCAACATTGGTGCAAGTCTACAAGATAATCTTTCTTGCCTTTGGGCTTGAGGTTTCTTAATTTGGGCCTGCTTAGCCTTGGGTTGTGGTTATCTTCGACATCTAAAGCTTTTGTACTCGTGGGTGTTTTAATAATTTTTTTACACACTCATGTAACCGGTTTAAGTAGACGTCCACAAACATATATATGTATAGCTGACCATATATGATAGTGGGTGATGTGATTTCATATCCTTCTTATATATTATAGTTACAACAACTAGTACATGTGTTTATACGGTTGTTATATTTTTATACTTAAAATTAGATACAACACCTGTGGCGAACCAAAGAAATTCTTTTATACGGGGCAAAAATGGGGCAATTGCGTATTTTTAGGGCGGGGCGTTCGGGAATTTTTCATACATATAACACTAAAAGAAATTTTTACGGGGGGCGACAGCCCTATACAATACTATGTATATGTGTGTGTGTCTACATATAATCTTAGTACATAAATATGATTATGGTTTTATAAATCGAAGATCATTATACAATTGTGATGGATCATCCAACAAAAATATTATTTTCTTCTAAAAGCAAGTGATTCACACATTTTAGAAGAGTATAACCACGAGGTTGTAGAATGAGAAACTTAAATATTATATTTACAACATTTTTTAACATCTCATCTATTATAATATTATACTACTGTTTATGATAGGACTTGAACCCTGATCTTAAAAAAAAAAACACCATGTTGCACACCAAGATACAACCACACTTAAAAAGACCCTTATGGTTCACAATAAAATTTATTATAAATAAACTAAATGAAAACTTTCAACATTTGTCTTTCATCATTACGTTAGTCACGAATGAAAAGAGAGTTTGATTGTGACATCATTCTAGTTTTTGAAAATAAACTAAAAGAAAAAGCAACTTCTATGATAACTTTCTTAATTTTTAAAAAAGTAAAATCATTTGTAAACTTTATAAACAAATGCAATTATCAAGATAAATTTTATGCAATTTTAAATTTCGTACTATAGAAGTGTAAATAGTTTGACGTAATTAAAAATGTAAGGATAACTATAGCATCATATGTATTGTCAAGGTTTGTCGAAATTTTAAGATCAACAAGTTATGGGAATTAAAGATAATGTAGCTCGAAACGTTTAAAATGGTGTAATATTCTATAGTTTTTTCAACTGGATACCATAAGTTTACTAGTAACATGTTTACATGATTAAAAAGTAGTTTACATTTTTTAATTTTTAAAATGCAGGAGATGACTTGTGACTTACGTCCATATTATTGTATAAGTGAAAAAACGACAAAGAGAAGTAGTTCCCAGGTGCGGCGTTCGGCGGAAAATTATTTGTTTAAGTATCAACCTTTGAAAATTAGACTATCGACCATTTGGACCCACCAAACATCGAATAATTGCGCACGAACACTTGATAATATTAAATTTGTTAAACAACAGTTACGAGAAAGTTTGGTGTTTTTGATAATAACTTTATTTAACAGTAAATAATGAAAATGATGAATTCGCCCTATAGAATGTTTTGACACCCTTAAAATTGCAATTTTAACTAGTAATTTGAGATGTGCTATAAAGCTAGCAAGTTAGTAAAGAGAGGATAAAAAACATAAAATTACTATCGCGTTACGCTGTCAGGTATATAATCGTCAATGGTGTCATGTAACTTAGCAGAATTATGTGATATAGAGAGGTGTTTGATATGATGTTTTGGGTTATCCCCATGCATGCTTAAAACTCACTTGAAGATGATGAACAACTAAGACCAAAAGGCCGCTGTGTGATTCTTAGGGTTGCAAACACCATGCCCACTCGGGGTTGTGCTATGAGTGCTGAGCGTATGGACCATGCCCAATGGCCTTATAAGTTAGGATTAATCTATTTGTACTAAAGATTAATCATTTACAATTACTGATAGTGACTAATTAATTTTTTATTTTATTTAAACTATATATTTTTTTTCTTTTATAACATTTACGATATCTATAGTATATAATAAAATAGTAACTAGAATAACACATGATACTCTACTGTTACTTCTTAAAAACAATTTCCCGTCTAAACTAATATATTATTTTAGTCAAGTTTTGTATTTTAAGAAACTATATTAATAAATTATTTTGTGTTTAATTTATTTTTTTTATATTATCAACTAAATTGTGTAATCATATGTTATTTTGAATTATACATACTTTTTTAGTCAAACAAGGTTAATTGGAAAAAGTTAAAGAAAAATATTTATTGATATATTTATATATTTTGGGTTAGTGTCAATTTAAGACAACTAATTTTTTTATTTTACACGGGTCAATTATATGTATATTATCCAAAGAATTATTCGAATATATATAACTTAAAAATATAACTTTTTATTTTTATTTGTTTTATATAATACGTAAATTGATCATACAAAATATTTATACATTTATGAATTATATAGTTTTCATATATATTTTCAACTCGTGTATTACAGGGGTATCTAACCTAGTTATGTATATATAAATCCACTTTTATGATATTTTATATTTACCTATAATTTTGATGCAAAATCTAATCCTAAAGTGCTTGTATTTAATGTAAAGTTTTTAATATATTGTCTTATTATGATAAATAGGTGCAAACGAGCCGAGCTACTCGAGATCCGATTGTTAAAAAGCTTGAAACGAGCCGAGCCTTATCGAGCTCGAGCCATGCCCGAGCCTAAAAAAAAGCTCATTTAGTTATCGAGCCCGAGCTCGAACTTCACATATCGAGCTCGAGCCGGCTCGCAAGACTCAACGAGCTTTTTACGATATATTTTTTATGAGTATCGATTCATAGTCGAACCCGGCTCCATTACAATTTATTATTTCTTTAGTTACTTAATTTAAATATATAATTAATATATCTTTATATATAACTTAATATATTGTAGCTAGCTGTTTGTTGCATAAATATAAATATATATAGCGCAAGAATCAAATGTTAAACCTCTATTATTGCGAAAACCGTACAAACTTTTGAAAATCAATCAAAATCATTATTTTTTCTTATTAGAATAACATCATTATACACACACAATGTTATCTTCATTTATGTATATGTGTAAATTCATAAACGTAAAAAAATTACGACAAGTGTAAGTTACTTACACCTATGCAAATATTTACAAGGTGTAAGTAACTTACACCGGTCGTAACTTTTGTACACTTGTGAATTTACACATATAAATAAAAGAATATAACGTTGTGTATATATAGTGATGTTATTCCAAACAAGAATAATAATGATTTTGATTGATCTTCAAAATTTAACATGATTATCGCAGTAATAGAGAATGATGAACTTTTAAAACTAGTTATATTATATGAGAATGGTAAACTTTTAAGTACAACCTATGTTATTTACAAAGAAGTTATTAAAGTTTTGTAAATATTTTGTGTTTTTTATATATTTGAATTTGTCATGTAAATTTATTCTATACATATTTTCTTAATTCTCACGTTTTTACACATTACAGACTTATATTTCTATGACTATTACATTTTAAATGTATTTAATGATAATTTTATTTTTTCAACCTGTGTAACACACGTGTAGTTAGACTATTATCATATAAATGGTCAAATAGAAAGGCTTTTAAAACTAAAAAAATATAAAAAGTAATATAACCATAGATCTCCTTAATTAATGGTTAAAATCAAATTTTTGAAAAAAGTTTGTTAGAAGGGTATTTTATAAATAACCATTTTTTTGACTTTTTACAAATTCTCCTATTTTTTAAAAACATTTTATAACTTTTATGTATGATATTATTTTTTTTATAAAAATTACACCCTAAAACGAACGTTTTTTTATCTTTATAACAAGTACGGTATTGTTATATAAAAAAGATAAAAAAATTCACATTTTAAAGCTCATAACTTATTATTGTGTCTTTAATGCAGTACATTATGTCTTTTTGTTAGTTATTATGTATTTGTTAATACTATTTTGTTTTTCTAAAATAATGAAAATTTTAATATATAATAATAAAATAACATTATTGTGTATCTCTAATATGTAAAATAAAAAAATAAATTAACAACTAATTAATCTGATAAATTAAAAACAATGAAAAAATAACATAATGTCTCTTTGTGTCTTTTGATCCTCATTGTGTTATCTTAAATACAATGAGTATCAAAACATACATTGGTGAAATAAAAACTATTGTGTACTTCTAATGGTAAAACACAATATAGATAACAATAAGTTTATATAAACTATTACAAGTAATGATAAAAATAATACATTGTGTTATTTTCAATACTATGAGTTTTGAAAATTATATTAGTGATAGTATATTATTATGTTATTCTAATTGTAAAACAAATAACAAGTTTATAATCTATAAAAATAATGACAAAAAATAATACAAAATAATTTAAAACATAAAAACAATGATTAATACACATAATAAATTATGTATAATGTATGATACAATAAACTGATATTTGACACAATAAACGTATATATAAGACACAATAAACGTATAAGAAACAATAAGCTAACGTATTTGACATAATAACCAAAATGTACTCATTTTTAAAACAATAGAAGAACACGTATGAAGCCCACAATTTTTTTAAGCTTTTTAAATCAACACATCTTTTTTACTATAAGCTACCGTAAAATAAAAACCATTCTCCTACCTAAAATCTATGATAAATAAGGATCATTAAGAGAAAATGGGTAATTAAGGGAACTTATGATGATGCGGTTCTAAAACAACGGTTTGATCGTGTCTCAAAAGTTTAATGGAATGTTGATTTTTTAACCGAATGGCATGTGCCTCAGCGGCACTAAGGCGTGTAAGAAAGTAATTGCCTTCCTATGTGGTTACGGTAAATAAAAAGTGTAGATTTAATAGTATGATTATATCGGTGCGAGTTAGTTATTCCTTAAAAAAAAAAGAAAGAAAAATGATGACTTTGTTAGCTTGAAAGACTATTGATGCCTACATACAGCCAATGATTAGCTAGAGATTGCTTTCATTAATCCAATAATCCGTGAGTGATTCCAGGCTTCCTATAAACTAATTTGATTTATCTTACACAATTAATAGGCAACAAAATGTCATCTCTGAGATTGATGAGTATATATGGCAATACAAAATTGACAATCTTGATGAATTCACTCATTAAGGATATATATCATCATATGATCTTCATTTTCCCTCGAATCTAATTATGAATATAACCAAAAGCAACCGACTGAAGGTCTTCACCATGGTCCCTATAACCCCATTGCTGCTGGTTGCTGCTTATTTGCATGTCCAAAGATTCAATTGAGTAACTTGAACCTTCTTCAAAACTTGAAAACGACCCGTCTTCTTCTTTCATAAGCGAATTCTTGTAGTTTTCTGCTATAGATTTGATGTTCATGTCGTCGTTCATCGCGTTTGGATTAAACTGATGAGACATGTTGGTCCATGAATTTTCTGATTGTTGAAACCAGTTCTTGATTTCTTGTGTTTGTTGGTAAGAAGGGTGTCTTCCATTGATGGGATTATTATCATCAGAATATATGGGCACATTTAGTTGTCTTTGAGCTGCTTGTTCTCTTAAGGAAACTAATTGTGATTGTAAACTGACCACCTGTACAACAAGAAAATATAACACAGCAATCATAAGCATGAAATTTAGCTACAAATAACTAGCATGAAACTTAGCTTATATGATCGATGAAGATAAAGATTAGAGTTTTTAGTTGGAAAAATTAAAACAAGATTAGGGTTTTCAATCAAGACTTATCAAGATTATCCTATTCAGTTGTAATAACCAAGAACAAGATTAGAGCTTTAAGTTGGATTAATCAAGAGCAAGATTTCAATTGGAAAAATAATAAAAGGATAATAGTGGCCGAACCAGAACTTCAATTCTTACTTTTTGGTTACCACAAAGATTTTCTTCTATACCGACTATAAGTATAGAATTCAACTCATGTTCTTATTGAAAAGACTCATTTTTTTAAAAATTCATTGAAGGTTTTCTTGGTTCCGCCCTAGAGTTTTCACATCAACATAATTATGAATTACGAACCTGTTGTTGTAGCGCAAAAATATGCGAAACACATCCATAAATGGGATCTTGCAGCCTAGCTTGAGCTTCATATGCTATCGTAGCCGCAGCTTCGGGCCGATCACAAACTGGCAGGCTTGCAAGAAGCTTAGAAACATTACTTGCACCAAAAACCCTGTGGATGGCAGCAAACTGTGTAGCCCCTTGTTCATGACAGAAATAAGGTGCAAACACACAACCCTTTACACATTTTCTTCTTAGGAACTTGCAGGCACCACATGGAGAACCTGATCCTGTCATTAGAATATTTCAATCTTTATGCAAACTTTAAGTTCTTGATAAGTTTAAAGGGTGTATATTTCTTTTGATGTTGGTGAAAACATTATGATCACCAAGTTTATAAATACGGAAGAGGAAGGTGATGGATGGTATTGTAGTGAATATTTAATTGCAAAGTGTTCCCTTGATGGCCAACAGTTTTAATTATTATAAATTTTATTAAATTTAGAAGTGAGAGAAGTGTAAATGTTTTTCAATATTAAATCCCACAACCAAAGTACCAAACCCCTTAATTAATTGGCTTTCCTTTATATTTTCTTTACTTTTGAGATTCGAGTTCAACCCCTTAAAGACAAAAGAGCTAGCATGAATCAAACACACCCTCATCTCTTCAAATTTTTAGGATTTTTTATATAGCTATCACGAATATTTGTAATACATATGTATACAGAGTTGTTTCAAAAACTCGTTAAAAATTAATATAAATTGGAAATTTTGTGTTTCAGACTATTTGATTAGATAGATTAAATAACCTTGTTTATAACCGCGCTACATATAAATAGAAAATCCAATTGGTTCCAATATATTCCTCAACCGATGGGGTTCATTTAATTTTGATTCACTTGATCATACATCAAGTTCTTTTTTATGCTAAGAAGAAAAGTGGATGAGAAATTAAACAAGGAGACAGTCCAAAAGAAGGAAGAAATTGAGCCTAAAATAGCTAAATGATAATCCATATGTACTATTGTTTTTCAAACACATGAAGAATCACTATAGGCTTAAACATTTATATTTTCGTAACAAATCATGAACAAACTTAATTCAACCAATAACAATTCACAAGTCGATGTACAAGGCATTAAGCATACATTTACAACTTTAGAATGCTCGTTTAATACATAACCAATAACTAAAATAACTAAAACCGGATATACTGATTTTCATTTTTAATAATCAAATCTTTCGATTAGGGTTCGGTAGTTGTTTAAAATAAACCAAATCATGCACAAAATTATTTCAACCTAAAAAGAAACATGATGCATCTATAAGTATGAATGTTTTTGTCTCTTAGGCGTCACAGAGTCAATATTAGAAAAAGCCAGGGAAAGTCCGGGAAAAATAAGGGTTGACTGGAAACACCAAGGTCCAGGTTCCGAGATGCTACAACCTTGTGAGATTTCACTGGGATTTATCAATCACACCTCCACAAATTGAAAACTAAATTGGAGAAAATGGGGTAACAATAAAAACCTGAGATGATACCCGTAAAATTGAAATAAACTAAAAAAAACTAGAAAAAAAATCAAAAGTGATGTGATGTGATATTGATGTGTCACATGGGAAAAACAAGATGGTTACCGGTGACCTTATAGGAAAGTCTGAAGCATATGTAACACTTGTGCGTCATTAATAGGGATTCACAAAGTCAAACCTCGTAAAATTCACTAAACTATTTGATTCAATGCAAGTCGATCAGTTTGATATTCAAACAATTTGGTTCATGGTTTAGTTTTAACAATTCAATGGTTCAACCCAGTTTGAAACTAAAAGTTGATCGTTTAACTGTAACTATTTATTTTTTTTAATATGTTGTTATGTGTGTGTGTATATATATATGTATATATGTTAATCCTGAATCATATTTTATCGTTTTAAAAGTTTATATTTTAATATAAACTAAAGAATTTGATAAAAATGGTTTAAATCATCAAATTGTAGTAGAACCTGCCACTTCGACCGACCAACCAACCCCATGTTCAGTTTTCATTTCCCGGATCTGTAGTTAGTCGTTTGATTTTTTATCTTTATTAAAATAACACAATGAGACCATAAACATCCCTAATATTAACTATCATATATATATATGTGTGTGTGGTAGGGTTCACTTGAGAACCAATTTTAATTTAAGAATTTGAGAACTAATTTTTGTAATTTAAATTACTAAAACTTTTTCATACATTATTTTTTTTTTTTAAATTATACCATTAAATCACAAATTATTTTGTCTTTAATTTTAGTATATTACTACATTAAAAAGAAAAAAATGTACGTAAATATTACATATATGTAGTATTACGATAGAAAATAAATATAATATGATGTCCTACACATATGTAGTTTGATATACTACATATATGTAGCACATATGTAATACATAAAATATTATTCCTAGATAAATATATATAAAAAATTCTTGATACTATGATGCAATTTTTTTTTAAAATAATATTATATGAAAAAATTATAGATGTTTAAAGAAAAAATAGGATTAATTCTAAAGTTCTTAAATTAAAACTAGTTTTCACATAACTATTTCCTTAATAACATAGGTTTTAATAATTCAAAGTGAAACATATACTTTTATATGTAATATTAAATTGCATACGTTTCAATAATTCAGAAGCCATGTGCAACACACAGAGAAGTGCATTTGATAGATTTGATTCCTAGGATCATCTGATCAGGTGTTCTTGATTCATTAAATAATAATGATGCTTCAAACGTTGATAATTATACATATAAAGACACCTAGACACACAAAAGGTACCCACAAAAATCATGATATATATATATGGTTTGCAATTATTTGAAACACTTAAATATCTTTAATCTCCGAGCTTCAAACTCTACACATACATGATACATACATATATATATTGATCTGATTTTTCATTAGACGTGATCGATGACTACTTGGTTGGAATTACTACCTTCTCATATTATCATTCTGTGATACATCCTTTTCTAAAGATAGACATTTAAAAAATTTTAATCTACTTCTATTAATTACTTATATATACACATTACAAAATTTAAACCATTAATCTTTCAAAATAGATGAGAGTCATCATATCATTACAATATCTCTTTCAGGACTCCAGAATTTAAATATATACACATTACAAAATCTAAACCATTAATCTTTCAAAATAGATGAGAGTCATCATATCATTACAATATCTCTTTCAGGACTCCAGAATTTAAATATGAAGTTCTTGTTTATAACATTAGTACTACTAATTTTTTTCAGCTTGTAAGAGCTCTGAATATCTACTTCTCGTAGGTAGTTGTATTTTTTCTAGTGATGAACTTGAAAACCCTTGTTATAACTTGATAACCCTTGAATTTTCAAGTGAAATCAAGTTTGAGGTCCTTGTAAACATGAAAATTTTAGTACTCATTCCAAAAATTCTAATCTTGTAGGTACCGACCTATGGGATTTATATTATATATAATTAGAAGTAGATAATGAAACTTTAATAGAGAAAATAAGTTTAATTGATATCAGCTTTTTAAGGATCTACTTACTGAATGTGTGTAGTTACTAATTACCTATATTATATATTAGCTTTAGTATATCCGTGTATTACACGGGCTGAATAAATAAAATCTCTATGCTAATAAATAAAAATCCCGACACTTGTCACCATTCTATGTCATCTAATAGTTATTCATTAATTAATAACTATCTATAATTAAAATTTCAAATATATTAACTTTAAATTTTCAAATCTTTCTACTTTAATAAAAGAGTAACTTTGGGTGACACGTACCAGCATCACTTTTATTTTTATCAAAATTTTTCCGTTTCTCTCTGCTATTAAATAATTTCCTTAATTATCAATAATAATATTTAACTTTTTTTAGAATAAAAATAGGTTTTTGATAGATTTAGAAAAGAATCTTCTTATTAATGTTATTTCTAAAAAATAGTTTTTATAAAATAAGAAATTTTTACAAAACATCAAACTTTTTTAAAATTAGTATTTTGAAAAATAATTTTTTTATAAACAAAAAATAATTAAAATTGAAATTTATAATAAGAAATTTTTTTAAAATGATATTTTTTAATGCTGTTTGTTTTGAAACAAAATATTTATTTATTTTTTGGAAAAATATCATTTTATACTTAATAAATATTTATTATATTTAATATTTTATTTGTTCAACCCGTGTAATACACGGGTTTACTAAAGCTAGTGTGTAATACATGGGTTTATTCAATCCGTATAATACACAATATTTAAGATATAACTTTTTATATTATTAACCATGTAACAGTAAATTTATTTAGCTCGTGTATTACACAGGATTGTAACCTAGTGTTAAATAAAATAAAATTCTATTAATTATAAAATGATATCCTGAGATAATATTTAATTGAAATCTTTTTTTTTTATTACAAGTAGAATAAAAATTTTGTTTCAAAACAAACGTTTTGAAAAAATATCATTTTTAGTAACTTTCATATTTTAATTCCCAATTTGAATTAGTTTTTGTTTATAAAAATTTTACTTTTTGAAAACACTAATTTTAAAATATTCCATATTTAAAAAAATATTTAATGTTTTGGAAAAAATTCTTATTACATAAAAATTTGTATATTTACAAATAATATTAATAAAAAGATTCCTTTCTTAATTTATTAAAAAGATATTTTAATTTAAAAAAATTATATATTATTATTATTAATAAATGTGATTATTTATAGTAAAGAGAAATAGAAAAAATTTAGTGAGAAAGAATATGGTATGTCATGTGTCCTATTAGTTACCATTTTATTAAAGTAGGTAGATATAGATTTATTTTTGAACGTCAAATGTACAACACTGCTTAGCAAAATAAGATTTATCTTAATTGTGTATATCTATCTGTTTTCCAACTCCATCCCCATCATAAAAAAACTCACAACTGGAAAAACCCTGTGCCGCACCTCACCTCACCTCAACCACTTGGTGTTGTTAATCATGTATAAGCAACTTCAATTAAATCTTTAGAGTTCTTGTGTTCGGATTAAATGTTTTCTAGTTCAATTCCTTGGTTTATGTTATATACATTTTCCTTACACTTCAAATTAAGATATTGATTATATGATTGTATGTTAAAAACTTTGTATCCATTATAATTTATTTTAATTTTTCTCATATTTATTTTCATGTGTGCGTGTGTGTATATATAAGCATATATTTAATTGATTAGAATTAATAATCACACATTAAGGTAGCATTTCGTATGCATTAATGAAGGGCGGAAGGAAATGAATCATTGAGGGTGAATGAAAAAATACATGTTTGATTGGCAAAGTTAATGGAATGAAGGATTACATAGTTGATTTCATTCCCTTAAATTCATTTTATCCAACCCACTTTCTTTTTTTTATTCCATCCCTTCTTGTTACCAACACCACCCACCCATTCACCACAACAATCACCACCAGCCACCAAGATCGTTCGTCATCGGCAACCACCACTAGCCATGCCAACCATCAGCCACAGCCAACCACCGGCCACCATAACCGTCAACCACCCCCACCACTGCCAACCACCAACCACCATCGCCGCCGAAAACCACCGCCACCCGGAACCACCGCTGCCTCCGCCAACCACCGGCCACCACCGCCACCGGGAACCACGACCGGCCGCCGCCACCGCCGCCGCCGGAAACCACCACCCAACCCCCGCCGCCGCTGGAAACCTTCATCGACCACCATCAACACCATAACTACTTTTACAATTCATTTTTTCGTTTTTTCATACGTAATAAACAACACAAATTAATAATTTATTTCATTCCTAAAGGGTAACCAAACAGGACTATGGAATGTATTAATGATTCATTTCATTCTCTCATCTATTTCATTCACTCATTAATTCTATTCTTTCAATCATTCTATTACCCCATATCAAACAAACCCTAAGTGCTAGAAAACCATGTAATAAACTCTCGTCATTTCAGTATAAAGTTCTATTATAATTTTAGTTACACTAATAAACATTACCACAGCTTTGATCTCTTCTAATGTGAGTACGGGATCGGTAAAATCTATCTACAAAATCTTTTAGAAGTACGAATTTAGTACAAAGAAAGGGAAAGACAAATAGCGAACCTTAATAGATTTGTTTATATGTTTCAGGTCATTCTTATCGAGATTGTGCTCCATTCTAATATTCTATTCTAAAACTAATCGCTTTAAAAAAATATTCAAAACCCCTAATAATTTATCATTAATCATTGCTACACTTTCTTTTGTCTTCAATACCCACCAAAATTATTATATATATATATCCGTACAGAATATGTAAATGTATATGGGTAGGTGATATATATATATATATACACACACACATGCAGGTAGATATACATATATACATATACATATATATTGGAATTAACTTTAGTAAATTCTTGTATTATGCGTATTGAGTGAATAAAATATTAAATGAAATAAAAATTTATTAATTATAAAATAATATTTTAATAGAATTAAAAATTTTGTTTCAAAACATACGTTTTAAAAAAATCATTTTTAAAAACTTTTTTATTATAACTCTCAATTTTAATTATTTTTTGTTTATAAAAGATTTACTTTTTAACAAATGCAAATTTTAAAATATTTCGTATTTTTAAAAAATTTTGATGTTTTAGAAAAATTTCTTATATTATAAAAATTTTTCTTTTAGAAATAACATTAGTAAAAATATCTCTTTATTAATTTATTAAAAAACTATTTTAATCTAAAAAAATTAAATAGATTATTAGTAATTAATGTGATTATTTATTAGGAGACAAAATAAGAAAAAATTGATGAGAAGAAATGTATGATGTCACACGTCCTCTTAAGTTATCATTTTATTAGATTAAAAAGATTTTCCATACAGAATATAAAATATTACTAGAACACGCAATATAAAGTGGAGCGGTTGTTTTTTTGATCGTAAAAGTTTTATGAAGTATAAGAAACTGATCGAAATGCAATAATTTTTTCATTTATCTAAAACTTTGAACTTCACAATATATAAATAGATATTGTTTATATTATAGAATCTACCCATGTGAAATCATGGTGGAAATCAACAGATACTCAGTGCTAACTGTGAGGTTGGTAGTCGTTGTGAGATCGATATCAACTTGGAACCACGATTTTAGCTGTAAGGTTGATAGCAACTGTGACATCAGTAGTAAAGTTGTTAGTACTTATGGTTCGATGATCGGTAGTAGCATAAGTACTACTAATTCTCAGTGATGGATAGTTATGCTGGTTAAAGTTGTCAACTTTTATAAAGAATTGTGATGATTCATTGCAGTATTTTTACCGCTTATATATAGAAATCGTTCAGTTTGCTTTTGGGTGATAATTTCATAGGAATTTCACAAATATAAGAATAACTAGTTATTTAATTGAAACCAATTTGTCTTATCCGACTAAAGATTTTGTATACACATGAAATAATTTAATCTGGAAAATAATATTAACCGATTTAAAAAAAATAACCCAGGCTACATGAAATATGAATAACATTACATTTTGTCATCTTACCTTATATTTTTACCATAGGTTTTTTTTCATGATTTACCCTTGACCTACTGGTCACATAACATCAACTTTATTGTTTTTACAAGGTCAGTCATAGTAATGAATATGCTATATATGATTTAAAAAATAACATATTCACCAATAAAGCAATATTTTTTTTTAATAATTTCACCGATAGTGATTTAGCGATAAGAATATGCACTCCCCGTTTGATCAAATAGTTTCTAGCTAATTAAATAGGTGATAGTTAGTGTTTGTGTTACATTTACTTTTGTCATTTCTTATAATCTTATTATTATTAGATGTACTATTCAGATTCTATGTCGTCGTTTATGACCTTTCAGTCATGTGTACTTGCTGGCCACTTTAATTCGCCAGAAAGAGAGCCAGTGAATGTTCTTGGAAACATCAACACAAAAGAACGAATAGTTAAGTAGTTAATGGTGTTATTATTCAATGAATCAACTTTAGACAACAATAGTGGGGGAGGGGTTCAACTAATATTTATGAGTAATAGTAATGGGACACCTGTTCTCATCTCAAACAAAACAAATCAAATCAAATCAGTAAACAAACTTAATTACATTTTTAAGAAGCTTCATATTGAACAATTAAGAACCCACTAATACGGACGAACAAAAAATGGCACCTATATTGATTAAAGTATATGCGATGAAATACGTTGTTTAAGTCTAGAAAAGATAGGAACTAGATTAAACATGAAAAATTGGATTGAGGCGCAGATAGCAGACTTGCCTCAAGACGGGAACATAGAAAGAAATAAAGTTTTAACAATCCTAACTATTAAGCATTGATCGCTAATAATTTATACTATTGATTTTACTAGTAACACTCCCAATTTTCATTTTTTTTTCTCAATAACAGTCCCGAGTAAACATAATTATCAAATATTTACGCTAAATGTGTGTTTGATTTCGCTCATAATAATGATTATGAATGGAATGAAATGACGTACAAGTGAAATCGAGTGGAAAATAAATACAAACCGAGTATGAATCTATGATAATAATGCTATTGAGATTGCTATACAGCCGGTAATGAAAGCGAAAGTTAGGATTGTCACATACTAAGTTAGATGTGTGGATTGTTATCGACCAATAAGTAAAAGTTAGGATTATTGATTAATATTAATTCAATCTGAAATTTGTAACCAGACGCAGTTAATAACGGTTGGTAGCAGTAACGAGGGAATTCACTTCGACTTTTTTTGCCAATAGTTCATCGATTTGTTTTTAACCTAATATAGTTTTTCATACTTTATTATTTTTCTATTTATATTATAAAATAAAGCATTTCATTCTTTTTTACTGTTATTATATTTTTCTAGACAACATAAATGTGTGTTTATACTATTTACATGATGCAATACTTTTTCCAAAAGGTGCAGATATGTGCGAAAAAGATGTCACATTCCTTAAGATTGAGAGTTCAAATTTCATATTCAACAAATACTTAAATTTAAGAGTAGGATTAACGTGTGTGAGTTAGAATAAGCTTAAATCTAGGAGGGTTTTAAGTTTCATTGTATGTCACTTAGAATAAACTTAAAAAGTGTCTAACTGATTCCATTTAGACAAGTGAGTATTCGAATCTTTGATTGAATCTCTCTAACTAGAGTAAGAGGCTTCGTGATAGATCTAAACATTGATTATAGCATTACTAAGTAGTGTCACTATTGGCTATTGATGAGTAAAACTATTGTAAGAAATGCTCACGAATCACAGTATGGTTGGACAACTTTATTTCGACGCTCAGGATGTTTTGCAATCTCCATATCTTGTCAGGGTATGATGTCATATAGATTCATATAATCTTGTGGGAGGGAGGAGATGAATGGTGTAGTAGTTGGAATGTAAGTTTTGAATAATCAGAGACTCTTTTATGGTTTCTGTTGTTTTTGTGTGTGGTTTTTGAATAATATATATTAAGAGGTCTCTGGTGATCGATCTTCATTCTTAAGATATAGACTTTACTTTGACACTTATGTTTTTTTTTTTTGAACGGTTGGTTAGTGGTTAGTGGTTAGTTGTTATTGTTAATATCACCAAGTTAGTAATATCGTCAATATCAAATTTTGAACCTTCGACCTCCGAGAGAGGCAAAGCCTAACTCTCCCCCTAAATATTGACACAAAATCTAGTAAAATTTTATTTAATGCAAATGAAGTTTACAAGTGCTGAATCGACTTTAATGCTTGTGAAATTCCAAGAGTCTGTTGATCAACTTCCTGAAGTTAAAGCACTGTCTAATTATCTGAACCAGTTCTTCTTAATCGTTTTTGGTCTTCTTCTTGTTTTTTTTCTATTTTGTTAAGAAACCATTTAAAGATGAGTTTGAATACTTTTTGATTTTGTTGCCACTCAAGAATCTCATTCTTCTATATATACTCAACTTTTAACACCAACCCTAGTTCTAGCTAGTTTAATTAGATAAAAACTTGGTTGGTTCTGAATGTGTCTATGTTTTCAATACACTAATTAATCTGGACATCCAGACCTTAACTTTTTAACGCCCACATCTAGAGCCATATGGATATCTTGAATTGGCATAATTTAGCAATACTTTCTTCTTCACTGATGATTCATCACCAATACCTTATCACCTATAATGACTAAAAACTTTAGGACAAAATCTTATTTGAAATATTTATCATTTTCACATGAACAGTTGCAAATACCTTCTCACCATTTAAGCAGCAGCAAAAGTTTCACTGATAAATAAATTTATCTACGATTGAATACAAATACTATAACAAACTGAACTGTCATGATGCACGAGTTAACTGCATTGCTAGCTATTGTTGTTCTTTAATAATTACAACAATTATATAGTTTGCATAAAATATGTGCTCATATTTAGTTGCCATTTAATGTAGATCAATCTTTCAAAAGAAAATTTATTTAATTCACATTACATTGATAAATTAGATATTTTAAATTAACTTTCTTAACAACTTACCCACTAAAATATCTTAAAAATTGTTTACTAAAACGTATTGGTTTAATAATACTTTATCTAAAAGAGCATTTAGTTCTTCATTAATCAATAAAACAATTTTAATTAATGAGGAAGTCAATTAGACTTTGCTTTGGATGAACACAGCCTAACACCACCTCACCTCCATCATCATTGCTTCACTTCGTACCACCTAGCCAACTCATCATATACAAAGCTTGTCGGATCACCTATATATTTTAATGTTTCATTCCATCTATATACAAAGCTTGTCCTGATGTTATTAGGTATAAAAATTCATAATATTCTCGAACAAACGTATATCATGTATTGATGTTTATTATTGTTTTTCTTTAGTCATAAGTAAATTACAATTAACCAAAAGGCTTAATAACACTAGAATCAAAAAATAAAATAAAATTAATGTCCAAAAGCAAGTTATACTAAGATGTAACTTGCGAAACTTACTTTTATATAAGTACTAGTTTAGTATCACGTGTACTACACGTGTTAAATAAGTAATATATTAAATAGTTAGCTTTGAAAACTTATGAATTATAAAATGATTTTTGAAATAACATATGATTGAAATTACTTATTAGTAATAATTTCAAGTTATAAAATAATAATATCATCTTCTAAAATCTAAACTTTAGCTTATATTTTTTATTTTTTTTTTCAAAAAAAAAATTATTTTTAAACATTTTCTGTTAAAACAAACCGTTTTAGAAGATATTATCTTTAAAATTTCCTTATTATAAATTTGAATTTTAATTATTTTCATTTTATAAAAAAATTTATATTAATTAATTTTGTATTTAAAAAAAGTTTTATGTTTTTAAAAAATATCTTATTTTAAGAAAAGTTCCCTAAAAATAACATTTATAGATATATCTCTTTCATAATTTATCATAAAATATTTTTAGCTTGAAAAATAATTAAATAATATCATTTGTAATTATGGTAATTATTTACTATGAGAGAGAGGCGGGGAACTAAAATTTAAAATGTTTATAACTGTGTCATGTGTTACTTAAAAATCTTTTTTATTAGTATGTATAGATATATAATTTTTTTCAAAAAAAATTATTTTTTTAAACATTTTGAGTTAAAACAAACCGTTTTAAAAAAATATTATCTTTAAAATTTCCTTATTATAAATTTGAATTTGAATTATTTTCATTTTATAAAAAATTTATATTAGTAACTTTTGCATCAAAAAAAGTTTAATGTTTTTAAAAAATATCTTATTTTAAGAAAAGTTCCTTAAAAGTAACATGTATAGATATATCTTTTTCATAATTTATCATAAAATAATTTTTTCTAGAAAAATAATTAAATAATATCATTTGTAATTATAGTAATTATTTAATATGATAGAGAGGCGGGAAACTAAAATTTAAGATGTCTATAATTGTAACATGTGTCACTTAAAAACCTTCTTTTATTATAATTTATAGATTTGTGAAGCATATATAAGAGGGAGGTGACACGTAGACAAATTTAACTATCAAAATTAGATTATGTTTTCTTATCATGATTTATAGACTGAGTCGTATCTTTGTTAAGATCATTTTTTAATAGTAAACTTATATTAGTCGTAAATTACATAATAAAAGTTTTCTCTAAAGTTTGAATGCAGGTATACTCCAAAGAGGCTTTGGCTCTTGCCACCGGGTTATAACCCAAGTGGCCGTTAAGATCATCCATTAACCTTTTTTTTTTTTTTTTTTTACTTTTATGCAACCTCTACATCAATTATACATTTAATATGATTAAACTCCATAAAATAAAAGTATCATGAAGCCTTTTGGCCTAGTGGGTGTTTTGTTTCTCCTTCCAAGGTCGTGTGTTCAATTCTTGCCTTAGGTTTTTACTACAAAGGGTTTTATTCTAGTGGTAGCCCTATGATTTCTCAAATGAGATGTTGTGAGTTTGAGTTTCATCTGAAGCATTGGAGCACTATGCTCCAAGTAAATCAAAAGATTTTTTTAGTTTTAGATTTCCTTTTGGCTCTTCGGACGGAAAGATGATCCATTAGTCAGGGTGATCTCAAGTGACCAAGTATTCGTTGTTAAAAAAGTATAATAGCGTTAAAAATAATAACTAATCAAATGGTTATTATTAATGGCACACGAGTGGGACCTGAAGGTAGCTGCTTTAGGGGTGATATAGGCAGAAGTAAAACATCAATGCTACTTTACGACCCGCACGAGTGGCGTTTCGCATCTAGCAAAGGCCTATGGTGGATCTCTTTAATAAGTATACAAAATTTACTTTAAATTATTATATTTCCTTCTTTTAATTTATCTGTGATTTCTTAAATATAAAAAAGTTTTGTATTCTTGTGATACCATATGTATAAAAAGTTAAAAAAATATGAGTAACTGATTTTAATACATTAAATATGAATATATGATGTATTGGTTTTCATAATTTTTTTTAGTTTTTATTTGAACCCAACCATAATCTTATATTTTATCTTTATCTTACTATAAGTCACAATCTTATTGTTAATAAATAGTTGAACATAAAAAAAGAAGATTATTAGATAGAAATTATCATTAAACTAGTAATATTTGAATTGTTGCATACCGTTATAACCATGTAAAAAAGAATCTTTGTTATAGTCGTGTGTTATTGTTAGATTATATTCAATTTCACCAAGTTAAAATTTCAAACTTAATGCAATGGAAAACAGTTTGATTGAACAATAATCAAAATACAAGAACATTATATGCAAAATTACTAATTAATATGTCGGCTATAATATATTGAAAAAATATCATCAGCGTCCACCCCCTATTATAATTACACTACAAGAAATAAGGGCTATGGAGACGACATTTGTCGTCGTGATAGGGTCGGTTTGTTGTCGCCATGGTCATCACAGCGTTATCGCTATACACTACAAGAAATGTTAACATTAACGGCGACACCAATAGCGGCGACAAAGATCATTAGCGGCGACAAAGACCATTAGCGGCGACATCTTTAGCGGCGATAGTCTCCACTATTAATTGTCGATCCGTTTGATTTTTATTCACTCAGATCTGGCCGTTGAAAGTGTGCTAGATCTAACAGTCAGGTTTAGATCGTACAACAACCAATAGCGGTGACACCATTAGAGGCGACTTGTCGCCGCTATTGGTGCAGACCTAATAAAAATCGGGCTTTGCCCTACATTTCCCCTCTTTCCCTCCACACCACACCTTCATTCCCGCGACCACCACTCATCCTCCGTCGACCACCAGTCCACGACCACCAGTTCGCGACCACCACTCCTCAACCTCCGGTCACCACCTTCCTCAACCTCCGGTCACCACCTTCCTCAACCTCCGGTCACCTCTCTCCCTCACCCTCAAAGTCCGACCACCACCATCCCCTCAATGTCATCCTCAAAGTCCGGCCACCATCGTAGACCTGCTGCTGCTCCCATCGTTGCTGCTGCCGTGGATCTCGACCACCGTCGCCGCTAATACCATTAGTCCACTTTTTGTTCCCTTCAACACAAATTAGAATGTAAATTTTTTTTGTTTAAACACAAATTTTTACTTGTTTATGTTAATGTATGGTTGAAACATGTTTAGATTTTTATTTTTAATAGGTTGAACACAATTTCTAGTAGGTTTGTGTAATTTTTAGGTTTTAATAAAAATTGGGGGCTAATAGCGGCGACACATGTCGCCGCTAATGGTCAAAAATTTTATAGTGATAGCATATTTTTGAGTTGTCGTCAAAACCCTAGTCGTCATAGAGGTCTATCTCGACGACAAGTTGTTGCCACAAAATTGTCAGCAAAAAATTTCATATTGTATTTTAATTTAAAAATAATTTTATTTTTCGGTCTATGTCGTCGCCATAGGTCCAACTAATTATTTTTATTTTAATAAAAATTTAATTAAAAAACCCCATGGCGACGACATATCGTTGCCATAGACCCTACTTTTTTAATTTTTAATTTATAAATTGTTTTTGTATCTTCCAGATTTTTTCTAATATTTCAGGTTTCGGGAATATATTTATACATCAAATGAAAGCTAATATTACTAATACCCAAAAGAAAATCATTTTACAATTCAAGTTACATACACGTGCATTTTAACAAAATTGTCATAAACTAAAATATTTGACCTTGTTTACAATATATAACCTTCATATGGTATTTATACCGGAATTATTATCTGGAAGTGATAATTTTGTAAAATAATAATCAAGTTTTAGAACTGTTCTCATAAATTATTTTGTATCAATAAGATAATTAAAATTTCAGGATTGTTCTAATTAGATTATTCATAAATTATAAAATATTTAAAAATTTTGAAATATTTTAAAAATTAACAATATAATAAAAAGTTGAATTATTTAAAAAAATATATACGAATTATATAAAAAAATATTACGCATCTAATTGAAACCACTTCTAAATATTTAATAACATGATTGATACAAATAAAAATATTAGTAACCTGATTGGAATAATAAATATATATGTATATATTTATCATATATATATATATAAGTATGTATATACATGCATGCGTGCATGATGCATGTATTTATGTATACAGTATAGTATTTAGTAATATGATGATTGCATATGGTACTAGGGTCCATCAATGGCCCTAACGAGTATCTGAGCACAAAGTCACTATACATATAAAAGACTTCATTTATGCCTCATAAAGGTCTTTCATCTATGTTGACCTGTCCCCATGCAAGACCATTTGAACCATCAAGCACGTAATATGTCATTATTATCCATAATTGACTAGAAATGGTGCAGTTAATATGTGTTGGACCCTCAACATCAAACCAAGTCTATTTAGTATTATAATTAGTATTATACATGTGTGTTAGTATGTACGGGTCGAATATTGATGTATGTATTGTATCGTGGGTTAAGTGGCAGTTATACCCGCCACATTAGTTAGTTATGTGGTAGTTAATAACTGAATGTAACCGCCTTGGACGAAGGGTATAATACCCTCTCGATGTACATTATAAGTGTGTGAAATGAACATACGTTTTAGTCTACATTCTCTGCAGGTTCATATTGGTTTAAGTGATCTTTGATTAGCAAGTGAATTGCAAGAATATGGTTGTATGTAATGTATCGTTTATGTTCTTTCTTTTTAAAATAAAATTTGGACCCATGTAACAACATTAACTTTTTATCATGCATCTTAGGTTCATCTAGTAAGAAGTAGAGCCATGAGTTCCTTGAAGGCATGAGGTGGATGCTACCCTGACATGATAAATACAGGCATCTGTTTCAAAGTTTATGTATTAAGACAATGCCATATCCATGTATTAGCCTATCATCTTATGTTTTACATGTTTTAAATGTTTCCACTACCATGTTGGAATTAAATTTCAATTTAATAACTATGGCATGATATCGATACCAACTGTGATGTCTTCTAGGATCGAAGACTGACACGAATATGTGAGACTATGAAAGAAGTTTTATGGGTGGGCTAATGGCAGAGCAAAGGCTATTTGATTGAGGTCTAATTTAGAAACTGACACAAATATGTGAGACTATGAAAGAAGTTTTATGGGTGGGCTAATGGCAGAGCAAAGGCTATTTGATTGAGGTCTAATTTAGAACATTAAATTGTTGCCGTTAACCATCACCTTCATTATCTTAACAATAACCTTCTGTTTGAGCGCAAAAATCAATGACATGTTCATTCACTTGGGTAAATCGCCGTCCTTCCATCTTTAACCCTCTTTATCTTTAGGCTAATTCATAAGCTTAACAATTAATTAGGGCTGGTAAGACTTTAATTCCAATGCTAATATTTTCTCAATTCTTAAACTTCATTCCCTTTTCAATAAAGCCCCGTGACCAAAACCATTATACAATGCAACCTCAGGGTGTACTCTATATTTGTTTGTGTGCGCGCGTGCATGTACATGTATGTACGAATATGCTTCATCTCTAAGAAAGCTAATAGAAAGGGATTTGAAATGGACATTTATTTACGAGTTGCGGCCTAGCTACCCATCTCATGCAAATGAGAATTTGTATGACATTTCAATTTCCATAAATGGCTAGATATATGATAAAGCAATAGTACACAAATATTTGTCATGACTATTTTGGTCATCGAGATATATAGTGGTTTAGTGAAAAAAAATTGTATCATGTTACCATTCTCGTTGGTTAAATTTGTTGGGTTTCTAACAAATCAAATTTGGGTTACAGTCGATAACATTTTTTAAATAAATTTACGATGTTATAAACAGTTGATTTTTGGTTTGGTGTCCTTTTGAAAAAAAGATATGGTTTTTAATGTGACTTTTGAGGTTATTATGGTTTTTGGAATTTTGGGTGTTTCGTTAGTTGGACTTGCAAAACTTGCATATCATGTGGCTGCAAGATTCAGTAGATAGCCATAAAGGGTGTGTGAGTACATGACATTTGTTCTAAGTATCATGTATGCAAGTTTCACTAATCAAACTAACAGAACACTCAAAAACCATAATATTCAATTCCCAAAAACACATTAAATCCATCTTTGTTTTTTCAAAAGAACACCAAAGAAAAAAAAGGTTCGTTATAATTCCATAATGCATGACATCATAATAATGATAATAATAATCCAATTCTCAAAAGAACATGCAATGAGACAAGACAATGAGCGTATGTCACTTCTGTCGCTTAGAATCGGCTTCACGCAACACAAAATAAGGTTAAAGATGTGTGAATATGTGTGTGACGTAGACCCCTGGTCAAAGTCCCAACTTACACGTGGGGCCATCATACACGTGTATCGTCAAAATATTCTAGAGTGCCTGTATCTGTTCAAACTTATTTATTAAGCAAAACCTATATATATAGATATATATATTGAGTTCGTGTACTATATTCTCTGCTACAGTTAAGATTGTTATTAAACAAACCTACAAAATCTTGTTGCATGTGACATGATTTTATGAATATTTTTTTATGGCCCCCAAATATGTATTAAAAATCATAGGTGTCGAGTCTCTGGAGGAACCTGAAAATGATAGAATGTTTATATAAAGTATGCATGTTTATAATATTAGGTTCAAATAAGTATCATCAAAGTTTAAGAATTAGCTTTCGGCCTTCGATTCGGATATGTATGTGGTTCTAAAAAATACACACAGCTAAATAAATTAAAGGGTTTTAACAAAAGTAATAACAAAATAAATTAACTGAAAACAAACAAAAACAATGTTAAATATGATATAAACTCAAACCTTGTTGCAAATCAAAGAGCCAAAAAAAAAAAAAAAAAAAAAAAAAAAAAAAAAAAAAAGCCCGAATCCAAATAGAATAAGGTACTAGAAATCCATAGGTAGTTTATCCATCAACTAGTACTCTAGAATATGTGAATCATCTACATATAGTCTATCAATCAATGAATACACAAAACTATGTTTGAGAATATAGATAGTATATTCATTAGTAAATACACAAAATAAGATTTTTCAGAATGAGTTAAGCTATGAACATGCTAAGTTTCTAATAGTTCCTAAATAATGTATGTATAGTTGGTATCAGTACCGATGTATTTCATTGTTAAACCACCAAACTAAATTTAGAATCTACAAGACTTATTCACCGATGAATACACTAAACTATTTATCTAGAAGTAGTATTAACTAGCAAATATTTAGGTGCATGCTTAGAATGTGTTTATCATGTATTCACCACTAAAAAGTGTTATTAGTAACACAGATGTTGTATTCACCACATCATACTATTAATGTTTCACTTATTTATAATAGTGTCATTATATAAATTTCCTATATCACTTAACTAATACATATACTATAATTAGTGTTTTCTTTTTTTGTCATACCACCATCGCATGATTCTTTTATCTTTTTAGCACCTCGATCATATCCTCACTTAATTATAAAAATGTCACAATAGATTTACTTTGTTGGTTTTGCATATCCAACAACGTAGATGAGACTTTCTTAAATGGAAGTGTTTCTTGCGAAAACACACACGCACGCACTATATGTGCATGATTTATATTTTTGGAACTTGTCATAGTTTATGATAATTCAAATAAAAAAACAATAAAGCATATTAAAAAGACGTATAAGATACCTAAAATGGATGAATATTTTCATGTTTGAAGATAAATAAACATTCTAGCAAGAAACTTACCATTCCACTACCTTATTCATAGATTCTTTCATCACTTGATTCCATCTAATAAAACGCACTTCTCATGACATAATGACACATAAACATATTAAGACCATTCTCATGTGTTCTTGATCACTTCAATTTTTTTATATTTTTAAAACAATTGAGACCAATAGCAAATAGGTCATTTTTCTTTACATATGAACTTTATGAATAAATATATTAACTTTATAAAAACAAATAGTAGTTAAAAAGAGACAACGTATGCATATATATACAATCAAGAACATCTAAAACAGACATGCAAGTCATTGTCAAAGATTACATATGCACTTCCTAAAGTACCCAACCCGATCTTGACCAACTAACATCGGGACAAACCATGAAAGTTCATCTTTTCAAAGAGATGCTTACTAAATTACAATTTGTTGGCATGATTATCAATAATTGAACACTGATAATAAGTTAAAATGGTCCAAGTTAAGAATACATTAAATACATTTTTATTACTAGTGTGTAGTTTGAATGGGAGGCAATTGTTCAAAGTCCTAACCATAAAATAGGGATTAATTTATGTATTTTTTAAGTTACAATCTATTCTTTCTAATCACATCACACTAAGACACTGTTGTTCACGAGATTGTTGTCATGAACATACACAATAAGTTAAAGTTGATTGTATTAGGATCGGTCTTTCTTCAATTTTCACAATGGGAACGCGTTATGGTTCTATTATCAGTGAAAGTTTGTTTTTAATGTTTTCAACATCCTTGATTAATTTTGCTAACAATTTAAGATTATTAGGCCATGAATATTGTATTCATAATCAAACGCATACATTCATACTTATTAAAATATTATAGATTAAACACGTAAACAAAATCCGACCAGGTTTATTTCAACCCTCACTAAAAACGATAGGTTTCAACTCAGACTAATTTAAATTGATATTTAGCCTAACTAGTACAACATGTGACCAGTAGACGAGTAGACGCCATATATAAGATGTAGGACTTTTTCTATCCATGAGTTGGTGGTAAAAGAATTGGAAGACTATGAAAGCAATCTTAATCTTCACAGGTGTCTTCCATATTAGAGAAGACTAACTTGTGATTTTCGGTATAAGATCATGACAAGGACATATAAACATGTTTAATAATCATAATCAGAAGGAATGTTTGACCAAGTTTTAAAACTTTGCATTTTGTTCTCATTCATAAATTCACGATACTATGCGAATTATTATTTATCAAAAGGCCTTTACCAAGCGGTAAACATGTGTTTAAAATTACACCCTTCTTCAAGAGGTCCAGGATTCAAGTATCACGATGAACAAGTATGCATAATTAATAGTATATTAGATTGTTGTTAAAAATTTGAATTATCTATTCAATATTTCTCAATCAAGATTATTTATAGTATCTATACACCACAACAATTATTTTGTATGCCACATGAACGTTTATTGATAAATTTACCCTTGCCAAATAGACGAAAATTGTCGCTCTTCAAAACAATTAAATTATTGCAATTTTTACAAACCCTGTATTTGTATACAATGAATACAAGATAAAATGTTGCAACCCGAAGTGGTATTTTAATTGATTTACATATGGATCTGTATGAATTTAGATTTACCTTACAAATATTTAGCTAGAAAAGAAATAAACGATATCACTTATTTAGCGATAACATATTTTACAAAGGTATTTAATCCATGTATACCAACCACACACATAATAATTTGTGTCCAGTGCCTGACTTAGTTATTGTTTTATGCAGAGAGTCCATGGAGGACTGGCATCACATACACACATGATATAAATTTGGTGTAGAGAGGTGATCCATATACCATACTTTGTAACATGTTGCTTTATGTACGTCATATGTTACAATTCATGACTTGATGGTGTACAAAATAATATTAATGGTGTCATTTCATTACAAAAAGTCTATTTATCCAATTTTGAAACCGGAAATAGGTGGTTTAATGCTTGCTCTACAGTCCACAAGCATAAAACAAAGGAAAATGGTAATCTTAGTATACAACAATGAACTAGTTTTTTTAGCCTAGCTGTTATGCCTCTATGTTGCGTGCCGATAATTGGTCATAATATCATGCATGTTTGTTGTTGCAGAATCATCTAAACAACTTACTAAATAATTCCATCAATTTCATGAAAGTGGCTATGTACATTTAAGTTTTACAACAAACATGTCAAAACTGAAAAAAAAAAATCTAAAATGTGTGGCATCTAATATTTTCAATTTGCGGATCCTTGTTATGACGAGGGCCCGTAAAATGAAAAAAATAGAGAATGAAGTAAATCGAAGCTATTAGTTTTGATGTCGCGGAATGCCTTTGAGGACATCCCTTAAAGCATAGTAATGGCTGTCACATTTGTGATCTGCAATCAAGTTATTTGACAGTAGTATTCTTTGAAAATGTTCACCTGTATTTCTCTTCCAAAGAGTGAACTTATTTACTTTATTGCCATTGTGCTTTTCTACCTTCCTTTTTAGAAAATAAACGGTACCCGGAATAAATAGTTCTTCTTGAGGAGAATTCAAATCACGCCTTTCCTTTCTAATGTCATTGGATTTTGATACTTCAGGTGTAGAGGTTGAAGGGATACTGCTTTGTATCGCACTTGAATCTTTTATACCATGTACATCTGGTGGAGTTGATCAAAAAGCAAAACCTTATGGTCAAATGTTAAGTAATTAAAATCAACAAGTCGGTCAACAAAACACTCGATAGATGAAAAAAATGCCCGAATCTCACTTGCATACCAGGGTGTAACTAAGTTAAAGATGGCAAAGTGGGTGGGTCAAGCAGATCCTAACGAGTCAAATTGAAAAATCTATATGTCCAGGTCAAAACAGGTTTGGTTGACCCACTACACGTTTCTGCCCGTAAAATTAGTTTTTCTTTAAAAATTATGGTGTCAAATATGAATTTAAGAGATTTATGCATTAAATTTGCACTTTGGGCTATGTCTTACCCTAAACCAATAACAAAGCAATCTCAGCTTACCCACAAATTTAGACTGGCTGCCAAACTTGGTATAATCAACTAGCTTCTTAGCTGCATCTTGTACAGAAGAGACAACTTGCTTTGCATTACTAACTAAATCTAATACACTTCTCCAGTCCTCTTTCTCAAATATGGTTCTCCTGAGAATATTAAAATCTAGATTAAAGCCAAGTATCATCATAATAATATTTTACCCTCTGCAAGTGAAGTTTTATTAGTATTAAGCGGTAGATGCTACTTACCAATCAGTTCGAAGAATTTCATTCCTCAATCTCATGAGAGTAGCTACACTTAGCCTTGGGATTATATCATCCTATACGTCAAGAAACAAAGGTGGATAAACCACAAATCTAAATATCTAAAATTGACATTCATACTAACAAAAGATTTGGCATATATAATTTTAGCAATGGGCTAACTGCATAAAAGGGTAGCCAACTTTGATCCAATTTCTAGTTTTAGGTAACCAGCTTTTTTATGTCAGAAATAACCATTAAAGTTCAGGGGAAAATTTTATAATTTAATGCGACCGACCTCTTAAAATATGTTATTTAAGGTAGTAGAAAATGACGACATACCACCAGGGGCGTCCATAAATTTTGATCGTTTTCTAATGTGGTGTTGAAATGGGGCAAGAAATACGATTATGTTAGGTGATTGCCTTAAATCAATTCTTTTGAAACTTAGAACACCTTTTCTAGTTAAAAAGAAGTTCGTTACCCAAAAAATGAGACCATAGAACACCTTTTCTAGTTAAAAAGAAGTTCGTTACCCAAAAAATGAGACCAAAAAAGGAAGGTTATATATGTTGGTTCAGGCCCCAATTAAACACACACTCAAAACACACAAAAACTTACGTATGCAATATAATTTGGGTTTGAGATAATTGCTTTTTAGAGATTTTTTTATTCACTAACATCAAAGGCTTTAAATAGCCATACAAATACAACAGAATCCACTACTTAACCCATGTTCTCCTACTTGTAAGCCATTTTCCAACGTTTCCCTTTTTTCCACATAACCCGGTCAAAGTACTTGACCACCTTTATTCAATTTCTAATTAAAACAAACAAACACTAACTAATAAGCACCTTAATAATTAAATTCAAGATTAACCCAACATTCACCCCCTTAATCTTGATGTCAATCTTGCTAGCTATCTTTCCCAATTGAATCGTACCGATCTGGCTCGTTTCTTCGCAATCGTGCTTTCTTGCTTGCTGACTTGCTTTAATTCACCGGCTACTTGCTACCTGCCTACTTGCTTCTTTCTTTATTTCTTTTGAACCATCATTCTTGCTCCCTTGCTTGGTTCTTTCTCTTGCTTCTTGTTACCTTTTCTTGCCACTTGCAATTCTTGCTTTATTCACTTGCTTCTTAAGTCTTGCTATTTGCTTTGTATTTCACCAACTTGTCTGCTTGCTTGTGTGTTTCATGACTTCACTTACTTGCTTGGAAAAACTATGATGGTTGTATGTAGTTAAGCACTTAACCTACCTGCTTGCTTCATTCTTGTTTCAACTTTCTATCTTTCCTTCATCATCCTCTTCGGTCTCAGTCTCCCTAAGCTTTCTTCTTGAAAGAAAACTTTGTTCGTTCTACGGTCTTTCAAGAAGAACTGGTTCGGCCTTGGTCACGCCATTCGGTCTGTCACGGCGTTTGTTCTTCTTCTCCGGTAACGATCTTCTCTTTCTTGTCAACGACGAGTTCTTTGGTCTTTCTTTAAAGCCATTCGGTCTATCACGGCTTCGGTCTCTTCTCGTTGTCCTTTCTTACTTAAATCGCACCTGAATTTCCGGTGACTCGGTATTCAATTTCGTTCTTTTCTTCCTAATGAGCAACATAATCTTTCTTCTTTCTCACTGATGCTTGCTCTTTCTTTCTTACTGCATCGGTCTCTTTCTTCTCTTTCTTGCTGATATACTCTATCAACTTCTTTCTTGCGTGTTCTTCACATGAACTCCTCGGTCTCCTGCCTTTTGGGTCTGCTATTCTCTCGCGGTCTGAACACATATGATTACGGTGAAGCGCTCCTGCTTCGTCTTCAGCCCGGTTCTTTCTGCTGCTGCCTTTTTTTTTTTGCCCTACAGCGAAGGGCTGCACCCTCTTGACACGACTCTCAAAACAACCCTCCAAGCTCTGATACCAAATGTTGGTTCAGGCCCCAATTAAACACACACTCAAAACACACAAAAACTTACGTATGCAATATAATTTGGGTTTGAGATAATTGCTTTTTAGAGATTTTTTATTCACTAACATCAAAGGCTTTAAATAGCCATACAAATACAACAGAATCCACTACTTAACCCATGTTCTCCTACTTGTAAGCCATTTTCCAACGTTTCCCTTTTTTCCACATAACCCGGTCAAAGTACTTGACCACCTCTATTCAATTTCTAATTAAAACAAACAAACACTAACTAATAAGCACCTTAATAATTAAATTCAAGATTAACCCAACAATATATGCAGTTGGTCCTTTAGCAATCGATAAACTTCAGTAAGCGTTCACAACAAGAATGACCATCACACTATGAAATAGTAACTCCAATTGTTTACTTTGGACATATAATTGACAATATTTTGGGGGATATTATCCTTTATACATTATGAAGGTAACCAAGGTAAATTAGTGATTAGCACCGGAAGATAAAGATACCTATCTGGCTATCTACATGCCACCTTGGACGTCAGAGTTGAAGATTTGAAAGGCTTATAGATCAAGATGGTTGAATTGAAAATCAAATTTAATAACTTGGAGACAAAGTAGACTACATGAAGGCAAAGATAACAACCTGGATACCATGTTTACTTGGAGGAGTATGAAGTGTTTAAATTTAAAGATAAAGACCTCAAGAGGATAATGGCTACTACATTCATAGCCAAATAAAGACTCTAAAAGGCACGTGTTCAATCGACACTCTAGGTTTGATATGCATGAGTACATCCAAGTTAGTACAAGACAATTTCCAAATGCATTGTTGCTAAATCACTAAAGAAGCAAGGTGTAATTAAAAACCAGCTATGAAGGGAAGTTTAGTAAAGGACTAAAGGTGCCAAAGATTCAACTCATTATAATGCAAGAGCATTAGACCATTGCAACATTCAACTATTAATTGGTAGAAAATTAGAAAGTTCCCACAACTTCAACGATCCTTTGCAGAGCTCATGTGATCTCTCAAAATGTTTAAACAAAAGATCAATACAGCAAAGAAAGAAAAGGGAGTGGCCTCAATAGCACAAAAAGAAGACATACAAAGATAGAAGTTGGAGCCTATTTAACCCGAAAGTTCAACAAAGTTATAAAAGGATTAAAAAAGATTATCAAACATCTTAGATAAATGCCCAAATAATGCTTCAATGCAGAGAGTGTAAGATTGGTCACTTCCGGCAGAATGTCAAACTACAAGAAGAAACTTGGTACCAAAACTGCAACTTGGTCAGATGGAGAATAGATAGTGTGTGTCCTATAAGTGAGATCGCAGAGTTAGGCCCACGGGAAGAAGAAAGCAACGGCAACTTTGCAGACAATTTATAAGTACAATATATATGAGGCTATTTGGAAGGTGGAGTGAAGCATGTCATAAAAAAACCAAGTTGAAGCTCTTACGAATCAGTAATCAAAAGTGGATTATAAGCAAAGTATACTCCAACAAGAATTCACTGATCTTGCATCTTAACTGTAAAAAGAAAGAGAAGCTAAAGAAAGGGAATTGACATTATAAGAAGAAACTGGAAGATGCTACACTTAGGTACTCGACTACTAAGAAGAGAGGGAGAGACAAGAAAGCATAGCGTCAAAGAGACATGAAGGTGATTCCCCCCCCCCCCCCCCCCCCCCCCCACCCCAAAACCCAAAAAAATCCAAAGGTTGATGATTATAGGAGAGATGGAGCAAAAGATTACTGAGAAGAAACAAGTGTGTGCAATAAGAATTTGTGATGTCAAACAATTTCAATTTGATAGTGTAATACACTCAAAAAGCCATTGTAAAAGTTTATTCGGCTAAGAACAATCGAGGCAATATTTCCTACAAAATAATGCTCTTTTATTCTAACAACAAATGCTAACAATTGGTTTATAACTATATATTATTGGTATCGCTGATTATTTATTACATGTTACAACCTACATGTCAGTTTAATGAGTATAATGTGTGCCTAATCCTTGAAGAATGTTGCTATATGTTTTAATTGTTAGCATGCATAATGATTAAAAACATACTATAGATAAATTTTGCCCAAAGATGAACTCAAATAAACAGTTTGGCATAGTTAATTACTTATGCCAATTTAAGGAGAAGAAATTTAAATTTAGAAGTCGTGAAGCCCAAATAGCAAAGTCAAACTCACTTTCAGAAGTCCTTCAAAGTTTGAAGTTTGAGAGACTTTTAAAGTCAAAATTGGAAGTTGCGAAAACAAAAGAAGTGAAAAGTATAACAATAAATACCATCTACTCACCCATGAAGGGATCAAAGAAAGTGCACTTATTTGTTCAAACTTTAAAGTGGAACAAAGGTTTTGAATAGAAGTACAAGCACCAAGGAAAGTGAATCAAGTGACAGCTTGCAACATAAATCAGACCAACAAAAATGAGGACAAAGCATCACCTCAAGGGGAACAATAGGAAGTTACAGAAAACTGTTTAAACAAAAAACTGAAAATGGTTCAACTTTGACTCAAATCAATTCTTTGTGTTGAAGTGAAGATGCAAAAACAACATTATATGTTGTGTTCATTGTTTGTTTCTTTTATCCTTGTCATACTTAACTAATAACCATACGAATAAGGGGAAAAGTCTTCATATACAAACCTGCATACAAACTGTTGTAACATAATCAAGGCAGCATTCACCAAGCTCTTTAGAAACACAAGGTGGTGTACCATATCCAACTGCTGTAACAATCTCAGGGCTAAAACCCAACTCCTCACTTGTCTTCTTGCGAATCATTATAGCTAGCATGGAAGCAATCGCACCACCAAGTGAATGGCCCACTAGCCTTAACCTGAATCCCTGTAGACAGATTAGTATTACAAGAGATTCACCCCATTTGCCTAAAAGTGGGGTCACTTTCAGCTACATTTAATCTTAAAAAGTCAATCCATAGAATTAATAAATCCTGGCTAGAAATAAGAAGGTTCAAATGCGTAGAATTATTTGAAAGTCTCCGAAATTGTATTCAAATGCTTACAATATCTTAAATCACTATATTAAAGACAAATTTTTTTATGATCCATTGATGTTGCAAAATAGCTTCTTAGACGATTAAAACATGTCAATTTGAAGTAGGGTACGTAACAAGCTTGGTTGGATTCCCGATTCCCCAAAACAATTTTTTTTGGTCAAACCAACCCAAATACCCAACCCATCCTGACATGCATTATAATCACACAACTTGGCCCGTCACCCACCTGCCCATTTTGCCACATCTATATTACAACATAAAGAAGAAACGAGAAACATATGGCAAGTAAAGCCAGAAATAGAGGTAATTCTAATCAAAAATATAAAAGGAAGAAATTCACCACCTCATGCTTCTGAAGGTACTTCTTAATAGTTCCTAACTCATGAGTTAGAAACCAACGAGCAGCCTCAGCAGTACCAAAATGAGTTGTATATCCTTCAAAATTGACTTCTACATCACTTGAAGATACGATATCGGTAATAAGATCGGAAACCGTATGAGTTCCACGAATTCCAAAAATCACATGTTTATTGCGTGTATCAACCCCAATATAATATCCTGGTCGCAATAGGCTGGAATTTTTCACAAATTTCACAATGTTACTTTCTCTAAGCATGCAGTTTTGTGCTAAACCAGCTGCACTATCCCTATATGCCCCTTTTGCTAATTCTACATGGTATATAAGATCCTGGACCTACATAGAATAAATTTATCAAGTAAAAATGATGTTGGCAATAAGGCAAAAACCTTGTTTATGAAATATAAGATTCCAGTAATTACCACCACGTCATTGGAAATCTTTACACCCTTAACATCCTCAAATGGATTTTTAGATGCTTGTTGGAGGTAAACAAGGTATAAACCTATCGTAAGATCGCCCAAGCTCCAATTTTGAACTCCAAGTTTACTCTTTTGAATGCTTGCAAGGATTTCAGTAAGTGAACGACTACCAGGCTGAATATTGTTTCCATCTGCATTTCCTATAAACAAATACAGAATCAGCAACTGCAAGTTATTGGGTAGACTGCAAAAGGAGCGTAAGAGTGCTGATAAAACAAACACACAAACCTGCGCCCAGGGGCCATTTACACAACTGCAAAGCCGGTTCAAGTGCTTTTGTGAGCCAAGCTAGCTCTAGCTTCCACTTATTATTAACTGCATCATCTTCATCAGAATTATATTTGTTAACCCCATGATTTGACTCTTTCTGACTGCCATGTTGAGTTATTGTAGGTGAAACAGATGCATCTTTTTCAGCTTTCGTGTTAGGCTTTTCTACCTTTTCTACTTTTGACCATTGCGATTGATAGCGGCTGAGTGCATTATATACAGACCATTGATATGATTCCCTCTTATTTGTCAACTTATAACTCAAATCTGCAGCACCAACAAAGTTGCAAAACTAAGAGCTTAAATACCACTTGTAAATAATCTAAGAAACATGATGCGGATAGGAACCACAGAAGGTACCAAAGAAACGAGAACAACAACTATTAGTTCATTGGCTAATATATTTCAGAAAGCCAAAAACTAAGAGATAGGAGCTTTGCTGAACAAAATGTTAAAAAATATAAAAGAAAACAAAATTTAACATAGAAACATGAGTCCAAAATCAATACTTAGTCTATTTCAATTTGCAACACCAATGAACAATCCCAGTTCACCTTCTATGCTCTTATTAATCAGCACCCTTGACGAATATTACGACTGGAATCTTTACATGTAGAGATACTTGAGGCTATAAGACACACAACTCTCTCATATGCTTAAGAGGTTTACCACACTTGGGCTCTTCCTTAAGCAAACCTAAACTCTCCAATCCAGAATCATTGTTCTAATGTTCTCGATCATTATTTGAAAGTAATACTCACAACAAATAAGTCAATCACTTGTTACCTTCTAAGACTCAATTCATATCTTTCTTTTCTGTAGTTTTGAGTTTACAGTATGTTTGATGAATCATCACCATCTATTTTCTGCTCATAATCTTCAACTCTAGTAAACCAATAGTTTCAATCAAACAAAATCTGCAGACCTATCCTCACACTTAACAGAACTCGATCTCCACATCTAAAAGGCGTAATTCCACCAACCACCAGCTCAAAACACCATCAAATCAACCATAAATTCACCACAAACCGGTACGAATCAGTTTAAAACAAAATCATTGCATAACAATAACGAAGCTGAATCATAGATTGCAATTGAATGAAACACAATCAATAGAGTTTAATGATGAAAAGTATCAGTTAAATGAGAAGAAATAGGTCACCTATGTTGAACAACGAGCGTTTTACGTATTTAGCAGCGGCCATTGATGGCTACAGAAAGCTACAGGTTTCAAGAGGTTGGATTTTGTCCCGAAAGACCCAACCGACTTGATGAATACGGTATCAATTATGAACGGGTAAGGGTCAGTTAATTTGCTGGGCTTGGCCCATGGAAAGTGGGCTACCGAATTTGTTGGGCCGGGTTGAAGATGACCCGATAAAATATTGTTTACGCGATCTCGCCTCAGTTTTGTTAACCGGAAGGTGGTCGTGGAGGGATACTGTCACATAGCTAGTTAGCACGGTTGAGTCTTGTTTGTTAAGGATTAAATGGACATACAACTCCATCGACTAAAAATGATTGTACGTTTGAATAAAAAAGGTTATGAGGGGCCATGCAAACAAGTGTCACTATGTGTAACGGACTGGAAACTGTAACACATCAAAAGTTACTTGATTGATTGTTAATGCTAATAACAGTTGTCTTCTTGGTTGAGGATGCATGTGGGTTTATGGCTAGGTCAAACCGTCAAAGGACAGCCAACGTAATTTTAGATATAATAAGACTTGTAGTTTCAAAATTTCATGATAAAATCCATTGTTTGGTTTGTCAACAAGGATAACAATTGAACCAAATTTTGATTTGGATTTCTAATTGAATTCAAAAGTGTGATTTTTGATTTGAGCAAACCTAAATGCATATGTTTTATTATAAGTTATTAAATTTGATTCTTAGGTTTTTATTGTATTTCGGATCATTACAATTAATTTTCAAAAAACTAAATATTTTATATATCTCATTCAAATAACCTAAATAACTCGAAAGTGATTTTACAAACACGTTTATGCTACAAGAGTAAACCCTATGAAAGGTAAATGGTAAAAGTCATGCTAACGGAGAACTACACTTCCCCCATACGTGAGTGGTCATTCGTGGCTCGCTTGTTAGTGGGCTCATGCTTGTGAGAAGTGTTGCACGGAAAGACATTCACTCACACATGCACTCTCACACTCATTGACACCTAACAGCAAGCCACTTTCATCATATGTAACTGATAAGTGAAAGCTTGTGTAACGTCCTTTAATATTCACACTCACTTAAATGCATCCCATAGTAGGCCTTTTCACATTTCAGGCTAGTTTGGTTGGGACTTATAGGCAACTTGAAGGTTAGGTGGTTTTGAATACATGTAATACAAATCGATTAACGGTTTAATTGTTTAGTTTTTTATAGCTTTAAATATTCGATGGTTTGGCATTGACGATTTTAATGCTTTGAAAAAGTTACTTCGTGTCATGAGTGACTATATAATTTTAGCACAACCCACATGTTTATCAAACGACTTAAAATTTTTCAAAGAAAACTTAATTATTAACTTTCAAAGAAATCCACTTATTATTTTCTAAGGGACCGAACATGCAATTACGGATTTCCCTAAGTCCCAATTGTGCACTTTACTAATATCCTTCGTCTATATAAACAAATGAATTCTAGGGTTTCATACATATATCCCCTTCGCATAGCAGCCGCATTCTCTGCAAAACGCAAAGATTGAAGGTTAATTCTGGTTATTTTTAGTTATTTGTTCATCGATTGAAATCAATTAACAGTAAATTGTTTTGTTTTAGTTTTTGATTTTGTTTTGATTTTGATTTTGTTTGTTTTAAAGTGTTTGAGATCGAAATGATGATGGAAATTGTTTTCCCTATTGGTTTGACTGTCAGCATGATGGCAACAATGTATTAGCTCTATCTGATCGATCTCTTGTTTTTGAAAATTCAAATTGAAATTTGAATCAAAGTATTTGAGAATTAGAAAAAAAAAAAAAATTTTTTATTTGATTTGAGAATGAAGTGATGAATAATAGATTCCCTATTGGTTTGATTTGCCAGAATGATGGCTAAATCTGTATTAGCTCTAACTGATCATTCTCTTTTCAAATCTCAAATACTATATTATTTACTTTTGTTTTTCTTTTTAGTTTTTTTTTTCCTTTATTAAACATGTTCATACAATAATCTCTAATTCTTTTAGACTATTACACTACCACTCTATATAAAACTAGATTTATCATCCGCGCTTTGCGGCGGACCATCACTCGCTATCAACGTGGAACGACGTTCGCTGCTATTTGTTATGTATGGTTACCCTATGACAAAATCATTATTTATAAAACATCACTTTTGTTATAAAACATTACTCAGTAATAACCTTCTCCAATTTTTCTATGTATATAAAAGTGGCAATCGTATAAAAACCAATTATTTGGTGGTCAAAACATAAATCAAAGAAACTTAGCTGTAGCAACTTTCTCTAATTTTTCTACGTATATAAAAGTGGCAATCATATAAAATACAAAATTTGGTGGTCAAATCATAAATCAAAGAAACTATACTGTAGCCCAATGGTTGCACTTTAATATAAGAAATAATATAATAAATTATAATATGATATTGTGAAGTCATGATAAGTGAAGAAAGAGAAACGTGAGAAGAAAAGATTGTTTCATGTGTTAATTTGTAAACCATAAAAGTTTTGTGGTAAAATTTGAAGAATATTAAACTTAGTTGTAGCTAAAGTTGTTTTATTATATAGAGTATAATTTGTATTGGCTACCAGAATGACCCTTTGCGTTGGCTAAATGTATTTGCAAAACATTAAAAGAAAGATTTTGTTGTTTTAATCCAAGGAATATTAATTATGTGATAAGTTTAAAAAAATATATGTAACATGTAAAAATAGAGAATTGTTAATAAAATATATTTGTATCATAAAGAGATTGGCATTTAATTGTGGGATGGATAGAAGCTTTAGAAGGAAAAATGAACATGGGTGAACTAAGTTAATAAAAACTTAATGGTCATGTCTTCATCTCATGTTATAATGCAAGACATACTTGGGTTTTATTAGTTTAGGGTTAAAATGCCTCCAATATTCGCATTCTTATTCAATTGGAAAATGAACTACGTGAAAATTTAATAGAAAAATCCTTCTGTAGCGGGTATTGTTAGAGCAATTAAATCGACCTCTTTTTTATGGATTTAAAACTGATCACAAATGGTGGGATTAGAGTGGGATAAATGGGTCTCATTCAATTTGTAACATGTAATAATCCTACATTTCTTTGATCAGTGTATGTATTTTGTTTGGTTCTAGTTCCTTCTTAGATCTTATGATAAAATGTGACCAATTCACCGGTAGATAATTAGTTATGTAGGATGCTTGAAATCTCTGTTTGAAAGAGATTCATCCTAGCAACCGGCTTACTCAAATAAGCAGTATATATATAGAACGTATGTATTGAAATTTTAGGTGACCCAATAGATATTAATAATTGACCCCAAAAATATTTCTAATATTTGATAATTTTTTGCACTGGTAAGTAACAAATACTTAAAAAACAAAGTGTTCTTACATGATTTAAGTTTGAAAATTTTATTTGTAATTTCTTTCTGGATTCCTTTTTTCCTTGGGTCATATGGCTTTTTTTTCCCCTTAGCCGGCCTAATGGCCATAATTCATTAGTTTTGTTATCTTCTTTTGTTCATTCATCTCTAATTTTATATACTTCAATTCATTCTCCTCTAAATCAAAATATAAAACATATAATTTATACATATCAACATCATAGTAAAAAATAAATATGCACCACCAATATGTATTTATCAAGTTCGTTCACCGGTTTTGTTAACTTATTTTCTTTGTATTTTTTTCATTTTCAAAGTTAGTATTTTATTAATAGATGATTCAGTTTATTAAGATAACTATGTGATATTTTGACTTTAGGGTTGAATTTAACATAATTGAACTTTTATAAATTGTATTGATAATGTGCATGGCACATGCTCAAGAAAATATTTGTGTAACTCGTGTACGCAATAATGCGAGAAAAAAAAAGAAATATAATGTAGGTTTATAAGATTATCAAGTTATTTAAAATCCAAAATAATCGGTGAAATCACCTTTAAAATCATCCAAACATAACTAAAAACAATTTCATACATGTGATTTGAACCGTCACAAAATTGCAATTCAATACTCGAATTTCACATTCGGGGATCGATATTAGTGACCCCATTAAAACAAAATCCTGCTTCTGCCGCTACAAATAAAGTTAGCTTGTTGGTGCTTTTGGTGTCAAAGTAGCTACAACAATATTAAAACGGGTCACACAAATTGTACAACAATGGCTGTAGTAAACATGCATAGACAAACTAGAAGCATTGGTGGACCTAAGCCAAGAGAGGGGCAACCACCCACCTTAAATTTTCTTTTAGTGTTATATACACTTGAAAATCCTGACCGTCCCCCTTAAAATTATTTAATCGCCTCACTTTCGTCCTCATGAAAAAAAAAAAAACTGGGTTCACCACTTACTAGAAAAATACATATCTAATTATAGGATAGAACCATACAACTTGGCAGAAATCTTGCATCATCCTAATAATCAACCATACATTATATTCATTACAAAAATGTAATAGTAGCAACTTGTATGTTGTAACGAATATTATATACATCACTAATATAATTATACACAATTTTTTGAGTATGTAACATCTGGCTTGGTAGAATTGTAGATTGGTTTAACTTGGTATACTGATTTAACTTGGCAAATTTTCTACAATAAGACACCCATATAATTCAAATTTCTGATTTCAGTTAAATGGCACATACTCTATAATTTTTAAATAATTATATATATTATATTTGTTTACAAATATTTTATAAATTATTTAATACTAATAGTGATATTTATATAATTCTTAATGATTAAACAAATAGCTTAATAAATTCGGCTAATATTTAATCCACCTTATATATAAAGGGAAGTTTTTATTTATATATTAAATTAAAAACTATAAAAATTGTATAAAAACTACAAGAACCCATATAAACACGTGCATTTGAAGATAACAATGTGTGTGACAACAATCAAGACAGGCTTTTAACTCCAGTACTACAAAGGTTAAAAAAACCAGTATATAGTATACAACAAGTCCTCATTACATGTAAATGACTATACGTATACAGTATACCGTAATAAACAAGTAATACAAATACGCAGTGTCGTTTTTTCTAAATACACCGGACACCTACATTCAAAAACAATACATAAAACGCAACCCAAATCATAAATATGCAACAGAAAAATAGATCATCTGAACTCGTCATAAGCATAACAAAGCAACCAAATTCCTTTCGATATCACGCCATCGTTATAATCAAGTCAAGTCTTTGCCTTTGACTGCAGTATTTGAACAAGTAACCAAAGTACATCCATCCGATGAACGTTTCGATTATTCTGCCCCTGCAAACATGTTTAAAATATCTTAAAACACAAGAAATAAACATATGATAAGCAGAAGCGAATATTTGACCCGTTTACTTATAAGCAGGGTCCATTTTCAGTTAGTTATTATATCAAACTGGTCAAATGAATATTTAGCTAAAAAGAAAATGGGCGGAAAGGTACTCGAACCCTTTTTAATGCACATAACCTCATAAATCGTTTTATTTATATACTTATCGAGATCACAAATAATGTATAGGAGGGTTATTAGTTATATCGAAACCAAATACCAGGTAAAGTAGTTTCGCTGGCCTTAATAAAAAATTTTGAATAGTTTGACCAAACCCCATTTTGATGTGTTGCCCAGCCCGACAAATCGCCAATCATATGATACCTCGACAACGAAGCACATCCTTGTTTTATCGCCATCGGGTTCTGTTATGCCTTTCAAAATGGTGAGACCCAAGCTTCTTACTGCATCTGCTATCTCAAGAAAATGGACACTTTCTTCACACATCATCTGCATTTATAAAAAAGATAACTTTTTTTTTAAATTCTTGGCAACGGAATAAAAAATATTTTAAAATTGCAACACTTATCACCGACATACCTCCACCAGCATTTGGCCATTTGTACCAATGTTTTCTACAGTTACAGGACAAACTTTCATGTGATTCCCGACCTCCATTGCCCAACTCGAACCCTGCTCGAGACTTGATGAACCTTGTATGCCAGTTCTATTGCCAAGCAACTGCAAAACAAGAATTTAGCCAAAAAGTTTAAATTTTATAAAAAATTATTTTTAAAAGAATATATATCTAACCAAAAATTGCATTTATTTTAATCGTGACAAGTGAATAGAGGGGGTAATACCAACCATTCACTTACTATGAGCGTGTAAATTCTAGTTATGTTTTATCTTCAACGGGTCAGATGGGTCAAAAGTTCTAAATTGTAATTTTTTTTTCATAGAACGCCAATCCGTTCTACTATAAAAAATTTGATTGTTAAGTTTCTTGTAATTGTAATCATAACACAAACTAATCATTAAAACAATTATTTTTATAGAAAGTATTTCAGGTCAACCCAGTATGAAGCGTACCAAAATTCCCCCTTCTTACCCGTACCTTTGATTCGGCATATTGATTGATTTTGTCGGCATGCTTAGTAACACACTGCATGAAAAGCATGTGTTTGATTGTCCGTTCAAGAAGCGAATCAATGCTGCACTGCATCACAATCAACCATTTCAGTAAAGTTCCAAAAGAAATATACATATAAACACACACACACAAACACGGGAAGAAAAAAGTTACCTTTGCGCCATTGGGTACAAGCTCACGAAGTTCTTTAATACGATCTTGAATAAGTTGTCGGTCCCTGGGCCGAGGCCTGTTACTTTCACCAGGCTTGGCCCGTTTCTTAGTGACGTTAGGACGTTCTTGTGACCTCTCTAATGACTCACCACATCTACTATGACTTGCTGATGAAAATCCTAAAGAACTTTCAAACGAGTAACAACCCGAACCACTAGTCTGCATATCATCAAAATGAGGCTCAACCCATTTCACCGAGTTACTAAACTCACTATCATTTTGGCAAACATTAGCTACAACTGCTTCTAGAAGATCCTCCGGGCCAGAGTTTGTTGTCAAAAGATTGCTACTACTTGTTCCTGGCATGTCATTGACTTTTTGCCAATTGTAATTGTCGTTTTGGGTATAAAACGTGGGGCCTAGTGCTTCATATAACTCACATCCAGCGGGAAACTTGAAGGGCGTATTTAAGGCGTCCATGGTGTCGATTTCACTATGTGATTCTATATTTTCATTTGACATTTGAATGTTTGAAGAGACAGGCAGACTTGATTCTGCATTTTGATTAAGATTTGATATCGCGTATGATGTGTGTGTTCCATAGTTTATGGAAGTAACAGTGTTGTTATATGAACTTGTGTTGCTAGGCATACACCCTGTTACCGAACTTTGTAGCTCAAGAAAGATTTCTTGGATGTGATTCACCATCTTCAAATCCTCAGGAATCTGGTTATTTAAAAAGAAATAGAGTGGATTATAAGAGCATCAATGCATTGAAACAAAGTATTTCAACCCGTTAACTTGTGAATGGGTAAATATGGGTCAAATTAATCGGATCAAATGGGTCAGATCCAAAATATCATCAAGAAAGAGATTAGATCAAGCAGGTCGAAGGTCAGCTAAAGTGTATTTTACTCTCCCTACTTCCTAAATAGCTTTATTCAAAAGTCCAAAAAATTACTATAATAATAGTACTTGTAATCATACTAGACTCATGATTATTTATAGAAAAAAATTGAAGAAACAGGTGTTTGTGGGTCAAAATTACTTGTTTTGACCCACTACCCAACACGCCCGATCTGCCCATTCTATGACCTCTAAAAGATAGCCAAGGAAGAGACAATGGAATAGGTAATTTTTGTTGATTCAACAATTAGCTAATGTACATGGAAAATTGCAAGAATTTTATCATATTTTATGAATTTATCTTACATTATTAAACGAACCAAGTTGTATGACTCCATGAGGAACAACTCCCACAATGGCAATCGTCTGTGAAACACAAAAAAAGTAAAATTATTTCACGAATTATAAAAACTATTCAAGAATAAAAACTATATTCATATTGTCAGTTGTCACACCAAAGTACAAGACACAGTTTACCAATCAAACAAAAAATATATACTAATAATGTATTTCAATGCATAGTTAATAAATTCCTAGTTGAATGCTTGGATAACTATAAGCACACAAGACACTAAATATTTTTTTGATAACCATGAGAACTCGTTAAGAGAACTCAGAGAGTCACAGGCCCACCAATAACCTGCTAATCAATGGAAATTGGGAGGTAAAACACAACTTATACTAGATAAGTAGCCTTCAAGGGGTTAAAGCAAGAAACCAGTGCAAGCTAGACTTGAACCTATGACCTACTGACCTCTGCTAGAGGGGAATCCTGGGCTTGTTATTACACCACCCCTTGAAGGTTAGGACACTTAACTTTGGAAGAAGAAAGACGACATACCCTAATTCCAGCGGCAAACTGAGTTTTCCATCCATCAAAATCCTGAAAAATAACAGATTGCACAAAATGTGTGACATAAGATGCAGCCACCCTTAGGAAGAAACGAAGAAAGACTAAAAAACATTACCTCAAAGGACAAGTAGGGATCATTTACAAGCTGATCTCCAGATACCCATAGATGTTTATATGTAACCGCAACCTGACCAACAAGTCTACCAAACAAAGAATAATTTGAGATTTTTTGGAACACAAAAAGATTTTTAAGATTTTGACATGTTTACTTAGAATGGGTTGATTTAAGTTATGCTTTATCTCTAATAGGCTATACGGGTAAAATAAAACAAAGAGCTAAGAAGGAAACAAGTCGAATGGGTCAAGGGTGATCCAATTTGTATTTTTAAAGCGTAAAGCCTCCTTAATCATTTTATTTAAAAAATTAGATTATTTCTAAAATAATAAAAAAAATTTATATCATATTTGACACACTTGTTATTCACCGAAAGAATAATTTTTTGGACAAAAGGTTGTTCAAGTCAAGTCAACTTGAACCGACCCCCTTACCCGACCCATCCATATTCCATCTATATAGAAAGTATGACACTGGCATACCCTTCCCCGAGGGCATACTGGCGATAAGACATCTTTGCAACTGCAAGGCCAAGAAGGTCATCTGAAGGATCATTTTTGTCATAATAAGCATCTTCAAAGGTCAACATCCTACAAGTTCACGTCACACGTAATAGCAAACACCTAAACTGTATTAATTAATAAATTTAATATAGTAATACATATCTATTCATGCCTAATACCAAATCAGAAGAGTATTTCACTTCAAGATGATTATTATGACTTGAAGAATCAAAATCAGATAATCACTTGATTAAAATATTGGATAGTTAGGTAAAAGTGTTAAGCTACATGTATTTCAATGGTTCGTTTTCTTACAACTCGTTTCCGAAATCTTCAAATATGTTTTTATTAATCCTATACTATCATGTAATCAGATCGGTGACTTCAAGTCACTGTTGTACAAGAGCTTTAGAGACACATCAAACAGCCTAAGCAAGAAACTAAAAACTATTAATCCCATGTAGGGGTGTTCATAAGCCAATGAACCCGACCAAACAGCCCAAATCGAGGCATATTGGCCGGTTAAGTTGCTTTAAGATTTATACAGTTTGGTTTACAGTTTGCTGTTCAAAAACCAGATTTAATGGTTCGGTTCACAGGTTGGAACTTCAAAACTTGGAACCATTTGTTTACCATCAATCTTTTTTTCCCCTCATTTTTGGAATATGTAGTTATGCACATGAATATGATTGATGAACCATCTTTGTCAGTTTCAAAATTTAGTACAAACTAATGATTTTGAATAAAGAAGTTACAAAAAACAGATCCAATCAATACCGTAGTTAGTGCTTTGGCCTGGAATTTTGGTAAAAACCAGCCGAACCAGACCATGAACACCCCTAATCCCAAGTCAAAAATACAAAACAAAGTCATTATATACAATCCTAGCACCCATTACCGACTTACCCCTAAATTTTCAGATATCTAATCTAAAGATTGAAAACTAAAAATCCCACATCAAAATATATATTAGTCCATAAGATCCAAGGGTCATTCCACTAATAAAAAAAGTAATACTAAAGCAATCTGTATAATAGATCTCAGGGCTAATCCACTAACTAATCATCTGGTTTTAAGATATCTACAAACAAGAAACATAACCCTAAAACAAGAATTTATGCAGATAAACAGCATAATTAACAAACAAATAAAAAGGGAAGTTCTTTGACTTGATCTTACATTTGAGCTTGAGGATTCAGTTTCCAAAAAACAGCATAATTCCAGTCGGTGTTCAGACAAAGATTCTTGAGTGCTTGATGTAATGCACTAATCCCCATCTTCTTCAACAATTTTTTAAACAATTTCTACAGCAATTTCACCCCCAAACTAACACATTATGATCCTCACAACCCCCAAAATAAAATTAAACCTAAAAATCTTTTCTTTACCCTAATCTTAAAACTCTAGCTGCCCCTGTAAGAACCTCTTCCAGCCTGTTTTCTCCTTAACCCTGCTCGCCGTTTTATCGGTGGGTCAACTGTAAGAATGAGCAGACTATCTAATCCCATTATCTTTCCCCCAATTTCTTAAAACCCTAACCCTAGAAGAAACTTACAATTTCTTCAAATTTCACCAAAAAGCCTGCAAATTTATGAAGTTAACACTCACAAGTTCGATTTCAACATAGAGAAACGCACAATTCAAGAAACAACCCATTAACATTCAAGAATTTAAATTGATAATAATCAATCAACTAAAGAAAGTAAGAAACCCCTTTTGTGGATCTTCTGATCAACAGTTGAAAAGAAATTTAACTAATATCAAACGACATCGATGAAATGTGCTAAAAATTGAATCTTTTTCACTTCCCAGATTTAAATTTCCTTAAAATTTAGAAAAGAGACTAAAAAGATTGAACTTTATGAAAGAAATGACTGATCTTTGTGCTGGTGAGTTTCAAATAGCCTTATAACAGAGAGGATATTATTTTCTAAATCAAGTTTAAAGACCGCCCCTTCAAGTTCTAAAAAGTTGCTATTTGGCACATAAATTGAAACCATATTTGCAAATTGACCCAATTCTTCAAAGGCTTTTCAAGAATGATGGATACACTTAAAGTGGTGTGTTTTGTTTGCACACTTGTATTTGGGTTCTCTTTGGTTATCATTTTTGTGATGTTATGAGTGGCTTTTTATAGATAGTCTCACTCTTATGGCAAACAATATGATGTATGAAGTTACAATAATGTTTCATATTTCCCTATCATCTTTCTTACTCACCATTTCACAAAATAATTAAATAAATAACTATTCACCAATGATTTTATAGCTAAAAGTTAGGACACCAACAAAACACCTCAATTGCCATTCATTCATGTACAATGAATATATAAGTTTTACTAATATTACAAGTGTATTATTTGATCAAGTTGACAACTCAATTTATCTCAATACTTCAATATTTTGTAGTTTCCTTTTCAAGTATTTCTTTTATGTTAACATGACTTTTATCACTGCATAATGTTAACATATAAGATTAAATTGAGTCTGTGACCGAAACTTGAACAATATATTTTTTCTTAAAACTTTTAACTTGCACACTCATTAAACCTACTATAAAATTTAAAAGCAATTGCATATATTCCCTTGTAAAATTTCTTAATTACATGATTGTTCAATTCAAAACTAAAATTACATATATCTTCTCCCATAATTTTCTTAATTTATTATATTAAAAATGAATTATAAAATTACTATATTATCCTTACTGTTACAAGACGTTAAAATTTTTTAAAGTTTTAAATATATCCATTTAGCTAGCTTGATTTTCCTTTTACATTGTTTGTTTTTATATTTTGCTAATGAGTTTTTTAATTTCCCAAAATTCTTTTACGTTTTTGTGTTTTTTCATTGTTTGTTTCGTTAATGTTCAGTCTCTTCTTCTTTTTCGTTGACTTTGACGTAATAATATTAAAAAAGAAAAATATTTACCAAAACTTTAATTTATTACGGTATACAAAATCATAACAAAAAAAAATCGCAAAATATCCCAGCATTAGTTTTTTGCATTTTGGAGATTGTGGCGTCAATTTTTTATGATTGTTTGATTGTTTTTTTTTTTCGTGATTTTTTGATACCATATGTATGCATTAGAATCTCGCATTTGTTTTCCGTTTTGATAATTGAAACTTGTATCATAAAAAAAACTCTTTATTGAAAAATAGAAATAATAATAATAATAAAATAACTCAAAAATAGAACTTAGTAAAATTGTAAAAAAGATAATTGAAATTGAAAATTTTTAAAAAAATTATTTATTGAAGAATAATAAAAAAAATAGGTAAACCAAAAAATGTAAAAAGAAAAAATAACCAATTAGATATGGTAAAAATTAAGGAAATTATAATGGTTAAAAAACAACGGTAAAATAATCAAGCTATAAGTTAGTTTTATTATCATAAATCAAAATGAAGAAATTTGAGTTTTTTTCTTTTAAAAAGTGAAGATATATGCAAGTTTTGTTTTGATTTGGATAAATATATAATTAAGAAGATTAATGAAGAGGATGTATGAATCATTAAAAAGAATTCTTTATCAAAACATAACTAAAAATAGGTAATCAAAAGCATGTAAAAGAAATAAAAAAACTAGTTAAAAATGGGTAAATGTATGTATTTAGAAAATTATAATGGTTAAAGATAACTATAAAATAAACATTCTATAACTTATTTTTAATAACATAAATTAAAAAGAAAAAATTTGGAATTATCTATACTACTATATAAAACAAAACCTTAGACCACAATTCCAACATTTTAAGCAATAGGTATAAATATTATATACAATCATTCCTATTTTGCCTCGCATTTAATAAACTTCTTCTAATTAATACATTAATTATATCATATTAAAAATACATTATTTAATAATATAAGATTATTTAATTTATTACATTATATATTATATTAGTAATAATAGTTTAAATTAATATTTAAATTTATTAACAAGTATTATCTTATTTGAAAAATTTACTATATAATTACTAAAACTTTTATTATTATAATTATAATAATAATAATAGTAATTAAATTTATATATAGGTATTATCTTATTTGAATTTAGCTACATAATTACTAAATACTTTTATAATAATGATGATGATGATAATAATCTATATCTATAGTATCTATACTATTATATAAATCATTTGATAATGACACACTTGTAATTTTACTTAAAATTTAACACATCCAATATAACTTTTTAAACATAAGATACAAGTGCTATATATAATAGTTTTTAGTTTTCTCATATTTAATAAATTTTTTCCAGTTAATATATCATTTAATATATATTTATTTTAATTATTGTCTTATTTATAATATTTTAAATTAATATTAAAATATATACATTTTTATGTATATTTTTATAAATTAATATTTTTTGATTTAAGTATTATTGTATTAAACATTTATGTATATAAACACTAAATATTTAAATAGTTATAATAATAATACCCAAGTATATCAACATTTAAGACATATCAGAAAATAGGTTTGATAACATCCATCACATCACTATATATAATAAATAAAAAATTATGAGTAGTGAAAGTGTATGTTTTTCGAATGTTACCATAATAATTTTCATTTTCTTCAAACTAATAAAAAGACTACTTTATTTTTTACAAGTTTACATTTATATCTCTAAGGATTATTTGAAACTAACCACAACACTCTTTCTTTTTTTTTTTTTTTTTCTCAAATTGCTACCTATTAATTTTGTTTTTTTAATTTTATATTTAAGGCTTCGAGTTATGTCAAATTTACATTTAATCACCTGAACTTTTTTTAAGTTCCATAGTTAAACGTTCGAGTTATGTCAAATCAACTTACAATAGAGCTCGTTAATTATAGTAAAATTACCATTACACATTCGCTATTTTTCTTTTCTCTTTTGAGATATATTTTTTTTTAGTATTTTTTTCTATTACGCTTTTTATTAGCATCTCGCATGTAATCTTTTTTTTGAATGATTAGGTATACCGTATAAAATCATCAGAATTAAATTGTTTAACTTTTATAACCCCCGCTGTATAGCTCTGGCTACAACCACTAGTTTTTATTAAAAGAGGAGATATATGCAATTTTAGTTTTAAATTGAATAAATATATACAATTAAGAAGATTAATGCAGCATATATATGCAATTATGATTTTCTCTTAAATTTACATCAATTATCATTGTAGGACTAGAATACTCAACCACTTAAAAGATACGCTTTAAAAAATACGCTCTACGATACCGTAGGTCACAAGTCCTTTGGTTATGAAGTACACGAAATCTCAAAGATACGTGATCAACAAAAATACTTGGTTTGATCTAGTCACGAAAGAAACCAAACATCATGAGTACAAAATTTGATTGCAAAAAGAGGCTATCAAATGATACTTGTCGGATTCTCCATTAGAATTACCTACCTTGTCTAGGAATATGCTAAGATGTCAACCTCTCACTTTGGACATGAGATTATAAATATGTTTAGTGTTCCTATGTTGCTCGCATTAATAATACTTTTTTTTTTTTTAATATCTCACTAGAGTTGTTAAGAGCCAAAATTTGAATCTTATTTTTTCCAATCTCCCTCTACCAAAGATAATCAGGAACTATTACTTTTAAAACTTATTAACATTTAGGAAATTGTGTGCAGGGTTGGTAATAAGCAATAATCGACTTCGATCAACTCTAAATAGTGTTAAGCAAACCTTTAAACAGTAGTATTTTGACTTATTACAATCTGATAGTTCAAAATCATTCTAAGATTTTAAGGGCAAAAGAAACAAAACTCACAATTCTTAGGTAAAAAATTGAATGTAGATGTTGAGTGTTTTATATCGATTAAAAAAAAGATGATAAAACAAATTAAATGAGTTTAATGACTTAAATAACATATTATTTATTCAAATGCTTAAAATCTCTTACTCAAGTTATAAGTAAGATATTATATTACTTTTATAATGTAAATTTACATCATAATCTTTACATTTAGTACGTATATAGTTTTTAAAAGTAGACGAATTAGTTTTTCTTTTTATATAAAACTAGACCCACTCAACTATATATCCATAAAATTTTCTCCGTTTCTTGTAAGATATAAAATGTTAAATGAGTTAAACATGCATGTTTTATAAGATGTTAAATGCTTTATATAAAACAAGTTTTTAAATGCTTAAAATCTTTTGCTCAAGTTTTTAATAAAATATTATGTAACTTTTATAATGTAATTTTATATCATATTCAATACATGTATTATTTGTATAATTTTTAAAATAAATGAACCTTTTTCTTATAAAAGTATACCTACTCAATTCGTTGTCGTTTTGCTTTTCATTTTACCACCTCCATTTTCCTACGTGATAAGCTATTTTTCACCTACTCACGTATTCTTTGTAATTTATGAAGCCACATTAAACACTTTGAAAAAGCTTAGTCCACTTAGATTTTGTTGTCCCTTTTAATATTTTTTCTTTACTTATTGTTGTTTTATATACACATAGTAAAAGTATGACATCATGTGAACAATATATATATCTTTTGAAAGAAAATGAACTCTAGAAAATAAAAGTCAATTATTCAAAAGTGTGCTAAAAATAAAAAATATATTAAGGATTGGAAAGCATGGTTAGTGATGCTAATGATGATGGGGCACTTTAAGTTTATGTATAAAAAAGATTGTGGATAAAAAATAATTACAATCAGAAAGTACAATGATACCATGCTTTAATTTCTTTATTTTTAATGTGATTATAATATTATTTTGGTCAAATTGATTGTTGACTTCTAGTTCAAATTAGGCCACGTTGATTGACTAACACATATTCTTAATGACAAGATGTAATCTAAATTCAAAATATAGTCTGATTTAAGTTTTGGTTCTCTTAAATCCCAGTAGACAATATGATAAATATTATTATCATATCTCACTCGTGATAATATATTATTTTGGAAATTTTACCTAACGATCCTAACCCTTTTTTTAATAAGATGAAATTGTCGTACGTGAACGGAAATTATTTTTAGAGTTAATTATGTTTTTTGTCTTTAGTGTTTGATGAAAATCTAGGTTTTAGTCCCAAAACTTAATATTTTTTTCTTTTATTTTTATTACCTGAGGCTAAAATCTTTGATTATCCCACTAGAAGCTAAATCAATTTTTTGGCCTTATTGTTTTGTGTTGAAACTCACACGCAACTCAAGTGAAGGTAAGAATTAGATTCTTGGGCATATTACACTATTGATTCTTATTATCACACCTAAATTTACAAAGAGACCCAAAACCAATTTTCCCAATCACCATAAATTCGTATCGAAGAAGATGGCATGCGGTATAAGCTTGTATCTAAGGTAAAATGATATTTATGTCATACATGTATGGTATAAATAAACAATCTTGGCCATGAAATCTCAAAAGTCAAGAAATAAAAACAATAGATAGTAAATAGAGAAAAAAAAGTTTAAGAACTAAACCAAGATTTTCATAAATAATTAACTCGTTTTTTTATTGAAAGAAACGAAAGTCATTGCCTTATTTGCTGTATGGTGTTTTTGGAGACCACATACGTCAAAGTGGCACTCGACTGAACAGACACCAACGGGCATCGCATTGTTTGGGTCCGCCCGTAAGCTTTTTAGTGGCAATGTTCATTAGGACGAACGAGCTCACAAACGACTTTATGGGGCCATTTCAAATTTAAGTTATTTATTTTACCTTTTTAAAAAATTTAGTTATATTTAATTATATTTTAGAAATTACAAAATTTTGTAGTACATAACAAAGCTTAGGATATTTTAAGAATTAGAATAAAATTTTAAAAAAAATCAATAATTTTAATATAATATAAAAGTTTGTAAAAGAAGTGTAACAGTGTTTTTATAATTTACAAGGCTAAATTTTTCCTATTTATTTTAAAATCTAGATAGTCATGTTTTCCTCCGTAATTCAAAATTCAAACGATTATCCCTTGAAAAGATTACTATAAAAACAAACTTACTATTTTGTTTTATTTTACGCATTTTAACATCTTTACAACCTTCCTCCTTCGACTTCTCTAAAAAATGTTCTCATCATGAACCCAAAATCGTGTACAGATGATATAAACAAATTCAATTTTTGATATTGTTGAAATCTCGCATCATACACGTCCCTAAGGTGATGATGAATAAGATCCATCAATTTTTAAATTTAGCCTAAATTCATATCTAGGCGTATAAGGGCTATGGACTTGCCTTTAGTCTTTAGAATCATAGTTTTACTCCACAATCGATTTTCGATGAGCCTTTTTAGATGATGGTTCCAAATGAATACGCCAATGTTTAATCAAACTGATAAAAGTATCTTATTTTTATCACTACACAAAGATATGGTGGGATGGTAAAAAATGTCTTCGCCTTTACATAAGTGTACATGTTTCATACCTCAGGTAACAAGTAACGCATCAAGTGACCAGTTAGATATATACATACAAAACAAGAAAGCAAACCTTAACGACATCCAATGAAGAAAGACATTTAACCAAGCATACATTGGCGGATCTTTATAGGGGCCGGGTGGGGCCGCCGCCCCCCCTGTTTTTTTCGCCCGTAGTGTTAAATTTTAGTCCGGTAGTGTAAATTTTTTGTCAGGTAGTGTAAATTTTTATATAAATGTCAAGTTCGCCCCCCCTAAAAAAAAATTGATTTTGCCTTCGCCCCCCCTACGAGAAAGTTCAAGCTCCGCCACTGCAAGCATAGGTTTTTCAAATGCTATGAAAACTTAGATCGTATGCATATATTGGCATTAGAATAATTGTTGGGTCGCATGATCTAGATCATATAAGGTGATCATGGATGTCTAACAATTATGCTAGAGGTAATTGTATTACAAGACCATGATCACATGGATATAGACCATAAATAAATTGAAATCACTTGCTATTTCCAAACAATAGACTTAATTATCTCCTCGCAACTAGGCCAACATAACGAATGATAGTCCGGTACATAATTAGTAAATGTAAATCCTTAAAAACAATAGCTATGTGTGATTAATCATTTACTTTACCCATATTTGTTTTGTGCTTATCTACATTCCACCTCTTGCCTAGCATCTGACTATTTTGGGTATTCAACATTACACAAATCATCTCGTCATGGTTAAATTCTAGGCACTACCCCCTAGAGTCTATACGAAAGTTAACCATTTCACATGTGAACTGTTGTTTAGATTGATAGTGACTCTAGAGTGCTGTAAGGGTCAAGATTGTTGTAACACGAATGAGAAAGGTAAAGTAACGAAAATTTTGCAAGTGTGATTAATGCATAGGATAGTAAGACAACGTATAAAGTATGATTAAAGTATATAACAATAATGAAATGTATAAAGTACATGTAAAGAATATGATAGAAATGAAACATAAAAATCACGAGTAATTGATGTGATAGTAAATAAACATATTAAATTAAATGACACATAAATGAGTCTTTCAAGCACTGTACAAAAACAAAGATATGAGTTTTGCATGTGGTGCATGCTTGAATAAAAGGGTCTTGTACAAACAACAAATAAAGGAATCTTGTACTCAATACAAACAAGAAGTCTTGTACAAACAGAATAAAGAATTCATGTATTTGCGGTACAATCAACAGCTAAAGGATTCTTGTACTTGTTACAAGTATTTATGTGTGATAAAGTCTATAGTATAGTGATGTTATGTTACGTATAAGACTCTAGCACGAATGAAGTTATTATAAAGTTATATTACAGATAAATTTATGGTTAGGTATAAAGTTATGTGATGGATAAAGTGTATATATGTATAAAACTAATGCTATGAATAAAGTCATAGTATGTATATAGTTATGATGAATAAAGATATTATATGTATAAAGTTGAATTCAAATAAAGTTATATGTAAATAATGGTTACAATACAGTTATGATGTGTGTAGAAGTTATGTGTAAATAATGGTTAAAACTATTTTATTAAATAGATGTTGTAATATGTTAAAGTAATCTAGAAACCACTCAAGTAAAAGTATAAGTATGATTAAGAGCTATAATAGGAAGAATTGGCATGAAATGTAGGTGGCAGATGGCACAACTGTTGGAAAAAACCGTGATAATCTGAGAGTCGCAAAATGCTAGTAGATTGAACTATTTGGGTTCGCACTAAATTTTCAATCGGATAAAACTCAATTACAAGAACAAGTATGATATGTGTGTAAGAATTCGTGAACAGAGAATATGCAGGCATTACCAAAATTGTTACGAAATCAACATTTTCAAGGAAGGGATGAAAACTGTCGGAGGCGGTATTCATATATGGATATTACATTTTTTACCCCAAAATTTCACATGTGAAATTTCAAGAAAATCATAATTCGTGCATTTTTAATAAAAAATGTTTACCAGCCAGGGGCTCTGCCCCTTGGACTCCGCTCCCAGGGCGTTGCCCCCGAACCCCCGCCAAGGGGGCATTGCCCCTTGGAACCCCCATTGCTTAACGGCTTCGCTCCTAAGCAGTTTTTGATTTTCGAAGATCATAATAAACTCAAACAAGTGTACACTCCCGCACCTCCTGACTTGTTTGATTGATATTAAGATCAAAATGGTCGTTAGTCAATACAATCACACTAAAATATCTAAAAACAACCAACCACCAAACTTAGTGGTGCTTTATATTCTCACTCTACAAAATCATTAATTTAGATCATGAACTTATGCATTATAGGCAACCAACTTGCATGGATGTGATCTTATAAGGTCATGTACGAAACACATTTATACCTATTTGTTCAAGTGAGCTTTTCGCATAGGTTCGTTTACACTGAACGTATTTGTGTAAACTTACCGATACAAGTCCATACACATTAGCTTAACATATATAACCTATTTAGATGCACCCGCTTCAACAGCCATACTTATCAATACTTGTATTCGTTCTCAAACTTAATTCAAAAAACGGATTTTCAAAAGCTTGTAGTTTCCACAAAACTCATTTGGTATGTCATTAGTTCTCAAAACATTTCAAAAAGGATTTTTCATGCCCTTCAATGTCTTTCGAAATCTTTGCATTCACTTATTCATATGCACGTGTCCCTAACTTCAAATATTAATTAAAAAGGGACTAACTAAAAGAACTCACAATCAAATATTTTCCATCGATCACTGCTTAACAAAGTTCATTAAATAACTCACGTGTGCGTGTTCTAGAACAAAGCAAATTAAAGAAGAAAAGTCTTAAAACTCACGTTAGTTGCTTAACCCTAGCATGGCCGTGCATAGGGTTATCAACATGGCCATGCAATGGTTTGGCATACTCATTCTAGACTTATTTCTTCTGATTTTTAACGTTTGACGCCCAATTTAATCTGGTATATCCTGTTTCTCTTATCCATATACTTAACATCTATTAACCTTACTTTCTAGTATAAAACAACTTCGTAAATGATATAATGCATGCATGCACTATAATACACAACACGATTGTAGATAATGAATAATTCACATGAGTTATCGGTCGAGTGGTAAAAATAAAGAAGATTCACTAAATTATGCACCAAGAGACATAATGAAATTTGAAAGTTATCTAGAAAGATACAATGATCTACATTATAAGTTAGCTCTTCTACTCAAGATAATTTTGGTCTAAAAAATACAAATTTTTTAGGAGTTTAACTTCTACTTAATTTTGTTATCTTCATATTAGATTTATGGTCTTTCTAATTATGCAATATTTAGATTTTTTATGGTTATAATTATTTATATCATGCAACATTTAATGTTTAAATTTCAAATTTAAAATTCCCCAAATGCATATTATTTAAATGCATTATATTATAATTTTATTGTAATTATTTTCTATTTAAAGATAATAATTATATTTATTTATACGATATGAAATTTTTTTATTATAATGAATAATTTAATAAACGAAAAATAAATATGCAAATGGTGGTACATGATATATATAGTAAAAGTAGATGATGAGTTCTACTATATTTTGTTATGTTCGTATTGATTTATTGTCTTTCTAATTATGCAATATTTAGATTTTTTAATGGTTATAATTATTTATATCATGCAACATTTAATTTTCAAATTTCAAAATTTAATATTCCCCAAATGCATATATATAAATACATTTTATTATAGTTTTATTGTAATTATTTTCTATTTAAAGATAATAATTATATTTATTTATACAATATGAATTATTTTTAATAATGAATAATTTAATAAATAAAAATAAATGTAAACATGATGATACATGATATAGGGGAGGGTTCCTGAAAAAACCAATAGTTATGTGAAAACCAATGAAAACCACGGAAATCAATAACATAATTCATAATTTTTTTTGTTATTTTAATTGTTAAAATATTATTTAAGTATTCTGTACATATATGTTTGTCATACATATGAGAATGAAGAGTCTTACGTATACGTAACACTATGTCGAATGATAAATGGTTACGTATACGTAACCTATGTGTGACGTATATGAAAAACCATGCTATGGTTTTCATTTGATCCATACCCTTACTTATATATACTCACACATATATAGAGGGTAGTGATAAAAAAAATTATAAATTATATTATCGGTTTCATTGTTTTCTCTAGTTTTTTTATAATTTTGTGATTTTCTTAGTATCACTCCTTACATGATATATATATAGTAAAAGCAGATGACGAGACGTCTTTAGGTGAACCACGTCCAATGCTTTGCAATTTGCAAATGGTCTAAAGAGTATTGTTATGATATTTATTTATCTCTAAATAACAAAACTAGTGATATTAAGTCTTTTATTATACCATTAACTTTAGTAAACTCGTATATTAAACGGGTTAAATAAATTAAAATTTAAATAGAATAAAATGTTGTTACTTATAAAATAATATTCTAAAATAAAATATGATTAAAATTATGTATAAGTGAGGACTAAATAATAAAACAATGATATCAACTTTTTAATATTTTATTTTTAAACTTTTTTTGTTTTTTTCAAAAAAAAAAATAAACTTTTTGTTTCAAAACAAACTTTTTAAAAAATATTATTTTAAATACTTTCTTATTGTAACTTTCCAATTTTATTTATTTTTATTTATAAAATTTTACTTTTTACAAACATTAATTTTAATATATTTTATATTTTTAAAAAAATTTGATGTTTTAAAAGAAAATTATTTCTTTAGAAATAATATTAATAAAAAGATCTTTTTTTAATTTATTAAAAAACTATTTTAATCTAAAAAGATTTAAATAATATTATTAGTAATTAATGCGCATATTTAATATAAAACAAAAGTGGAAAATTTGTGGTGAGAATAAATGTAATGTTGACGCGTGTCCTATTTAGTTACATTTTATTAGAGTAAAAATATATTTTAAAGAAATTATTTAACATCTATTATTTTAATGAACATAACAGTGTCACATTGATCTCATTATTCTCATACATGTAACTCTTTGTAAAGGTGATCCTTGACTATATCATTTAGAAACACAAGATTGTCGTTTTGCTACTAGGCTTGCATCCTTTCATAAAACTAGATAATTGATTTATAGTGATAATTGACGCAGAATGGCTAACACCAAAGGTATGAGATTTTAAACATTATCTTTTGAAACCATGACATCTTAGCAAGATCTCACATCTTCTTATCTAGAGTAAAGATACTATGTCATAAAAGTCCAACATCAAATGTTACTAACATATTCAGGGCATCTTGAGTGGACATGATATATTGATATGAAAACTCTGGAGTTAAGTGGACAAATGTGTGAGTAATTAAGATAAGACAGGAGACCTCTTCAAATCGTTTTAAAATTTTTATTTGTGCAACCAAAAGTGAAAACATAAGATACTTAAGGATAAAATGGACAATATGATTGGTATGGATGATGGTAATAATATCACTGACAAAAATAAATTATCACAATAAAATAACTTAATGGTAAATAATGTATTTTTTAACCTGATAGTTATAAGATTAAATTCTACAATGTCTAAATTTGAAAATTATCTTTTTTGATAATAAGAATTGTTTATTAAAATAATATAAACTATTAACAAATTAGATTTCGTTTAAAGTACATGTTTACAAATATATTATCTTTGTTATTTTAAATAAAGTTGTACTTGATATATTCTCTCTTTCATCATTTGCTTTTAATGATTTTTTTTTCCTGAAAGGATGCTTTAATGAGTTGAAAGTTAAATATTAATATGTATATGGTTAGGGAACCAAAATCATAAAAGGTAGATTTTATAGCATGGCTTTTTAGTAACAATGCAATCTTAGGTGGTGACTATTGGGTCTCCAAGATTATGAGTGGTGTTTCATCCTCTTTTTTCCAATCAAATTAGTCAATATGGATGGCTTCAAAAGTATATAATTACTACTACTACATGTTAAAGTGTAATATGAATATCTAATTTATGATAATATGACTCCAAAAACAAAAATTAATTTGAAACAATAATTCTGGGGATATCAGATTTACTATTTCATATGTTAAATATTATTACTTCTATCCACACTTGTTTAAAGATCTACTATTACACATGACCAAAAGCATCATGTATTTGCCAAGTCACCTATCATCATCATCATCATCATCATCATCCTCCTCCTCACTATGATCCAAATCTAGAAAAGCATCCAATGACACAATTTTCATATTGAATTTGGTATCAAGTCACACCTGACAATCTGACATAATCCCATGCTTACTCACTCATTTGTTTATTGGTCTATGTTTAATTTGATAATTGATATTATTAAAAAAATGATTGGGCTGGTCCAACATGAAATCTACTGATCGGATCATTTTTATGGTCAAATGTTTTAAAGCGATAGCTTTTCCTTTTTATTGAAATGAAGGAAAGAGGTGTGGATATGGTTTAATTTAGTTTTGAACGATTAAGTTATATTTTGTTCTAAAAAACTTAATTTAGTAGAAATTTAACTAAAGTTAAAATAGGGCAAATAAGCCTAAAGCCAGTTTAAAACCATGATAATGAGATGGGATTCCTATAGATAAAATTGCAGATTTCTTTTCCTTTCTATTTACTCATGAATGAGTCATCTTAGGTTATATGAATATCTTATACTAAAAAAACATAATTAAATAAGAATTTAACAAATACTAAAAATACGAGTGATCGTATTCCCTTGTTTCCATCCCTGATCTACACTCTCCATCGCCCTCCTTGTTAGGGAATAGTTCACATCTCCATGCTCACCCTCAACGGTATTGACTCTGGCTCCCTAATTTGGTCTCGAGACTTATGCCCTCCTATATAAATTTTCAAGTTTCGCTACTGCCTTCAACTTAAAAATGAACCAAACATTCTAGAAATTTCTTTAGAAATGTGTTTTAGTGTTTTGTAAATGACATTTTTGTCTACAGTATAAACATGCAACAACACTTGATGCATTTGAAGGAAGTGTTGGAGACAATAAGACAACATATGTTATATGCCAAAAAATCGAAATGCACTTTCGGTGGTGGTAAAGTAGTGGAATATTTAAGGGTTTATTAGTCTTGACAAGTATATTATAGGAGATTTATTTATTCTTTTGGTATCATCGCTAAACCATTATTTGAGTTACTTGGAAAATATTTTAAAAGAAAGAAGCAACACAACTTTCTGTTGATCAACTTAAAAGCTAGTACTTTAAGTTCAACACGAGTCTAGACGCTACATGATTTCAGTCAAACGACGTTTGTGGTAGAAGGTATGATTAGAGCAGTAGTTCTCATGCAAACGCAACACACTTTAGGATTCATTGGCAAAGTAGTATCACCAAAGCAACAAGCCTTATCAGCTATTTACGAAAAGAAACTACTGCCTATCATATTGTTCTATCAACATTGGCATTATTATTTTACTTTACTATTATCAAAGAAATTTAAAACATTTGTTGGACAAAATATAACACCATCATTAGCATTCATGGTTAGTAAAGTTTATTGGTTATAATTCTGAGATCAACTATTAAAAGGGGGTTGAAAATATGGCTACCGATGCTTTGTCTACGATCCAAAGTTCAACAAATTTTTTTTATATTACTGTCAGAAATACAGATTTATAAGAAGAACCTTCAATAACCACAAACCCTAGAAATTTATGAAACAATCACAGAACAAAAACAAGAAGCAGATCATCAATGTGATGAACGAAAGAAAGAATATAACTATCTCTAATAACAATCATCAATGTGATGACTTAGAAGAACAGAGAACAAAGATCAAAGGCATCCGAGAGCAAATTTATGAGAGATATTCGAGAGAAAAATCAGAGAATAAGATCACGGATGCACAACAACACCACTTATATCCGAAACCTAGAAAAGCCCATTTGCACCAAGCCCAGCAACCAGCAACGGCCCAGCAACCTGCACAAAAAGAAAAGCCCAACAGCAACAAGAAAAAAAAGAAGAAAAGAGAATAAAACCAAAGATATTGAATTATACTTCTTCACACTTACTTTGACATCTTTCAATCTATGTTGTGAGATAGAAATAAAGAAACTTAGGATACAAATATGAATCTTAAAAATGATAGTTCAGCGATTACAACTAGGTGAAACAGTTGCTCATTATATGTTTTCAAAGGTTTTGCTACTAACCTTCGCAAAGATAAAATTGATCTATGTCACTCTACTGCTTTGGGAGGACACTCGGGTTTACATGTAATGTACCGACGTCTTAAATGTATATTTTATAAGAAAAAAGAAATGGTTTCCTACCCTGGTCTTTTACAACCTTTGCCTATTCTAAAACCTTTGTGTTTTCATATATCAACTAGCTTTTTCCCTCCGTGCTTCGCGGCGGGTGTATGTTCGTTTCTTCTCTGTGCGACTTATTTAGTCGTTTATTTGCCGTATTCAAAGCCATGAATACCATTGGGTTTTACACAATTCCAATCATCTTCTTAACTATTCGAAATACAATGAAATAATGGACTCAAGAACATGCATACCCAATTCAGGCTCGAACCCCACCAGAACCATGTTGTCTATGCTGTGGGAAATATCGACCTCGAGAGTGATCGTATTACAGGTTATGGTTGCATCTGTTCAAGTTCAAATCACAAAAATCATAAGAATAATTTATAAATTTCACATGAAAATTAAACATAAAATGACAATCAAGACAACAAACTAACAGCCTTTGTTAAGTTGTTGCAGAACCATCTTAATTCATCTGATCAAGATCTTTACTATATGATCATAATTGGATCTTTGGTCCTTATTTGTTTTTCACATACCAAATATATGTTTGTGCAATCAAAATCAAACACTATATGAAAAAAGGTAGAAATAACCATTTCGTTTTTGGTTCCCTTGATCACGTTGTCTAAATGTGCCTCTTGGTTCGCAACAACGAAATCATGGTAAAAAAGTATAGATTAAACTCCCAAATTAGCGATGACGACACTTGATTGCACTTGATAGCACATTAGCTTTCAAAATGCAGCAACGATTTCTAAAACCTTCATCCAGTCTAGACATTTAAAAACCTGAAAAACATAGATTTGAGCAACTTTCTCAAACAAATCTTAAAAAAAACGATGAGAAAAAACATTAATCTAAGAAAAAAATGAAGGAAACCTGCTTTCAGCCTTCAGGGAAGCCACTTCAAGCATCAACGTTGACTAATGATGTATGCTGTAAACTCTTTCTTATGCTGCATTCTCCAATACATCATTGTCATTCAACCCAAACCTACAACATGAATACATGATAAGAAAAAAATATACAATAAAAGGTTTAAGAAACATTAATATTCCTTTAAATGTGATTAATCATTCCACCATCCATATTGATTTTACGTTCCATGATTTTGCTCTATCACATACATGATCATTGAGTAGCTTATGTTGCTCAATAACCATATTGCTTATGATTTTATTCAAGATCAATCAAGGTTTCTGCCATTGCAACAAAGGTATTCGTGAAAACGAAAAAGTAGAAACCAAGAATAAAATCAAACCCTAAAATCAGACCCTAAAGAGAATAGGACATGCACCTTCAAAAAAATCCTTTGTTGTCTTCATTGAGGTCGTGAAACCAAACTGGGTAGAGACTGTAGCCAAAACGATACCGTCGCTTCGTGGATAACGATATCAACGTCGCAGCCTGGCTTCGTATTCAACAAAACAATAAAAACCTTGAAATATTGTTCACACCATAAGTGAAAACCTGCAAATAAAAATTTATACCCGCTCAAAATGGTTTATATCCACGAATGGTTGATGAAAATGATCAAGAGTATCACCATGAACGATTGGGGGCGATCAATCTCATGAGATAAATTTTTCGTCAAGAGTGAATGGATTTTAACTTTTAGTTGACATATTCTATAAAAAATTAAACACGTGTGACAGGTTTAAAATTTTCACCATGAATGGATTTTAACTTCACCATGAAAATGGTCAAGAGTATCCCTCAGGGTCTTGAAAACAAATATGAATGGATTTTAATTTTAGTTGACATTTTCTATAAAAAATTAAACACGTGTGACAGGTTTAATTTAATTTCTATAAAATGTTTGTCCCATAGTGATTAGATGTATGTTTAAGAACATCTTAATTAATCCAACGTTACCATTTTGGTCAACACTTTCTCACATTAATCGTTTGGGTCAAATTAGGCTAAAACATCCAGGCTTGCAAATTTAGAAATTGCACACAATTATCACTTGGATTTTCATCTAAATAATTTCATTAGTGATTATAATAACGTAAACGATAGTAAACAGTTATGGTCAGTGGCAAAAGTAGGAACTTTTCCCTATGTTGTTAATATTTTTTAACTCTTGGATTCTAGCAATTGACACGTCATAATTTTCGGGTCGGTCAAAGACCAGATCACAAAATAAAATGCATTGTCGTTAGAAAAAACACAATAAAAAATACATTGTCATTCAAATATAAAAAAATATATATTTTATAGTTGTTTCATAGAAGTTTCATGTTTTGAAACTAATCCATCACATCTTGAATTGTAACTTTGCAAAGAACTCTTTTTTAATATAGTAAATGCTAGCATTGCTCATATGCTCATCATCAAATCTGTTTTCACATGCTTTATCGAAGAAAAACATCTCCTAATAGTACTTGTGGTTACAACCGTTAAAACGTATGTTAACCTACTAACGATAAACCAAAAAACATCCAATATATTTTTTTTCCATCATGTTTTGAAAGATTAAATATACCATTCATATTAGCAAACATTTATCTCCTCCGATATTGGAATTTTCTTAAGAATATGTGGTTTTGGAAAATGGAGGTATTAGAAAATCTGATTTGAGCTAAGCTTTATGATGAGCTTTTTAATTAATAAAATGAGTGATAGAAAATAAGAATTAACTAGGGATTTAGGCTTTTAATTCTAGTATTTTATTATCTACACCAATTAACACAAAAATATTTATTTGAATTTTTACATAACTTTTTAATTACTTTCTTAACTTAGAAAAGAAGTTATATAAGTTTTTTTATTAAAATAAATGTGCAATTTCATCATAATATTTTATAAAAACAATGATATCAATCCTAAAAAGATATTGATGTCATTTAAAATTCACGTAATATATGTTATATATGTAATTGAGAAAAGAATCATGTAGGTTGACGACCTCCTCTCCAACCTAGTTCCACCACTAGTTGGAGTCTAAATCATGTTTGTGTAAATACCTATCCTATGTCAAAAGTGACCAATTCTCTAGTCTATCTACATAGCAAGATAAGCAAGACTGAACAGTCCTGAATGGATATTTTAGTAGTAAAGTGATATATTTTTCAATTAAAAAGTTACGAGTTAAAATACTGCATTGTAGATGTGATAATTATATAAGTAAAATAATTGTAAAGTTAAGCTGAGGGTCTTTTTAAGAACATCTCTATCTCATGAGATATAGATAAAATTTGTTCTTATCTCACCATACTTAAATCCTACTAATTGAGTGAGACTCATTGAGGATATTTATTTATTTGTTTGGGTATATAATAGCTATAGAGTAAATAGTGTGTATTCGGGGGTTGAGAAAAACAAAACGGAACATCTCTAATAATGTTAAGATCATGATTCTTGACTAAAGGATGCCATGTTCAGGTCCTTGCATTGATTTTTCAAACATGAGGTTACAAATTCAACTTTAGTTTTTGAAATATGAAACCAGGATAAAGAAATCACTTACAATGGTCATGTTGATCACTGATTACACCTGCTAAATCCTAAAATTCTTCTTGAAGCATGAATATGGTCATTATTTGGTGATTCATCTTCTTGAAATTCTTCAGTTTGAATATGCTTCTTGATTAAAGTTTCTGACTCAAGCCACCTGCAAATGTCAACCCCTCTCTTGTATTATCCAGAGATTTCACTTAGGAAACTTACATAAAAAGCCCTCTAAGTACCATTTTTAAACCATAAAAACAAAAACTTGATTTTAGTACTTATCGGTGTTTGACAACATAAATGTTATGAATTGTGACAACATGATGAAATAGGAATCTCTTTCACTAAATATAATAATAACAATCGAACTTTTTATCATAACAAAATATGAGAGGTTACATTAGAAGCTTTAAACATCACCACTCTCTCAGTTGTTTCAAACCTAAGTGTTAAGAACTTGATCTCAAAGACACAAAGGGTGTGTTTTGTTATTATGTGTGTTTATTTATGATTTTGTTGGTTTTGACATGTCCGCATAGGCGAAGTTACATTGTCCAATTTGTGGTTAAATGGTTAATTTAATGGTGTTGGGAATGATAGATTTTGTGTTCGTAAAGGTGATGGTGGTCGATGTTTACTAAGGGGCTGTTTGAATGTTTTGTATGGACCGGACCGTGTCAGAAGTATCAAAAATCCAAACCGGGTTAGAAGCAAGGGAAAGAGTGGGTCAGAAGCAAAAGACCAGGTCAGAAGGTGATGAAGGAAAATCAAACAGCCTGACCACTTACCCGATCAGCAGTCAGCTCCAACTGGACCGGGTCAGCTCATATCAAACAGCCCCTAAGGCAATATTGAGGTGGTAGTTAAGGAAAATAAACAATTTGGATTAATATTTTAAATGTTATGCTATGAACATAATCCTGTATACATATACATATGCATGTTTATTTATGATTCTGTTTAATACTGTAAAAACGCTTAAACAAGTCATTGATTTGGCTTTACGGTCAGTTTTTTCTTTAACTTTCGGTTGGTTGGTTTTATAAATTTCAAACCGTAACGAGCAATTTAATTTATGGTCAATATAAAAAACCAGTCAAAACCGGGTCGAACGGTAAGATATTATTTTTTTAAATATTTATTTGTTCCATATTCATACTAGTATTTTCTAGTGTGCGAAAACATACTCGGACGAATGCATTGTTACAGAAAAATATGTACAATAGTTTTTGGATAACAGTTTTAATATATTAATTTCTTTGACAAAGAATAAAAATGGATAAATAAGATTAGTCAAAATCCCTCACGCCTGTTAAAAGAAAACCAAAGTATTAATAAAAAGAACATGTATATTTAAATCGTAAAACCAAAGAATAAAAATTCTTTTTTATATATTTCATGACTTATTTTAGGCAACCGGTACGTATAAAAGTCCAACGAGTTTAAACCATGAAACCATACCAATTAAAACCAAACCGTTAGTAATAATTTGGCTTACGAGTTGACATAAAATCATAAAAACCAGACCGTGAATACCCTACATGCATACTATACTCCAATAAAAATAGAATTACTGATTTAAAACAAGAGCAAATATACGTTGCAGCTTAACCTGTTTCGGTTGAATATACGTTGGCTTTTTAGGGTGCTGTTTTGGATCAATCTTTTGTTTTTCTTCCATAAAATATATATTATTCTCACACCACAATCGGAAAAATAGGCGACCGACAGTGACTGACACGATAATGACCAAGTGCATGCTAAGACCAAATTAATGTTATGTTACAATCCCAACCAACTAACACTTTGACTCGTTCAATTTAATTCATTCACACTTATGTTCATTGGCATCGCCATTTTAACGGGGAAAACTTTCAAAATGTCTATTTTTTTTTAAGGTGACCTAAGCAGACCTTCCTAATATTATTGTCGAGGTTGCTGGCGCCTGATAAATTTTTTAAACTTTTTAGATGTTTAGTCAACCTATGAGAGCGGACGCCCGCCTGAGGAAACGAACGCTCGCCTGTGAGGAAACTGGCACCCACCTCTTTGGTAAATGCGCCCGTCTGTTTAAGCACATGTGTCTATTTGTAACCAGTTCTACTATGCATGCGTTTGCGCCTATCCATAGAGGCGCTGGAGCCTTGTCCGAGTAAGACATTTTAAGAAATAATTTTTTAAAGAACATTTTAAAAGAAAAATCGGAGGAAAAAAGATATTTTATGAGTTTTCCCATTTCAACGAAAACAACCACCAAATCATGACTTCTCTTTCTTGGTTAATAGATGACTTTTGTTTAATATGATACTAACAATCTTTTTTTTTTTTTTTTTTTTTTTTTTTTTTTTTCTTCTTTTGAACGGCAAATGTGCGACCCTGCTTCGAAGGATAAGTATTATCTTAATCGAGTCTACCTATCCGTGTCTCAGTTGGAACCGCACCCTCAACCCCCTCAAGAGAAAACTCATCGCTGGGAAAACCCTCTAGCTCAAATCTGAGTATATTACTTAGATTGAGACTTGAACCCATAACATCTTCCAATTTATATGTCATGGGTACCTAATCTTAACCATTTGAGGTAAGGATCATTCGTTTTAATAATAACAAACTAATTGACATTAAAATAAAGCATAAACTTAAAGGATCTTTGGTCCGTAGTGTAAAATAAAGCATAAACTTAAAGGATCATTGGCACCGCCCCTCTTTTTTTTCTTTTTGTCAGTAGTGTTAATTTTTTGTCACGTAATGTAAAAATTTTGTCCGATAGTTTAAATTTTTGCATATATAACGATTTTGCCACCCCTAAAAAAATTTATTTTGCCACCCGCCCTCCTTATAAAAGTTTGCAAACTCTGTCACTGATTAATATACTGCTCAAACTAGGCTTCTTGATTAGTATTTTTTTAATATAGTATAATATATAGATACATAAAAGATACTATTATATATAAGTTGGTAATGAAATATTTGCATTATATGATCTACAAACATTATATGATCTCTATATCACCTGCTTTCTATAAGATGGTATTCTACGTTTGATAAATGATTAATAGTTTGCTTACAATAAAAAATACATTTACATTATATAGTATCTAATGTGTGAGACCAAATGATACGATGGGATATCTAATTGTGCTGATCAATGATTTAAAAATCGAGCCGGACCAACAGGTTCAACCAGTTTAATAGGGAACAATGGTACGTCTGATTTAAAAATAAAAAAAGACTTTTACCAATTTCGTTATGATTAATGACATAAAAGAAGGCATGTATGAAACACAACTCTTTTTTTTTTTAACTTTGGCAAATGACTCCTTATATAGGAGTTCGGTATTGTTTGTGTTTCTTCACAATCGATGTAAGATAGGAACATTTCTCTAGTTTTGCTTTAGGGACAAAATCGTAAATGATGTATAGATTTATGCAGCAACACTTCTATAAAATGTAACAATATAAATTTTAAGTGTCTTAAACTTTTAAGGAAATTATCAAATTAATCGTCTCAAATGTTTTATAAGGTAATATAAATAACCACATGCCTTATCACAAGGACAAGGAGCGTTGGATTTCAATGTATGAGTAGCTGATCATACATCTTATGTTGATTACTAAAATAGAAAAGAAGTATTTTAATTTTATGAAAAAAATGATTTTATAACTATTATAAATCTAACACTTTCTTTACACATGTTCAACAAATATCCAAACATATACTCAAAAATGACAACACACTAACACAAAACTATGAATAATTATAGATTATTACATATGATATTTTAGCTCGCACTCCCTTTTTAAGGGCATTCCATAAAAACCTTGATATTAGTGGATCGCGTCAAGACTCCACAGTCTACAACAATAAGATAAACTGTTATTTATTAAAACAAATTCAAATGTATAACAAGAAAACTTTACAAAAACATACCAACCTCTCCTAATGGTGTGTGGCACTGATCGAGCCTTTGTGCGTAGAGACGACACCTCATCAAAGGGGGTCTAGTGATTAACCTTATCAAGCTTAGACTTGGAATTCAGTTGTTTGTGTTTCGCACATTTCACAAATTAATATGTATTTAGAGATTATATGGTGTCTCTAGTATCTATGTTGAAGTGTGTGACTTGAGATGTAAAGTCTTCATTATGATACTCTCACAAATTAACATGTAAAGCTATTCTACAATATTGTTGTTATCTCACGAGCTAGAGCACCATCAAATCTAAAAACACAAGACAAATATGACACACTTTAGATTAATAATACAATACATAACATGCAAATAAAATCCTACCCACACTTACATGCATTCAAAGATCCTAAGTGGTCACTAATGGTCGAAGTGGTTAAAAAGATTGCATCTCACACCTAGACATTAAATTTATGTGCTCAAAGCCTCCACCAATGTTAATGGTTTCTATGCCTATGCGTGGCATGGTCTAGCTCGTACATACATGCTCATAAGTATGCGAATAACCACACCCTAAATGTAACAACAAGTCAGTATCAATAACTAACTTTAGTAGCAAAAGACGAATTGTTATAAATTAAAAATTTTAAAGCAAATTTGGTTTTTGCCTTATGTTAATAAAATTGTAATCAATTGCAAATTCAAGCATCACTAGTAAACTTTAACCAAAAATTAAAATTTTAATGTGTTTTGATAACATATGAAAATATGGACAACATGTTCAGTGTACTAGTAACGAAGTCCAAATCCATATGAAGTATATTGGACCTATTGGTTGGATTGAATGCTCGTTAGGGGTGTTCAGCGAATTAAATTTTAAATGCTCAAATTATTCGAATTTTTATTTTTTTAATCTGGATTCGAATTCAATTTGAAGGATTTGATTTGTATTCGAATTTGAATTCAGGACCAAGTTCGAATTCGATTCGATTTAAATGTGAATGTCAAATTCAAAACGAATTTGAATTCACCAAAAAAATTTATTTTAATTTTAATTTTGAAAACTACTAATCTTTAATATATAAAATAGCTAAAGATGAATTCTAGATTAGGGAACTAAAAATAGAAATTAAAATATTTAAAATATAAATTTAATAAGTATTTGTATATAAAATATTTTCTTTATATAAAATATAGAATAATATAGTAATGTGTGTGTGTGTGTGTATATATATATATTAATTCGAATTTCAAATCCAATCAAATTCAAATTTAAAAGTTCCAATCGAATTTCAAATCGATGATTTTCAAATTAAATCAATTTCAAGTTTTTTAAACCCGATTCGAATACTCGACACTACTAATGCCCATGATAATGAAGCTGATAATGAAGCGTATTATGTGCCAATCATACCATTCGACAACATTTAAGCAACTCCCTATTTGTATTCTGGTATATGATAAGTCAACAATTTTGCATTTTACATTGTGCGACTCGTAGTTAAGTCATTCATGAGGGCCATGCCTACGCAACCCTCCTAATAAAACCCTAACACTACTAAATTAGACACGCCTATCATCATCATCCATAATCACTAGTGTGTATCTGAAAGTTTACTACGTATTCATAATCAATCAATTTACTAACATAGTAACATATATTAAATGCATTTGAAATGATTAAAATACGAACAACATAGCATAAATATAATGTTGCGAGTAGAGCAATACAAAATTCTACTAATCCACAACATCAAGTCAGCAATCACTATTCTGTAACATACCATCAACAAATGAAACATCTCTTTTAGTGGACCTTTGATGAAGTTATGTGAATGTAAAGTATAATACTGATATTGTGTATTTTTCTGAGCGATGAACGTATACTAAAGGCCCGACTATCCCGTAAACCCACCCGACCCGCCCACAATTCCAGAAAAAACCTACCATTTAAAGGCCCACTGTGGTAAAGCCCTGGACCATCGAAACATATTGCACAAGTGAGACTCGAACCCTTGATCTTCACATTGGAAGAACATAGTGTCTCTTTCCAAACCAATTAATCTGGGGCTTATTGACTGATTTTATGTATTAAGCTGATTTTTTGTTAATATGTATGTGAAGATTGATCAATTATAATATCATATATATATATATTTTTTATTATGAGAGTGATTTGCCTACAACATGACTTCAAAAGTACACTAAAAAAATGTTAATAATTATTTGTAACTAAACTCGTGACATTTTTCTATTGAGTTTTGATTTTGGAAGAAGAAAATATTAGAGTTTTTTTTTAAAAGGTATTGGTGGTAAAAATATTTATCAAAATAGGTGATTTGAAAAATATTTATCAAATTGGGTGCTTTTTTATTTCTTTATTTTTAACAAATCTATTATAGTACTTTCATTATATTTTTTTATTTAATCAACTTATTATCATTTTTATATTTTTTTCTCAATTAACTCATTGTAATTTTTTTAACTAAAAAATTTACTACAGACTTTACAAATACACTAAGATTATCAAAATATATTCAAAATACATAAGTAAAAGTATGTTAAAAATGTTTATTACTCGAAAATGATGGGTATATTGCTTTTGTTTCATCCTCATTTATTATCTTACCTATAAAAACACTTAAAAAATTATGAGTTATATATTTAAATGAATTTCCTCCCCAAAAAATATATATTGTCATTACCAGTAAACTTTAAAAGCTCATTTTAATATGAGAAATGGTCAATAAAAGAAACTCCAAAACTAAAAATTATATAAAGTAATCTGAACCATTTATCTCTTTAATCAATTATTGAGATCAATTTGTATAAAAAAAATTTGTTAGAGGCCGTTTGGTTCACATAATGTTTTGTAAAGAAATTGAAATTGAAAATTTAATTGAAATTGGAATAGAAATTTTATTAAAATTGATAACGTGTTTGGTTGATCAATTTTAAGTGGAAGTGAAATATTAATTTTGAACATTCCATTGGATTATTAAACATTCCTGGGTAAATGAAATGAATGTGAATTCCAATGAATAACGCAAATTTTCCAATTCTAATTCAAATTCCATCCATTGACTAAACAAACAGATTTTAGATGGAAAAAATTTTCAATTCCAATTATAATTCCAATTTCAATTCCTAAGAATTTTGTGAAGCAATCGAGGCCTTAGAGCATTCATAGTAAGTTCCCCATTTTCAACGTGAGTATGTGCCATATATTTTGGGGGATGGTTGTTAGTGGTTGTGAGTGAATGATGGGGAATATTTATGTGGATTGTACCGTGATTCCCTATATTTGGGGAAAAACAGTACAACCCCCATAAATTTTTTAATATTTTTAAAAGTTGTTGTGAGTAGAGTAGAGAGAAAAGATAATAAAAAAGATATTTAAAAGTATTATTTAATTGAAAGAGATAGTAAAAAAGTTATGTTTTTAATGCAAATATGAGGATGGGGTTGGGGAAGCTAGTATGAATGCTCTTAGAATGGTATTTTAGGAATATTTACTTTTGTTAACTTTTTGCAAGTTTTTTAATTTTTTTGAAACGTTCATAACTTTTATATACGACATTGTTTTTTTATAAAAATTACACCATAAAACGAGTGTTTATATTTTTAAAAAGAGTATAGTATTGTTATATAATATTTTAATAATTTCTTTACGTTTTCAAGATCATATATCATTATTTTTTTAATGCAGTTCATTGTGTATTTTTGTTAGTTATTGTAATTTTCTACATAGTATTGTGTTTTTTTAATTGATAAATTTTAAAAAAGTGTAATAATGAAATAACATTGTTGTGCATCTCTTATATGTAAAATACAATAAAAAATTAACAACTAGTTAATCTAATACATTAAAAACAATGACAAATTAACACAATGTATCATTATGTTTTTTGATCGTTATTTTGTAATCTTAAACACTATAAGTTTTGAAAATACATTAGTGAAATAACATCATTATGTACTTCTAATTGTAAAAGACAATGATAGATAATAACAAGTTTATATAATGTATAAAAAACAATGACAAACATAACACATTGTGTTATTTTCAACACTATAAGTATTGATAAATACATTGGTGAAAATATATTTTTACGCACTTCTAATTGTAAAACGCAATAATGGATAAAAAGTTTATATAATCTATAGAAACAATAAAAATAATAACACAAAATGATCTAAAAAGTAAAATACAATGATTAATATATATAACAAATGATGTAATGTATATGACACAATGGTCGTATATGACACAATGAGCTGATTTGACACAATAACTAAAATGCATACTTTTTAAAACAATAGAAGGACACGTTCAACCCATTTTTTTTGCAATCCTTTTAAACTTTTTAGATTAAACTATAATAATCCTTAACCCAACTGGTTAAGGTGAGGTACTCATAATATATAATACATGAAAAGTTATGGGTTTAAGTCTTATTTTGAGTAATATGTTCAGAGTTGAGCCAGTGAATTTTCCCAACAATAAGTTTCCTCTTGAGGGTTGGGGGTGTGGTCCTGACCGGAATACGAGCCCAATTAAGATAACAACTATCTTCGAATCAGGGTCGCACATTTGCCATTAAAAAAACTATAATGAGCATCGAGGAAAATATAAAATAATAATAACGAGTTGATATAACAAAATCCAAATAAATTTATAATGGGTTGGTTTAAAACAAAAAAAAAAAGAAAAGAAAAGAAAAAACCACATATTTCAATAAATACTTTTCTATTTTGATAAATATCTTTTTCTTCAACATTCTTTAGGAAAAAACTCAAAATTTTGGAAGAAGAAAATTTTGGACCATTTTTCTATTCAATTTATGATAAATTAGTGTGGCTAAATGTATAACACAACATTATTTTCCTCAAATACGCTAATTTTCTCTTATATTCTATTCATAGTACCCCCACGTGCACCATGTACTTGCCGTTGTCAGGTGTTCACGAAACTTCATAGATATGGCGGCTGGTCCGTCAAACGTTTGAATCTAAATTCAATCCACCACATACGACCCATACATATCACACAAATTCTTAATTTTTAATTATTCATTTTCATATTTATACCAACAATTGCACCATTTCAACACAAAGAATATTAATTATATCAACCCTCTAGCTAGTGTACACCTATGGACACAAATCAAGAAGCTCCCGGAGCTGGTGAAAGAGGGCGGAGAGAAAACAAGTACCGAGGCATCCGAAGGCGGCCGTGGGGGCGGTACGCGGCGGAGATACGCGACCCCACGAGGAACGGAGCGCGTTCCTGGTTGGGAACGTTTGACACTGCTGAGGAAGCCGCTAGGGCGTATGATAGGGCTGCTTATGCTTTAAGAGGTCATCAAGCTATACTTAATTTTCCTAATGATGGCCACTATAGGAATGTTAACTCCTTCACGGGCGAGATGTCGTCGAGCTCCGGCTCGTCTTCGGTATCACCGTTTGTAGCAAGCTCTACGTCGTCGTCGTTGATGTCGTCGTCATCTAGTTCTTCGGTATTGTCTTCGAGCGACAACAGTGGTAGATTGGAAAGAGAGCCGGTGATTGAATTCGAGTATTTGGATGATAAGCTTTTGGAAGATCTTCTTGGCAAACATTCCCCAAACACAAGGAACAATTAACAAGATCTTCAATTCACTGGTTTTTGTTCTTGATCCTATTTAAAAGAAAAGAAAAAAAAGAAATTGCCAAACAAGAGATTATTTATTTGAGAGATTTATTTATAATCATTAGAAACAGACATTTAAAATGTGCATTTGAATTTTGAAGTGACGTTCAAGGCTGAAATGCATGTTTTAATTAGGTCTCCTAAGATAACAATTTTTCAAAATTATGGAATTTCTTTATATAAGTGCATATTCTTACATCCTACCACTAATTATACACGTTATTTGTGTGATTTTATCGGGTACATTTCTTTGTTTATATGAGTGCATATGACTTTGATTGGTTGAATATGTTTGGTTTGGATATATAAAGTTTAATACAAAAAATGTATGTTAAATTTAATGTTTTGGTTTGTTTGTTGGCTTTGCAATTATATATACGAATTGAGTTTGGTGGTAAATTAAGATTATGTTGTTGTCGATGCACAAACTAAAACCCATGTACCTTAGTTAATCTCGAGATTGAGCTCCAATGACCAAATTAAGTTTGTTATGAAAACGGTTTCAAATTTATTGTATTGTTCTATTATTACTTTTTCCGTATTTATGTTGCTCTTTGTTAAGACAAATTTGATTTTAGTAATCCAAATATTATATAGGGTCTGATAATAATCTATACTAGTAGTTTTATTAAGAGTTATTGGATTTTAATAATCCTAACTTTTATTTATTGGTTGAAATTAAATTCAAATCAAAAAATATTTACAGACACTCTTAACTTTAAACTTATTTTTCTTTAATAATCCCTTACTGATAGTTAACACCGTTAGTTTTTTGATGACGTAGACTACTTATATGGCTAAAACACTAAACGGAAAGTTGAAATCAACTATCAGGTTCGTCAATCTGAAACTTACGCATCCTGAAACCCGTCAATTTTCACATCCTGATTTGAATCACTTGACTCGTTGGAGGTAGATTTCAGGTGACGATTGAGGCTAGACACCGAAAAATGAACCTGATAGAAGTTGTGTGGCAACGAAGTTGAATGCCGACTCAAAGTTTGCCCTATTTCATAAAAAAAAAACTAACGGTGGTTAACTCTTAGTTAGTAAGAGATCGTTGGAGGAAAATAAGTTGAAACTCGCGAGTGTCTGTAAACATTTTCTGAGTTGGAATTAATTCTGGCCAATAAATAAAAATTATGATTATTAAAATCCAATAACCCTTTTATTAATACATTTATAACTTTCACATTAGTAGTCAAAAGTTATTCTAGTATCATAGTAATATCATAGATTTACACTTAGTTTGTAGTTAGTTTCAACTCGAGTTCACTTATGTATTATTCATTTCGTTTATAATATTCATTATGAGAAAAATCAAATAGAAATCAAGTGCAAATATTTAATAATTATGATAGTAAGATTGTTTTTGTCACAAAAATAAACGTTAAAAGTATTATTGATGTAGTATGTATTATTATCAACCATGCATAATACTTTTGATTATTTTAATATAATTTTTCTTTTTTATAAACAAAACTTTAGAGCAATATAGTCGACACATGCCACATTAGGTTTTGAAAAACTACGTTTCTTAAACGAGTTTGATTTTGCTTTTCCTATTGTTGCATTTGCGCTACTTGATGCTATTGTTGTGTGACAATCTATACGATAAACATGTATATATTTGACATATTTTCTGTCACAATACTTTATAGTTCTAGTCATTTTTAGATGTATAAAGTCAATCGTAACATTGGGTGTAACAAAATATCTAGAAAATGTATCTAGAAAATGGATTAGTAGTTGTATGGTTAATATTTTTAATTCATAAAAAAAATTAGACACCTCAAATAAGTTTCAAACTTAAGTTTAGCATCATTTTTAAAAAGAAATTAGCCTTATGTGTAATTACTTTAAACATTTTATTACAAAATAATCATATTTAAAAAACAACAATAACAAAAGTAGTTTGCAATAGTTCAAATATTTGACAAATTATCCACATTGTCTATATATATATATTTGTTTTTGCAAAAAGTTAGCCTTTGGTATAAGTACTTTTACCATTTTAATTTAAAATAACCAAGTTAAAAAATAACAAAAGCAAAAGTAGTTTGAAAAAACAATTTGTAAAAAAAACAAAAAAAAAAAACAAAAGTAATTCACATGACTCATTAAGGGAAGGGAGTGGGTGAGGGATCGTGCCGAGAGTGATGGCATGAAAGGCTGGGCATGAGCGGTGCTGTATGACACACCGCCTCACCGGTGCGAGTTACGGGAGCAACAATGGGTGTAAATCAATGTTTTTAGAACCGGATCGGACGTCGAATCGGACTTCTTACCGGTTTGGTAGTCGGACCGGATTTTAGAACCGGATGACGTCATAATTATATATATAGTATAATATATATATAGTTATATATATAATTAAATATAAGTAATTTATATATGTATTTTATAGTTATATATAAAACTTAACTATATTTTTATATCCAACACACTATTTATGGTTCAACACCCCGTTTTTACCCATTAAAAAAAAAAATACAAAATCTGGTCCGACAAGCGATTCGTGATGAACCGGCCTGTTCGACCGCCCAAAACGATTCGATGTGAACCGGATCGGCCACCTAGCCGATCCCCGGTCGGACCAGCCGGTCCGATCCGGTCCCAACAGAATTGGTGTAAAAGGGTTTGGCACATGTGAATGATGGAGATAGGACTGTCCAAATAGCCCGCGGCTGGAAATTCGCTCGAAGCTCACTCTGAAAAAGCTCGCTCGAAATTGCTCGGTTTTAAACTGAACCGAACCGAGCCGGCTCGGTATGAAAACGAGCTAAACTCGGTTCGGTTCGTGACAAGCGGAGCCGGCTCAGTTTAACTCGTTTGTTAGCTCGGCTCGGTACGGCTCGAATTATTTTACATGTAATATATATTATTTTTATGTATATAACATATATTGCATTTGCTCATTTATTAAGAATATATATTATATATATTGAGCTATTTTTACGTTTAAATATTTAACTATAATGTTTGTACCAAATAATTTCATGTGATGTTTATATATTTTTGTATACTATAATAAATTGTTCAAATGCTTTCAATTTATTCGATTTAGATAATGATTAAGTTATTTATAAATTGTTAAAGTTGATTTTAGTTTCTTTAAATTAATTTATATTTTGTGAAACTTGATATAAATCGGTTATAAGTTATGTAATATGTTGAATTTATTTTGCATTTGATTTTTTAATTAAGTTTATAAAATAAAACCGAGCCAAAACAAACCGAGCCGAGCCAGCTCGGTTTAAAACCATGCAGAGCTTGAGCCTAGATTTTCAGCTCGGTTTTAAAACTGAATCGAGCCGGCTCGGTTTAAATCCAAGCCGAGTTCAAGCTTGCTCTGGCTCGGCTCGGTTCGGCTCATGAACAACCCTAGATGGAGAAGGAATCATTGGGCTAGGCTTCGGGTTGCAATGGCTATTTTAAAAAAAGTAAAAAAAATAAATGCACAATTTAAACCTATAAATATCTAACATTTTTAACTAATTTTACATACCAACTCTTGTCTATACTCTTATTTTACTTCAATATATATTTTCCTACATAAATGGCTTCCTCATGTTCTCCAAAACACAGATCCAACCGTGAGAAAAAAAAAAAATATTTTTCTCAAAACTCCGACCTTTTTCCAATATTAGTCTCAATATCAAATGCTGGCACCACCAACCATTTGTTTGAATAATAGGCTCATGACTTCATCTAGAATAGGTTGTGAGTTCGAGTTTTACTAGCAGCAAAATATTGTTAGTGAACCGAGTTTTAGCGCACTGGTTCTTCCGGTGGTGGGTTTTCCCTGGAATTGATGGTTAGTGTGCTTGGTCTACCCAGCGCTGTTTGTGCTCGTGGCCGTATGGAACGCTTTTTGTCATTGGGTACCCCGGGTAGCCGGAATTTAATTAGTTGGTCGTTCAAAAAAAAAATATCAAATGCCGGCCATATGGTAAAATGTATCCGGTGATTCATCAAACCTTTACCTAAATGCTAACCCAATCCCAATCATATGTTCCCAAAGCGCAACAATACAGTGACACCACGCAATCCGAAGACGATAAAGATTACAATGAAGAGATCAATGCTGACAAGCCCAACGACGACCAAAACAATGATCCCACCTCAACACCAACGATCCGGAGGAAGATGGTTTGTAAAAACTGGAGTATCGAAGAAGACTACACTTTGGTAGAGGCTTGATTCAACAATATTTCGAAGACTTGTTAATGAGAAACAACTATAGAATCAATCATTTTGAAAGCAAGTTATTGGATATTTTAACAACAAAATGGGAGGGTCCAATGGATCAGTCCATCAAATAAACTCAAATAGGAAAGAATCGAATGTGAAAGTGCAATTTATTCAACGGCCTCTACTCCAAATTAGCGAAGAAGATTGCGAAATGTTGGGGTTGGAGGTAACTTCTTTTATTTTTTATATTTTATATTTTTAGTGAAATGTTATCTTTTGTTTTTGTTTTGGTTAACTTTCTAATGACTTTTTTTATAAGTTTTTACAAATTTTATTTATTTTAAATATTTTTAATTTAATTAGAATAAATTTTTAGTATTGAAAGAGATTAGGTGAATGAGTGGAGTCTTTAAAAAAAAATCATCTCCACAAAAACAAAAGTTTAATGAAAATTTAATGAGCGCAAAACGAAGCTAATTTGGAAGAGAGACGTTAAGAGATAGTGTGATCAAATGATCACTCCCTTCACCAAACTTCTTTTTTATTATTTTCACTTGAATAAGTATTCATTTTATTAGGTTATTTTTATAATTAAGAATTATTTGATTGAATTATATTATTTTTTTTTATCTTTGTATTTGAAACAATACATTTGGTTATTACTATTTGAGTTAATTACATAAATAGTCCCTGTGATTTATTCAAAATAACAGGTTTGGGTACTAAGGGTTTTTTGTAACAGGTTGAAGTATTGTGTTTTTAATTTTGTAACAATTATGGGTACTAAGGCTAACAGACGTTAAGTGTTCTGTTAAGTTTACATAAAATGACTAAAATACCCTTGGATGGATTATTTTTACAATTCCATATCTCTCTTTTATTTAGGGACTATAACTATAACTAAAAAAACCCAACCTTTAATTAACTATAACTAAAAAAACCCAACCTTTCCTCCATCACCACCATCGACCCACCATCACCACCATCTATCTCTGTCGGTGACCATCTACCCACCATCCACCCACCATCTATCACCATCTAACCACCATCATCTACCAACCTTTTCCTTCAACTTCAATTACCAACCCTCCTGTCCAATAGCCTCCATCGAACACCCATGAACATCACAACCACCACCATCTACCCACCATCACCACTATCTACCCACCATGTGCATACTCTAAGCAATGGCCACAAGAAATCAGCTTATTCCTCCTACCTACCAGTCACCATCGAACACCCACGAACACCCCTAATTTAGATCTGAACCCTAATTGAGTACAGGTAACAAGAAATCAACTTGTCCTTTTTTTCATAATAAATCGACAATGATCAGAAGAAATCTAAACCGTAATCGAGATCTAAACCACCACATGACCCCCAAACACCCACGAGCGAATACCGCACCACCCGAAATCAGCTTACCCCCGTTGGTGCACTGTTGCCTATAACAAGGGAATGAGAGAAGGGGATCTTGTGACATAACGATGATAGTGCGATGGTGGAGATGGAGATAGTGATGATGGTGCGATGATGGTGATGTTACGATGGCGGTGATGACGCGATGATTATGATGATGCTGTTGATGATGATGATGATGATGCTGTGATGATGATGATGATGATGATGATGCGATTGATGCCAATGGGAAGCGATGTGGTGGTCATCAGCGGTCGACGGTGGCCAGTGGTGGTGGTGGTGGTGGATAGATCTGGTCTGTACACAAAGTTTATAGATATATATACATATAAAATCATAAATAGTCCCTTATGTATATTAAATTACATAAACAACCCCTTTAAGTTACATTAATTGTCCTTATAAAGTGAAAAGACAAAAATACCCTTAGGTTTAACAGAAAAATTAACTTCTGTTAGTCTTAATACCTATTCTCGTTACAAAATTGAAAACACAATACCCAAAGCTGTTACAAAAAACCTTTAGTACCCAAACCTGTTATTTTTGATAAACCACACGGACTATTTATGTAATTAACTCTTACTATTTTGATTTGATCGTTTTCATGAATATTCTTTACACATTTATGAATATGATCCGAAAATTCCGTGTTATGATAAACTGTCTGTAAGAAGTAGGTTCACTTTTATATTAAAATATTATAATTCTAACGATAATCTCGTTAGCCATGAGAAATATTTTAGTATAATACCGTTTACAAATACGACTAGAAAAATAAATACAACAATATTTATATACCAAACTTGATTCGAATATTCATCTTTAGTATATACTCCAACGAGTCTTCATATAGTATTCTTGACTTGAGTCTTTATCATGTTCGAATCTTCAACTATACCTCTTGACTGCAACAATTAACAAACAAAAGATTAACGGTTGTGGTTGAGGATCGTGTTAGACATGTGTCCCTTAAAACAGATTTTGCGTCTCTACTCAAGACAACGCGTCTGTCTCCCAGGGTACAACAGCCAAAGCAGTATGTACTGCCGGATAGTGCCTCAGCCCGAGAGATCACGTGGTAAAATATGTGTTATGATGTTATATGGAAAAAGGTCAAAGATGATGGTGTAGGAAGAACAATTTAGAGAATGCTCATCTCTAAATTTTTATGAAACTTGTTGACACTAAAGAAAATAAATTTCTTATATACTAATGCTAAAGAATTCACATTAATGTGAGTTTTATGATTCACAATCAAAACTTCCATTTGATTTATGAAATGTTTATGAGACCAAATTAAAACTCTTATTTCATTCATGACATGTTTAATGCCAATTTTAAACCATAAAAAACATTCATAAGATTTATTAAAAGACTTGGTCAAAACATAAAACATCCATGTTAATCAATACATGACTTTATTAGAATTATGTAAGAAATTTCAACAATTTCATAACTATAATCACCCAAGTTTCACTTTGTTCATTCCAATCACTCAACTTCGAGCATCGATATCTAATTTATCTTAGTTTCAGTTTGGACATGGTATAGTTCGTTACAAAACGAGAACTTAAACCAATAAATAAATAATTATTTATATGACAAATACATACATATAATTATTTTGTGTTTCAAATTCCAACACTGTTCATATATTTTATTTTAAAAATTCATCTCCTATTTATCTTAATATAAACTTGTGTGTGAACGAACAGTTATTTTTAGAGTGTACATGTTCTGATACTAATGGTACAAGTCCACCAATGCACCACCTAACCCTTATATTCCCTTTGTGTCTCATTTTTGGTGTTGTTGCTGGTGATGCTCCTCACTGCCATTGTTACCTCCGACGGCCTTACCCGTCATGCCCGGTGTTGTTCACGGGGTGGTTGTTAGTCGCGAGTGTACATCCCGGCCTCCATTTCCCGTTTCATTCTGCCTTTGTCGCGGCCAACGCCACCCCCTGGCCATTGTCGCCAGCGACAACATGACCCGTGCGAACCGAGTGTTCATCACCGGTTGTTTGCGGCTGTTGCATGCCCTCGCCTATCTGCCCTTCGGTGTTGTCACTGGTGGTGGCAGTAGCGACGATGGTTAGGTTGGAAAGGGTTTGATTTCTTGTTTTCCTTTGGGACTCCCTTCACGTCGATGATGTTGGCGGCGACGGTGGTGGTTATGCAATTACCAATTACCCTTATGTTGGCCCATATCCAAATGAACGGTTATTTTTGGCGTGTGTTGTTTGTGATGCTTAATGTTTTTTCTACCAGTGTTGATGACGATGAATTTAACCTCATTTGAGACTGCTTGTAAATTGATACATCGTTGTTTCAATTTTAGGAATGTGTATGAGGACAAGCTGTTGCTCATCTAAGACGAAAATTGTTCTATTGGATATGTTGTTATGATCCAGGGTTATCCGATATAGTTGGAAACCATTTGGCTGGCGATGATGACTCCAAAAGATGATCAATCCGTAGCCATGGCCTGGTAAACATAAAAGTTTGCAACCACGACGGACGAAATCAGTTTATTTGAGCCAGCGCGCGTTTCGAAAAATACACTAGTTCATAAAAAAGTTAGACGCATTGAATAAGTTTGAAACTTAACCCAAGTACTATATAGTGTTGTGATATAGAAATGATGTACAAGTACGTCGTTACGTTGGTTTTGACTTTTTGGTTGACTAAATTTTACGAAAGGATGGTATGTTATCACTCAGCTATGTGCTAAAATTTTTTAACTCTTTTCACGTAAAATAGTAAACATAGAAGAATAATCTCTATTACGTATAGTAACAAACAGAGTTCTTGACATAAGAATAAAAATAAAATCTTTTTAATTTGCTTCCGCTTGAAAATTTTGGGACCAATATATATTACATTATGATATTATGAAGATGACCAGTTTTATAAATCAACATGATAATACGAAAATGATAATCGTCAGTAGTGTTAACTTTTAGTCCGATAGTGTAAATTTTTGATCCGATAGTATAAACTTTTATATAAATATTGAGTTCGCCCCCCCCCCCCCCCCCCCACCCCTTAAAAAAATTAATTCCCCCCGCCCCGCCCCTGCTACGAAATAGTTCAAGCGCTGCCACTGATGATAATATAATGTCTTTTAAAATGTGGGTACCGTTTATAATTATTAATCATGCATGTATTACTTTTTATAAAAATTCATTTTTTATAAAACTAAAATAATATTTATAACTTAAGTTATTTATAATAAATTAAGAACAATTACTATTAGTATTAGTATCTACTAATAGATAAATCACTATAAATTAGTTTTATTATTTTGCTAAAAAATTGCAGTTTCATAGTTTGCAATTAATCAATCAGTAAAAGGTATATTCAAGTTTATACTATTAGGGATTATTGTTTGTTTAGATTTTATAATTTGTTAATTTTTGTTTTAGAATCAAATCAATCGCAACACCACCACAGTTTAAATCACCACAAAGTGTAGCTGTATATAATCCAACTTTAAATATTTGGAGAAAAATAAGAGGGAATTGGAAAGGTAGCGGCAAAAAAACGTTAGTTGTAACGAGAAAGAAATTAGATGAAGATCATCGATTTGCGATGATCTTGTCCCTTAATGATATTAGTGTTTTCGTTTCACAAATGTGATAGGCAGTATAAATCCTTAGGTTATGTTACATTTAGAAGTAAGAAATTGTTAGAAAATTAAAGAAAAAAAATAAGTGCATCAATGAGATGGTTGATGGAGGAGGCAGTTTTGGAAAAAAAACATGTTGATAAATTTATTATACTTTGTGTTACTTTTTTAATAATTTAACCTTGCTAAAACTTAACTTTATTTTTTTAATGGCAAATTATTTTTTTACTACTTCTAAGTTACTTCAAACTAAATTATATCATGTTTAGTTTTGACCTAAAACTCTTTCTCTAAAAGACAAATCATATGTCAAGTGAGCTAGCTGACCAAACTTAACTTTACCATACATCTGAATTTAAGCTAAGGAATTAATTTTTAAGCATAAAAAGCTAAATAATTATAATTTTAAATATAAATCATCGAAGTCATATATCCGGATACAATCATTACTCAAAATCTACTAAAAAGAAAGAAAAATATACAAACTTTTTCTTTCTTTTTATTTTTTTTAGAATTCAAAAAATAAAAATATTTCTTTTATAAAATATTAAAAAATGAAGGGTCTGTTTCATATTGATTAGAATCAGAATTGCCAATTGTAAATTTTATATTAACTTTAATATTAACAAATTACCTAGCCTGTTTTTTTAAGTCAAATCCATTCTGATTATTTCGATATTTTAAGACTTATATATATGTTCGTCGTACAACCTTTTGAATTCCCGATAGAAAGAGATTTTGCTCAAAAATATAATAAAAACTATCAACCAAAATTGTGTACGTGTTTTCAATATACGAGCAATATTTAAGAGACTAAAATAAGTTATAATTCTACCAATACTTAAGTATGATTATTAATTTCTCACATGAATCAGTTGTCTCCCTATTCAATTTGTTTTCTTTTTATTTTAATATTTCAAGTAACCACGACAAAATAATAAAGGTATTTGTAATATGTCAAAAGAAACTTTTAGACTGGTCAAAATTTTCACCTACAGCACTTCTTTTGATTTGTATTAGTTGTTGGCAGTCAGAAGAAGAGAAGATCACTAAGAGAAATATCAAATAAATATTAAACACATAGGAAAATATTCTACTTTTTCTTATTAGAAATATAAAATAAAAGAAAAAAGACTAGATGGGTTTGGCTTCCTATTTTTTTTTAAGAATAACTTAGATTCATACATTGAAACTTACAATCTAAATTGTTATTATAAATGTATTCAACTTAAATTTGTACAACTTTATGTGATTTATATGATACATTAAAACACAAAGTTATTAAAGTTATGTATACATAATTTCACTAATTTGTAGGAAATTTATTGACCGCATAAAGCAATACCGATTACTTAATTGTTAGTTTAATGGTATAGTGTTTGTCTTTATAAAACTATAAAAGTGTTATGGGTTGAATTATTATTATAAGACCACTAATAGTCGTGCCCTTTTTCTCGGTGATACATTATCGTTACATCATATATTTTTTAGTTTCCCAAGTTTTCCTCTGTTTCTTTCCGTTTTACACAGAGTCGTCCAACTATTCCCTACTTTGTCCGAAATAAATACTTTTCACTAGCACTAACATTTTCAACCGGTAAGTACCAGTGAAAATTTTCTGATTCAATCCCCGTGTTTGGAAGTTTTCTTGTCACGGGTTCGAGGGATGGTATTCCTATACGGAAAAAAATAACATCGGGTGCCGCATGTTATCCTGGGCATCTTCCCCTAGAACAACACCTTGTCTCTATGTGCAAGATAGGTGATATTTATATGTAAAAATATTATTTAAAAAATAAAAATAAAATCATATAAATGATTGTAGATCTAAAAGTTCTAAAAAGTTTTAAGTTTAAGTTATATAAATTAGGGTTATTAATTTTAATAATCTCAACTTTCATATATTGGCCGAGATTAATCTAAGTCAAAAAATATTTACAGGTACTCCCAACTTTAACATTATGTTTCTTAAACGATCTCTTACTAATTGAAAGTTAACTCTTGTTAGCTTTTTTGATGAAATGAGGTCAACTATGAGCCATTATTCAATTTCGCCAGCGCCCAGCCTCAACCACGTTCATTTTTTGTTATCTAGCATCCATCGTCACCTGAAATCTACCTCTAACGAGTCAATTGGTTCAGATAAAGAGGTGAAGATTGATAGATTTGGGGAGCAGAAGTTTCAGATTGATGGACCTGGTTGTAAATTTCAACCTTTTTTTAGTGTTTTGACCACATAAGCAGTCCGCGTTATCAAAAACTTAACGGGGTAATTGTCGATTAGAAAAAGATCGTTGGAAGAAAAAAAACTTAAAGTTAGGAGTGTTTATAAATATTTTCTGATGTGGGATTAATCCCGATCAATAACTAAAACTTAGGATTATTAAAATCCAATAACCCTTTAAATTGACAAGTTTATATGATTAAACAAAAATCTTAAGATTAATCGTAAGAATTTTCAAAACAAAATATAAGAAAACATAGACTTTTACATTATGGACGAAGCCAATATAGTTTAAAATTCAAAAAAAGCTTTGATAAAAGAACGGATTACTATATGATGATAACATCAAAATCACCGTAAATATTACAAAGATACTTCACATCCTAACTTTTGAAAAACAATCTACTTAATAGTGTAAAGAAGCAATTTTTTTCTACAATAGTTTTTTAGAATGTGAGTGTATAAATTTAAATTATTTTAAATTAACATATTAATATGCAACCAACTAGGTATAGTAATATGTAACTGAAATTAACAAAAATGCTTATGTACTGTCCAGTAAAAACTTAAGTTTTACAAGTGTTTTATTAAATTCTTTTACATGCATGTTTTTTTCCTTCTATTCATTCAAAATTTTATTCAGTATTTTGATTTTGCGAAATTTTCTACAAACGTCAAAAGTATTTGCATATGTTTAATTTTTTGAAATTAAGTGATCTAAATAGAATATATACGAATCCTATTTACTTAAAAAAAAATTTTAATTTGACTCAGGTCTGAAATGTTGAGAACTTGATTATTATTTCATAACAAGATAAAACAAAGAACACATTTTATCTTTAAAAAATATTCATGTATAAGATCATACTTGAAATTAAACACACGTGAAGCGATGCGTTTGTGAATTTAGTCACTTGCGTTGCAGTAATTACAATAATGTGGTTAAGTATATAAAAGAAACGTATAAATTTGTGGGGATTCGATTATGGAGATCTAACATTGATATAAAACAGTTATATAATGATATTGGTGTTCATTAATCGGTATCGATTTCGTTACACATTGTGCCACCACATTACAATCAATCGATATAGATTGATTAAAATAATTAAAAAACAATTCAATTAACATGACAATAAACATTATATTTAAATTAAAGGCTTGTTTATTTGTTTTTTAGTCGTATATTGGGTGTCTATTTGCTTGTTTGCACCTGTAGAATTTTTTTGTCTTAACTGCCGCCGGCACTTGAATCTGTTTATTCTGGATTTTTGATCTTTAATTGTAGTCCAGGATTATCCTAAACTAGTTGTGAGTAACTCATCAATTGTTCGAATATCGACTTTCTGGACAACTATATTTTATTGCCCTGTCACATGGTTCAATAAACAGTATATGTCTCTCAATTGTAGATGTAGATCTACATAATGATGTTGTTATATCCTTTGGTCCGACATCCTATATGTCAATATCTTTATCGCCAAATCTAGGGCATAATATTCTAACAACTGATGGTTTATAAGGAACGTCAGCCGGTCCTTTATCTTTCTTGAGTTTTAAATGTGTCTTAATCTTTATGAACATGGTTGTTGAATTTATATTGGAATCCTCTAATATATACTATATTGCCCATGGACACTTATTTTTCCTGTCAACATCCTACAATTGAATGCCATTATTAAACATATAATAGATTATATTTTTTTATGTATATTTGCAATTTACAATTTAAAAAAGGTGTGTTATTTGCACATATATGTTCGTAATAATTATTGTTCCTACAAAAAGAATAATTTTAATTTATCTTGAAAAGGATTGGTGAGTTATGACAGTAATAGTGGGTTAGAATGAAAAATAACATTCAAATAACAAAAACAAAAGATAATCCAATTATTGTTTTATTATCTTTTTATTTTTAATTTGATTTTGCTTTTAGTTTTAGTTTTGATTTTCAGAAACGGGCCATAACATAAAGAAAATCCATGGAAGTCCATAAGCATTACGAGTTTTTTTTAGGCCCAAGCAAACATGTTCGACAAATCCCGAAGTCGTTCGAGAATTTTGATTCGGACAGTGATTTTAAAAATTCGAATAGTTATCAAAATTCTTAGATTTGGATACTTTTTTTTTTCTTTTTGGGAAAAACCGGATGGTTATTTGAAACTTAATATTTCTATATAACTTTTAACTGTTTTTATCATTTAAAAAGGTGAATATCAAATCCAAACCACGAATACTATATTTACACATGTATATATTTATTTTTTAATTTTTTTGTAATTATAAAATATATATAAATATTATATCTTTATATATATTTTTATTTTTTTAATGATTTCATATATTCGTTTTACTGTCCAAATTTGAGCACCAATGCTGACCACACCATATGGCATTTCCATTAATACTCGTAGGTTTTTCAAAAGCTAAATGGTAATCATAAATCTTTTAGTGACAAATTAAAATTGTGATACAAAATTGTATCAAACATGAAAAAAAGAAAGAATGGATGTCGGGCCTAGAAGTGGATGAACCTATCTACTTAAGGGCTAAGGCTGCTTTAGAGTAACTGATGGGCCAAGCCCATGTATGGGCAGGTACAAGGATTTTTCTTAATTGGGCCGAAAGAAACGCTAAGAAAGTAAGAAGTGTTAAAATTAAAATTTAACATCTAGTTATCATACAAAGTAACAATATCGTCTGTTTTACCTGAAAAAACTTATTATTTAGTTTTCTATTGGCAAGTGAAAATATTTTAGAAGGTCTTCAATTTTAGAATTACTATCACCAAAGCACGTTTATTACTGTTTGTAATATCAGAACCATTTTACCATCTAATTTTGGTAAATTTTATCATGACGGTTCATGATAATGTTTTTGCTCCTTTTAGTGCTAGATTCATAAAAGATCAATCACTATAAGATTACAAAACAGAAAAGTTTTCCGTCAAAAAAAATACAACAAAAATTATTTTGCGAAACATGCTATAGGTGGGAGTTTTTCTCATCTAATTAGGGACTATTAAATCATATTTTTTTTCTTAATTTATAATCTGTTTACCATAGCAGGCTCATAAGATTGCACTTATGTATACGAGTCTAGCTAGACTCAACCTTAGGCTTTGAGCCTTGACCATATGTCCATACGGCTCCAAACTTTCACCAACTAGTTAGAGCATATCCTATCCTAGACTCTAATTAATGTTGTGAGAAGCACACTGAAAAACGCATCATCTCAACTGTCACATCAGATTTCCACTGATTTAAAAACACCTATTCTTTTTCTAAGGTTACATCCTTTTTCAAACATCCACCTTTTTATATAAAAATACTATTAAATATGTATGTATATGTGTGTGTTTGTGTGAAGGGCCTCACCATCACCTTCTGCTCGAGTTTAGAGTTTCGAACTAGAGCTAATATGGACGCCTCCTCCCATGAAGGTGTACGGATGCTAATGCCACCTGGATTCTAACACGAATCTAACAAAGAAAACAAAAAGCAATGCATTTGAGTCGGATGCTAGCGCTAGTATTTAAGGATAAGATCATACATGATATCATGTGATATATGTTCCGATCACCTATACCTGATAATCTTATATCATACATGTTTACTATAGTAAAACTAAATATTTGAATATATGCAACAAATAAATTTTAAAAATATAATGAATAGTTAACTTATTTTAATTGTTCCTCTTTTGACCATGCACAATTATTTTATGAATAACTATTTAATATTTTAACCTATAGCATATATAAATAAATTTATAGATAATTAAATATTAAATAGTTACTCATGTGGTTTAATTAATCGGTCTTCATGACCTTTAAAATGGCCATGGAAGCCTTTGAATAAACTTCTCTACGAAGAGTCCTAATGGTTCTTTAATTCTCAATTGACATACAAAAAGTCACAACCTTTTGAATCATCACCTTTTGATAATTACAACACTAGAAAGATGCAACTTTTCTAAACCGCATCTTTCGATCAACTATTACAAATCACTCGAACCGTTGTGAGCTCTAAATCAAACCACTAAAATAGTTGCCAATAATCCTACAAACTCAATTTTCTTCTTATTTATTTTACTTTGATTAAACCGTTCCTGAAAATACACATTTAATTTCTCATTTTAAAATTCTCCCATCATTACATTCATATTCATAGTTTAATTTCAAAATAAAGTCCATTGATCATATTTGCAGTTTCAAACCAAAAGGGATATGCACATAATGACTCACCATATCACTTGTAATAATAAAAATTATTTTTTACCAAATTAATTCATAGATTCATTGCACTTATAGTCTTGCCCGAGTCTTATTCATATCGCTCATCCTTATTTACTAAAATATGGTTAGGTCTAGCCCTCCATTTCTAGGAAGGTACCTATTTTGTCACGATTTGTTTTTAAGGGGTCTTTTTTGAAAGTTCCTATAAAAGTTGAGGTCACTGTTTTCTGAAAGGTCACAAACTGACCATGACCAAAGTCCATTCCAATGCTTTTGAAGTGGACACGTTCATGCATCTAAATTACTTGATATTTTGTAACCAGATCGATTATCAAATCATCTGTTTTATCAGTCATCTGGTCAGATTAGGTTTAAAAATCATATGATATATACAAAAATATAGACATAATATAAAGTATACAATTTTATAGATATAACCAATTTAAAACAAAATATGAAACCTGTTTATAATTTGATGGGCATTTGTTATTTTAATAAAATATGAACAACGGCACACCCGTTTGCAGTGGGCCACGACTGAGGTAAATTAGGAACGATGGTGCTGTCGGTATGACTTAAAATCTAGCAAATAAACTTGTATAATGTGCTACAAAGCTTATCTTAAAATTTTATTTTTGTTTAATGTAGAAGGTGGATGAGTGAATGTGCTTAAAAAGGAAAGTATGAATGAAAAGATGAATATTTTTATGATTCAAGGAGAGTTGGGAGGAATCTAAAGAGAGAGTGTGGTATGAATATGAGAAAGGAAGAAGATTCTCAACAAAATTGATGACGATATAAAAATGGAAATATGTATGATCTTATTTAAAATTTGTAGTACTTAACTACCACGAAAATGTGTATAAACTTAAGAATAAAATATTAAATAGTAGAATGAAGAAGGGCAATTTAGGAATTCCCTAAAGACGGCTGCATATGGCCCACATATACACATCAGACTTTAGTGGATCTTATTTAAATATAAAACTAAAAACTAATATAAGTTACTAAAACCAAGATCCGATTCGCTGTAATCAGCACTAATATTTTAATACCATGTTTGTTTTTTAATTAAGAAGAATCTATAAGTTATAACTTTTTATCTTGAACGTTTATACATTTAGATTTTCTACATGTAAATTGTAGTATTTAAACCGTAATCTTTAGTACGGAGACAAAACATTTTATCGATTCTTATCTATAAGTTGTAATACCAATGAACTTTAACTCAATTGGTGGACGTAGAATACCTAAAACAATTAAAAATAGAGAGATTTTGGGTTTGAATCTTGCTTGAGGTAAAATATTCTAAGTTGACTCAGATGATTTTTTTAGTTGTGTGTTTTTTTAGATGGGGTTGGGGATGCGGTCCCAACTAAGAAACAGATAGGTAGACCTAATTAAAATAACACATATCGTACATTTGTTGTTCAAAAAGAATCAAAATCTATAAGTTATAACTATATTTCTATATTTAGTGACGATCAATCGGCGAATAGGACCATGCAACCTTCCTTTGATTTTTTCATAGTTTATTGAGTTATTTAAACTATAAAAAAATTTAAGTTTTTTTTTTTGTAATTAGTTTGTTAATACTTAAACCATTCAGAATGGAGGATCAACACTAATAATTCAATATGATCTTTGTTTATTTCTTAAAATGGTAATAGTTTATAAGTTATAACCACTTTTCTATTGTTAGTGACGCTCAATTAGCCAAAATAGACCGGCGTATCTTTTGATTTATGTAATTTATGGATTTGTTTAAGATAATACCTATCATTCGAATTAGGTTAGTATATGTGCCATTAGAAAAAAATAATATCTACAAGTTGTAACTAGTTTTCTATTGTTGGTGACGATCAATCGACCAAATAGACCATGCAACCTTCCTTTTAATTTTTTATAGTTTATTAAGTTATTTAAACTATAAAAAATGGATTTTTAAAGTTTTTTTTTAATTAGTTTGTTAATACTTAGACCACTCGTAATGGAGGACCAACACTAATAATTTAATATGTTGTTTAGTTATTTCTTAAAATAGTAATAGTCTATAAGTTATAACCACTTTTTTATTGTTAGTGACGCTCAATCAGCCAAAATAAACCAAGGTATCTTTGGATTTTTGTAATTTATGGAGTTTGTTAAGCCATAAGAAATTGACTTTATTAAGTTTTTTGTCTAATTATTTTGCTCATACTTAGACCATTTGCAACGGAGAATCCGCACTAATAATTTAATGTGATGTTTGTTTATTTCATAGAGTTAACTGCAAGAAAGGTTCTTGTGGTGAGGTTCGATTTCACTTCAATTCTCCAGAGCTCTTTTCCACCGCCTGCCACACTACTCTGCGCCCCGCATTGTTGCACAACACCATGCCCCAATGCTTCTAAGATTAGTCTCATAATAATTCCATCTTTAAAATGGTCAAAAAAGAGAGATTGGGATTTGATATGAGTGTGAAGTGTATGTATACGTCCAAAGGAAATAGTAAATAAACCAAGTATTTATGGACTTCATACCATGAATCCTAATATTTGTAAAGGATTAGAATTAAAGTCAAGTTGCAAAAAGGTCATGCTTAGATTATGACTTTATTTCGCACGAGGCCACTCCTTTCTTTGATCAATAATTACATTCCATTTTCAAAGTATGTTGCAAAAAGGTTTACTCAACTACTAAAATGCATAAATGATTGCCTAATTCGATCTATGTTAGAACTTTAAGTGTTTAAAGTGTGTATACAATGATTATGGTTTTAAATTTTTTATTACATGTTTGATTTAATAATTTTTTTTTCTTTTTATGATCGTTAGTGGTGAGATATTTTTAGTTAAATGAAAATTGTTATATTATATATTGCATTTATAATTCTATACTTGATATTTTTTTATGAATAATTAACTCTCTATTTCACTATAGGGAATATAAAGGTTTATTCTCAAAAAATAATTGCAATGGTTAGAACTAAAAGCCTAAATCAATCATTCCAAATGAAAACATGGGCACCTTTTTATAGCTTATTTACATATAGACATGGAAACCGTGTACTCATATATGTAGTATTTATGATTTATGATGTTAACATGAAGTCACATCGATCCACAAGATTTAACTTATTTGAAAATTAGTCGGGGGATGTGAGAGACATGCTAGCAACATTGACATCTGATTCTTAGCACGTTACTTGGAAGAATTGTGGTAACGATCCATTTATAGTCGTGTTTAAGCCATGGACCACTTGTACCACGAGGTGACAAGGGTGGGTGCAGTGATAGTCGTATATCACATATGGTATATAAGTGCTTAAAAATCACAGTTAAGCAAGGTATTCATGTTTTAATTTGATGAACGAATCTAAGATTGGAAGTGAAACTAGAGTTGACGTCCTTAATTTTTTTTGGCTAATTGCAATCCATCAAATCTATATATACACGCAACATAAACAACTAATTACTAATTATTGATTGAAGATGTATGGATCGATGAATGTTACTCTAATAACTGGATGGATGTGTGCACCCAAGGCAATCAACTACAGAGGGTGATAAACCAGTTTGGTTTCATACCAAAGTGGTCAATTATAGAGGTAATATACGTCCTTAGAAGGTCGATGGAAAAATGAAGGGAGAAGAAAAATGGCATGCATATGATATTCATTGATCTAGAAAAAAGAAGTTATAATTGTGTGCCTCGACAATTGATTGAAATAACATACAGGGTAGAGGAGCCCCTAGGAAGTCCATCAACATTATAAATGATATGTATAATAATACTTAAAACTGGGTTTGTGCATCTAAGAAAAAAACCCAACGATTATATGTCGAGGTTGGCTTTCACCAAATGTCTTCGTTAAACCATTCTTATTTGCGGTAGTATTGAATGAGCTGTCAAAGTCCTTGCTGGAGACAGTTCTATGATATTTGCAGATGATATTGTGTTAATTATGAAAGTAAACAAAGTTTAAATACACGGTTGGAAGAGTGGTGAACAACTCTAGAAGACAAAGGATTAAAGATCAATCACTCTAATACTGAGTACCTGATTACAACTTTAGTGGAGCTGGAGATGATGAAGACACCTAGATAAATAGTGACATCACACATAGAATTCGAGCAGGCTGGTGTAGATGGACGACAACATCAGAGGTATTGTGTGACAAGAACTTTCGAACTAGGTTAACGGTAAAATTTTACAAACTTGCGATAAGGATGTTGACCTTTTGTTGGACCGTCAAGAAGATATATGCATAAAAGATGGAAATAACATAAATGAGGATATTAAGATGGAAGTGTGGGCACACAAGGCTAGATCGTACGAAGTGAGGTTTATAAAGATAGACTAGGAGTACCTGGTATAGCGGATAAGATAAGCAAATTAAAGATTTAGTTGGTTTGAGCTTGTTAAGAGGAGGCAGATTATGGCACCATTTAGAGTAGCCGACTCTTTTATGGTAGATGAGAGGAGGAGTAGAGGCATGCCAAACTGATTTGGGAGGATAAGATTAGGCATGATTTGTTAGTGTTGAACCTCTTTGAAGACATGCTCCAAGATAGAAGTTTATGGAAAAGTAGGATTAAAGTTAAAGACTTCTAGAAGATAGTCAAGATATGTATTAGCTTTTGTCTTACGAGATAAGTTTTGTTGTATTCTACTGGCATTTGCTTGTTATCACTTGTATGCCTCTAGACACTATATGCTTATCCCTGATTATTGTATATTATTGCTCATTATGCGCTTCTTGTTGTTTATTGTATATGAATGCATGTCTTATGATTCTGTATATATTGATGTACATCGTATGTTTCCAACTGCCTAGAGCTTTAGTGATCACTCACTATGCTTGGTTCCCTATGGCTAATATGTGTTCCTTGCCTATATTGTTGTGCATTGTTTGCTCCTGATGAGTTTATGTTTTATTGCACATTGTGTTTCCTAGGCTATGCTATGTTATTGATTGGTTTGGTATATTAGTTGCTTTAAAGCTGAAAGTCTATCTAAAAGCAACTTCTTTATCTCTAGTAATAGAGTTAAGATTTGTATACATCTTATTCCGGCCAGACCTCATTAATAGCTTAACTATAGATGAGATTTATTAAATATAACTAGTGGTAATGCCCGCGCGTTGCGGCGGTACGGCTGTTGCGTGATTTTTTGGGAATTCGATTTTAGTTAGTATCGACTCGATGCGTTATGATGTAAATTAAAAAATCAAAATATAATTATTGAAAAAATTGAATGAAAGAAAACAATTACGTATATTACAAAAGTCTTTAAAACAATTATATTATCCCAACAAGATTAGTGAAAGCATGGGTGATATTTATGGTCGGAAATCACTTATTACCAATATTTTAGGGGTTTCGTTTTATTAATATAGGTTAGAGTTTTATGATCATCGGAGGCAACTTTCGGTGGTGATTTGCATAGACCGGAGAAAGTTAATGGAGAAATTATCACAACAAATTACTATCTTTATTGTTATTGAGCTTTTAACAACCGGCAAGGAAAAGGGAAAGAGGGATTACCGCTCAATCGTAGTGGATGAACCGAATTGAAAGTAAATGACGGTTTTGTTTGGTTACGTGTATATGCTTTAGCATTTGTATTATAAGCATCATATATTATATTTTATTGTAAGGGTATAAATGAAATAAAATGGTTAATTTTTTGAAATTTAAGCATTACTTTTCATATGGGTGTCTTAATCCATATGTAAAATTATAATTCAATCTGCTTTCACTTTTATTATAAAAGATATAGATAAATATTAAATTTATTAAACTCACAATATGCTTCTAGAAAAATATTAGTATTATAGTTATTATAAACATGAAGATATATATATATATATATAAGTTATATACTTAAATATTTAAATAAAATAATACTTAATTTAAATAATATTTTGTTATAAAAATATAATTACTAATATAAATTTAAATGTCAATTTATAGTATCATAAATAAAATAAAATTTAATGAAGTGAATTAAATAATATCATATTATTAAATAATGTATCAATAATGTTTATTAAATACATGAAAGAGACAAGAGTAAAAATACCAAGGTATATAAAATTTAATTGATAAATTTATCATATTGCCCGTAAAGTATCTTAAAATCTTAATCAATTCTTTATTCTACCCCTCTTAAATGTCTTACACTTTTTTGTACATGTTGATTCAAAACTTGTATGTTTGGCAAAATTACTTCTTTATCTAGAGAGATTTATTATAAAATAGTATAGATATAAGTATTTAAATAAAATAATACTTAATTTAAATAGTAGTTAGTTAAAAAATATGATCAATGATTATAGTTTTAAATATGAATTTATATTATTATAAATAAAATAAAACTTTAGTCTTAAAAGTATGATTAGTAATTATAAATTTAAATGTCAATTTATATTATTATAAACAAAATAAAACTTAATGAATTGAATCAAATAATATCATATTATTAAATAATGTATTAATAATGTGTATTAAATAAAAAATAATAATTAGAAAAAGTTAATTAAATGGGGGCAAAAGTAGAATTATTGCATAAACCACTTGTACTCTATGCTTAAAATGTTGTATAGGTGTCTTACATTTTAAATATAATTACCATCTTATCCTTCTAATATGTATTATATAGTAGTATAGATATAGATAATACTTAATTTTAATAATATATAGTTTTAAATATATAAATAGTAAATGTAAATTTAATTATTATTTTAAAAGCATTATTAATAAGATAAAACTTAATTTAGTGAATTAAATAATGCATTAATTAGAAGAAGTATATTTAATAAGGGCAATTTAGAAACTATTGCATAACACACTTGTATATTGTGCTTAAAAAGTTGTCTTAGTTGTCTTACACTTTGAATAAAATTACAATTGTATCTTCCCTATATGCTTTATATAGTAGTATAAATTATGGTTGCGGAATGTTTTAGATTCTATAAGAGTTTACTTTCATTAATAGAACATGTCGTTATTTAAAATATAACCTTGTTTATTATTCAATTTGAATATATATTAATAGTGCACCCATGTGTTTCATGGAATAGTCAAGAAAAACGAATGATATATATATGAAGTGACCTTTTGATTAGTTTAATATTCAGTATTATTTTATTTAAAACCAACAGGAGTCATTTGTTTTATAATATTCATAGTTTGTTTTAATTAAAACCAACACGACTCATTTCTTTTATAATATTCCACTAAATGATAAAAGGATGACATCATATGAAGAGGGAAAAAAATAGAAACTTTCTATAACTCAAAATCCAACTAATGTATATCCTTAAATTAAATAAAAATGTGATTAACCATAAAAAAGTTCATAAAATTTGTCAGGATATATTGAAGTAAACACATGATAGCATGTTTGGTTGGAAAATAAATGAAATGAAAAATACTCTTATACACCTTAACTAAAAGAAATTCACCACTTTTGCATATTGTGAATGAGCTTAACTATATGAATTCTAATATTACTCCCACTCAATCGCCATTGCACGATTATCACCGCCCTTACCAAAACCACTCTACAAACTATCATATCATGAGAACTCCCACCACCAAAGCTACCATTAGGACAGTCACAACTGCCATTGTTGTAGCTACCATTGCAACAACCACCACTAATTTCATCATTACGACCGAAATTTGATGCCTTGCCGCTGGCACCTTCATGTGCACAACAACTACCACAGATGTTGTCGCTTCAACCTCTTTGGTTAGACCTCTAGCCCTACTACCGCTAACGCCTCCAAGTCTGCTAGCCCTCCCCCACCTCTTGGTCGCCACCTAAGTACCATCACGACCACATTTTAATTTCTTTATCAAAAGAACTAATCAAACGTGACTATTTCGCAACAAAATTGATAATAGATCCAATTCATTTGACACATCACATTATCCTCATTTGAACTTCATTTCAAAGATCACGTGAACCAAATGTCCTAGTTCTCTAACAAAGAGATTTTAGGGATAATTTGAGAAGTTCAAAAATATGGTGTCAAAAATCACAATCTTGATTGTATAAAATTGCGTGTAGAATAGGGGGTGTTGGACTTTTCACAAAATTCTTCACTACTTTGAAGTTTGTCAAGATGTTTATGTCCCACCAAAAATAGATGCATGCATGCACCTAGATTGTTTTCCGTTCTTTCAAACTAAAACTAACAATAATTAAAATAACCGTTATCATAAAGAATGTACTTTGAGATAGGGGTGTGGTTTTATCAAAATCCGATTAAAGATTAACCCGAGCAATCCAATCCGATATTTACACTAATCCGAACCCGGTTTCTATAAATGGTTTTGTATTTGGTTTTCTTTTGTGAGAATCTAGTCAACCCAATTAACCCGAATCTAAAATTTTAAAAATTTCATGAGAATCTAAATATGTGTGTGTATATTTATATGTGTGTTCTATGCAAACCTTTACAAGATTTGAAAAGTATGGTTTGTTAAACTTTATATTTTACTAGCTATAGTAAACCCGTGTGTTACACGGGTTTAATAAATAAAATATTAAATAAAATAAAATTTTATTAATTATAAAATATTATTTCAAGATAAGATACAATTAAAATATATATGAGTAGGACTATAAGTGATAAACAATGATATTAATTTTTTATACTTTTGTTTTTAAGCTTCTTTTTGCTTTTTCAAAAAATAAATTAAACATTTTTTTTTTCAAAACTAACCTTTTTAAATATTTTAAAATTTTCCTTACTATAACTCCTAATTTTAATTATTTTTATTTAAAAAATTTTAATTTTTAAAAATATCAATTTTAAAATATTTCGTATTTAAAAAGTTTAATGTTTAGAAAAAATTCTTTTTATAAGAATTTGTTTCTTTTAATAACCCTAATAAAAAATTTAATTATTTAATTTATTAAAAAAACTATTTTTAATCTATAAAAGAATTAAATAAAAGTATTAGTAATTAATGTATTAATTAATAGGAGAGAGAAGCGGGAAAATTTTGATGATGCATAATATGGTGGTAACACGTGTCACATTTAGTTACCATTTTATTAGAGTAAAAAGATTTATTATTATATATGTAGTATTGCAAAGCGGATCAAGTGACGTTTGTAATTTTTAGTTTGTGAAGATATTTGTATTCCAATAAAAAGTTAACTTCAGTTTATTACACTGTATATTTTAGAACAATGACATGCTAAGCCCAACAGGTTGAAAAGTATGAAGATTCTGTAGTTGTTTTAAGAATTTTAGCTTTTGTTGAACAATGAAGTGTTCATCAAATCAACGTATTATATTTTATATCATAAATTGTATATGATTGTTACAAATTTGGTTAGCTTTAGTGAACCCAATCGATAAAAAGTTTCGTAAACAACCAAAAACCAAAAGATGAAGATACAATGTTTTTTTATGAATCCGAGTGCGTGGACACATACATCTAGCCATAGCACAAATTATTATGTGAACAATAGAAATAAATAAAACATTTATTTCTACTACATTATTTTAATATATTAAAAATAAAATAAAAATTCTATAACTGTATTTATAATCTCATAGAATTTCAAAGAAATATAAACAAATTAGTTTGATTGCTCATTTACTTTGATTGTTCACAATCTCTCATCATAATATATATACAATATAGTGGAGGGATTAAAGAAATCACATAAACCATCTTTAGGCAATCATATTAATTTATAAATTATATATTGGTTTAATTGTCTAAAACGTATTGAGTAAACTTTCACCCTATTACACATAGGTATATAACTTGCAAAAGACTTGTAAATGTAAGTTCAACATTAATTAACAAACTCAATTACAAGATCAACAAGTTAAATAATCTTTGAATACAGTGAAATATGCTAATTAAGTAAATAAACTGCTATTTCACAAAATTTATCTCAAATTTACTGACATGTATTTGTGAGATGAATGCAGAAATGGTGTTGTCACAATTTAATGCCACCTTTATCTTCTTCTTCTTTTTTTAAGGGCAAATGTACGATCTTAAATCAGAGGAAAAATACTATCTTAATGGGACCTATTTTGTTAGTTGTTAATTCAATTGGGGTTAGCCTAGAAAGCGTCGTTAATACAATTAAATTTAGTGCACGTACTTGCTTAATGTAAGATTTATGTCTGTAAAGATAATTATATAATAATTTTCTAAAATAAATAAACAGCTTTTAAACTACTTATTTAATATTTTTTAATCATCTGAATAAAATTATATAGAAATCATATATTTCCTTAAAAGTATTCACATGATTTGTATTAAAATAAAATAGTGGTAAAACCCGCGCGGTGGGGCGGGGGGTATAAATATTTTTAGTATTGTGTCTTTCGCTAACGTTACCTTATTGTGCTAACTCTTATTTTGTTTTGTTTTTTTTTATTAATGTGGATATCAAACATATCTATATTACCATAGAGATGAGTAAATTTATAAACAACAAGTTGTTTATGCATAATTACTTGTAGCAAATGTAACAAAATTATTATTGTCTTAAAAAGGGATTAAAAGGATCAAGGGCGCTCTCGTTGTTGCATAGCTCAGGTCAGAGTAAAGTGCCATCGGATGCACGCCACGTATCATCCCCTCTTTCTTTCCATAGAGAAGAGATAAATAAAAAGAAAAGATAATTACAATATTGTCCAAAAAATTATTATTTAGTAGTATAGATATAGATAGATTAAGATAACCTTAAATATAATAATGATACTTTAAATTTAATTAGAAAATGATGGGGTACAAGTATCTAAAGCTTAAAATGGCATAATAGGAATAAATCTTATGACATTATACATTAAAGCTTGCAACTCTTTATATGTCATCTTAAAATTGATGTAAAATTACAAATGTAACCATTGTTTCTCTATTATATAGCAGTAGAGATATAGATATTGTGCTTCAATTTTATATAGTGAATTTGAGAATAATTAAAATATAATAATGCTCTTGTACATTTAGATATGTGTACTAAAGAAAATGTAAACATTCAGAATTTTTCAAATCAAGATAATAAGTAAAATTATATATATATATATATTGATAACATATGTTAAATCTCATACATGTATTTTAATCACATAGATACTACTTAACAAACATTTAAGATAACAAATAATTTAAAATTTAATGGTTTATATATAGTGTCTAATAAAATAAGGTTTATTTTGACGCTTTTCATTCTCTTAAATCGTCTTTTTAACACTTGTCATTTTTCTAAACACGCTCATTTTATTTTTTTTTTAAAAGAATATTATATTAATTTAAACACTCAAACTAATTTCTTTTTATTAATAAAAATTATTGTTTTATTAAAATTAAGCAAATTAAAAATCACATTTTTTATTAAAAATCACGTCTTTTAATAAAAAGATATGATTTTTAATTTTCTTAATAAAATTTAATTTTAAAAATATAACTTGATTTTAAAAAATCTAGATAAGAGAAATGTATCAATTAATAAAATTATTTTTTATTAATAGAGATAAATTAGTTTGAGTGTTTAAATTATTATATTACCCTTTTGGAGGGTAAATGAAGTAAGAATGTTTATAAAAATGACAAGTGTCAAAAATGTTATTTAAAAGAATTACAAGTAGCAAAAGAAAACTTACTTTATTAGATAATATAGATATAGATTATATAATTTAATAAATTAAAACATATTTTTTTATTAAAAACACACTTTTTAAAAATAAAAGTTTTATAAAATACAGAATACTACAAACTTTTTTAAAAATAAACTCATTTTTCTTAAAACAAAATTTTTAAAACCCATATTTTTTTATAAAATAAAAGTTTAAGAAAAATATATTATTGTTTAGTTACTTAAAGTAGCTATTTATATGCAATTATAATCATATTTTATATTCAAATATTGTTTTATAATTCATAAACTTTTATTACTAATTATTTATTATTTTAATTATTCAACCCGTGTAATACATGATATACTAACCTAGTTATGCAACAAGACAAATTTGAAAAATGTCATATAGGCTAAACCAAAACTAAAAGTAGTTACATGTCTTCAAAAACTAGTTAAATCAAATTAACTTTTTATGAGAGCAACTGGAGTCGTCCTCGATTCCCCGGCTGCCACATGCATCAGCCCCCCCCCCCCCCCAAATTTGTCCCTTTTTGCACCAAGTCGTCCTAGTTTTTCTCCGATTCTCATATTTAAACCTAGAAAAGAAGAGAAAAAAAGCGGTGAAACCTGGTAAAATTTCATTGGGTTAGAACATTTTTTTCTCATTAGGTCCCGGGGAAGGGGGGGGGGGGGTGTTCCCACCCGGAGCCAAGTTTTCTTGGGCACACCCTAGACATGATACCGCGTGCCATTAATACAATTTAATAATTTTCATTTACCTTTATTTTTCTAATTATTTTTAAATTTCATATTTACTCAAATTATTTTCAAAATTTTATATTTCCCATAAACGGTAGTTTTATCAAATTATCAAATTTACTTTATTGGTTAAAAAGAACTAACTTTAACATTCTCACTCTTTTTTACAATTATACCCGTTTTCTTTTAATTTATAGCAAACTATTTTTTATAACAAATATTAAAGAGAAAACAATCAACATTGATTAGTTTTTCATAGGTATAGAAAAAAAGCACCACATACAAAAAACAATTGTAAGGAAAAAGTAGCATGTATCATTTAAAATCGTAAATAAAAAATACAAAACCAATTGAGTGCATTAAATTTCTCAAGTTTGTATCGGGAATCCTGATACTTGGGTTTATATGTCATTGAATAATTTCTTAAGCTGAAAATCTCAAACATTACAACGGAAACATTCAATACATTCAAAGTACATTGTCTAAAACATGAAATATTAAACATTCCCTTAGTACATAAGCTTTAAACTAGGATGCGAGTTCTTAATCAATTAGGTAGATTCAACCTCACACCATCTAGAACAATTGAGCTCTACCTTGATTTATCTTACATGCATAACAAAAAGTCAGTGTTGCTAAATGAATTGTAGTTTCTTTGAAATATTAATAATCATACTTTGCTAATCATAGATTACAAGAGCAATAATAACGGTGATCCTTTAATAGTCTATGACGTATCATAACATTACCATAATGTAACTCGATGAGACATCACCTAGGCTACATGTTTGTACTAGTAGAAGACTCAATTGGGTTGCTTACACAATGCAAAGCAATCTAGTGAAATGCTTGCACAAGGCTAGACTTCAGTGACATACTTACACGAGCCAAGACTTTAGTGACATGCTTGCGCAAAGCAAAGCAATCCACTGACATGCTTACACAAGGCAAGACTCCTGTAATTAGCTAACCATATGGGTAGCCTTCATAACATATTACTATAACATTGTTTGCACATAGAGTGTTAATAAGCATTGATATTCTATGATCATGAACATATTATAACATTTCATTTGTATTTACAATGTTTGTCCCCAACTATAATAAGTGTAACTTAAAGGAAACAATGACTATATAAGTGTATCATTAGATACATATGCTTTGAGTATAAACAATGAAAGTATTCTAAGTTCTATCAGGTGCAGATAAGTGAGTTATGCACAAATTTGGCTAAGTGTTAAGATATGCAAAGCCTATGTTACCTATGGAGGATAAATACACTTGCGGAGTAAACCTTGAAAATACTAAGTGTTGGGATCTGCTGGGGACATTGGTAAGGCTCAAAGGCTTTAAATCAGTTATGGAGGCTTTAATCGTTTGTCAAATGACTAAGTATTTTCATATGCAAAAGGTCTTTTAGGGGGATTATGGACCATTACGAAGGATACCCTTTGTTTGTGAATGGCTAAGTATATCAAGTGTGGAAGGTTATGTTAAATGCAAAAGCATTGCTTACTTGCAGAGTTTATAGTCACTTGTAGAGGTCCAAGCTCACGTGCGTTGTCAACAGTGAAAAATACTCTAATTATCAGGAGTCGCGAAGAAGGTAATCATTTATGGTGATGCTAGTCAAATACAGAGGAGTAACACCATTGGCAAAGGTTTTAGCTTACTTGCGTAAGCAATAAGGTCAATACTTATGAAGTTTAAAAATCACATGCAAAGGCACAAAAACTTACTTTTCTCCTATTGTGACGATTTCCAACCACGTTTTCATTTTTAATTTTGAATATTTGATTCAAATAATCATATTTTAGAGATTTTCGTTTAATCTTTGACATGAATGCATAAATATACCTCATAAACATATACACTAATTATAACATGAATCAAGCGCAATCTTTCATGTAAAATTTATACATCTATGTATAGAAATATGTTGTGTATGCATATCATCCAAGAAACACTAAAAGAACATTAAAAAATAGAAATCTAAAACTCACCTTGAGAGATTATGAACAAACCCTAAAAATGGATTGTTTTTCATGATAAGATCAATAAAAATTATAAGATGGAAAATTAACTAATCGAACTCTTTCAAATGACATCTAGAACTGAAATCAAGCTTAGATCTATGCTTTAAATGTGAATCAAGATATAATACATATGCCTGTTCATGATCATTCTTTCCTGGAATGTTCTTCTCTCATTAAACCGTACACTCTCTCTTTTTCCTTTTTAGAAAGTGTGACTTGCAAGAAAAGGAAAAGGGGTGAATTTGATGCTGTGTATATATTTATAGGGGAGACATTAGGATTTTAAATAAAAAAATCTATTTTAAATCCTTAACTATAACCCTTTGACACTTTTACCCTTAACCATGAACTTATCTTTATTTCATAAGAATGGGGTGTTACGTTGTTTCTTTGTTGCTATTGATGCTTGATATTTATTAGAACTATGAGACGTGGATTCATTAATCCATTCATGATGTTCATACTCACTATAACCAATACAATTATGTTTTATTTTACTTATCATGTGATATGATTCCATAATTCTTCTAGGTTCAGGCTTTGACTAAAGATTAAAAAAGGATTCTAGCAACAATAGTGGAAGTTGTAAACTCAGTTACAAATATTGCTTTATTGCTATAAACCTAAGATTACAAGAGTGCTTGTACAAGTTCTGTGCTATGACTTTTATGTGTGTTTGGGTGACTACAAAAGAGGGACTCTAAATCCTATTTATACTAGTTTTAATAATCTAGATTGTTCTAATCATGATCTTTCTAAATAACAAAATATACAAGGTGCATAACAAATTTTTCTATTCTTATTATTTTTAAGGAAATCTTGTAGCTTTTTCTAGACTCTTCCATGAGCAATGGAGTCTCGAGAAAATGCTTGAAACCTCCATAATTATGAAAACTACAATCTAGTTTTAGGTTGGACATGAAAATAAGTTAATTTATATTTCTCAATATTGAAATACTAATTAGCATATATGTCCAAGTTTACAGCCTTGGTGAAAGCAATAAAAATCATTGCATGTACACATAAATGGCCTTAATTAGATCATCAAATAAAATCTCCTATCATTTTTCCCATGTATTTCACTTTAGTTATCGCTTCTATAAACTTCACATGTGCCCGAGTTCTACATATAACATAAAAACCATAAACAAAGTTCACAGATTATGTTAACTTTAATTTAAAAAATGTGTAACAATGAATAGTAAATATAATACTTATGTTAGAGTTGTTGTTGAGATAAATCTATGTATTCCATACTACTATGTCCTATCTTTTTTAAAGTCATCATTTTCTCACCAAATTATAACATGAGCCATGAGGTCTTAAGAAAACACTTGAAAACTCTAGAATTACGAACATTGCGATCTAGTTTTATATGGGACATGACAATATGATGATATATATTTCTCTTAGTAAAATATGAATCAACATATAGATCTTAGTTTGCATCTCTCGTGACAGTAACAAAAACAAGTTGCATACATACATAAAAGGCCTTTAGCTTGCTAAACCCAAAAAAGCTCTTGTTTGCTCATCAAGTAAGACCTCCCATCATTTTTCCGTATATTTTACAGTGTCCTGACGTTCATCGCTTTTATAAACCTCATATTTGCCCAAGTTTTACATATAACATTGAAACCATTAACAAAATTTATAGATTATGTTAACTCTAATTTAACATATGTTTAACAATGAATAATAAATATCATACTTACCTTAGAGATTTTATTGAGATAACTCTTTGCAATAGGTACCATTGTATTCTATTTTTTCAGAATCATTATTTTCCTAATGAATTATACCATTATCTTTTCCCGAATGGAATGAAGGAGATCAAGTACTGACTGATATCGCAATTACCTATCTAAATTAAAAGCTTTTAATATATTGTTAGTAATGTGGTTACACTTGGATGTTGCTTCAAAACGCCAAGGACTCTATTATCTTTCTATGATTCTCACAATTATACATAAATGCATCTTTAAGTACTTCAGAAGTTTTAATTAATAGTCTTTCATAATTAGTGACATTATAGGTTTTAATGTATGGCCGTAATTTCTTACTAATCTAACCATCAACATTGTAATTTTTCACAATCACTTCCTAAGATTTGTAATAAAGATATCTTCATCAGATTTCAATCTATTAATAACTACACTAGCAATTCACCCTAAAGCTTATGTGAATATCTTAACCTACACAATTTTTATAAAATAAATACATTTTATTAACAATATTAAAGTGTCAAAGTAATATGTATTAAATTATATGCTTAGTTCTAATGTAACTCCAGTTTACATGATAAAAATATGAATTCTCCACTTTCACTCTTTGTCTGTGTGCTTTCTTGTGAATCTGGTTGGGTCACTAAGACAATTATTTTATATTTTTTTTTTTACTTTTAAACATCATTTACACATGTGTAGGTTATGTGTAGTTAGTATAAACATACACATAACTTGCACATGTGTAAGGTTGAATAAAAAACAAAGTTGGTTCATCTTTTTATTTCATGTTAAATATTGTATTTAAACCATTTTCTTATATTTTAAAAAACTGATTAAAAATATGAAAAATTTTGTTTTGTTTTTGTTGTTCTCGTGCAAAATTGTATTCTACATAAAACTCTTCTCTACACACATATATAATTATTTGCTTGTGAATTTTAATTTGTGTCTTTCTTTTTTTCTTTATTATTGTAACATATTTAGTTTTGGATTCTTAATAATGTTTTAAAGGCCAGAAGGAATTCTTTTGTTATTCATTTATTTAGGGTTCACAAATGTACCTCCATGTATATGTCCTCTTGAGAACTGGCACTAATAAAATGCATGATTATTCTAGATTGGAGTGATTTGGATCAACTACAGTTGTAAAGATAGATTAGAAATCAAAGTTACATAATGTGGGTATTGGTAGGATTTGTAATCGATCCATGCATTTTACACTATTTAGGATATATGAATGTGCATATTACTCTATTTTAAGTAATTATAAAATGAATAAGATCTCATATGACATGGGTAGCATTTTATTTTATTTTTATTTAAACATAAGTTACTCGACGTTAACGATAAACATGTTTCGTGTAACAATCACTAACCTTTTTTACCTACACTTTCATGTGTTCTTCTCTTTTTGTTGCCACTTTTGTCAGACTTTCAAACTATCAACCTTGCAACTTTAAAACGTGAATCACTGTGATCCTGCTTTTAAAAAACGTTAGTATGTTTGACATTGTCTTTTACTCGTTTCTTTAATGTATAAGTATCATGTTGCGTCTTATTGTCATGTTGTTGGTTTTGTAGAGGATCTATTGATTGTGGTATCCAAATAAAGACTTCAAAAGGTGAAAGAGAAACACATAACTCTCGTGTAAAATCACGTTCAATATGGAATGGAGGAGTCGTGATGGATTGTTTAAACATCTAAGACTTGTATTTGTGAAGTCAAAGCAATTTTTATTAGTGTATAAAGGATAAAAAAGAAAGTTATTAAACATATGTTATACAACTTCAACTCATAACTATTAAATACATCAAATAACGTTACACAAATCTTGTTAAAATCATCGAGCCAGACACTGAACATGATATGTTTTTTTATGTTTATTAATAATTATTTATTAATAAGAAGTTATAAATTATTTAGATTTTCAAATAAAGAAATAACTCAAATAATGCTATGATAAATAGATTTTAAAATGACAATAAATTGGAAATTAAAAAAAAAAAAATATTTGACAACACCAATTAAAACCCGTACAAAAGCGAATCTAACAAAAAATTTGTTATCAAAATGAAAGTTTTTAAATCAAATTTTTACGAGCTTTCAATGTACCAATGAATTAATTAATTAGAGAAAGTATTTTTAAAAGAAAGGAAACTTTTTTTTTGTTGTATATAATCATTAACTTTAGTAATCCGTGTATTACACGTGTTAATTAAATAAATAAAATATTACATATAATAAAACTTTATTAATTATAAAACGATATTTTAAGATAACATATAATCAAAATTACGTATTAGTAAGGTTACAAGTAATAAAACAATGATGTTATCTTTTTGGACTTCGTTATTTAAAAAAACTAAACATTTTACTTCAAAACAAACCGTTTTAAAAAAATCGTTATTACAACTCCTACTTGTAATTATTTTTCATTAAAAGTTTACTTTTTAAAAACACTAATCCTAAAATATTTTTATGTTTTAAAAAAATTTATTATTTTATAAAAATTTATTTATTTATACATAAAATTAATAGAAAAAACTTTTTTAAATTTAGTGAAAAGTATTTTTAGTTTATAAATAAATTAAATAATATTATCAGTCTTTATAGTAATTATTAAAAAAAGGAGAGAATCAAAAAGAATTTGATAAGTAAAAATATGATGCTGACACAAGATTTTACATGGATTTTTACAATGTATACAATAACCTCCTCATATATAATAACTTTTTTTATTTACATGATTGCTTTGGAGTTATCTGACTAAAACTATTAATGATATATTATTTGGTTTTTCTAAATACACCTTACTTTATTTTTCATTTACACCCTAATCTATGTATTAACTATGTTTGATTAAAAAAACCAATCACAACCATTTATTTTTATAAAAGAAAATAAAACTTAAAACGGTAAAGTGGTTGAAAAGTAAATAACACATTGATCAGGCACGTATATCAAAATCCATTAAATTTAATAGAAAATTAACTTGGTGATACTAACAACTAACCAGCCGCTCAAAAAAAAAAAAGATTTTGTGATAAAATGTTTTACCATATTGATGTTTAGTTATTTATATTGGATTTATTAACAAATAAACTATTTTTTTTATTTTCCATTCGATCACTACTAACTCTTTTTTAATTTTTAATTACATTATAATTATATACTTATAAATTTATGTTCACTTTTAATAGCACTTGCACCTTTAAAATGTCATCACATGTCACTTTTAAATTTTGAGCAAAATTTGATTTCTTTCAGTTTTTCGTTTTCTATTTGTGTAATATCTAATGTTTGGAATTAGTAATTGATTTTTTATTTTTATCAGGCAAATTTAAGAATATCATGTTTTACTCAAATTTTGAACATATCGTTGTTACATACTTATTTATCTATGTTTAGACATAAGTTGTGTTTAAAACGGAAACAATACGAATATAAAATATTTTTTTATAGTGAGAACCTAGTTTGAAAATAATAGAAATAACAACTACAGTTTTCAGAAATGTCATATTCAATAATAAAAAAAATTGTGCTGTAAGAAACCTAAATTGAAAAAAAAAATAATGTTGCTATTTGCATCCTACTTTACAAGATCTAACTTTAATACAACTATTTCTTTAATATAAACTTAATAATAAAAATTATAAGTTTTCTATATATTCTAAAAATATTTTTAAAATGATTCGTTGAGTTTCTTAAACTCAAAACTTGTGAAAACATTTTAAAAAAAGATAAACTATAATATGAGGAGGACTTTTTTTAAACGTACAACTTAAAATAAAAACTAAAACAAAAAATATTTTTAATAAGTGCGTTTTGTAAAATATATCTAAAATATGTTTTTTAATAATTATTTAAGACCACAAGTGTCTTGATGTTGTCTTATAACTATAGATATTATTTGATACGAAATGTTTTAACTACGATGAGATAACTAATAAAATTTTCCTTTAATTACTAATATATAATAGAGAAGTAGTTATAAAACAATATAAAAAAATTTCTTTATTAAATAATATATTTTAGAAAAAAAGGTTTTTATATTAGAACTCTAAACCAAAACAAACTTTGTGAAAAATAATATATTATAAAACTGATTCAACAGATACTACGTGCATACTTTTTATATTTTCATTTTATTATCATTATATTGAGTCAATTACACATGTTGTGTGAAGAGGAAGACTCAACAAAATTCTAGTTAAAGAAGAATTACTAAAGAGAGGTGTGTATATTTCTGTGACTGAGTGTTCTTTATGTTTTGAGAAAATGGAGACGGTAGAACACGTGTTACTGAGATGTTCGTTTGTTGAGGCGGTGTGGAGACAAATTTCAATATGGAACGGTATACGGTCGATAGATAATGGGTCCGTAAGGAATATTCTGCAAATTTCAAAAGAGATGACGGTAAATGGCAAGCTGAGGATAGGCCCTCCACGTAGGGTGCATGACAATTTTTTGGAGTTTATGGAACGTGAGAAACAAAATTATTTTTAATTCTACACTGGTTTCGGTGTCCAAGGTGGTGGACGAAATAATTTATACGTCTTAATCATGTGTGAAATACTGAAACATAGAGAAAATATAGAAAATATAGCATGGCATTCATGGTGAAATTTTATATTTTCTAGATTTTCATTGTAACTTGTTGGTTTCGATCCTAGCATCTTGCTTATTTATAAGCTGTGTAATTAACTATTTAGGGGCTGTTTGATTTGCTTCTGACCCGGTCAAAATGTCTGACTCACTGACCCGGTCAGACATTTTGGCTGGTCAGCGTGTTTAATTTGCACTCTTTCGCGTCTGACCCAGTCCGACACCACTGACCCATGCCTATTTTTCCACTTACCAAGTCAGTTTTGAAAAAACCTCTTACCCAGTCAGTTTTGCAACAACCTGTTACCCAGTCACCACCTTCTGACCGGGTAAGATATATCAAACAGCCCCTTAGTGATACAAAATTATGTAAATTAAGTGAATTATTATTAAACATAAGTTTGTAATTAAGTGCGAACGCATATGCCATTTGCCCCATGCCACGTGTTGTATATTGGTGGATTCTGTCTTATTAAAAAAATTAATAGACACACTTCTCGGTCTTGTTAATTATAGATGCTCAAATACTCCTTGGTTACTAATATAATATTACTTTTAATTTAAAAAGTTTCTTTTCTTTCTTTTTCTTTTGCTTTTAATCTTATTATATATCTATATTATCGATATATTTTATTTATGTCATTGTCATATCTTATATTTTTCTAAACATTGAAGAATATATATCCCTCTAAATTTCAAATAATTATATTTATTCATAAAACAATAATATTATACTTGTACCTTTACTACAATAATAGAATAAAATCATTTTTGTATAAGACCTTATTTTACTAAATAAGAAACTTTATACAATAAGACGATGCACACTAATACACTATTTTTGATTTGATAATATTTTAGAGCCAAATTGTGACAATTAATAAAAATAATATTTCAAACATAGGCGTGGCAACAATAACGGTCCCCTCACGTATGTCCAGCCTAGCTGGCTCATTTTGTCCAAGTAGGAGCGCCTCCACTAAACGACAATACATCTCACCTAATTCTATCTTGGTCTATGAAGTCAACCAGTAATAGAATAAGGATAAATAACAAAAATGACCAATTAAACAAATCAAATTACTAAAATAACCGGTCAAAAATAAAATTTATTAAATAAAACAGTAAATTCTATCGTTTCACGTGTCCATCCCTTGCTGACGTGACGAGGGATTATGGGAATCCTACGCCCAGAAACGCGTACCAGCGAGGGATTATGGGAATCCCTAGCCCACGTGTACATCCGTCGCTGATGTGGTTTTATCTCTCGCTGACTCAGCGAGGGATTATGAGAATCCCTCGCTCAAAATTACGAAAATGCCCCCCCTCGCCCATAATTAAAAAAATAAATATATATATGTTTTTTACCAAAAAAAAATCCGTATTTTTAATTATTTCTTGTTTTTTAAATACTTAAAAATTTAGTTTAATTTTATTTTCACCTATATAATACAATGTTTACCCTTAATAAAGTTATCAAATCTTACATTCTTCTCAACCTTGTTGTTACTTTTTTCTTAAAATTCTCTCAAATCAGGAAATGCCAGTTAATATCATATTATATAGTGGTGGTAAATGATATTTTGTAAATGGTGTTGAAGAGTATCTACCAATATCATTTATCACACATTTACATTTTAATGGTAGATATTCTTCAACACTGTTTACAAAATGACATTTACCACCACTGTATAGTATGATATTAACTGATATTTTCTGATTTGAGATAATTTTAAAAAGAAAATAACAAGAAGGTTGAAAAGAGTGTAAGATTTGATAACTTTGTTAAGGGTAAACATTGTATTATATAGGTGAAAATAAAATTAAATTAAATTTTTATGTATTTAAAAACAATAAATAATTAAAAATACGGATTTTTTTGGTTAAAAACATATATATATTTCTTTTTTTAGTTATGGGCGAGGGGGGCATTTTCGTAATTTTGGGCGAGGGATTTCCATAATCCCTCGCTGAGTCAGCGAGAGATAAAGCCACGTCAGCGAGAGATGTACACGTGGGCGAGGGATTCCCATAATCCCTCGCTGGCACGCTTTTCTAGGCAAGGGATTCCCATAATCCCTCGCCACGTCAGCGAGGGATGGACACGTGGAGCGATAAGATTGGCTGTTTTATTTAATAAACTTCATTTTTAACCGGTTATTTTAATAATTCGATTTGGTCAAATGGTTATTTTCGTAATTTACCCATAGAATAATTGCTATAGTGAAAAATATTGGAATAAAATATACATGTAAGGTTATTTGTTGTGAGATAAAATTCATTATCAAGTTATCATGTAATGTTGAGATGTGTGATGTTAACTGGATGTTGAATGGATATTTGATGGAGCTCCTGATCAAATAATCCGACCCTATTGTAAATCAGGTGATCGTAACATCTTCAAGTGGTTCATTTTGACTGAGGGCAAAACAACCTCGTTGGGATAATCAAATGGACTAAATGTAAAATTGGTAAAAGACTCTTCGTCCATGAGATCAACACTTGGTTGAAACGAACCATCTTAATTACCCGACATTTTCTAGTGAAAGAATTTTTTATAAATTTAAAGATGAAGAAGAGAAAGTAGATAAAAATTTTATGATTTTTTTTTTATAAGAAATGGGATAGTATTTATAGGATGAAATGTAATGTTTTTTAAAAGAAAATTTTAAATGAGCCTAACGGCTCTTTCTCTTTTCCATAAATCCCAAGGGCTCTTTCTCAACCGCGAATTCCCTCGGGCCCAAGCGATCGCACCCATTGGTTGTGGGGTGTGCGACCAGGGTGGCCGGCTAGGCGGCTCGCGTCTTGGTTCGTGGGTTCCACAACACTTAGTCTAACATATATGTTAGGAAGTTTTCTTTAAAGATATAGTAGCCATGTAATAGTATTCATGGTAGATTTTCCATATTATTATGAGTATATTTTCTATATTATATAGAATAATTGTAAGTTACTTTAAACGGAGGAGAGAAAAAAAATATTACTGTTCATTAGTATGTTTGGAAAAAATATTGTTTACCCCTATAAATTTTTTAATATATTTGAAAGTGATTATGAGCAAAAAAAAAAAGAAAAAATGATGATAAATGTATAAGAAATATTATTTAATTAAAAATAAGAAAGAAAATGTAATGATTTTTAATGTAAATATAAAAATATGAATAAGAAACCTGATGTGAATGCTCTAAATGTTATTGCAAATCCTTAAACAGATATGTCTATTAGGTGTACTCTCAAACCAAATTTTTATGATTTTAAATCCTATAAAATCTAGACGTGATGGTTTTATGGATGAAATATGTGTAGAGTTGAGAATGAAAAAAAAAATGATATTAATTGCATATTGTAAAAAAATGCATGATATTAATGGGGTGATCACTTCATGCATTAGTAAGAAAATTGAGCGACGGTCACTACTATATTTGTGAGATGATTAAGTGATGACCGTTACCTTGATTACTGAGACTTTGAAGTTGCGATCACGATCTTCATTAGTGAGACGTTGAAGAATACATCACTAACTTATTAATGAGACGACTATGGAGATTCCTTCCATATTATTGCAAGTATGAACTAAGGTTACGTTTGGTTGGAAGGAATGAAATGGAATGAAATGGAATTGAGAAACTAGTATAATTTTCAAGTAAAATTATATTTGAGTGGGTAATGAAATGTAAAACCCAAGGGAATGTTTCATCTCAAATTCCTTTGGTTGTGAGATTTTAAAATCCTTCCATCTAGAGAGGGAATTTGTAAAGTTAATCATCTTTTTGATTAGTGAGATGCTCTTAGTAAAAATAAACTTTTTGTTGATAGCAAGAGGTGGAAGTAAGGTGCCTTTGTTAAAGATTCACCCGAACCACTATAAGTCTTTATGTTTTATGTGTTGATTGTTATTTTCTTTTCAACTTGTTCAAAATAGCATTCAACATACAATTTATTTATTAGAAATGCGTTCTTAACAAACAAAGATTTTATAAAAATGTTTATGCAATTTAGGATAACATATTTTCCCCCTTTCGAGTTTTTACATAAACCATTCAACATTTATAGAAATGAATGAAGATATCAAATTTGTCTTGTTAATTACAAGTGATGCCATCAAAGTTGGCACTCTTGAAGGTGAGGATGTTTGCCACGAGAAAGAAGAACTTAAAGACACATATAATGTAACATAAAGTGAAGATGAACCGACTTTGACAAATTATTCTATTGATGACTTCGCGTCTAGAATATACTGACTCAAACATTGACGTGCATATTTAGAGTGATAATAGTTCTTACTTTTGTGCGGTTGGAGACTTATTAGAGGGGTTGTCTTGTCTTAAAGTTGTTGATTTATCATATTATTTGACACTAGCCTCACAAACAGTATATATGATGTTTGTTTTATAACTACCTTTATTGTCCACAATATTTTTAGTTAATAATATAAATATCTCCGGCAATTATAAAGCATTATTGATTATAAGAGAAATACAATACATAATGGTGGGACAATATCGAAGGTATAGTTAATGTGTGTCCAATCTTTTTAGCGACCAGTTTTAAAAAAATAGCGTGAACTTGATCGCACAACAAGGCATGGATGTATTACATGTTTTAATGAATGTTTCAACAAGAAAAAAGACGTATTGATATGTATAAGCCCAAGGTAAGCAATGTACTAAGTATTTATGCGGTTTATATCATAAGGTATAAACTCATACTAAAATGATTATTATTGTTCTTTCATAACGTACACCTATCTCTACGCGAAAAATATAAAGCACTGTAGCCTACAATGTTGCATTATGTTGTTAACATCAATCGCTAGATTAACATGAAGAAAACGAAAACATTGTCTAGCAAATGATGAAAGCTTAAGGCATCAACAACAAAATATGATGATGTTTTGCCACCATTCCCGACTAATATGCTATCTTCGTATAATTTAATGGTAAAAGATCAGATAAAAAATATTTAAATTCACCTAAAATGAAAAGAAAGTTCAACTATTCTAAACGAGCAACAAAGTAAAGGTAACCACCACCATTCTTCGTGTTGTTATGAAAACCACAAATACGAAGTTTTCATGAGTCATGCTTTAACCTTTTACTAATGTGATAGTGTTGCACAATACCACCGCATAATTGATCTTAGTTATACATGCCTTAGAAGTATTTGGATCATGGTAATCGACACCAAATCATATCGACCTTGTCCACAAGTCTTTAGATGAGCTATGAAATTGATTTTTAAATTTGTCTAAAACTTCTTGTGTTAAACCAAGTTAGACAAGCAAACTGTACGCTAAAACATGCTTTATTAAAAATACACTAAAACACGAGGAAACGAATTACCATGATTGAGAGCGGTTTTATTTATAATGAGAATTATTATCAGTTAAAGTTGTATTCGCGAGTTGCGTTGAATACACGACTGTTGTTTCTTCTAATTTTAAAATTTTTCAACGAACACACATTATTTACCTTACATCTACTTTGTTGTAAAAATTGCTACATTCGCGCTTTGTAGAGTTTGAACTAAAAACTTTTTGCTAAAAAGTATATCGTGTTACTATTAGCATGTCCCATTAAAAACACTTAATTTTTAACTATATTCTCTAATCAGTTAGTTACATGATTAGAGAAGTATTTTAAAATAAAAAAATTGTTAGTTTCATAATGCCTTCTAACTTATCCTTTAAATTGCCTTTAATCTTTAAGTCTAGGGGAGAAGAATTTGCTACAACATGTAGGATTAATAAATGCCGTCAAGATCTTGGTCTGACCCGCCGCCTTGCGTCATTTGACGCACGTGTTCTTTCTAATTGCTATTTCCAGATCAAGCTAGGACTTTTGATAATATCCATCTTAAATATCCTCCACGTAATGCATTTAACTTTTATAACGAGCTAATTGATTCTCTCACACAAAATCAAAGTATCTGGTTGTTTTCATTACTCGAGTATGTAATCTAAGATTATTTTTATAAGAGTTAAATTTAATTTTATTTTTTTAGGTTTGTTAAAAATAATTATTTTCCTCCAAAAGATTAAAAACATCAATTTAACTCTAAAAGTTTCATAAATTGTTTTAATTTTAATCCAAAAGTTTCATTAGTTGTTTTAATTTTATCCAAAATAATAAAATTTTTGAAGTGAAATTGAAACAACATATGAAACTTTTGAAGGTAAATTGATTTTTTAATCTTTTGGAGGAAAATAGTTATTTTAGTTAAACTTTAGGGAGTAAAACTAAAATTAACTCTTTTTATAAAGAAACTTATTATAGATGAGAGAAAACTCTATTGTTAAATTTGAACTTTTTTTTTAACAGATGGAACTTGAACTTAAATCTTCTTCTAGTTTAATAAAATTTTAAGATATCTAACCTCAATCACTTGGTATAAAAATCATTGGTAAGTTTTTTTTGATTAATTAACAATGTCTCTGGAATATAATATTCTTTTTAGCTTTCCACTTCCACTTCTATATTAGTAAAAAGATTGTATCCTTTATTATTCAGATAGCCCCCCTTCTAATTAGATGGATCTAGAAACTATTCAAGATTTTTATAACTTAGAGCTATGAAAGTTTTATTTAAAACTAGGTATTTTCTCCCTGCGAGAATGCATGTTACAAGATAAATTTTATTTATTTATGTCCTATTAGATGTAATCACCAAAAGATGTCCCATGTAATCGAAAGATAAAACGACAACATGCCCAAAAAGATATGACCAAAGATTTTCGTAAATGTAGTAGCAGTAATAGTAATACTGATGTTGATGATTGCGGCGCCGACAATCATAGCACCAACACCACCACCAGCAATATTAATAATATTGTTGATAAAACAGTAGCAGCAGCAATAACACTAGCAACACATGTGGTTTAATATATTAGTCAAACACTCGCGTATCCTAAATTTCTAACAATAAATTTTGTAAGACGTTTGTCTTCAAAATAATTGTTGACCTAGAAAACTAAATTAAGAATCAGTAATTAATAATTTAATCAGTTGGTTAATATTGAAGAAAATTATGTTAATATAATGATTTTAAATTAGTTTTCTATATACATTTTAAAATTATTATTTTTTCTAATTTTTAACCATGATAATAGATCTCACAAGATATCCAAACAACCCGCTAAATCGTAAGTACAAATCAAAGTCTATGCCATCCAAATTCTTTTTTTTTTTTTTTTTTTTTCTTTTTTGGTGTATAACTAAATTTAGTACACTAAAATTGAAGGAAGACCAATGGCAGGTCAATGATTCTTTTAACAGTATTACACTAAAAATATTTTGTAATTTAACGTCTCCTATTGCCATATATATGCCATTTGGGTTGTATTCCAATAGTTAGAGTTAAAAGATATCATCTAGGTTTAATTCTAGTTAAGAGTAGTTTAGTATGTCTTAAAATAAGATATTATTGTTTAAAAAAATTTCAAATACATATATACCAAAGTAATAATACTATATAGCATATATATAGAACGTTACATAAGACTAATACAACTTAGGTACATCCCCACACATAAAATCAATAGAATAGTAGGCTCTTGTTAGTATTAAGAAAAATAAAAAAAATTATGGATTAGAAATAAAAGAAAATTTGATAGTTAAATATAGAGTTACGTTAAACGAGCATCTCCCTTAAGTCACGGCATACGAGGGTATTATATCAAATGTATGCGGTTAATCCTCTCACTTGTAGAGTTGTATAACCTCTAATATACAACTATATAATCTTTTTTATCCAAACGGATAACGTCAAATCAATAGATGGTTGATTAGTAAAGTAAAGTGTATTTGTTTAGGAAGTCTATATAAATATATATTTATATTTAACAACTTGAAATAAAAAAATACATCAGATTTAATAAACCACATATTTTAAAAAAAATCCACCAATATATTTAAGAAAGTGTCTAGAAGATCAATATTTTCCTATAATATATAAATAGGCATCAACACTCTGTTTTCTTTAGTCCATTACAAACTCACACCAATGGATCACACTTCTTTCGCTCAACACCACCATCCCACCTCCGGCCACTCGCCGGAATCCTCCCACCACTCGCCGGAAACCTGCCACCACTCGCCGGAATCCTCATACTCATGGGATGAACTCCTTTTCCACCACCACTCACTCCCCTTCAACCTCAACGACTCACAAGAGATGCTTCTGTTCGACATGTTAGCGGCCCACGGAGGCGGTTCAACGGTGGATCACGCATCGGAATCCGACTCCTCGACCGCCCAAAAACCCGAGAAACCCGAAAAACAGAAGTCGTACAGAGGCGTCCGTCGGCGTCCGTGGGGGAAGTTTGCTGCGGAGATAAGAGACTCCACCAGGAACGGCGTTCGTGTGTGGCTAGGGACGTTTGATAGCGCGGAGGCGGCCGCTATGGCGTATGATCAAGCGGCATTTTCGATGAGAGGGGCCGCGGCGGTGCTGAACTTTCCGGCGGAGAGAGTGAAGGAGTCGTTGAAGGAGATGAAGTATGGGTTCGAAGAAGGGTGTTCGCCGGTCGTTGTGATGAAAAAACGTTATTCCATGAGAAAACGACCGACGAACAGAAAGAACAAGAACAAGAACAACAACAATAACAACAAACATGTTGTCTGTGCGAAAGACGAAAAACATTTGGTGGTGTTTGAGGATTTGGGGGCTGATTATCTTGAACAGTTGTTGAGTTCTTCAGACACTAGTTCAATGATTTCTTGGTAATCTTGTTGTTTTCTGAATCTTTGGCGCTTGTATCTAGCTAGTTTAGTTTCAACGCGTTAGATGCATAATCAGTTATAAACAGAGCGGGGTAAACAGTTAGTTACACAATAATAATATGTATCATAGTTAAAAGATGGTATATAAATGTTTATACAGTTTTCACAGTTGTTTTTAAAGTATTTTAAATGTTTATAGGATTCTTATAGTTTTCTGCTTGTTTTTATTTCGTATAAAATGATGCTTTTGCCTCCAATTTCAGGATTGTTTTTGTTTGGAAGCTTATAAGATGGTAGTAACTATATAGAAGAGACATATTTAGTTGTAAGGAACTTATTTTCCTTATGTGCAAACGTGATAAAAATGTGTGGACTTGATATTATGATAAACGTGACAAAAATGATAATTGTGGTGCAATGATGTTTTTTTACGGGTAACTATTTCATTTAATGTTTTTACAGTATTGTTTAAAGTCAAATTTGTTGTTGGTAATTACTTTTGTCGCAATCTTTAAACGTCATGGTTTTATAAATTATAATTCGTTAACGCCATGTCTATTATGATATTATGATATATATGAGGATATGTTAAACATATAAGCACATGCATATACTATTGACCATATATAAGAAAGAATCAAGAGGATATTCGGTTACATATCGTCCCAGGTCAAAACATTATGTAAATATGTTAATTGATTATAGTAATTTTGTGATTAAAATTAATTAATATTGAACACCTCTTTTTATAATTATATTACATTTGTTATACAATATTATTAAATACATATTATAATATGTGCTAAATGGAAAACTATGCCTACTTGTAGTTCATTTTATATCTTGCAAGAATCATTAGAGAGATTTGGGTTGGTTATGTCTTTACCAAATTGCCCCTTGTTTTGTTGGAAAGAATGAGCGCAAAGGGACAATCTTATAAGTAAGAGGGTTAGAAAATGGTAATTTGAGAGTTATCATGCGGGTTTGGTCTTTTGTGGAAAAATCTCTTTTTCTAAATCTAAAATCATGTTTCCTAAAGGTTACCTAGAATCTGACAAGATAGAGAAGTAAAACCAAATATTTTATGCGAAATTCTAATAGTCCTTAAATGTAAATATTAGTTAAGATGATATATTCGTGACATGTAAATATTAAAAGTTGTGAGTTCAAGTTTAACTTTAATGAAAATGTTTAGAGTTAAGACAGAAGATTTTTCTAGCAATGAGAATCCTTATAAGAAGGTTGGGGATGCGTTCTCGGCTAAAAAACGAATAGTAGTACCCGATTAAAATAACACATATCCTTTCAATCAGGTTTGTTTATTTGTCGTTAAAAAATATATTTTATGTGAAATGATAACAACTTGACTTTGATTTACTATTTTTTATGGTTTACAATTTTTAGATAATAATTACTTATTAACTACTTTTTTAATCAGAAATACCATCTAATTATGTACTTATAAATATTTGAATTACAAATGAAATCCATAAAAGAATAATATTACATTGAAATACTTTCTCCTTTATATTTTTATTAGTTTTATTACTCATGTATTACACGTGTTAAATATAAAATATTAAATATAATAAAAAATTATTAATTATAAAACGATATTTAAGATAAGATATCAACCTTTATACTTTTGTTGCTTTTCTTTTAAATAAAAAGTTAAACATTTTGTTTTAAAACAAACCGTTTTAACAAAGTTATTTCAGAAATTTTCTTATCATAACTTCCAATCTTTAATTATTTTGGTTTATATAAATTTACTTTTTAAAAACATCAATTTTAAGTTTTTTTATATTTTTAAAAAAGCTTGATGTTTTAAAAAAATCTTAATAAAAATTTGTTCCTAAGAAAATAACATTAGTAAAAGATATCTTTCTTAATTTGTTTATAAAACTACTTTAGATCTAAAAAAAAATAAATAATATTATTAGTGATTAATGTAAATATTAAATTTAAGAGAGAAACAGAAAAATTTGATGAGAAAGAATGTGATTCTAGCACGAATATCTTTTAGTTATTATTTTATTAAAATAAAAAAATTATACTCTTCATTACTCTTTTATTGTCCTTGAAATAAGTACTATCTTTTAAATAAAAAAAGGCTTTTAAGTCTAAAAGTCTAGCATCGTGGATAAATCCTAGCTTTTTATCCAAGGTCACTTGTCAAATATTTTCATCATTATGTTATATATGTATTTCTCATTATTATTATTTGTGTAATTTTTTATCGTCAACATAAATCACAATGGTTATTATGTTATCCTCGGACTACCTGATCACCATGAATAAATAGTAGGTTTTTTATTTTTGAATTTAATGTCATTATGTAGTATATTTTCATTATTTTGTTACATATATTTAGTTGTGTTACATGTATAAATGATTGTGTTTTATATTTTAGATCATTACGTGTTATTTTGTCATTTTTTTTACTATTAGATAAATTTGTTACAATGTTATTATTGTCTTTAATAAATTACAAGGACACAATTTCATCATTATGTATTTTTAGAATTCAATGGTGCTCACTGAAACACTATAAGGAGCATGAATGACACAATGAAGATTAGTAAAGACACAATGACATGTAAAAAGACATAGTGAGTTGAAAAATGTAATTTTTTTATATATATGACCATACTATACTCATTTTAAAGAAAAAAAAATGATCGCCTTTTATGGTGTAATTTCTTATAAAAAATTATGTCACATGTACAAAAGTTATTACGTTTAAAAATCTTGAGAGAGATTAAAAAGATCAACAAAAATGATCATAACTAAAATGTTCATCCAATAATTTTTTTCTACAATTTGATATCGAGCCATGATTAAGAAATTTGATGATTAAGATTGCCTCTTAGGTTGTTTAGCCTACATACTTTTTTAAGTATAAGTCAAGCGTATAATATTATTTTATGTATCAAGTCAATAAAAATATTCGCTAATTACTTAAGTTAAATGAAAATTGTTGAAATATATTTCTAATTACATAATTTGTTTTAAATTGGTTGCAAATGGTTAAGTTGTATAACTAGAAGTAAAAAAATATTAATGTATATTTCAAAAACTTTTACCCCAAAATTGTATGAACTTCTAATGTAAAAGGTAGAGATGCGCAAAATGTAATAAAGAAACCCTTTTTCTAGAATAAAAGTTTGCTTCCATGTGTTAATAAAACGTTTTTAATTATATCAAAAACCAAAATAAAAAAATTTAAAACATTTTAATTTAATTTACTTGGTGATTTTGTTCAAGAAGTTAACCTAACTTATTTATATAAATTGTATTATATATTACAACAAAACATCAAATATAAATACCTGTTACAAAACACATTTAGCAAAATAATTATATTCAAATTTTTAATAAATTATTGTACATCATTAATTCTTGCTATTTATTTTAAATATGTCCTAATTGTGTAAACTAATTAAAATATTATAAGGACGTGGAATAAAATAAAACAATTTTTGAAATGTGAAAGATAAAATTATCAACAATAAACCATGTTAGCTGTAACATTTTAGAAGAATCTCATATCGATTATGATGGACATGCCTCGACTGAAACACACGATTCTACAAGATATGTTACATTAGAGGCCACAAGCACAATCATTCTTATTAGAGCTTTATATTTTTATTCTATACATTAGAAATGTTTTTAAGGGCTATATCTAAAAGACAAGAATATGCATAAACTATCATACTTGAAACATAACCACTCCTCGAGGATTTGTGATTTGATCATGAATAATTAAAGAATACTAACTTATAAATTTCTTTATAACCCCACTATTTGATATCAAGTAAATTGGCGACTCTTTGAAAGAGCCCACTGGGTCATTTATAGCCCATTTGCAACCTGACATCAGCCCATCGTGTATATTTAAGACTAATGGAAAAGCCCATTGGGTCATTTAAACATACTTAATTTCTTTTAAACAAATTTATTTGGGAATGAAAATAATGTTAAAAATATCCGAATCTCGTTGCCACCCACGTACTTTCTTAATTGTAAGATAAAAATGTAATGAAAATAGACCATGAATGAAAAATATGAATGTGTATCCTATATTAGTGTTAGTTAAAGTTAGCATGAATGATGTTTTGGATTTCAGGTTTTTATATCAGTTCGGTTTACTTGTTTGTTGTTATCTGTGGAAATATGCATATCCAGTTGAGAGATATATGCCTCTATATCTCTTGTGCCTTTATATTGACTTTATTTTCGTATGTGTCCATCATGATATTATAAAGAATACTCGAATACATTATTTCAATGTGCATGATATTGAGATGTGTTGAATTAACGTCTTCCAATACATGATATGCTTCTCGTTACCAACTTATCGGTTGTGTCAGATCCCAAATTCTTTTTTAGAATAGAAGATGTTCATATATTATCATGTATGCATATGGGAGAAAAAAACCATATCTTGGAATAAGGCTCCCTCGCAAACCAAAAGCTAGTGAAAACACGAGGTTAATACAATATTTATAATAAATATCTTCATTGTTGGAAACCTATATATTTCCACCAACACACTACTACCACTAAAAAAAACTAATGCAACTCTTGCATTAGCCCTTGAAAAAATTGTATTACGCCTTGAAAAGGTCGCAATAACCTTAAGCAACATTTTACCAAAGACTGTATCATTAGGTGAAGTTATATTAGATTTAAAACAACTTTTTTGTTAGATAATACTATCTTTTTTGAAAGATTGTTTTTAAAAGTTTGCATATCATTTCATCGATCTACCATTATTTTAAAATTCAAATTTCGGTACCCTAGCTTTTTTTTTTTTTTTTGAACGACAAATGTGCGACCCTACTTCGGAGAATAGGTGCTATCTTAATCGGGCCCACCTATTCGTTTTCCAGCCGAGACCACACCCCCAACCCCCTCAGGAAGAAACCCATTGCTGAGAAAACCCCCTTGGCTCAACCCTAAACATTTTTGTTCAGAGTAAGACTTGAACCCATGACCTCCCAATATTTACATGTCATGGGTACCCTAGCTAGTTTATCATGAATTAATGTCGTTCGTTAGCCCTTCCAATATTAAAATACTATTTTAGCCATTATATATGATTCCAAATATTATTTTACATAATCAAAACACAACTCTTTTGAACTCCTTAAATACATATTTTCCTAAATATTGGGATCGTATCACGTTTACAATATCCCAATCTCAACAACCCAAGCAAATCGCAAGGCAAATTCAACTTCAATATCGGATTATTCGTTGCATAATATTAATCAACTCTTTATCTTAAAGAAACACATTCACTATATATATAAACCCTAATCAACTTCAGTAATCTCCAATGGTGAAATCTCGTTAATCCTTCAGTTTTCTCACATAAACCCTAATCAACTTCTAACATCTCCACTAATCTTCATCCTTCAGGTATATGATTCCAACTTATCAACTTCACATTCTAATTTCAAGAAATCTTGATCAATTTACCAACTTTTCATATCTTCTCGACTGATTACGATGATTCTTGAGATAATGATCATAAATCTGATATGGGTTTTCTTCTTTTCAGGTTAAAGATCGATCATCATCGTCAACAATGGCATCTAATGGCAATTTACATGTTCTTAACGCACTCGATGGTGCGAAAACACAATGGTATCACTTCACTGCAATTGTGATTGCTGGTATGGGGTTTTTCACCGATGCATATGATCTGTTTTGCATATCTTTGGTTACGAAGATGCTCGGCCGGATTTACTACCATGAGCCGGGGTCTCCGAAGCCCGGGAGCTTGCCACCTAACGTATCCGCGGCGGTCAACGGTGTCGCCCTTGTCGGAACCCTAACCGGTCAACTGTTCTTCGGGTGGCTCGGGGATAAGCTTGGGAGGAAGAAGGTGTATGGGATCACACTTATGCTCATGTGCATTTGTTCGATAGCTTCGGGTTTGTCGTTCGGGAGTAGCCCGAAATCGGTTATGACCACGCTTTGTTTCTTCCGGTTTTGGCTCGGGTTCGGGATAGGTGGTGACTACCCGCTTTCGGCTACAATCATGTCCGAGTATTCGAATAAGAAGACCCGAGGGGCGTTTATCGCGGCGGTGTTTGCTATGCAAGGGTTTGGGATTTTGGCAGGGGGGATTTTCGCGATAATCGTGTCGTCGGTGTTCGATGCGCGGTACCACGCGCCACCGTATGCGGTTGATCCGGTCGGGTCGACGGTTCCCGAGGCGGATTACGTGTGGCGGATTATTTTGATGGTTGGTGCCGCTCCCGCGATTCTGACATATTATTGGAGGATGAAGATGCCAGAAACTGCACGGTACACTGCTTTGGTGGCGAAAAACGCCAACCAGGCAGCGAGGGACATGTCGAAAGTGATGCAAGTGGAGATCAAACACGAGCCGCAGAAGCTCGAACAGGTGATCGCGACATCGGGTAACAGTTTTGGGCTTTTCAGTAAAGAGTTTGTCACACGTCACGGGTTACATTTACTAGGGACAACAAGCACTTGGTTCTTGTTAGATATAGCGTATTACAGTCAAAACTTGTTCCAAAAGGATATCTTTAGCGCGATCGGGTGGATCCCGGCTGCACAAAAGATGAACGCGATCCACGAGGTCTACAGGATCGCTAGGGCGCAAACTCTAATCGCGCTATGCAGCACTGTCCCCGGATACTGGTTTACAGTCTTCTTGATCGATAAGATCGGGCGGTTCAAGATTCAGCTAATCGGGTTCACTATGATGACAATCTTTATGTTCTCATTAGCGATCCCTTACAACCACTGGACTCACCCGCAAAACAACATTGGATTCGTGGTTATCTACTCGCTAACGTTCTTTTTTGCCAATTTCGGGCCGAATGCCACAACCTTTGTTGTCCCAGCCGAGATTTTCCCAGCCAGGCTTCGCTCGACGTGCCATGGTATCTCTGCTGCATCGGGCAAATTAGGCGCGATTGTGGGTGCATTTGGGTTCTTATACTTGGCTCAAAATAAAGATCCTGCTAAGGCGGATGCGGGGTATCCTGCGGGTATTGGGGTCAAGAACTCGTTGATCGTGTTGGGCGTGATCAATCTCTTGGGTACGCTTTTTACGTTTTTGGTGCCTGAATCGAATGGCAAGTCGCTCGAGGAGATGTCGGGTGAGAACGAAGAAGGAACCGTCTTATCGGTTTAACTCGAAACACTAGTTCTTTTATTCATTAACGTTAGTTCATCAAAGATGTTAGAGTTTTTAAACTTGTTACTTGGTTTGATTTATGAACTTTGTTCTTTTGTTGTTTTATTTTTCTGGTAAAGATTGTTTGAGGAATATGGTAATGAAATGTTTATTTTAAAATTGATTGAAATTAGACAAGTATATCATAGCTTCATGAAATGGCTCATATGCATAAATAAACTAAAGCCAATGTTGTGGATGAAATGTAATGGTTTGCAGGTTTAGGTTTGAATGTTTGATCATATATGCATAATATAATATGTAACTTTAGTAACTAAAGTATTCAAGATTGGAGTTGGTACAATAGCGTAATTAATATGGTCGTCTTTTAAATAGAACAAGTACTAAGCATACATAGCAATTTTGAAAGCTTTGAGGGTTGGAACAAAATGACTGATAATAATAGTTTTCATAACGAGTCACTTAACAAATTTAAGACTTTGGAAACAACAATCTATACATTTGTGTGGCAAATGAAAAAGAAAATTATAGGATCCAATGGGTGTGTGCAAGAAACCTAAATAACCGAACTGCAACCGAAATAACTGACGCATTCGAGTCGAAAAAATCGAAACCAATAATAAACCAATGGTTTGATTTGATGGTTTTTAAAAGCCGATAATTTTGATTTGGTTTTGGTTTTGTTTGTAGTAAAAATCCAAAAAAACTGAACTGAAACCATACAACCAAACTTGTAAATTTAGAGTTGTATGTATAAACATGATTAATCTATTAGTTACTTATTTAACTTATGTTATCTAAAAAAATTAATTGTTTATGTTTCAAGAATAATTTTTAAACTTTTTTATTTTAATTGATAGATTAAAATGTTCTCTTGAATTGTTTTGTTATTGTATACTATAGATTATAATTAATTTTAATATCAAGTAATTTTAAGAATATATAGATTATATATTAATATCTACAAAATGATGTAAACCCAGAGTTTTTAGCTCAAATTCACTACTTTGGACCATTTCTTTTCTTTAAAACTTGAATCCGAAATGGTAAAACGGAACCAAAACCAAAGTGAAAATTGAAAACCAAAAACGAGAAAAATCAAAACCGAACAGTTTTAAAAACCTAGAAACCGAAATATCTGTTTTAGGCTAAAAATCAAAATATCAGTTTTTGGTTAAAAACTGAAATAACAGTTTTAGGCTATAACCTAACCAAATCAATCATATACACCTCTACGATTAAATACTTCAATTATTCTTCTTAAACCATTCCTAAATGGTGCTTTACATTTTTTGGTCATGATTAATCTAAAATTTTTTATTCTAGAGGACATATCTTCGGGTTTTAAAACTAATGACATTAGTGAATGAATCTATTCGTAAGATTCTATTAAAATATGCTCATGAAGTAACCAAATTACATCTCCAAAAATAAAGAAAGACACTTGTAGTTCAATATAAAAGTAATGAATTGTTTTTGAAAGAGTAAATTGTCATTTCGTCCCTGAGTTTTTTAATTGTTTTGTCATTTTCATCCAAATATAATTTTTTTCCCTTGTGGCTGTCTAACTTTTTTAAAAGTTGACATTTTCGTATACTCTCGTTAGTTCAAGTTAACTTAGAGAGTTAAGTTTGATTTGAATCTAACCCATGAGAGGGGTAATAACGTCCTTTTACCCTATACAAGTTAAATTTTAACCTAAAAACACATGCAGGCTTTCAATTGAATCATCGATGGTTCGACTTTTCATTCCATATCACTGTTCCATTGCCAATCGATCAAAGCAAAATCAAGTCTGCAAAATTCTAGTGTTCGACCACTCAATCGAGTTTGATATTCGACCATTCAATCAAGTCTGCTGTTCGACCATTTAATCGAGTCTGTTGTTCGACTATTCAATCAAGTCTACAATATCAATGGATGTTCGACATTGTTATACTTGGTCTTTACGAAAAAGTGGTGAAGATTATGATATGGCTGCATCGTATGGTAAGTTATTTCCTATTTAAATATGAAATCTTTGTTGAAATTTTAGGTCAAAACCATAGCTATTTTACATTGGAATTTCACCATGGGGGAAAGTTTAGCGAGTTTCTGGATACAACATATCACAATGATATTGTTAATTTTATTGACATGGGTGATTCTTGTTGTTTCTCGCTTAGTATTGTTCATAATATGTTAGAGAAACTTGGTTATGCAAAAGAAGATGTAAAGAGAAAACATTTTAAAAATCCAGGAGAGGAATTGGATTTCGATTTAAGACCATTAGCTATGAAACTGATGTTAACATGTTGACAAAGTATGTTGAAAGGCATAAAGTTATTGAGGTGTATATGGAGCATGTTAGACATGGGAATTGACCTGGATACCATTCAAACATGCGGCGGCATGTATTTGGAAAATGGCAATGAATAGAATTGGTGATGGTATACCAGAGAAATGGGTTGATCAGGCTTATTGGTTAGAGACCTGAAAAAATGTTTATGCAAATACTGTATACCCACTCAACGGAAAAAACTTGTGGAAAAAATCTCAATGTCCAACTATCTTAACTGCTCCAAAACATCACATACAAGTTGGAAGGCCAACTAAAAAGAGGAAGAAGTCTGCCGGAGAGGTAATTCAGTTAAGCCAGTCAATTGCTAAAGGTGGAAAGATGTAAAAGAAGGGTTACTCGGTAACTTGTGACAAGTGCAAGGGAAAAGGACACAACAAGAGAACTTGCAAGGCGGAGGGATTGGGAACACAAGGTGGTTCACAACCGACAAGTCAATCATCTGCTATGTAATAAGTAGTTTGGGTACTTTGGTATTTTAGAATTTTGGTTTGGGTGTTTTGGTACTTTGGTATTTTGGTACTTTTATCTTGGTGTTTTGGTACTTTTTTCTTGGTGTTTAGGTACTTTCGGTCTTGATATTTTGGTATTTTTGTCAACTAATATTCTCATTTGATATTTTCATGATTGAATTATGTTACAAGTTGCATAAAATTTTATCATTTGATTTGCAGCTTGGAGCTTATGACAGTTTGATACCATGGAACAACTAGGAAATATGGTTATTGATTATGTTTACAATAACTAGGAAATATGATTTGCAAATTTAATTATCTTTACAGTAACTAGGATATATGATTATTGATTATGTTACCTTTGAAACAACTTTCTGTCCATTTAAAAACATGTTTGGTGTCAAAATATGTATATAAGAATTCCAGCAGAATTTAACTTGATAATTAAAAAATGGACTTGACTTCAGTTCATTTTACTCCATGGAATGTATATCTATTTTAGCATTATTTAATAATACTTCCATGAAGTTAAGCAGCCTGTGTGGACCATATGGTAATTCGATGCACAATGGTGTTTGCCCAGCAAAATGGTAATTTAATCCACATCAGACCATTTTTTTTATTAGGAATAATATGCATGCTAGCAGTCATGATCATTCAAATACATTCAAATATAGCAAACAAGTTCTCACTTTCTCCTCATAGGAGATCTACCAGAATAATTGTATTATGGCACTCTAATCCATATAGTGCAAGTTCTTATAACTATTGAATCCTTTCCATGACATTCTCAAATGCAGAACCAATACAAAATTGACATCCTCAAACACAAAACAATCTTGACTTTTTTCTTGATTAATTCATGACCAATTCACATGACATTCTCAAATGCCATTCTCATACAACATGCACAATTGACCATAGAAAACGATCAATTCATTCACAATTGACCATACAAAATTGAGAATGCAGAATCAATACATAATCAATTCATGAGCCAAAAAGTCAACATTCTCATATTGAGAAACAACGTGGTTACAAGCTTCCAATTTCTTCCAATTTCAACAACATAACCTAATGAATTCCATCTCAATGCTTAAAAACAAAGAAAAAAAGGATGAAAAACAACCAACTATGTCCTACTACTACTTTTAATAACTTGTTCTCTTTTCTCATTCTTCTTTCAATTTCTTCACGTAAATTAATTGAATTCAAGAGTCCGCATATGATTTGAGCTGATCTTTGACATATCGGAGGGTCAACCCAACCTACAAACCCATAGCTCCTCCCTTGTTATATCAATTTACAATAATTAGGTAAAAAAATCCATCAAATGATGGTTCAACAACAGGGGCGATTGATACTTACCCGTGTATCGCAACAATGAAATCAACGACCAGAGTTCGTAGGCGTCCACAAGGTGTGCATGATGGTTCTCAATCCACAAGAACAGAGCAATTATTTAGGATTCATGGCAGCAGGACAGTGGACTCGCAGGTAATCGATCTAAGCAATTTCATATAAACTTCTTATGTTATAGGGTTCTATAAGAGATAAAAAACAATTAATTTGTTATTATTAAATTAAAATATGTAAAAAGATATTATTACTCTTGATTCAAATCAAACTTAACTCTCAAGTTAAGTTGGACTAACGTGCATGGATGAAAATTGCAATTTTTAAAAAAGATAGAGAGCCAGAAGGGAAAAATTTTTTTATTTTGATGAAATTGGCAAAACAATTAAAAACTCAGGGACGAAAATGATAATTTACTCTTTTTGAAAAGATAAAAGTTTGAAGAAGAGAACTATAGTAGGTAATGTATTTTTCATTTCTAATAATATCACATTGTATTTTTGTTATATATTTTCTAATGACAGATGTATTTTTAATATGGTATTATAATTTATTATATGACTGACTCTAACTATTCCAACCCAAAATTCGTGACATCAGTCTGTTAGAAACCTAGGCATCAAAAACTATGGACTTAATAGTCAAAAAAACCTTTGAGTCCGTCACTAGGTTCTAGGACTATTAAAATCATGTAAGTCCTCACTTCCCAAATTAAAATTCTTGGATAAAACCAACTTGATGATTTTAAAGCATCTAGCTTACGCTAGGTCCAAGATATACGTATGCCAACGACACATACATATGCCAGCAAACGTACACATACACAACTTATCATAGGGTATGTAGGGCTCATCCACCTCATGCCCTACACCTTCCACACACTCAAATACACTAAAATTTGAAGATGGAAGCAACATACACATACGATAGCATTATCATATTTTAGCTTTATTTCTTATTACCCAAAGTGTTTTTGATTGGGTAATGATTAATGAATAACTATAACACTTATAAAATTATGAAAAATCAATGTTTTTTAACGAAACAGTTAGATGATGTACCCAAGACATATAAATATAAAAATATATTTGGTTCAAGTCTTATTATGAGTAAAAATATTTAGGAATCAGGATTGATCAATGAGGTTTTTTTCAGTAGTATGTTTCCTCATAAGAAGGTTAGGGATACGATCCCTGATAGAAAACGAGAAAAATAGTGAAGGTTATGTATGTTCATCAAGTAAAGGGGGGCAAAGTGTCACTCTTCGAAAGTCCGGAATAGACCTCGTATCCAGTATAAAACGTTACCGGAAGTTCCTCCCGTTATCACCATCCTCACCTCACCGGCGGCGAAATCTAATCCAATAGTTGGTCGCCGGCGACATTCAATTCTCCCTTCATTCACCCCATGAATCTGTTGGTCTGTTATCTCCTTCACCCAACGCTCTGTTCTATTCTCCTTTTGTAACATTTAACAAATGTTCATCTTTCAATTACAGGAAAAGATAAACTTGCTGAAGAAAGACGACGGAAATCCGTCGCCGGAAGTCGTCCCGGCGGTTGTATCATGGACGGAGACCTCCGACACCATCTCTCGCCAATTTCAATTTCAACCCGACGGTCAACTCTTTGTTAGTGTTCTTTCTGCTTGTTAACTGTTCGACGAAATGCTTGTTACAAATTATTAGAAATTTAGGGATTTTGCTTCAGTTGTGGTATACCCAATTGAGAAATAGAAGGATAAAAGTGTTTATTGGAAATGAAATTACATACAGTTTTTAAGATGGGTCTTGATTTGCTATAATGAATCAATTGGGGATTTTTTTTTCTTTAGGTGAAGGTTGTTAATGATTCAAGACCAATTGTTCGCAAAATTTCGGACTCTTTTGTGAATTCTTTTTTCCCTTCTGGTTATCCATATAGGTGAGTTCATGAAGCACATTTAATATGGTTTTGCCCCTCATTGAACTGTCAGTTCTTATGGGATTAAATGATTGAATCTAGTGCAGTGTTAATGAAGGCTATCTCAGATACACACAGTTTCGAGCGTTACAACACTTCTCCAGTGCAGCATTGTCTGTGTTATCAACTCAGGTCTTCTTATGATACTTATAATCAATTATATGGAATCGTCATTTAGTACATTAGTACCATTTCTATAGAAATCTCTTATTGATGAACCTTATTTCGTTTGCAGTCATTGTTATTTGCTGCAGGATTGAGGCCTACCCCAGCACAAGCAACTGCTGTTAGTTGGGTGAGAATGAGTTCTGTATAAATGTTATGAGTTCAGAAACATTTAATTGATTCTGTTAGTTTGAAACAGATACTTAAGGATGGTATGCAGCATGTGGGGAAGCTAATATGTAGCAATTTAGGTGCAAGAATGGATTCTGAGCCCAAACGGTGGCGAGTTTTTGGTTTGAATCGTTCCAATAAACACACGTTTATCTGTTTTTTTGTTTACATTTCACTGAAATATTAATTCTGTATTGCACTTTTGAGTGTTAGCTGATGTGTTATACGACGTGGGCACTGGTTTGGAAGTTCTTTCCCCGTTATGCCCACAATTGTTTCTTGAAATGGCTGGACTTGGAAATTTTGCAAAGGTAATTGTTGGTTAATCATGATGAGTATTATATCGATATTAAATCTTGATCTTGTAATTTGACAGGGAATGGCAACAGTGGCTGCAAGAGCAACAAGATTGCCGATTTATTCTTCATTTGCAAAAGAGGGAAATCTTAGTGATTTATATGCAAAAGGAGAAGCGATTTCTACTGTGTTTAATGTGCTTGGATTGGGTGCTGGGATTCAGTTAGTTTCTACGGTTTGTTCATCAATGCAAGGAAAGGTACATTTCATTTTCACTTTGCTTTTCCCTTTTATATCTTGCAAATAAATTGAACATTACTTTCATATTTTCAGAAGCTTTGGGTACTCTAATATTCCAAAGTTTATTGCTATGTCGCAGGTGGTTGTTGGGTCAATGCTTTCTGCAATACATGTTTACAGTACATATGAGGAAATGAGATCTGCTCCTATCAACACATTAAATCCACAGCGAACTGCAATGATCATAGAAGATTTCTTGAAGGTTGGTGGAAGAAATGTTATCTATCTTTTTCTCCTGTTACTTTAATGATATCCATGCCATTTTATTTTATTCTATGCTTATGCTTGAAGGATGAGTTTCATGAAAATGTATGATTATTATTTTTAGTCACATATTCAAGACAAAATAGAGGGATCGTCTAGACCATAAGTGTCACACACACACACACACATATAGAGAGTGAAGGGCACAATGCAAAACCAATTACAACATGAGGACAGAATAACAACTTACCTTTGCTTTAACTATGATAAATAAGGAGATTATGTAATTGCCTATGCACATTTTATCTACAAAACACAACAGTAAATTGGTTGTGCTTTATAAATCCATATGGACTTATTCAATTATTAACTATGATAAATAAGGAGATTATGTAATTGCCTATGCACATTTTATCTACAAAACACAACAGTAAATTGGTTGTGCTTTATAAATCCATATGGACTTATTCAATTATTGAACTACATGTTGGTCAAATTGTTTGACTCAGCATCATTATAGTGAATTTTTTTTCTTCATTTTTACTTGTTTGGTATGTTTTTACTCATTTGATCTGTTAGTAATAAATTATAAATCCAAATAGACTCATTCAATTGTTGAACTGCATGTTACAACTCAGACGGGAAAGGTATCAAGTCCTGCAGACCTGAGATACAGAGAAGATCTATTTTTTCCAGGGCGAGTGATAAAAGATACTGGAAACGTCAAAGTGGGCAGAAGTTTACACAAAGTTATGAAGCCTTCAAGACTTAAACAACTCAAAGAAATATTGCCAGATGAAAAGTTTGTATTAAATTTCGGCGATAAATCAACAGACTTGGTGTTGGAGCAGAGCGCTAGCGGGGAAGACGCGTTACGAGGGTGGCTGGTGGCGGCTTATGCCTCCCCGGCAGCCAACCAAGAGTTGGAAAGGATAGAAGAGGCTTATGAAAAGATGAATACAATAATGCCTACATTGCTGTCTGAACTACAGGCAAAAGGGTGGCATACCGACCGTTTTCTTGATGGAACAGGTAGTCGTTATGGTTTCTAGAATTTGCCAGTATTTCACTTCACATTTGTTTTGTAATTAGGTTTACATGTATATGCATATTTGAGATAAAATGTTAAATGAAAGTATGGATTTTGTTTGAAAAGGAAGGAGTTATAGATGCTCTTATAACACAATGATCACCTAGATCACAGGGGCATTGGATCTTAACCATTGCATACCGTATGATTAGCCATTGACTGTTGTTTAAGCGGTTAAGGCTTTAGATTCACCCCTTAAATTTGGTCCTCACATCTACTCCAACAAATCAATAGTTCTTTTGTGCAAGTCTTGTGTGATAACTTTGGCGTTAGCTGAGCTTGAGGTTGATCTTCTCGCTTTCATGTGTCGTTTTAGAAGAGGTTGGAGTCATCTTTCAGAAAAAAATTGAGGTTTTTGAGCTTTAAATAGCTCAACATCTATGAGGAGTGTGAGGACCATGGTCTAGAGATGTGCAAAATTTGGTTGGGACTAAAATAAACAATGCTACCTTGGTTTGACATAGGAAAAATTGAGCAACTCAAATTAATGTTGAGATATCAAAGTTCCACAAACTTGTAAAATATATACATGCATAATCTATTAAATTAATTTTTATTTATTTACTTTTTTGTAAATATTTTTATAATTATAATCATAATTATAATCATACCCATTACATCTTATGCATAGCAGGGTTACCAACAGGATCTATGAGACTATGAAGAGTAAGATGTAGGCAAGTTTTACCTTTATCTTAGAGAACAAAGAGGTTGCATTTGATGAGACCTTCGGCTTCGACATTCACAATAGGATCCCATGAGACATAGAACGCGAACACAATGTTCAACCAGGAAGTTAATATACACTATGTATAAGAAGCGCTCACTGATAATCGATAAAATAGGACATACTAGACAATCATCTATACTAATAAATGATTACATGTAGTGACACATGTCATCACCAGATTTCGCCTCACAAAAACTTTCCCGCCTAAACTTTCTTTAACAAATTTTTCACAAATCATGCTATATTTCTTACTTGAAGTTTTTTATTTTATTTTAATTTTTTTTAATGACAAATGTGAAGTTTTTATTTTTTTAACTACCTCAATCATACAACCATTTATAAGGATTTAAATCCGTGATATCAATCGTCTCAAACCTTATTTAACTCTTTAAACCTTATGATCACAAATCTTTATTTTTATATAATCGATTTAAAATAAAAGTGATAGAGTTTAAATATTTTTGAATTATATATTTATAATTTTTAACTCGTGTGATACACGGGCTAATAACCTAGTTATATAATAAAGATAAACACATACAATGATAAAAAATATACAAAGCTCAATAATCAATTCATAAATAACTGACATCAATAAACATTCAGACACTAAACAAGAGATAACAACTAATCAAGGATAATAAGCAGGCCTAATACCATATAAGATACTTCTAAACCCTCCCTAGACATTTAACGATTAACCTTGATCATAGTAACCTAATTATGATTATTAACGATTAAATTTTTTGTAAAGTGACAATTAACATTACTACAACTATTAGAGCATTAGCATTTCATTCCCCAAATTTACATGAGTGTGTGCCTTGTAAGTGGTTGTGAATATATAAGAGAAAATTTTGCTGTTTATTTGTATATATTTGGGGTAAACATTGTTCACTCCCATAAAATTCTAATATTTTTTAAAGTGATTGTTAGTAAATAAGAGAGAAAATATAATGATAAAAATATAAAAAAATATTATTTAATTGAAAAAAGAAAGAAAAATAGTATTTCTAATGTAATTATAAAAAAGATGATGATAAATGACATGTAAATGTTCTTAACAATTAAATCATAAGACCGTTCAATATTGACTGGTTCGAACGTCAGTGGTTGAATAGGATTAAAGCCTGGATGATACTAAAATTAATTTAAAATTAGAGACATTACTAATGCCTTCAAGAACAAAACCATAATAGAAGCATCTAATGTATTGTGTACATCCTGGATGATACTAAAATTAATTTAAAATTAGAGACATTACTAATACCTTCAAGAACAAAACCATAATAGAAGCATCTAATGTATCGTGTACACATGCTTAATGCATATAATGTTAGTGGCAAAATGGTTATTTTCTCATCATCGCCCTCTTTATCCCTATATATTAATTCAAAATTTCATATTTAACTTTAAGGCTTTTGAATTGTCACTTTTAATTTTTAATATATTAATAAAACCTTGAGAAATATCACCTCAAGTTTACTTTCAACCCCTAAAACCTTGAGAAATGCAACCCGTCAAGTTTTTAAAGCTTTGAGTTTACCTATTATATATTTTTATTTATAAAACTAATTTTTTATGTCTTAATTTTATTAACTGTTGGTGTAAATTCGAGTTCGTTTAGTTTTTGATGTAAATTTGGTTTAAAAATGAACTAGGTCTAATATAAAACACTTTTGTGCTACTTTTTATGTATGTCTTGAGTTAGTTTACATTTCGACGTAGATTTTGTTTCAAAACGAATGAGGTCAAATATAATATGAATTCGTTCGACGATACGAATTGGAGTAACTTTACAATTCGACATAAATTAAGTTCGAAAATAAGTTGGAACAATTGTATGTAATCTACATTATCACGTTAAGTACTGCTGGCTGCAACACGTGGGTATAATTACTAGTAAAAAATAAAAACTAAAATAAAACAACTTCTAACTTTAAAAAGAGTCTCTTTATTTAGAAACTATAACAAAGCATCAAACATTTATTAGAAGAGTCCTAGGTTCTTTTATTCATTAGAAAAAAGCATAATAACGTTACAACCTTCCCCTTCTTTACATACAAGTCGATACCGATCAACAAACTACAACACCACCTTTTATTCATCCTTAACAAACTCTCCCTCCACCACCCAACTACAACCTTAAGCCTCCGGCATCCTGCCGCCACCGGACGTACGGCCCGACGCCCTACCGCCAGCCGTGAACAACACAGCCTCCTGCCTATTGAACTTCAGCCTCTGTGCATCTTCCCTCGAGAGCTGATACGCATTTGCGATCACATCCACGGGGAATGCCCTCATGACCGAGGTCTCTCCTGCCAACGTGTTCATTATCGCGTTGTCGTTTGTCCTGAAGGATATCCATCGGCATGCTTGCTCGCCCGCTTGTTGCACCACCACGAAGTTCTGTGGCACCACCACGAGCTGTCGCTCTTGGATTTGGTCATTGAAGACTTCTTCGCCTTGGTCGTTGACGATCTGCATCCTCATGTTGCCGTCGGTCACGTAGATTATGTTGTGGGCGTTCATTAGCCAGTGTGGTGACACTAACCCATTCTGCAAAAGAATTAACTTAGATATTGTACAAGAATGTAACACTGCTAGAAATAAATAACAATGCTACTAGAAAAATGTTTTTTTACTAAGGATTTTTCGGCAAAAAAGTATGTAAAAAATTTATAGACTTTCGACAAATTTCTACTCAGGGAAAACCCTTTAAACATGTGTTAAGTTTGGAATACTTTTACTATTTGTGGAAAGTTTATCGGAAATTAGGAGGAAACACAAAAAAACACTGTTTAAATCGTAGTAGTAATAATCGTAATAGTAATAATAATAGTAAATATGATTAATAATAATAATAATAATAATAATAATAATAATAATAATAGTACTGATAATTACAATATATTATTATTATTATTATTATTATTATTATTATTATTATTATTATTATTATTATTATTAAATTTAATTAAGATTTTAACATGGTAAAAATAACATTAAACATAATACTAATTGTAATCTGTTTTGCGTATTACACTAGAAAAAGAAATGAAAAGTTACTTTACTGTTACTTTATTTTTTTAACCGGTAAGTGACTCATTCGATCATATTTATTACTTGAATACAAAATCTTACGACACAAGACTGTCACATCTCAAAATCTTACGACACAAGACTGTCACATCCCGAATGGAGGCTCGTTATCTTGATTAATAAGTAATTAATGATTATTATTAATATCATTACCATTATTTTCTTAATATCAATATATATTACTCTATTTTAATTATTATTTTTAAATAATTATAATAATATATAATAATAATGATGATGATAATAATAATAAGCAATAAATATTAGTGTATGTTGAATGAGTCTTCTAAAAAATTGTTTTGTTTGTGTTTCTTAGTTATATTACCCTGTGGAGGACACCCCTTTCGGCACTGAGTTGCAGAAACCGAAGAATGGGGAACTTGAAGCTGTTGAGACTAGTGCACCGGCCGGCCTCCGGGTTAAAAACATCAGCCTTCGACGGGTCATCGATGTTCGACCGCAGTTTCATCGAACAGATGGTTTCTTCGATCCCGTTGTCCCGAGGACCACGGTGGTATTCCTGTTGTCCACGGGACGGCTGGACAACCTGAAGCCCTCTTTCCACCAACACAATGTGTCCCCTCCGGTCATCTTCGCCCCTCAGCAACTCCGCGGTCTGGCGGTCCACGTTAAACGCCTCCGCGATCGTCTCGGTTTCGAAACCTTGGAAGATGTTGTTGGAGCCCTTTTGTTGTGATTGCCCTTGTTGTGATCTTCTTCTTCCCCATGTTCGTGGTTGTCCTTCTTGTTGTCCTTGTCCTTGCGAGTTTCCAGCTAGGAAAAATCTCTATAACAACAAATATTCAACAAAAGCGATTATCGATGAATTAACCCATTACACACTTTAAATTATATATATTTAAAAAAATCAATTTCATTATTATAAAATTTCATTATTATAAATATTAAAAAAAATCAATTATGAAATTAAGTAATTGAAATTATATATATTTAAAAAAATCAATTTCATTATTATAAAATTTCATTATCATAAATATTAAAAAAGTCAATTATGAAATTAAGTAATTGATTTTTTACATACTTTAAATTAACTTACTTATACTCAAATATGACATTTCCGGTTGTCAACATCAGTGATGATTGATGAATTAACCTATTACACACTTTTAAATTATGTAGTGATGATTGATGAATTAACCTATTACACACTTTTAAATTATGTGTATAAAAATAAAATCATTTACAGATTTGAGTCACTGACTTATTACGCATTTTAAATTAATTTATTTTACCCAAATATGAATAAACTGATTATATACTTTAAATTCGTCTAGAGTCCATTTTTCTACCACTTTTGGCTTCTAAATCCTCAGCACCAGCCCTGAAACCACGAGGTTAATTAAGTTTTTTTATGCTTACTCTATGGTTTGGATCGAGTTGGTTGGCGTAGTTGTGGCTGTCGAGTAAGGCGATGATAACGAGCTCTTCTTGACCGTCGTTGTAGAGCCAGTGTGCGGCTCCGGTGGGGATCGCCACCACGTCGCCTTGGCGGAAGTGGTGGACCTTCTGGTGGCGATCGGTGAACATGCTTCCGCCTTTGCGTCCTTCAAACTGTTGTGAAGATACTTCGTATGTCTCCGGGCAGCCGGGCAGCATCACCCCTTGAATACCACTTCCTGTTTCAACAAATAATAATAATAAGTTATATTATATAAAAGTTGTATCATAGGTTGTTAATTAATTAATAGGGGTAACTTTGTAAAATAGTAACAACTTTCAAAAGTGTTACAATTAGATAACTCAAGTTTTAAAAGTGTTCCAATTAAGTTATTCAGTTTTTATATTTTATTTAAATATAAGTTATATAAAGAAGAAAAACCGACCAAAGTAATGAATAATATAATTAGGTACCTCGCTCAACAAAGAAGAGGATAGGTGTGTTGGTATATGACGGCAAGAGGAGCCCACGGGGCTGAATCTGGTGTCGAATAACTTCGACACCAGCGCACTCGAACTGTTGATCGTTCGAGTCAAAGAACTCAGTGAACCCGCCTTCCGATTCAACTCGCTCAACCGGTTCAAGAGCGTCAAGTCTCTGAATCTGGCACTCGTTCTGCTGCTGAAACGACGGTCGGAACGACTGGCGAGCAATGCAGCCATGGGCGATGAGTAAGAGAAAGGTTAGGGAAAGAAAGAGTTTAGCCATGGTGGTTTGTGGTGGTGGTGGTGTGATGGTGATGGTGGTGGTATTTATGGTGGTGGAGGGTGGGTGAGGGGGTGACACATAGGGTGGTGGTGTCAGAGGAAGTGGAGACAAGTTGCAGCTTGCATGGGATGAGAGCTTACACCTAGCTACATCTCATGGCTGTGGGCTTGTGGTATTTAACTACACCGGGTGCTTGTTTGGATTTTGTGTCTATATCGGGGAAAAACATTATTCTTTTAAGAATACCAAAAATCTCTCACGGTAGTAATAACAATAGTAAAGTAGTAAGTAATAACAATAGTAATAATTATATAATTTTATGTTGTGTATAATCCTAATTGCAACTTTATGAATGTAAAACGGTTGATGTTTATTATGGTTGTTTATATAAAGAGTAAACGGGATAGTGATCATATTTGTTATTACATCCAAATAGTATTTTTGAAACATGCTCTTCAAGGTTTAAAAAAAAAAAAAATCCATATAGGAGATCCAAATACAATTTAAAATATTAAACATTTATCATTAAAAAGATCCGGACAATTGCATATATCTCCTTATAAAACAACTTAATTATATATTTACTCAATTAAAAATTAAAATTGCATATATCCCCTCCCTTAATCTTCTTAATTGCTATTTACCCAATTCACAACAAAAATTGCATATATCCCCTTTTTTAATGAAAAATTTTACATATTTACCCACTTATTTATTTTATTGAAATAAATTATAAATTGATAATGTTACCTTTGTCTTTACCAAAACTATAATTTTTTTTAAAATTTTCATATACACCCATTTTTAGTAGCTATTTTTATTTTTATATTTTTTTTCTTTTTTAATCATGTTTTGCTAATGAGTGTTTTTAGTTTCTTAATTTTTTTTTTTTTGCTTTTCCTTGTGTTTTTTAATAATTTTATTAATCTATGTTGAGTCTATTTTTCTTGATCAAGCTTTTGGAGTAACAATAATAAAATGCAACACAAAAACCAAACTTTTAATTCATTAAAGAACCAAAAACTTATGACAAAAAACAATAGCAAACAACCATGAATAAAATAGTCATTCTATTATCTATATTAATAAAAAGTAAAAATACGTAAATTTGATATTTTTTTTTATTAAAGGAGGGGTTATATATAATTTTAGTTTTAAGTTGGATAAATATGCAATAAAGTAGATTAAGGAAGGGGATATATGCAATTTTGGTTTTGAATTGGATAAATATGCAATTAGCAAGATTTATAAAAGGATATATGCAATTGCTTCTAACATTAGGACAGTAGTTAAGGCAATAACTTAACTAGGCTTCAAAAATCAATATATAATACTAAAAGAGTAACTTGATGGGACACTTGTCACATTCTTAGGCCCCCTAAATTTGTTTTTCCCCGCCTCTCTCTCCTCTTAAATAATTACCTAAATTAAGAAATATTAAATAATTTTAATTCTTTTTTAGATTACAAATAATTTTTTAATAAATTAGAAAACATATCTTTTTATTAATGTTATTTCCATATTTTTTCTCACTAAAATTTATCCATTTCTCTCTCCTATCAAATAATTATATTAATTACTAATAATATTATGTTGTTTAATTTAGATTAAATAAATTAAAAAAAAATCTTTTATTAATTTTATTTTTAGAGAAATAAATTTTTTTAACATAAGAACTTTTTTCAAAACATTAAAATTTTTTAAAATTTATATTTTTAAAAAGAAAAATTTTTATAAACTAAAATTAATTAAAATTTGAGCTATATAAGGAAATTTTAAAAAATATATTTTTAAAACTGTTTCTTTTGAAACAAAATGTTTATTTTTTTCAAAAAACAAAAACAGTTTAAAAACAATAATTTAAAGAGTTGATATCATTATTTTATTACTTATAATCCTCACTCATACATAATTTTAATTATTTCTTATTTTAAAATATCGTTTAATAATTAATAAAAATTGTATTTTATTTAATATTTTATTTTTCTCAACTGTGTAATACACGGGTTTACTAAACCTAGTTAATTATATAACCTTAATTGTCGTGCTCTCTTTTGGGCTACGTGTCAACAGCAAAAATAACAGGCCCAAATAAACTGGCCGGATTCGGCCCAACAGTGCCTTAACAAGCCCAACAAAAACGTGGCTTCCCTAATGGTGAAGAACGAGGCCCATGGCTAAAAAACGGCTCTCAAAAGCGTTATTGAGGAAGCTTTAACGTATGTACCCACTACCCACTATTTAATTGATATTCGTTTGATGTAAGTAATTAAACAATAGCACTTTTCTTTTGAGTTTTTTCTCTACATACAAAACTTATTTATCAAATAGGTGTAATTTAAAAAATATTTACCAAAATAGTGTTTTAGTTATAAAATCTATGTAAAATCACACTTGTTTGTTTCTCACTCCTTATATAATTGGATAGCTTTAATTTATTATATAATGATTAAATGTAGTGTTAGATTATTAACTGAAATTTATAAAATACAAAAGAAACTAAATAATCAATTGTTTCTTTACCATGAATAGATTAAATTCACGTTCTTCCACATTTAAATATTGTATATGTTAAAATCGAGCCCATTCAAATTTTAACCCCTTCTAAAAAATATAAATACATATGTCTAAACAGACAAACTTATTATTTTTATTAAAGTGTATTGTTCTAAAATTTGAATAATGTTAGCGTTTAAAGTTCAACTTTTTGTTTGATTTTAATTTTTCCAATACAAATGCATACGTACAGACATATAAATTTATTATCTTTTAGTTAGATACATTTTTGAAAGTTTTAGTAAGCCTATGGTTCAGAATTAACTTCTTGTTTTATTTTATTTTAGTCTTAAAGATAAAACATTTGTTTATAATTTTTGTTTTCATTTTTGTCTACACGTAGAATTTTATCTCGTTAAGACAACTCAGTTTGTAAAGTAGTGCTTGAGCTCAACTTAATAAGACTTGACTTGACTCGTTTGAAGTTCTATACATACTAATTGAATATTTAATTCTTTTGTTTTTTTATATTTTAAAATAAATAAGAATATGGTTATTAACTCAGAGCTTTCAATCATTATCAATCGATTATAAGTTCACTAGTTATATTTAAAATAATTTTAAAGTTTTTTGTCACTAAATTATAACAAAAGCATATAATTGCTAAAATCTAAAAAAATTTATAAGACCAATTATAAGCAAATCTTTAAATTTTTAAACACAATAAGATTATAAGAATAAATAATACATTTAATAAAAATTAGTAAATCTGTATGCATGTGTATATTAGACATACGTATTTATATTTCTTGAAAGGGTTAAATTTGGGTGGGCTAAAAATAAGAAGAAACAATAGAATATCTAGCTTTTTATATATTTTTAAAACTTTCCGTCGATAATAAATAAAAAAAGTTGTTTTCTCAAAATTCAAATATCAAATAATCCAACATTTAAATTAATCATTATTTAATGAATTGAAGTTATCCAATAAAATAAAGAGTGAGAAACAAACAAGTGAGAGTTGCATAGATTTTATAACTAGAACATCATTTTGGTAAATATTTTTCAAACTACACCTATTTGATAAATAAGTTTTGTAAGTACACCCTTTTGGAAAAAAACTCATTTTCTTTTTTGGTTACTTCATTTGTCTTAAATTAAACCGTGTTTGTTTGCATTTTGGATTAAATGTTCTTGCACTGTACAACACAAGACGAATGTAGAACTGGGATGAACTTGTTACTTATCACTCATGTGAAACCTCAAATGCATTTCCCACTTGTGTATTTATCATTTTACACCAACAGTTGTAGTGTAAACGTTTCTACACTGTTTCACGTAGCCCACATCAACTGTGATACACAATGCTACTTATTTATACATCACTAGCGTTAGTAAACCGTGAAATGCACATGTTAAATTAAAAAAATATTAAATAGAATGAAAATTTATTTATTGTAAAACAATATTTTTAAGATAAGATATAATTAAAATTACGTATAAATAAAGAGTATTAGTAACAAAACAATGATATCAACTTTTTAAACTTTTATTTTTTTAATTTTATTTGTTTTTTTTCAAAAAAAAAAATAAATAAACATTTTGTTTTAAAAAACCGTTTTATTTTTTAAAAATATCCTTCTTATAACTCTCAATTTTAAATATCTTTGGTTTATAAAAAGATTTACTTTTTAAAAAGACCAAATTTAAAATATTTCATATTTTTAAAAACAAGTTTGAGGTTTTAGAAAAATTTCTTACTTTATAAAAAAGTTGCTTTCTTAAAAAACTATTTGTATTAAAAAATTAAATAATATTATTAAATATTTAATATAATTATCTAATAAAAAATCATAATTTTTAATAAAATTAATTATGATATTACTACGTGTCTCTTTAACCGCTTAAAAAAGTGGACAGATTTTATATCACAATTGCAGTTTAACTTTTCTATACTCCTCCACGTAGCCCACATCTAGATCTATTTATTGTGTAAGGCCAAATTGTAGGTTGAATAATCAATTCGCAAATAGCTATAAAACTAAAATTTCTTATTAATAGTAGTGGTGAAAAGTTTGACAATGAGTTTACAAAACATCAAATAAGTAGAATAAAAAGATAACATTGATAGTTCGAGATGCTAGTTACAGCTGGTGTGAAGTAGTCTTCCTTATGAGTCGTCCCGAGGTGACGGTACCTGTACTAATCTGAATAAATGCTAAAGGTGAGCTTAGCTGTAACACCCAGCCTCTTGTATTACAAATATTGTCCGCTTTACTCACGAGTAGCTCACCGATTTGCTTTTAGTTGCCCGGATGAAAGCTTCCCAGGGAGGTCACCCATCCCTGGATTGTTCCCACCTGAGCACGCTTAACTGTGGAGTTCTCTTCTTATTCACAGCCAATACGCCCAAAATGCGTTGGTGATATTAGAGACTAGACATTACTTATAAACCACGAATCTCTCCTGTCCACGGTCGATGTGGGAAATATGTAGGGGTGTCACAATCACCCCCCTTTGGACTCATCGTCCTAGATGAGCCCGAGAACTCACTCACCATCCCCGGTGAGGTTTGTCTCACCATCGCGAACGGCACAGAAGTGGCTCTGATACCATTCTGTAACACCCGGCCTCTCGTACCACCAATATTGTCCGCTTTACCCACGAGTAGCTCACGGATTTGCTTTTGGTTGCCCGGATGAAAGCTTCCAAGGGAGGTCACCCATCCCTGGATTGCTCCCACCTGAGCAAGCTTAACTGTGGAGTTCTCATTCTTATTCACAGCCAATACGCCCAAAACGCGTTGGTGATATTAGAGACTAGACATTACTTATAAACCACGAATCTCTTATGTCCACGGCGTATGTGAGAAATATGTAAGGGTGTCACATTAGCTGAATGAGTCTTAGTTTTAAGTATTTAAAGTATGGTTATAAATCTTCGCATTATATTATGTCAATGAAAACTAACTATGCTATAAATGAATATCATATAATCTAATGCATCATAATGGCCTACTATAAGTTCAATGAAAACTAACTATGCTATAAATGAATATGATATAATCTAACACATCATAATCAGGGGCGGACCTACATGTATCGTTGGGGAGGCAGTCGCCCCCCGTAAAATTTTTTTTTTTAGTGTTATATGTATGTGAAAATCCTAAACGCTTCCCCTTAAATTATGCAATCGCTCACTTTTGCCCCTCATAAAAAAATTTCCTGGGTTCGCCACTGATCATAATGGTCTACAATACGTTCTATGTCAATTACTACATTGCATAGGGTTGTAGTACCATCTTAGTTATATAAAAAAGTGGTTTTTATATGCATTGATTTAGTTAACGTTTTAGTGATTTCGAGTTGTATGCAAGTATGTTGTATGTATTTAATAGAATTTTTATATTTTGATTTGTTTTCACTATTAAAACTTTTCATCTTATAATACACGTTAAACTCTTATGGTAATGATATAATGTAATTGTTATTGTTATGTGAAAAATATTTAATAATAACTAATATATTTTGTTTTAGTATTTGATTGAGCTTAATTGATTATGCTGATTTCCAGATAAGTAGTGTTATCTATAAGATGATTAAATGATAATTATTTATGCATTACTATAAAATAATTTAAATGTTTTATGTACTTAACTCCGTTTTATTTTTATTTTTAATTTTTTTAACAGCCAAGAAACCATTTATAACTCCGCTTTACTTGAGTTAGTGTTTGCTTGCCGTATTTTAAAGCACTCCCATTTTGCTATGTACATGCGTTTGTGTTCTCAAAATTTAGAGTTAATTTCAATTTTATTTTTTAAGATTTGAAAAAAGAAAATTTTTTTTCAAGAATTTAAAAAATCAATTCTAATTTAAAAGTTTTTATTACTTGTTTCAATTTCAGTCTACAAGTTTTATTATTTTGAATTCAAGATAAAACAATTAATGAAACTTCTTGACCGAATTTGTAACAATATATGAAACTTCTGAAGTTAAATTACTGTTTTTAATTTTTTGAAAAAAATGGTTATTTTGTAAAACTTTAGAAAGTAAAACCGAATTTAATTCTAAAATTTAAGAAATAGTCACAGAATTCTTCTATCTCACTCATATATTTGAATCATCGTTTATAGAACCCGACAGGACCAACTGGTTGGACTGTTTGGACAGAAAACTGGTTATAGAATCGGTCCGGTTGTGTGTTTTTAAACCAGCCGGTTATTGATCAAACTGGTGGTCGGACCAGATTTCAAAACTTTTTTATTTTTTTTTCCTTTTAAAGTCTTGTTTTTGATAATTTAATAATTTATGATACATATTTTAGTTAGTTAAGTGTTAATATTGTGTTAAAGTGTAAAACCATCCTAAAACATATAACATTTTCATATTTTATTTTGAATTGAATATATATATAAATAATATTAATTTTTGAATATATATAATGTTATCTGATTTTTAAATCTAATTCGAACGTTCCAACTAGTAAACCTCTAAGATAACCGGTTCATTATGAGATACGGTTTTAAAAACATTGACTTGAATCCTCATCTCCAAACACCATCTCCAATTTTTTAGGAAAAGTTAAAATGATTTTCTAAGTATAAAGTTTCATTATTTATTCTCTGCCTCTATTCCTTATATTTTTTTTAACTGACGGTAAGTGGAAGAAGAAGAAGAAAGAATAATAAAAAAGAGTAAAAAACAATTATTTAATTAAAATATGATTGGATATAGGAAAAAAATTCAGAAGTTTTTTAAATATAGAATAAAATTTAAAAAATAAATTAGAAAACCTAATTTGAAGGACTAGGATTTACACCAATAAAAAAACACCTCAACCTTTTATATCTTCCCAAGATTTTCTTGTCACATATATTTCTCCTCAAACATCACATTTTCACCAAACCCTAACTCTCTCATCAATCTCTCTCTCATTACATATATGGAAACATCCATCTAAACACCTCATATTTACCACTCATCGTCACTTTATCTTCCATCTTCCCCAAAGAAAGCTACCTTCTTGTGTTTCTGTATGTGTATGTCGGTGTGCTTTCTGATCATCTGTTTCTTTCTTTCTATGTGTTAACTAGAAGATTTTTCATCAAGAAAGAAGCCTATAACTTATAGAGAACAACAGAAAGAAACCCTTAAAGAGAAACATGATCATGTTCTAGATCTTCTCCTAAAAACCCAAATCGGGAAAACCCTAGATCATATCAAATTCAAGAAAGTTAATCTTTAGTTTCTTGAAAAAATGGATCTTTACCCAGAAATAGAAAGCTGTAACAACTCCGACAACAGTCATCAAACCATCGGCAGTTTAGTCACCGGAGGAGCCCTCTCTTCCACCACTTCACCGTCGATCACCTCCACCCCGAGCCGCTATGAAAACCAGAAGCGTCGAGACTGGAACACCTTTATTCAGTACCTCAAGAACCACCGTCCCCCGCTGTCACTCACGCGTTGCAGTGGGGCACATGTTCTTGAGTTTCTTCGCTATCTTGACCAATTTGGAAAAACCAAAGTCCATACGCTGATATGCCCGTTTTACGGGTATCCGAATCCACCTGCCCCATGTCCCTGTCCACTGAGACAGGCATGGGGCAGTCTGGATGCTTTAATAGGCCGCCTCAGGGCGGCCTATGAAGAAAATGGATGGCCTCCAGAGACGAACCCTTTTGGGGCTCGTGCTGTGAGGCTGTACCTTCGAGAGGTACGCGATTTGCAATCGAAAGCTAGAGGAATTAGCTATGAGAAGAAGAAAAGAAAGAGAGGTCCAACCCAAGAACATCAACAGTTGTTCACTTCAAACTTTTCAACATTTCAAGCACTAGCTCCTCTTCCACCAGGTGATCATATCTAAACTTCAAAATTAAAAGACAGTTGTATAAGTATCAGATTTTGGATCTTGGTATTAATCTTTCTCTAAGTTTCTTGAAGTTATGATGGTTATGGGATTATGAAGATATTATCATCAAGATCTTCAAGATGATAAGATGTCAGCCTGTTGTTGCCCTAGGGCTAGTTTCAATTTTATATGTTGTGTAACCTAATGTTGCTATGCAAAAGTGAAGAATGTTGAATTTTAATTTTGCTTATGTAAGTTGTTTTATTAATCTTAATGTTGTTACCATGATATTAGCAAAAGCAGTGGCACTACTACAAGTAGTGATTCAAGACTTTGAGTGGTTGCAGAAGTTTTACTAGCAGTAAATGTACTTTCTGCTGTGGTATTTAAAAATCAAGCATAAAAAGTACTCAAACCTGTTCAATTTAGATTCAAACATAAGTGTGATCAAGTATGCAACTGCTAGATCTTTTGTTTATTTCATTCTTCGACCAGGTAAATTACAAGATCTGACTTAGGTGGATCATGCATGTCTTTAAAGATTTGCAAGTGCAGTGATGGCATGATTAGTTTAAATTTGATATTAACTAAAATACTATTTTGGCTATTGTCTTTTTTCCTATGTAACTATATAGTTACTTTTAAGTGGTTTGCTATCCTTCATCATTTTATTCTATACTGTTAATATATACTTTTAGTCAGGGTCTTGTTAAAAAGAGTATCTTCTTGGATTGAAGTAAGGTTTGTAATTATTTTATTTTTTCCAGACCCTATTTTATAATCAATGAGCGATTCTCAAACGGGGAAAAAAAGAGCTCGGTATAGAGTTGGGTGAAGTGAACTTTCAACATTTCGTTCTTCACTATCTAAGTTAATTTGAGGGGAGCTTGATTAGTTGTGTTTACTATTTTTTTAAGTTCGATTTTTTTAACGTACAAGCTGTAACTACTAATATCTACGTACACCTCCTAGTCGTCGCTACTAATGTCGCCGCTAGTGAAGACATTTCTTGTAGTGTTACACATTTGTCCGAGGTAGAACACAAGACCTCCACCTAAATAGTCATCTAGTTTGATGATCTATGCAATTTCTTTTTGTAAATAGTACACTTTATACTTATTGCTAATAATCTTTAAGGGTGAGAGAAAAGGCAAAATAGTATATGAATAAGTAGTTCCATATTCTTAACCTTTGGATTGTTAGCTATTTGTACACGATATGAATTATTTGGCTATTTCCCATTCAATTATCGGGTGGAATATTAGTCATTATTTAGTGTTGTCTTTTCATTATGAATTAAAGAAGAGAATGGTTGAAGAAATTGGCAGACAATATATCTTTGTAGTTGAGCCATTGAGGTAGACCCAAAGTTGTATTGATCAAATATGTAGTAACATTTTCTTTTTGTTACATTTCATTGAAATAATGTATATGGATGTTACTCACTATTCATCTTTTCTTACTAAAGTCATCAGAATATGCCAACCAACTATTTATCATGTTTTGTGTATATCACATCTGCTTAACAATACTAACGATTAGTTTTTTATTTTTATTTTATGACATGTTATTTTGATGAATTTTTACTTTAAAGAACAAAAAAGTAACCGATTTACATTTAAAAAATTATAGTGTTATGTTCGTGGTTAAACCATCTTTGTTGGATTTAGTATGAAACATTCAAGTGTGATTATGTAACAAACAAAAATTTTCCAACCTTTCTTCAAAATTTAATCTTGTCAATTCATCACAATCCTTGGAAGTTATAAAACTTTAACTTAGTCCAACACATGTCAAAAATGTTAACAACACTAAAACATTGTTCTTTGACTCTTTAAACAACCACATAGATTAATTAACACTTGAAATAAATCCCTAACACTTCCAAAAGTTTGTGTTCCATGGGACAAGGAAATGGATCCTACAGTTGGGTCAATGTCTTAGTTAATGATTATGCCAAAATTATGGAGGAAATAAGACTAGAATAGAGAAATAATTACTACAGTGTCTAGATGGTAGATCCAATCTAATTGGTGGCCATATATAGAAAACCCCCTTGATGATCAAGAAGATGGCCTTTGTTGATTATAGTCAACATGTCATGTATGGCCCATATGTACATGTAATGACCCCTTATAGGTAGATAATTTCCAACCAATAAACCTTAATTAAGGGTTTCATTTATAAAACAATAACCAAGGTCTTGGCCAACTAGCTTAAACCAGTCATCAGCTCTATGATTAGTGATTCATAGTTAGTTTTTTGAAAGATAGGTTTATTCTTGATGGTCCCATGAATATTAGTGAAGTACTTGGGCTAAAACACACAAAAGTTGTGGCGCGATTCTTCATAATCGAATTTAGATTGGTGTATGAGTTCATTAATTGGTCACATCATGGGCTTCTTGTGCCGATAGAGAAAAGGATTTGATGGATGTAAATTTTCAAATAGAACATTGGAATTGATCAATGTTCCCCTTCAATTGAACTTAATGTTAGTTGTGGCCTCTGCTAAGGGGACCTTTATCTTGTTTTCTTTTCATTATCATCATGGATTTGTTACATGTTGTTCTATCCAAGGCTTTCAATGTTGGTGTTTTTCTCGGGAACTATCTACCAAATGGTGGTCTAAAGACAACGCACTTATTCTTTGTCGGTGCGCCATTTTCATGAGCGAGGCTTCTATATATCTCTAGCATGTCAATTGTGGTATATCAAGATTAAATGTAAGAAAGGTAAACTCTTTAGCATGCGGATTTACGAGGCTAAGTATCTTCTCTTGCTTGATCCCTTCATTGCCAATTTTGCTTTTTTTTCCCTTCTTATAACATGGAATTCCGGTGGGATTGAACATGAACTTGGTACAAAAATTTGAAAAACAGTGGTTAATAAGGTTTCTAAAAGGTTTTATTCGTATGTACTAAACTATCCTTGTTTCACTCTACTTCACATGTTTATAAATCTGTTAAATCCATTAGGAGAACGTTTTGTTAGGGCATTCAATAATCAAATCATGTGGACATGGAAAGTCTTGGTGGATATTAAGCTAATGTCTCGGTAGATATTAAGGTAACGTCTTTTTATGGATATAAATTAAGGAAAGTTTGATAATCTAGATTGGACTTTATGATGTAAATTTTCTTATTTCATCTTATCTTGTTAGCTAGCATCTTGCTAATCTTATTTTCTTTGTTGATACAATATTGAATAACCGCTAAAAAAAGGAATAATTTTTTTTGAAAGGCCAACGAACACTTTTAAGTCCGATTACTCGAGTAAATCCATTGGCGAAAAGCCAACCTCGTCCGTGAACACAGACAGTGCTGGTAACGTGGCCGGCCAACCATTAAAGTGGAAACCCACCACCCAAAGACCTAATGTGATAAAACCCCTGACACACTTAAATCATATTCCACCAAGTAAAACTCGAACCAATGACTTTCATTTTGAAAAGACATGGGGTGCATTTTTTCAAACTAATATATCTAGGGCTTATTGGCTAAAAAAAGGAATAAATGTTTAGTTTAATTGATAAACTTTATAAAATTACTTTTAATAATAAATGTATATTTAATAATATAAGAATTATATTAACAGTAAAACCTTTAATTCAAGGGAAAATTTCCATAATGTCCATTTTCTCCTTTATTTCCTTAAAAATATCCCAAAAATTATTACTTCTTAAAATGTCCCCACCAAAAAAGCTGTCAGCGTCTCCTTAGACAGGGGCGGGCCACTCAAAATAATACACATGTCTATTATGGTGGCGGGCGCCTCCATAGAGCACGTGCACAATTTTGAGTGGATAGGCGCTTGCGCACTGTCTAAGGATACATCAACGCCTTGTCTGAAAAAGACATTTTAAAAAGAAAATCCTGAGGTATATTTTAAGGAAATTTTAGGAATAAAGAAACATTTTGGGAATTTTGACTAAATTAAAACAATGTAGACTTTTTAATTGATGTTTTGTCAACTGTGAACTTAGATGTTTGATTAAAAAGAGAATTTAAATAAAGCTTTGTGGTATGTTACTGTTTAATATTTAAGTTTTACAATTAAAAGATATGTTTTTTAATTTCATGTTAATGATTAGAAATTAATAACATTAATTTAGTAATAATTTATCAATATTAAAGTTTTAACCTTAAACATTCAACAAAAACAAAACCCACACCTACCCTTTGAATCACAAGACCAAAATATTATCGTCAAATAAAATATATGTAACAATAAACTCTAAACATTAAATAGTTTTACGACAATGGTCGGTATTATATACAACTATTATCTATAAAAACGCAAGTACATAAAGATCTTTATTACACCATGAATTAATAAGGTAGAAAGTATTATTTTACGGAGTATGTATTATATGTGCAGGGGAGTAGAATATGCATAAATATAGGTGCATAGTGTCCTTACTAAATAAGGAGAGGAAGAAAGAAATGAGAAGTGACTTTACACACGACGTGTGAAACGTCATCTCCTTCAAATTATGCCCTATATACATTTGACGGGACAACTCTTTGTGTTGTTACATCTATTTAAAAAGAGTTGATATGCCCCCCCACTTTTTATGTGTGCGCTAAAGGTATTATGAAATTAACTAACTATTATTAGTTTATACTTTTAAACGCATTCGGTATTTAAAGAAATATTCAAATAAAAAGGGATTCAAAACTAAAAAAATGTAATAATAATTTTAACTATTAGTTTTTTTTATTAATGGTTAAGATCAAAATATAGAGAAAAAGTTTGATGCAGATTCGCAAGCGATCAAATGGCTCAAGAACAAATAGTTAATCAAAGACGATAAAAGAACCAAAAGGTTCCAAGAACAATGTTCTTATATTTAAAACTTAATCAAAAACTAATAACAAATGGAAACAAACCTTAAATTTATACTAGATCCTAACAACCTAAAGATAATAACAAACTAAAATAAAAGATAAATTAAATAAAAAAGATAATTATAGAAACAAATTTTAGTCAAACTCTAGATTATCTTCAACTTGAATTTTGACTCGTCTCCGTATCATTAGGTTGTTAGGATCTAGTATAAATTTAAGGTTTGTTTTCATTTGTTATTAGTTTTTGATTAAGTTTTAAATATAAGAACATTGTTCTTGGAACCTTTTGGTTCTTTTATCGTCTTTGATTAACTATTTGTTCTTGAACCATTTGATCGTTTGCGCATCTGCATCATTTGGTATCAGAGCTTTGGTTTTCAAATGGCTCGACGTGGAAGAGAAGACACTCTGTTTTGTAGAATCGCCAACCGAGGCAACGACAGAGTTGATCCTGACCCACGTGACCTCAAGATCAAGCGACTCCGGCGAAGAGTACGGGAACTCGAGTTACAACATGAGATCCGTCGACTCAAGCAACGGATCCAGGATCTTGAGGCATCATCAACATGGGAGGAAATGGAACCGGAAGAACCCGTCAGGGACAAGTTAACCGGGGATGAGGAGTATCCTTCTAATGGCGAATTTATCTATGCTTTTCCACCCGTGTTTGACAAGTACGGGGACGAGGAAGATGATATCCATCACGGTAGTGTGCAGCGAGAGGTTCAAGATGGAAATCTTATTGCTCCGCGTAAATGGACTTCGACCATTGATATTGGCTCGGTTATGGAGACTCCAAAAAGTATGCAATTTTCTGGGGAAGTTTTGACATCATCTTCGGTAAGTTTGAAGGGTGTAACAAAGTCAAATATTCAAAAAGAAAATACATACCTAATAGATATTGGTTGCATTAATAACAAAATATTCGAAGATATCATAATATCTTCAAAATGATCTGTAAATCAAAATATGCCAACGGTAGTGGATGGCGGTACTACGGTGGCTACAGGTGGTGCTTCGGTTGATTCTAGTGGTCGGGAGTCGTTGGATGGTGTGCCGATGGTTCTAGAAACCCAAGCAAATTTAACGAAAGTTATGAAGGTGATAACTAATTCTTTGCAAAATACACATATTAATTCTGTCAAACTTGCAATTCAAATTGATGAGTTTAAAAACAAAGATTTGGGTTTTAAAAATAAAAGAGTTTGTGATGATAATGCATTAAATGGAAATGGTGGAAGTAATGCTATGAGCACATGTGGGCATGAGTGTCGCATTAAGTCAAAAATTAAACTATCTTTTGGATTGCGAAATGAAGGTTTGAGTTTTCCTTTTGACCCGGGAGGCTTTCTTTAAGACTCGAGGACGAGTCTTTTTCGAAGACGGGGAGAATGATACGGAGACGAGTCAAAATTCAAGTTGAAGATAATCTAGAGTTTGAATAAAATTTGTTTCTATAATTATCTTTTTTATTTAATTTATCTTTTATTTTAGTTTGTTATTATCTTTAGGTTGTTAGGATCTAGTATAAATTTAAGGTTTGTTTTCATTTGTTATTAGTTTTTGATTAAGTTTTAAATATAAGAATATTATTCTTGAAACCTTTTGGTTCTTTTATCGTCTTTGATTAACTATTTGTTCTTGAGCCATTTGATTGCTTGCGAATCTGCATCAAAGTTTGTCATAGAAGTATTTTAGTCATAGCATCTTTTGTTGATTTTATTTAAATTCTCTCACTTTTTGTAAACGTTACTAACTTTCATATATTAAATTATTTTTTTATAAAAGTTACACTATAAAAACAGTATTTTTTGTTTTTAAAATGAATACAACATTGTTATATATATAAAAAGGTAATTATCTTTTTACATTTTTAAGAGATCATATGATTCATACTCGTCATTGTATCTTTATGCAATTCATTGTGTTTTTATGATAAACTAACTCACTATCTTTTTTGATTATCATTGTTTTATCTTAAACATTATGAGTTTTTAAAACACATTGATAAATAAAATTATTATTTACTTCTAATTATAAAACACACTCATATGGTTCATATTTGTCATTGTGTCTTTATGCAGTTTATTGTGTTTTTATGATAACTGGCTCACAATGTTATTTTATCATCATTATGTTAACTTAAAAATTAGAGTTTTGAAAAACATATTAATAAATAACATTATTGTGTATTTTTAATTATAAAACATAATGATAAGATAATAATACATTTATATAATATATAAAAATAATGATAGAATGGCTCATTGTGTGTTTTGCTAGTAATTATGTTATCATGAACATTATAACTTTAAAAAAAAACATTGATAAATAACATCATATTATACTTTTAATTGTAAAACACAATGATAAGATAATAATTTTATATAATATATAAAACACAATATAAAATGGCTCATTGTATTTTATGATAGTCATTGTGTTATTCTAAGTCATTGCTACGTGTGGATTTTGATATCCAAAAGGTTGCCTAATCCCCTAATGAAGTCCGCACCACCTTGCCTACACTTAACAAATGCCAACATATTAATTTTTAGTTAATTTTTAACAAGTCATGTGTAAATATGTCCTTTTGATCATATTCTTCCTCAAAATATCCATTTGACCAAATAATCCTTCAAAATGTCACCACCCAGCAGAGTCGTCTTCGACCATAGAATAGGGTCGTCCGAACCAAAGATGAGCGGTTCGGACGAAGAGACGTGTCTAAATAGAGTCATTATGAAGGACATCTTTTTGTTCGTCCGAACAAACTTAAGGTGGTCCGAATGTTCGTAAGTTCGTCCAAACAAACTTAAGGTGGTCCGAACATTCGTAAGTTCGTCCGAACGTTCGTAAGTTCATCCGAACGTTCATAAGTTCGTCTGAACAAACTTAAGGTGGTCCGAACGTTCCTAAGTTCATCTGAACAAACTTACGGTTGTCCGAACCTTCGTAAGTTTGTCCAAACCTTCGTAACGGCATGACACTATTTAGACATATGGCTTTATCTGAACCGCTAATCGTGGGTTCGAACAAATAGTTTTGTGGTCGGAACGTCTATGTTAGGGTGGGGATAGTTTGAGATAAGTCAAAAATATTTAAAAAAAATTTAGTTAAAGAGACATTTTTAAAATTTTCGTTTCTTCTGATGCTGTAAGCCGGATAGGAATCTCTGATGGTAGTGGAAATCTTATTAGTCTTTTTCCTTCTCATTCGTTCATAAGAATATCATTTTCCTTCCGCTTTACGGTGCATATGTGAATCAAGAATCGAGAGGACATTTAATGATTAAATCATGGGGGCATCGGAAGTCTTGGATGATATTAAGCAAACGTTTTTTTTTTTAATATTATTCACAATATATAGAGAAAATTTTGACAATGTGGGTTGGCTTGATGGTGTAATTTATTTTTATTTTTTTGTAATCTCATTTGTGATATGAAATCTTGCTAGTATTATCTTCTATGTCAATACAATATTGCCTAGCTATTTAAGAAAAAGGTTATTGGATTTTAATAATCTTAAATTTCATTTATTGGCCGGAATTAATCCCAACTCAAGAAATGTTTACAGACACTCTTAACTTTAAGCTTATTTTCTTTCAATGATCTCTAACTAACTGAGAGTTAACACCGTTAGTTTTTCGATAAATGGATTGTTTTTTTTTTTTTTGCCAAAACACTAAGCAGAAAGTTGAAATCAACCATCTGTTCCATCAATCTGAAACTTCCGCACCCTAAAACCCGCCAATCTCCACCTTTTAATATAAACCACTTAACTCATTCGAGTTAGATTTCAGGTGACATTAGAGGCTAGACACCAAAAAACGAACTTGATGGAGGCTGGTGGGCGGCGTAGTTGAAAAATAACTCAATGTTGGCCCCATTTTATAAAAAAAAAAAAACTAACGGCTGTTAACTCTCTGTTAGAAAGAGATCGTTAGAGGAAAATAAATTTAAAATTGGAGTGTCTGCAAAAAATTCCTGAGTTGTGATTAATCCCCGCTAATAAATGAAACTTGAGATTATTAAAATCCAATAACCTTTAAGAAAAAGATAACTGTTTTGCATAATTTAAAATGAACAATTTTAGTTGATAAACTTATAAAAGTACTTTTATTAATAAATTTTTTTTTATTAGTATACGTAACAATAAACTTTAAAAGCTAAGTATTCTTACGACCAAAGGTCAAATACTATATACAACTATAATCTAGGAAAAAGGAAGTACAAAAAGATCTAAATTAAATTATGAATTGATACGGTAAAACTATTATTTTAACGAGTATATATATATACATATATATATATAAATATATATATATATATATGTATATGATACGTGCAGGGGAGTACATATATGTATAAATATAGGTGCATAGTGTGCTTACTAAAAAAGGAGAGGAAAAAAGAAATGAGAAGTGACTTTACATACAACGTGTGAGATGTCATGTCCTTCAAATTACTACCCTGTATACGTTTGACGGGACAACACTTTGTATTATTATTATTATAATATATTTAGAAAAGGTGATGTGTGCCCGAAGTTTTTATGTATGTACTAAATGAAATATGAAGTTTAATATAATATACTAGATTATTATTTCGTGTATTACACGATTTAAATAAATAAAATATTAAATGGTTATTAATAATAATTAAAAAATTATAAACAATCTTTTAATATAAGAAATAATTGATATTACGTACGAGTGATAAAAGAACGATATCATTTTTTAAACTTTTGTTTAATTTTTTTCAAAAAAAGTTTGTTTATAAACAAATTGTTTCAAAATACATTGTTTTTAAAAAAGTGTCATTTTTAATAATTTCTTTATTATAAATTTGAAATTTAATTATTTTCATTTCATAAGAATTTTATTTTTTAAAAGCCACAGGTTTGAAAATATATTGTGTTTTTATAAGTTTGATATTTTTTTTGAAAAAAAATCTTATTTTATAAAAAAATTATTTCTTTACAAATTGTATTTATAGAAAGATCTATTTTTTTTAATTTAGTAAAAATATTTTTAACATGAAAAGAATTAAATAATATCATTTGTATTTAATGTGATATCTATTAGGAGAGATAAGCTAGTAAAATAAAATTAAATAGCTCTAAAATTATGAAAAGTGTCCTACAAAAACCTTATTTTATTAAAATAGATAGATTTGTCTATATGTTATAGCGCATTCACTGATTAATAGACTAAGATTATTATAATAAATGATAGAAAGAAAACGATATGTATATCTTTAAAGTTATCTTATATATGCAATCTATGTATCTCAAGGTTTTATAAGTCATATTATTGGTGTATTATTAGTATTAATAATAAAATATATATGATGTGTATCGCTTTTGTTAATAAGATAATTTTGTGATCTACATCTTACTTTCTATGATGTATAAATAGCTATGTATTAATAGTGAGGTTTTATCGTTTTTTTCAGAATTTGAGGAATTAAATTTGTGTATTTTCAAAAGGATGACATACAATATAAGTACAACACAAGTATGGGTATAACTTTAAATCCTATATATAAATTGGTTTTTAACTTCTAAATGATCATTCTTCTTCCCCAGACACCCTCTATATATAAACACACACACATATATATGTATATATGCATGTATATATATATATATATATATATATATATATTAAGTAAATATCAAGTTTTTAATAAAGAACTAAGCAACTCATGTATATGCTTATACTTGTCGCTAAAAATATTGTATATAAAAAGGATTTTTAATTGCCTTTGTTTTTCTTACACTTCCCTTTTAATAATTTCCAAGCAATACGCACAAATGTTACATAGTTTTCGTAGTTTCATGGAGTAAATTACAAAATTCGTCCTATATGTATATAGTAAATAGAAAATTAGATTTATAATATTTAATAAGTACACTGAATGAATTTTAGTTTTGAAATGTAACCAGTACGTTTATTGCACCAGATTTTGTTAAATTTATCTATTAAATCCAATAATGGAAATGCACATGAGGGTATTTTTGTGTTTTACCCTAAAAGTAGTACTTTTGTAATTCTATTAAAGGAAAAATTTTATAATTTTTTCACAAGAGGTTTTAAAATTGTTTGATTTTATATAGAGGTTTTAAACTTTGTTAATAGTGCAAGCGCGTGCACTAACCATTCTAGGCCTAACCTTGTCCACCAGAAATCCATATGCAAAACCGAATAGATCAAACACACCCATATATTGGTATATAGTTTATACCATTCAAAAGAGTAAACAACTATGCAAAACTAAAACACCACTAGGTCAACAAACCACTTTACTTTTACACACATTTCTATTTTTAATCATAACTTCAAACAATTTTTGCTAAAATTATCAAATAAGACTATTTATATTAGATCAAAAAGCGATCCACCCTCTTCTCAAACCTCACGCAAAGTAAAACTAAATTAAACACCGAATATTTCACATAGAATTAAAAGATTACGATCATGCCTAATTACTGAAAAAAAGACAACGTAAGGAGAAGTCATAGAACACATTAATGACATGTATTGAATGAGCATATCCATGAAGAAGCACATAATTTTGGGTACCATACCACTGCAGTCTTGACTAAGACTTGCTATGCGTATCTCTAGGTTGAAGGCACAAACTATCATGCACAAACCATTTGACCGGTATGCGTTGGAGGAGAACTCTGATGTATAAGAACATTTATATCCAGTTTTCTAAATTGACGATAAATATATTTTTTACATTATATGGTATGATTATAAGTGAATATGAGTGAAAATAAAGAAAATATTACTGTTTAATATTTATTAAAAAAAACACTGTTCAGACCCTAGCTTATAAATTTATTAATATTTTTTAAATTGGTTGTAAATGAAGGAGAGAGAAATAAAAGTATAAAAGTATTATCTAAATAAAAAAAAAAAAAAAAAATAATTTTTACGTAATTATATGGATGATAATAATAACAAATAAATATGAATGACGTAAGTGTTACTTACAAACCCCTCATTCTTCTAGAATAAAACAATCAAAGTTTTTAGAAGCATGCAAATCCAAGTTTTAATGTGAAAACCAAACCATTACTAGACATCCAAACCCTACATATATATTTACACTAATAGATCCAAGTCATATTAAAATTTATTGCATCCTTAATTAGAAAATTGAAAACTATTAATCATAGGGTATCAAAACTATAACTATTATGTAAAAAGTTAAGCATATAATCATAGTATTCTCTTAAGAAATACTATTCTTCATATCTACTTATTAGTTTTCTCAACTAAGAGTAACAATTAGACTTGTTATTGTAAACCAAATTACCGCAATTTTTTTTATAACAAATGCCTTTAACAATAGTTTGTTTATATACTAGAAGATCATTGAGTAAGAAGCACAATTTAGATAAGGTAATGCTAATTAATGCATCTTTCTTTTAGCGACAAAATATTATTCTTTCTTTCTTAATCCATTTGATATACTTCACAGTTAACATTAACCTGTTATTAACGAAGTTCAATTCTCAAACCATTAATTTTAAAAGAAGTTTTAATACTCTAACTTAAATAATTTGATGTTACACTTAATCCCTATCTCATGCTAAATGTAATCTCTAATAATGTTTTTACTCGTTAATCCCTATCTCATGCTAAGTGCAATCTCTAATAATGTTTTTACTCGATGCGTACATCCTCTTTTAATAATAGAATCTATTGGAAGATTTCGGATGATATGAAAGTTGAAGAAGATGGCAGTTACAACAAACAGTCAGAAGAGGTTTGACCAATCAACATCACATGTTGCATCCGTACCATCTATACTCCTTTTTAGGCACTCGAGACATTGCCTATTTCTGTAGGAGGTTATCACTAGGAAATGTTATATTCGTTTAAAAATTGTATTTATTTTTAGAATAAAATGATTGTTATCTCTGTATTTAAAATTATATAACTCTTTTACTCTAATAAAAAGGTAGTATAAAGGACGTAACATCATACATCAGTTGTGAATGGAACAAAAATTTTCTTATATCAGGCTACATACCTTTTCTATTACACGCTTATTTAAACCGTGAGAGGTGGACGCCTGAGAATGTGTCACTGCTAAAACGGACAATATCTAGTACTGTATTTAGGCTGCTACAAATAGTATTAAAGCCAGGGTCAGGCCGGTGTGCCAACATTGGTCTCCCAATGAGAAAAGATGTAACATCCTAAATTGGTTCGAAAGAGAAACGAAAGTCTTCTTATATGGGCTGGATATCTTTCCTATCAAATGCATTTTAAAACCGTGAAAGGTGGGCGTCTGATGGCGTGCCATGCTAAAGCGTACAATATTTGGTACGGTATTTGGGCTGTTACAGGGGATACGTGGCACCACTATATTCCTACTCAACAAAATTTTTTTGCTTTTCCATCCAGTTAAATTAATAATTAAATAACTAATAATATTATTTAATTTTTTTAGATTGAAAATAGTTTTTTAATAAATTAAAAAAAGATCTTATTATTAATGTTATTTTTAAAGAAACAAATTATTATAATATAAAATTTTTCCTAAAACATCAAACTTTTTTCAAAATACGAAATATTTTAAAATTGATGTTTTTAAAAAGTAAAATTTACATAAATGGAAAAGATTTAAAATTAAGATTTATAATAAGAATATTTTAAAAAATGATATTCTTTTAAACTGATTTATTTTAAAACAAAATATTTAATTTTTTAAATAAAAAAAAATTAAAAGTTGATATCATATTTTATTACTTATACTATCTACTCGTACATAATTTTAATCATATCATATCTTAAAATATTTTTTAATAATTAAATAAATTTTCATTCTGTATAATATTTAATAAATGATTATCATATACTATTAAAAGTATGCTTGTAAATTCTTTCATGATATGTCATTTCTGGTAACAAATATGTATATGGAAATTTGATTTTATATCTTCATACAGTTTCTTGTATACGAGATGACCATGCTATTAAAGATTGCATTCAAAGGTTTCTAGTAGAATACATGAAGTTCTGTTTTCTGTATGGAACTTTGCAACGTATCATTTCATACGGTTATTTGCATACAAAATGACTGGTTTTTATAGATTTGAGTTAAACTCGATTTTACCCTTAAAGTTTGACAAAAATAATTATTTTTCTTGAAAAGATTAAAAAATTCAATCTAAATTCAAAGTTTCATAAGTTGTTTTGATTTTAATACAAAAGTTGTTATCAATTGTTTTAACTTGATTTCAATATAATAAAACTTGTGGATTGAAATTGAAACACATTAAAAAAACTTTTGGACAAAAATAAAAACAAATAAAAAAATTTTTGTATTAAAATTGATGTTTTTAAATTTTTGAAGAAATATACTTAGTTTTGTAAAATCTCAGGAAGCAAAATTGTATCCAACTCTATAGATTATTAACATCATATGTAAAATACAATAATTATTTTGCCTTCAATGGAAATAAACTAATTTTTTTTTTGAACGGCAAATGTGCGACCCAACTTCGGAGGATAGATGTTATCTTAATCGGGCCCACCTATCCGTTTTCCAGCCGGGACCGCACCCTCAACCCCCTCAGGAGGAAACCCATTGTTGAGAAAACCCCCTGGCTCAACTCTGAACATTTTACTTAAAGTGAGATTTGAACCTATGACCTCCTAATATTTACATATCATGGGTACCTCACCTTAACCAGTTGGGCTAAGGATCATTGGTTGGAAATAAACTAATTATCTCGCACAGTTCTTGTCTTAATAATGTTGCAAGTGATATTTTTGGCTGAACAGTTAAACTTTAATGTATTCATAAGGAGTTTGGTAATCAGTTGCAGACCATGAGGGCCAACTTTATGGCCAGTTGTAACTTTCAAGGAACTACAGTTTTTATAAAATAGTTTTGTTACTTAATTTTGTATCATTAGTTCTAATTAGATTCAACATGTTTTTAAAATATATAAGGATCTTTGGTCAAGCTTATCGTATGTTTTTTATGGATACAACTTGCATATATACTTATATAATTTTTTTTGGTTTTATTTAACTAAAGATTTTAGAGTGTCAACATATTATTTTAATCTGAAAGTTTTTTTAACATGATTCAATAGACTGTCCGAGAAACTCCAAACGTATAAAACCTACACATGGTATACATGTTGAAAAACCGTATTGCAAACAATGCATATGTATATTTACTACCCTTAACAGCACCACAATTGTTATATTAATTAACCAATATATTATATGTGTTGAGTAAATAAAATATTAAATATAATTAAAATTTGTTAAGAATAAAATGATATTTTAATATAAGATATGATTGAAATCTTTATTATTATAAATAGAATAAAATATTTTGTTTTAAAAAAACATTTTAAAAAATATCATTTATAGATACTTTCTTACTATAAGTCGTAATTTTAATTATTTTATATAAATTTTACTTAAAAAAATTAAAATATTTTTTTTTTTTTAAAAGTTTGATTTTTAAAAAAATTTATAATTTTATAAAAATTTATTTCTTTAGAAATAACATGAATAAAAAGATATTTTTCTTAATTTATTATAAATTATTTTAATATAAAAAATAATTAAATAATATTAGTAAATAATATGATTATTTAATTGCAAAGAGAGGTGGAAAAAACTTCGTAAGGATGATGTGATGATGTAATGTGTCATATCTATTTACCTTTTTATTATAGTAGAAATATAATAAAAAATGATTTTTTAGAAACACATGACAGTTTATGGTGAAATCTAAACTTTTATTTTCAGTATCTTTCTCTTATTAAATAAAATTAATATAAATAATTAAACTAAATAAGTAAATATCTAATATCTTCTTATTCTAATAAATTATTAGAACATACTAAATTATAAAATATTAATTATATCTTATCTTAAAATATAATTTTATAATTTTGGATTTTATTATTTATTATTTATAATTTTAAATTTTTATTGCTTATTGTTTCCTTAATAACTAATGACGTGTAACATACAAAATATTAATAAAATTTAATGATTTTAATATGTTAAATTTTTCTAGCCATTTAATACATAAGTTTCTTTAAAAAATGTATAGTGTGGTGTAGGGTTGGATTTAAATGAAAAACAAAATAAATTGTGTAAACCAATAAAACAAATCTCTATCTTTAATTTATGAAGATCAATGTCTCATATTTGTTTGACTTTTTGTACACATGATCCATAAAAGTAAAACTTTTTATTTTTTTATTTTAAAAAGTTATGAGTCATTGATCTTTTTAAATCAAATGTGAAGATTTAATTTATTGGTTTACATAATTTCTATTAATTTTCATTTGAACTCAACCCGTGTGGTGTATATGTCATCAAAACAAAACTAAAAACAACTAATAGCTTTATAACTTGCAATATATACGTGCGTCACTTAAAACAACAAAGGATTGTTTCTAGAATAAGAATAATTACTAACATAGTAAACATAGTTACGTATTAATTAAAAAAAGAAAGTAAAGAGCTTACAAGGTTTTTATAAGAAGTAAGTCAAAGAACTAACGAGAGACTACGGTCTAAGAAAAATTTTTAGAAAGGAGAGACAAAACGGATTTAAGAAAAAGATTGTCAAAAGTTATAAATTTATCGGTTAAACCGTGTAATCAATCCTTGTTTTTCATAAAAGACCGGGTTAGTACGTACCCTTATTGCTGCATCCTATTTTTCTAATAGACAAATAAGGTTAAAATCATTTGAAAACTCATAAACATCTTAAAAATTACGAGAACTAATATCAATAGTTATACATATGTTTTTAGTTTTTTAAGGGCTGGTTACTCTATAAACGTGTGAAGCATACAAAGTCACCATGACGTGACACATGTTTTTTGCGGAAGGGTAATTTCGTCTGCATCATAATTATGCATATAAGGTACATAATTATAATCGCGCAAGTTATATTTATAATCACGCAAGTTACATTTATAAGCACGCAAGTTATATTTATTATTACACAAATTATATTTATTATTAAACAAAGTAAAATTACTCATGTCATAAAAAATAATTATGCTAGTAATATGATAATTACGCAAGTTATGTTCATAATTACGCAAGTTATACGCACAACACATAGATGTTTTTAAAAAATATTGATATTTTTAAATAAAATATAGCAATACTATACTTAAATTAAATAAAATGAATGCTTGATTCTATGGTGTTTTTTTTTTAAAATTATGTCGTAGTATAAAAAGCATGAAAAATTTTGAAAAAATTCAATAATTGTAGGTTATTTCCAATATCATGCGTGATTACTCTATCTTTGATCTAGATCGTTCATTCATTAGATCAATGGTTGATATTACTTTGCACACTTCGCATGATATATTAATTTTATATCGAAAATTTTATCTAATATTTTATTTGTTTAGCTACATATGTGTAAATATTATAATCTACATATGTGTAAGTCATACGCATAACATGTTTAAAAAATGGTTAAAGGTGTAAAAGTTGAGTTGAAATTTTTGTTTCATAACTATGAGTTCATGAAATTATTTCTCAAACTATTGATAACATTGAGTTATTTTCATGTATGTATAATATATGCATATGCTTCTCTTCATGATGTAACGACTTATGATCGCTAAAGTATTTATGATACTACATTGGAGTTACAAAATTAACCTATATGTTAAAAATATAATGTAATGAACAGTGATTAGAGAAATCATAACCACCTATTTTATCATCAACGATGGAAATCAAGACCTTGAGCATGTGTAGCTTATTTGTGCGACGTGTGATAATCACATTTATTCACCTTTGCAAAGAAATACGTGTCACCTTCTTCGTTCCATGAAACTATCACTTCCTTCCAGGGTCTCTTTCTTCTATAATAGAGAACTTGGCATAACCAACGACGGATCAAGTTACCTTGAAAAGGCCTTGGGAAACATAAACAAAGACTTGATATATTAAAACAATGAAAACAAACTATTTTGATGCTTTGAACTCTATAAATGAAGATAAATGTTTATTTTGATAGATTATTAGTTTTTAATGATTCTCAATATATGTTTTTGATGTAAAATTTTGATTGGTTTTGTCAACTCTTTTCATGCGTCTTAATGTACAAGTTATTTTAACTAATTCATGATTTAATTCTTTATATTAAGTGAAACAACTCATCCCTATTATTTTATTTATTATGACGGTTTTCTTTTCATCTACGTCTCGTCATAATTTTTATTATAAACCGAGCTTTATAGATTTCCCGACACATCAACGCCACCATTGTTTTAGTTTTTTTTTTATATTTATTGATCATAACAAATTTTAAATTTTTTTCTTTTAACTTTTGAAATATGATGTTTTATAAAATTCCGATATAATGTTACGACACACTTATTTTAATCTACTTTCGGTGCAAATATAATCCAAAACCGAGTTGCGACTAATAATGTAGAAGTCTTCAAAACACAAATTTAAAAGTCATCAAAGTTGCTTCAAAGTTTTGTTATTTCTAGTTTTTTTCTATTTTCCTCTTATGACTTTTAAAATATGATATTTTATAAAATTCCAGAATTTGTCGTTGTTATGTGCTTCTTCTTGCTATCAACGTCTCCACGTTAATTTTTTGCGTAAGAAATACCAATATACATATTGTTGAGATCGAGTTTAACAAATTTAGACACCCTGGTGCGGCTTGTAGGCTTCGTTCATTTGTTTATATCAAAAAGGTTATTCGGTTTCATTCTTTGAAACAATGTATTCTATATTGAATTTGTAATAAAGTAAAAAGGAATAAGCTAGAAATGAGAGTGAAATATTGTAAAAGAACCCCCAATTATGCAATTGTTATTCTGTAGTCTTGTTAATCATGTTCAAATATTCAATATCCATATAATTAAAAGTAAATTTTGAGGTGTATTTTAATAGTTTGTATAACTTGTTGGATTTATTTAAGCATAGGCAAGACTTGGTAAATGTTCAAACCCAAAATAAAAAATTTCATGTGATGTTTACGGCCCAAAAAAATAAATTTACAGCCCAATATAAATATCAAGTTATAGAAATGAATGTTGGAACTTGGAAGACAATTCGCAGCCCAAATCTAAAACCAAAGGTATTGTCCATCTAGATAAAAAAACTAATTCAAAGCCAAAATGAAAGTTATGGTCCAATACTTAGAAGAGTCCAGCCCAAACCAGAACCTAACCCGACTGATTAAAACCGTACCCGACTAAACCGACCGAACCGGTTCAGTTCTATCTTGCCTTTTCTTTTGCCACTCGTAATGGTTTCTGGTCTGATCCAGTCTAGTTGTTAATTATAGGCTATCATATTGCTTTGATCGAACAATTAAGAGTATATTATTCGTGTTTGATAATAGAAGAATTAGCTAAGGTTCCCCAAACTAAAAATGGAAGAAAAACGTTGCTTAATATGCAATATTTCTAGTAGTTTTTCTATACATGTATGGAGTTTGATTGATATTCACTCAAATTTTAGTTGGTTTGCATGTTACACACATTTTTTTATTAACAATGTTATTAGATATATGATTTTTAAGTTAAAGCTTATAAGTTACTTATCGCATTATATTAGGACGTTGGAACAGGAAAGCTTGATATTAACAAATGGTCTGGATTCAAATCCAGTAGCTCATGATCGTTTCACGATGTGACAAAGATAGTTTCTTTTGCATCTGTGGCTGAGTAGTGTTTTCCCATGATCATTTCAGGACTAAAGTTTGATTTTGATGCATCATATTTGAAAAGTATTTGACATATGAATTTCTATTGAATTGTCACACTTGTGTTCACATTTATTCTTGTTATATTGTTTGGGTTTGTTATTGTAAAGACAAATTGTTATGATTTTTGGATCGTGTCATTTCACCTTTGAGAGATTCTAGATGTGTAGTAGATGTCCCTTAGCATACTTTGTTATGAGTTGTGAGTTGTATCTAAAAGTTAGTTAATCAACCTATATAGGTTATGTCTATATAACAAATTGAATATTTATATCAAACATCAAGTTAACAAGTGGGAATCCAACTATATTGAATGATAATTTCGTTTAAAGGTGTGAATAGTGGTAAGCGTTAACATTTGAACGTGAGTAACTATTTATGTGTGTTTAATTAGTTTCACATTAATTCAACAGACGGTTGGTTTAGTTAACGATAAGACAACTGATTTAGTTTCACATTTGAACGTGGACACCCAATTATGTCCAGCACACCTAGTTGGTTTAGTTAACGATAAGACAACTGATGTATAAATACATGGATCGTTTAGGTTAATGGTGAAACTGAACAAGACTATGTTAATTTAGTAGCTTAAACACTATCATCATAAAAATTGTCTTACCAATAATTAACCAAATCAAAAAACCGAAATTGATTCCCTTTTCTCATCTTTGTAACTGATTTAAACTCTTGTGTTTTTAGTTTGTTTCATATTTCTTAAGTTTAGTGCAAATTACTTTAATTTTTGTTAACCCAATCCTGAATAAAATTTTTGCATTTGCTTTATGATCAATCGATACATGTAATACTAACAACTTGTTTCTCGTGATTACGATTATACCTACTTACCTTGTTATCTAGGTTATTTAGCTCTTTCGCATGACTTGATGACGGTCATTAGAGAATCTTAGTATCATGAATTACAAGACTATTAAAGAGTGTTGCAGATCTATTAACATTTCGTAAGTAAATATATGGACATTGTAGGAGCATGGAAAGAATTCATGTGTTTGAAGGGTTTCTTATGAGAACTTGGCAAAACATGTTGCTTGTGTTCTTCATTGTGATACTTACTTACTAGTGTAGTTCATCTAGCAAAATAGTGATTCACACCATCACAAAACCTTTTCATATTAGTTATCACTTTAACTGGGATCTGGTTAGTGATGGTACTTTTTCATTAAGAAAGATCTTTGGTTATAAAGAAGATTATATATTCCCTTGATCTATGGTATATGTACGTCAATATACTTATTACTTGGAACATATTTATCATAAAATGTTCAAGAGTGTTATTTATCAATGTCACATAGACGTAAAGTATGATATTAATGTGGTATGTGATATTTTCTTGAGAAAACAGTTGTTTGTTATGAATGTACGAGTGTATGTACTTATGTTTTTAGATTGCAACAATACTCTAATCACGCATATTAATGATATTGAAGTATTGAAGTGCATATATAATTTTAAACATATGTAAATTCTTAAGTGAGTTATATTATCATATAAAGTTTATCATGTATATACTACAACAACAAACAATAATTACAAACCTTCCTATTAATGTATACTAAGGGATATACAACAAGGGCATAAGGCATTACTTTCAACTCCAAACGAAAACACAATATGTATCACAAAGTATCAAATGAGCAATCTTTACTGTTTTTCCTATACCTAATTATACACTTCATTATCATAATCAAGTACAACTAGAAGAACACGATGCCATTGTCCTCGTTATCTCCATTGTAAAATTCCATTGGGGAAGGGATGCTAAAATCGAAACCAAAGTCAGAAAACAAACCAGATTGATGATCTTGACACTTGGTGTTTGAGCATGCAATCATTCGGTCTGTTGATTCGTCAGGGCCACTGTCATGAGACGTTAATTGTGAGAAATCTTTGTGGTTATGATCCATTTTGTGGGGTTGGTTGTAGAGTGGTGGAGGGTGAAATGAGTTGGTGGTGATTTGATTGTAGCAACCACATAATGGTGGTCCGCTATCGGTTGTATGAAGAGAATATGAGTTTGTATTTGATGTAGTTGCATGGGTTATGTTGGTTTGCGAGTTAAAGTCGTTGCTATTCTCTCCTTTTGCTTTGTAAAAGACTCTACATAACACCCAATCTTCCTGTCAATTAGAATTAACTAAAACGTTTGTTAGATTTGTTATTTAAATAAGTTTTTTACACACAATTAGAAATAGATATAGTCTTGGACATCAAATGTGTAGTACTAAGTTAAAAACAATAATAGTTGTAAAAGTAAAGAAGTTAATATTATTATTATTTTTCAATAACATTAACATAATAACTGAAAATTAATAATATAATATTTATAAAATAAGAAATTAAATTAATGATAAACAATAATAATAGGTAAATAAAAAATAAAATTGATGTAAACGAACATAGTCGGAAATTTGTTGCCATTTCTCGACAATTTTAAGACATAAATAAAATATAATTTTAAAAGGTTTTTGTAGCAAATATCCGATCAACTTTTCTTTATCGGAAAATTTTAGTCGTAAAAATGCCACTTTTGTAGCAGTTATGTGTCTTTGCCGGTGTATGTGGATGCGTGTGTATATATGTGTATAAGTTTCATTTTCACCTTAAAATTGTTTTACTTATAACTTTATATTTTACTAGGTTATCAAAAAATGCATCACATAAGTTGAATAAATCCAAGTTGTTGTAAATCAGCTATTGACGATTAAAACAAGCAATAATATAAATATAAAAAATCATAAATAACAAATAATATAAATTTACGAATTATAAAATTATATTTTAAAATAAGATATAATTGAAACTCAAATTTATTTTGTAGCTACAAACCTTTGGAGGAACATGAGGGATTTCGAGACGAAATTCGTGCATAATCCAACCAGTTTTAACCCCATTAGGAGCGCGGTTTTTGTAAAACACTAAAGTCTTTCTCATTCCTGCAAGTGCTCCAGTTTTGGGATCAGTAACTGTTCTGTCTTTCCCAGTAGCCTTCCAGTATCCAGTTTTCGTGGCCCTATTCGTTCGATATCCTGTTGCATACTTGCGATCACGAAAGCTAAAGAAATACCACTCATTCGAATTGAGTTTCGCCACCTCTTCAAACCAAAAACAAAAGATCATTAACATCATAAGCAAATGATCAAGAACATCTAACACAGAAGAAACTTAAAAGATGGAAATTGAAAGGCATCTATCATTAGTGTTATGTAAGAATTTCCAAATTTGCATAAGAAGATTCAAATTAATGACTAAAAAATGATGCAAGTTGGTTTATTGTCTATTTCAGAATATGCTTTTATGTGCACAGTACTTGTAACGTGTGAGAGAGAATATATACATGCATATGTGTCTGAATCATATTCACATTGTACATATTGAGGGACTCATGTGTTATATTGGCTTGATTGCTGCAATAGCGTGTACCATTGCTTTAGAAGTTCTACAACTTTATCTTTTCTAAAACCAAGATTTAATTAAGGGATACTTTTCTTCATTATTCGATATGTTTAACGCGCCTAATCCACTGGTTAGTTTACCTTTGGGTTCACTCTACCATGAAAACGAAAACATACAATATCCATCTTGATTGCAAACTAAAGAAGGTGATCTTATATGCATACAAACATAAATATGTGTGTCGCGTGCGCACACATATGGATGTATGTATGTATATGCATATTCCATTAAAAGATTGAGAAGATAAAAGAAATAAGATTTCTTGATTGCAATATAGAAGATAGGTGATTTCGATATTGGCTAGAAAGTCTTATCACTTTATGTCTGTATATAAGATCATCTTTATTTTGGTGGTATATATGGAAAAACATATCAATCTTAGAACCAAAGATTGCCCAAGATAAGCAGACACATAGTCAGATCATTAAAGTTTTTGATTATATGGATGAAACCTTGAATAAGGAGATGCAACTAGTAAAAGCATGGTAGCTATGTCATGTGATTTCTGAGAGGATATATGATTGAATTGCTACTAGCAACATGGATCTACGCGCTGAAAATACGGTTGGATTGTGTAGATCAAGGACATATTTTTTAAAAAACACTAAAAACCACAAAGGATTCAACCGTATTGTTATAGGCAAGATCTTTGTTGCTAGCAGCATCGATTATATCTCCAAAAATAATTGCGAGTGTGCACGTAAACGATCTAATTACACAAAACTTTAACTTTTTGACAGATTAATGACAAGAAGACATCAAGAACAAAGAATAATCAAAGGGATAGAAGATATACCAGGAAGCTGCCATGGCTCACAAATATGAAGATCAATTTCCACAAGAGTACCTTTTAAAACATCTTCATTAGCTATCTTCTTGTAAAGATAGTGACAAACCAACTCTTCATCACTTGGGTAGAATCTAAACCCTGGTGGCAACTTTGCTCCTATATTACTCAAATCCATTCTGATCAAGACTCTTTTTTTCCAAAAAAGAAGCAATTATTGGCTGAAATCCTATAAAATATTGTGCCTGTAAAAAGCTATATCATATCATAAATATATATATAAAGATTTCACTATGCAAGAAATCTCTAGGAATGGATGAAGAGTGGATGTAGATACCCTCCAATCTAATGCTATATATGCTAATGTGGATTTATGTGTATATGATATTATATATGTGTGTGTATAGATATATATGTATGTGTGTGTATATATAGATGGGTTAAAAGGTAACTTCCCACCTCCTTACAATAATTAATTTTGTTATTCTAACTGTTTATAATTATTCTTCCACAGTGAGTCATTGTTATTGCGCTGGAACTTCCAAGAAATTAAAACCATGGTCACAAGGAATCATTTGTATTTATTATTTGAAATGTTTAATTAAAAAGAAACAATTATTCTTTTAATGTATATGTGAGACGTCTTGTGTATGAAAATTTGTGACAGAACCAGAACATTTTAGTCAAGGTTCATAATAAGTTATTCTATACAAACCGTAAATAATTGTATTAAACCTTATATTTTATAAAAATTAAAACATATAGAAGAAAGATTAGGTTAATTACTAGTCCAATACGTTACAACAAGAGGTTATAGTATGATATACGGGGTTATGTAATGTTACCAAAATCGGGCAAACGGCACGTAATTAGCTTAATGTTTTCATTGGTTTTAATATTTTCAAAACTTGTAAACCAGTGACATATGTTGTCTTTTTCCTAAATTAAACCTTTAACATCTGTTGTGACCGACATTTTCAATTTATAAATTTGAACTTTTCATATAAATGAAAAAATATAGATTATGCTTTCCTTTCCAATTGACAAACTCAAACTTATCCTAAATTATGTTTTTTTTTTAGTTTTCATTCAAGTGAGAATTGAATGCTATACATTCTATCAAAGCTATATATATACTATCATAAACAGTTGGAATAATGACAGATAAATTACCGGAGAAGGTATTTTGCCGCCTATAGTTCGTTAACAATAATCAGTAATATTATTGGTTTGGGAGGATGTATATATAAGCCCCAGATCATTGGTTTGTGAGAAGATAATTGATGATTTTTTAATATAAAGATCATGAGTTTGAGTATCAATTAGTGTAATATGTTTCAAATAAGATATAAGTTTTACAACAATGGGCCTTTGGGTGGGTTTTCTTTAGATTGGTGGCGGGCTAGTCATTTGTGTTATCTGTTTTCGCTAGCATGATTGTCTTTTCTTCAATGGATTTAACCGAGTGACTTTGCTTTTATAGTCTTCGTTGCCTTTACAAAAAGTATTATTCTCACTCGTTCATATACATGTCGTTGGTCAAACTATAACCATGTATTATTTCTTACTTATGAAGCAATTAGCAATTTTTCGAGCACCTAAAACGGAAACTAAAATTTAGGACATTTTTTGAAAGCGAAATAAGTTTATTCCACTATCGATCTTAAATTGTGGTTCATAAATATTGAAAATCAAATTATAATAAGTCGATTTACCTTTATATGCATTAATTAGTGTTATATAAATAAATATATTTTTTTAAATTTAGTTATTTATATAAACTCAATTATACAAATCTTCTATATATAATTGAAGAAAATATGCGTCAACATACGAAGCCATCATTAACCACAGTCAAAATTTTAAACCAGACAATATTTTATTTATTTCAGTTTTCAACCAATGTTTGATTTTTTTATTTTTTATTAACAAATTAAAAACTTGAACCATATGTTAGTGAATAACTATTACCTTTTTCAAAAAGAAAATAATATTAGAAAATCACAAAATACAAATCTTTGTATTTTACACTTTACAACTTTAAAATACATATTTAAATAACAATAATATAGGCATTGTTATTTAATTTAATTTCAAAATATATTAAACTTCAAACAATAACCAAAATCAACAAAATAAAATTCTTTTAATATACAATTTTTATTTGTAAAAGAAATTAACAAATTGGAACCTCATTCTAAGTAGTAAGGATAGTTATTTTTACAATGGAAATTACTTTAGAAACTTATTAAAAACATAATGTAATTTGTGTTAGGATGTATAAATACATTTCATAAATATAAAATGAATATAACTAATTGTCAAATATCATTTTAAAAAATGAAAAAAGTTTCCAAAACAAATTAAAAACATAATGTAATTTATAATTTTGATTTAAAAGTAAGGGTGTAAAACTTTACACCTTCTATGTATGTTATGCATAAAACAATATATTTGTTTAACGTGTAATGCGTATGTATATAGACAAATAGTTAATAAGTCCTTTAAAAATTTAGGTGGGGGTTGGGTTTAATGGCAAAACTCATTTGAAGTTAAAGTTGTAAAACTCCACTTGAAGTTAAGGGTTTGAGCCATGAGCTAAATTTCATCGTATTCATCATGAAATTATCATTTGCGAGTTGACGAGTCACCATGCATTTATGAAATTAAGTGAAAATATTTTGCCTTCTTGTGTCAAATCCTTCTGGAAATCATTTAAATTAGCGTTTATATCTGCTACATTTTAGAAACAAGTCATTCGATATCCGAAATCTTGTTCTATACGTATCTTGGCTCATCGACAAAGTATATTTCATTAGAACCTTATAATAAGCCTTTAGACGATCATGATGCACATATTTTTTTAAATGTCAGATCTTTAAGTTCAGCATGCGGTGTCAACAACTTTGGCAACAAATTGAACCCCACTAGACTTAGATGAATCAGAACTAGTTGATGACGGTGATGGAAGAATAAAATATTTTGGTGTAAAAAGAGTAGAATAAGGCCATATCTATTATGTTTACAAAATTATTATTCTTAAATGTCGCAACAGTCAAATTTTAATGACATTGATCAATGGTAAAGAAGCCACGACTTCCTATAGATAGTGAACCAGGAAAGGTTTGTCTTGCGAACCCAAAACTACCCGAGCTCCACCCCCTTGATCACCCTTATACCAAAATCTTACGTTAATATTTTAAAATGAGTTTAATTCAACCTTTAGAACTCGGTAATTATTGTAAGTTTGAATCTTACTTTTCACTATACAAAACTGTCATTATATATAAGTGGACATAAATAAACATTATCAAATTTCCACGTGGTTTTTAAGAAAATATTCAAGAGCCATATATGGAAGAAAGCCTCATGTGAAATAAGAAAGAAGATGATGATGTTGGTGAGATTGGCAAGGAATTTGGTTGATTGACGTTTGAATTAATGAGCTAATAAATTTGAATGTTGCAATAAATCTTAAACAATTCAAAGAATCACTAGAGAGAGAGATGTGTTAATCATGAAATTATGAAAAGTCTTGTCACGTCTAGTTATACCCATGAAATGAATTATTTGATTAAGCGGTTGATTGGGATGGATTTATAAACAATTCATGTGGGTCCCCTAATGATCAACTTGTGATCAAGACCTTTGTACAAGTTTAAATAGATAACGCAACGCCATTTGTCATAAACGGATTCCAATAGCAAGTAACATGCAATTATTTTGTATGATATCTTAATACATGTGTATTAAGTGTGTAAACCGTGTGGATTATGTTTTAACACTAGTAGTTTAGAAGGCGTGTATCTGGTATCAAAAATGGGAAATAATCTTATTTACAATAATACAATTTAATTATGCATGGATCAAACTATTTATAAAAAAATTTTGAGGTATACAAGATCCAAAACAATCATGTAACAAACATATTTTAAGCTATCACTATTATACATATTTGTTATTTTATAAATTATTTGATTCTGTCAGTGAAATAACTTACAAACAAAACAAAAAACGAGGTTGCCCACCAAATGTGCATTTATGAATAATATCATTCATGCATATAGTCGTCTAAACATTCTTTGTAGGGTTACGATTACTGTATCCAAAACGATTATTGTATCTAAATAATTGAACACATACCTTAGCTAACTTTGATATATATGATATAACATTTATATTTTGTTCTTATATTAATCTTGTAAGAAGAAATGTGTCGATATAAAGAAGAATACTGTAAAAGCAAAATTAAATGTCGAGAACCTTAAGTCTCCAAAACTCTATATATAGTACACCTTGAAAATCATAACAAATGTGATACGCAAGACGTGAACTCCTTGGTGAGGGAGTGGATCACTTTGGTTGAAAGGAGAAAAACTATACTAATATACTAATTCATGTATGTTAGTGATTTAATTATTATGATAACAATGATTGTGATAATATAATACTGCCCAGGTTCATGCATGCAATCTTAATACTCGAAATCTAGTTAATTTAATCAAATCTAGCATATAGGCATATACAATTAGTTAACATTAACATCCCATTAATTCAATCAATAATTTATTCTCATATTTATTTAATTAGTAGCAAATTACCACACTAAAAATTAATCATCCAGATTCCATGCTTCGGAATTACCACGTGAATTAAGAACACTAATTAAAGACATGGTATTGGTATTTCCATACACATAAATACAAATAACGCACATGCATATCTATATTTGTTTGTGTTGCGCACACACATAGGGAATGCTATTTTCTGAACAAATAACAGCGGCGATAAAGTGGGTCATTTGCAGCGACTAATGTTGCTGCTAATAGTGAAATTCTTCGTAGTGCATGCTTTTTAGTCAATTCATAATAAACAAGATATGTGTTTGTCGTGTGTTGAGGTGGCGGATAGGGGAGCAAACGAGCCGAGTCAAGCCTGAGCTCGTATATATAGGCTCGAGCTTGGCTCGTTTTGGCTTAAGAGGGCTCAAGCTCGAGCTCAGCTCGTTTCAAATTTTATTTTTAAAGCTCGAACTCAGCTTGTCAAGTACTTTTTCAAACTTGAGCTCGGTTTCGGCTCAGCTCGTTTATTATTTAGTTAATATTTTTTAATATTTTAATAATCAATTTTATATATAATTGTAATTACATATTTTATATATAACATTATACATATTATATAACTGCTTTATCATAATTTTATATATAATAAAAGTTATTTACATAAAAATATTTATTAATTAAATAAAAAATATACAAGTAAAAAGCTCGTTTAAGCTCGTCAGCCGGATCGAACTCTATATGTGAAGAAGCTCAGGATCGGGCTCGATAATTAAATGAGTGTTTTTTCAGGCTCGGGCTCAGCTTGAGCTCGATAAGGTTCGGCTCGATTCGAGCTTTTTATCGATCCAATCTCGAGTAGCTCGTGAGCAGCTTGGCATGTTTGCACCCCTAGCGGCTGACTAGATATTCTAAAGCATTTATATAAGTAAAGAAACAAAATTGGATTCAAAATTAACCAATAGATTTGTTAAAAACAAAAACTACATGCTTTACTAAAAAGGTTTAAAAAATGTCCATTACAATTTCCTGTCGAGTTTAAACGAGGAACTAGTGTCGCTTGGGACTATTCTTTCCTCAAACGAAAGTGAATAAGTCATGGTTTTGAATTTATGATTATTATACTACTTAGATTACTACAGATAACAATAATAAATTATATGACTGGTATTGGTTACATTAATTTGTATTCATTATTATCGATTAATTGGTGATAGTTTGAATTAATAAAATTGAATTTGACTAGATTTGTATCCAGTGAAATCTTGTGCGGCACGTTAAATTGCTTGAAAAAGTTGTTACCAAATTATAATCTCCCTACTTTAATAAAAAGTTATCTAGCAGGTACACATGTCAACATCATATTCATTTTTAATAATTTTTTTCTTGTTTCTCTCTCCTATTTAATAATCATATTAATTACTAATAACATTATTTATTTTTTTAGATTAAAATAGTTTTTAATAAATTAAGTAAAAGATATTTTTACTAATGTTATTTCTAATGAAATAATTATTCATAAAATTAGAAAACTTTTAGAATATCAAACTTTTTAAAAAATACGAAATATTTTATATTTGGTGTTTTAAAAAGTAAAATTTTTATAAACAAAAAATAATTATTGAAAGTTATAAGAAAAAAGTTTTAAGTATGATATTTTTTAAAATGTTTGTTTTGAAATAAAAATTTTATTTATTTATTATAATAAAACATTTCAATCATATCTTATTTCAGATTATCGATTTATAATTAATAAATTTTTATTCAACTCGTGCAATACATGGGTTTACTAAAGCTAGTATGTATTATACTAGAATTAATCTTATGGATGTACCTTAGTAGTAGAAAAGGTAAGATAGTTGATGCTTTATTGAGGATGTATTAACAATACTATGGTTACAAAAGATACAATCTATATATAATATTAATTATCAAATAGTTTGTATATTATGTGTTGTACTTATTTTTGTTTTGTCTAGTGTATTTTAATTTTTTACTTTTAACCCCAGAACATTTATGTCTTTTACAAATTATTCATTACAAAGTTTTACTATTAACTTTTGTAACTTTTACTTCTCATCTTTTATAAAATTTTCGTTTTATGTTTCGGTGTAAATTTTACAAGTTAACACGCTGTCACATACGCTGTCACATGCGCATGTGATTTAACGTTTTTACGCTTATTTTCTCTAGTTTAACGGCCCCCATCACAAAGTGTAGTTATTAGATCGATTTAGTTATTGTTTTTAATATTTTATGTTTTACGTGTGGGGTTCAACGTTTTAACGTCTACTTTCCGTGCAGTGTTATTTCATGTTTTAATTTTTGATATAAATGTTTTCGATGTTGATGGTCGTTGGTGCCTGATGATAGTGTGAAATTGGTGGTATTTAGTACGGTTTTACGCTCCGGCCGTAACACCGCGGGCTTAATACTAGTTATTTATTTTTTCTCAAAAAGTGCGTGGAAATATTCTAAAGAAAGAGATCTTAAAATTTTTGTTTTTCTTCATATCCCTTGATCCTAAACACAATTAAGAACTTAAGCGACGAAGGTGTCTATTTAATATCTTAACGTTATCCATCCCCATAAGTTATGGGTAATCTTACAACTCCAATGGGGACACCTCTTAAACTCACAAGGAACACAGGTTATATTGACTTTAATATAAAGGTAAATATAGGTCATACGGTTCAATTTAAGTTTCTATTGAAAAATAAATAATTATTTCATTAATAATTACAAAAAGAAATCGGAATCTCTTATACTTTCCTTTTTTAATATGAATAAAATTGAAGTACGACCTATTTCTATATATTTGAGTACATATACCATGTGTTTCATGGAAATTTATTCTTGTTTTTATTATATTTAAAAGCGTCATATTTTTTAGCAATATTTTTAATCTAATTTGGACAACTAACGTTGTATGTCGTATGTTGCAAGAAAACGATATTTAGAGTCGAGGGTTTTCAACAGGAGCAACCACTATATCCCCTAGCGTGAGTATCTAAGGGAAAGATTTGCACTTATGTAATTCTCCCAAAACTCTATAAATAGCTTTGTAATGAATAAGATTTTATTAGGTATGTTCATTTTCATATACCAAAGGGTCTTTCATCTTTGGTCTTATGTTACCAAGGTAAGTTGTAACTATGTCTCTTCCAAAACATTCAGGGTTGAAGTCTTATAGTGTAAATAGTGTAGAGATGTTTAAGAGTATATTTAAAGAGAGTGTGAATCTAACATTAAAAAAATGTTTGTTGTATTTAAAAAATCATATTCATGTGTACTTAGTTTTTATATATATTGATTTTGTACTTGATATTAAATTTACATTAAAAATCATGTAACAAAACTCTTGGTTTTTAGAATGCATGATGGATAATTTGCATCCTTGTTAAAAAAAGTTGTATTTAATAACATCCATGTGCGTGTGTGTATAATGTAATTAGAAAATTATAATACGGTAGAGTTTAACAAAAAAACATCAAATGGAATGAAATAAAACAATTTCTTATTACAAAAGAATAAGAAATGATAGAAACCCTAGAAAGCCAAAACACGAAAAGAAAATGTTAGTCTCTTTCACTTGAATGGAAAGCATAATTATCAAGGAAAAGATTTGGATCCTCTTAGCTTTTCTTCTTAACATTTACTAGTACACTACTTTGAGTCTCTTTTGAATTTCGTCAACAGTCATAATTTTTTAATGTACTAGGGTTTGAACTTCCATAAAAATTCATAAGCACATTTATCATTAGGGTTTTGAATACTTTGTAACATTCGTTCTTAATTTTTCTTGTTTGTACAACCTGTCAATATGTGGTCCAGAGAAAAATATTTCGAGTTGAAATAATAATACTCTAACGTGATTTCAAACTTATGTAATTAATAATAAAATGAATCGATTCTGTATTTATGTATATGTGTTATTCATTTGCTTTTAGATGTACGAAATTTAAACTAAAAAGTTCATATGTTGCATTTTTGGTTAACTTTTTGCTTTTATATATGCACAGGACGCATTGAAAATTTTATCTTAGACTACATGCAATTAATTTTCTTTTTACAATATATTTAATTTTCAATTTGTGGCATCAATGAAATTATGAATTACCATATACCATGTTTGACTTTGAGCATTCGCATTATCTTCTTCGTCTTTATCATTAAAATTACATTAAAAATCATTATTTTTTTTTTTTTTATTAAATAATACTCTTTTATATCTTTATCATTTATCCTTTATCTTTCATTCACTCTCAACAACTTTTAAAATATTAAAAATTTTATAGGGATTGAACATTAATTTTTAAAATATACAAATAAATAGTAATATTTTATCTTTTCTCTACTTACAACCACTTACAATAATTTCATAAATCTATACTAATAATCCTTTACAATATAGGACACATGGCATTTTCACAATACTTCCCCTAATTATTTTCCCGCCTAAACTATTTATTTTATTTTTTAAAAGTCAAGTAACTAATTTTTAAATATTTCTCTTTCTCTCTCTATTATAAATTCAAGTCCTTGAATTAATAATTTTTAAAATATTTTTTATTAAATAAAAACTAAGTATTTTAATTAAAAAGTATATTTTTTCAAAAATAAAATTTTTTAAAACTATGATTTTTTTAAAAAATAAAGCTTTTTTAAATTATGAAATATTAAATTCAATCTTTTTATAAAATAAAAGTTTTATAAAAGAACATTTATTTAAAACAAACCCGGAGTTTTAAACAACAAAATACTGATAAAATAAGAAAAAAAATTTCAAAGCAATTTTTTAAAAATACTTAACCATACGTAAATTTAATCATATGTTATATTAAAATAACGTTTTATAATTCCTACTCATCATCAATAAATATTTAATATTTTTGTTATTCAACCCGTGTAATACACTGGTATATAACCTAGTATAATGAATAAGAGCATTTACAGTAGGTTATTTATATTTACGTGTGTTTGTTTATTATATTTTAAGAAATGTTTGTAAATGATTGTGAGTGAATAAAAGAAAATAGTTACTGTTTAATTTGTATATTTGGGGAATCACTGTTCAATCCTATAAATTTTTTAAATTTTTGAAAGTGATCGTGAGTAGAGGAGAGATAAAAGGTAATGATAAAAACACAAAAAAAATATATTAGTTAATTGAGAAGAAAAGAGAAAAGTAGAATTTTTAATGTAATTATAAAAATAAAGATAGTAAACCTTATGTGAATGCTCTTACCTAGATAATATTAATTAGCTAGTTAAATATGTGAAACTATGTTCATTTAATAGAGAAAAAAATGAAGAGTAAACGAGTTAGATTACATACAATGATAAATCTCTCTACTATAATAAAAGAATAATTAAAATAGACACGTGGCAGCATCACATTCTTACTCACCAAAGTTTATTTGTTTTTCTCTCTTATAATATAATCACATTAACAATTATGAATATATTTAACCTTTTTTTAATATTAAAATATTTTTTAATAAATTAAGAAAGAGATTTTTTATTAAGGTTATTTTTAAAGAAATAAATTTTTATAAAATAAAATTTTTTTCTAAAACATCAAACTTTTAAAAAAAATATAATTAAGAGTTATAATAAAAAAAAATTAAAAATGATAATTTTTTAAAACCTTTGTTTTGAAACAAAATTTTTATTCTATAATAAAAAATATTTTTATCATATCTATATTAGAATATCATTTTATAATTAATATATAAATTAATTCTAATTTTGCTCTCCTAGATTTGACAATAGAAATTTTTTTTTTTAAAGATTAGAAAATATCAATTTACTTTCAAAAATTTTATAAGTTGTTTCAACTTTCAATTGCAGTACAAAAGCTTTATTATATTAGATTTAAGTTGAAACAATTAATGAAACTTTTAAACTGAAATTAAAACAATTGTGAAACTTTTGAATGTAAATTTATGTTTATAACCTTTTGGAGGAAAATGGTCATTCTTGTCAAATCTTAGGGAGCAAAACCAAACTTAAATCTTAATAAGTTTTATTCTATTTGATATTTTTTTATTCAACTTGTATAATTACGTGGGTTTATTAAAGGTAGTTTATATTATATTGTTAGATTATTTAATTGAAAATTTAGCACTAAGCATATACGGTTAGAAGTTTCAACTAAAGTTTTATAATCATAAACTATTTTCAGTATAGACAAATTGGATTTTAATAATCCAAACTATTACCTATTGGCTGATAATAATCCAAACTATTAATTTGGTCAGTAACACTCCCAACTTTTACTTTTATAATCAACAATACTCCAAGTGTCATAATTTTCAAAATTTTACACTCGATTTGTATCCATTTTAGTCTCAAATTAACTTGTATGTTTCTTTATTTCGTTCATAATTATTGTTGTGAACCGAATTGAGTCCAAATCAAACGTAAGAAAATGAAAATTATGTCACTGGGACTGTTGTTAGTAATAAAAGTGAAAGTTGGGAGTGTTAACGGCCAAATTGATATTATGGATTATTATCGGCCAATATGTAATAGTTTGGATTATTAAAATCCAATTTGCCTTCAGTATATTAATTTGTTTAGTACTTTTATGAACGATTGCTCCGTTACAATTATTTATAAGTTTTAACAGTTACATGATCGATAACCATGTTTTTCGAAATAAAATGTCGTGTTTAATTTTATTATTTTCTTGTGAAGTTGAAATTCAAAAATCAAATCTAACACGTTAGGATAATATTATACGTAAACTATACGTCATAATTATTTTTCATCAGCAACCAAATATCGTATGTACAATCAAAAATAAGAATGATGATAATAGTAATCATTGATTCATCGTCACCCTCATCCTTAATTTCAATGGAGCTTTCAACGATGTCTAAACATCATCATAAGAGGTTACGTTTACAAATTAGTTTTAAACCATCCTTATAAATTTTTGATAATTTAACAAGATTGGTTTATGTGTTATCAAATTATTAAAAAATAAATGATGCATGTGTAGTGTTTAATGAAAATAATATTATTTCCGTGTATTCCCAACAAAACATTTGAATCACTTTTTTTCACTAATTTTAGCTTGTAGAACAAGGTATGTCCGTGAGAAGGGTCATACTTTGAAAGTGAAATAAAGGTTCCGAAGGCTTTTATGCGACATTTATCTTTATGCTTTATAGGAAATACCTTTCGATCTTCTCCTCACTTTTTATCTGTCTTTAATATCTTGAAATTACACACTAATATCTCATTATTTATTTCGATCTTTTACACGGTGAATAAACTGGTGTGACTTAGTGAAGGTGCGTACGTCTTGTTCACGGAATATTTTATAAAATTGAAATTTGCTAAATGAATTAGAGTTTCAATGAACGAGATTTGGAATTTAAATTTACGTAAAGTAATTGGAATTTAAAGAAATTATAACCTATTAAAAAACTTGAATTTGTAATGAATTTGAGTGGCAAAACAACCGCAGAAGAATTAGAATTTATCACTAGGCCACCACCTACCCGTCGTACCACCACAAATGGCGCCGCCCCCACACCCCCGTGCCATGCATGCATCCTCATGCACCATACCTACTGTTGGAAAAATTAAAATGAAAGTGTGTCTTTTTAGACATAAATAAGTATATTTATACATAAGTTGTAATTATTTATTTATTAGTTTGTGTTTTATTATATGAAAACATCAAAAGAAATCAAATCGAGTTTAAGATAAAATTAAGATGAATGATATATCGATACTTAAAGTTGAGTAAATAGAATGAATGGTAATTAACATGGATGATTCAAGTTGTTATCTATTACATTACACTTGGTATTTATAATATTATCAACAGAAAATTGTTACAAAACATGTCATGAATTTATATGAATGTTTTATTTTGACCCATAAAACTATATAATAAATTAAAATGATTGTTTTGTTTTGACTCACAAATCCATTCACGAGTCAACATGGGGTTATTTATGTTTGGCTTATAAATCTATTTAAATTGACATAAATACAATACATGATCAAAAAGATGTCTTGTTTTGACTCAAAATTTGACATAACTCTATTTGAATAACACTAATAAATATGAAGTGTCATGTGAGTATAAAATAAACTTTTTAATTCATTTTCCTAAGAGATGAAAATTTTAATGCTTGTATAGAAAATGAGAGTCAAGCTACCCACTAGAGAGGTGACCTCTTATGAATTTGTTTCACACTTCATCTTTTCTTTTCTAATCTTGAAAACACCATATCGCTCAGAAAAACCTCGGATGCAAAAGTCATCTCCGATAGTATACATATCGTTGCGGTTGTTATATCCTGGAAGACAAATGTGTTCGTTTTAAAAACCGACGTGAAATATGTTTTAAGAAAAATGTATTGAAGCTAAAAACAAGTTTTGCAATTATTTCATTTAAATCAACTTGAAAAAAATCAATAATTAGAATTCACATATATTCCACTTAATTCACTTACTTTTAAAAATTAAATATTTCTAAAAAAGTTTCACAATATAGAAAAAATAAATATAATTTAAGTTTAGATAGTAAAAAAGATGCAAGTGACTTTATTGATACAATAATTTGGTTTAAATACAAAGGGTGAAAATGAGACGAAGGTTTTATACACTGATCACACAAATCAAAGAGTTAAGTGGTTTTAAAATCGTAAATAAAAGTTATATAAAATAAGGATGGAAGATGAATAGTCAGCATTAATGTTGACTTATTTTAGGTTACCTCCAGTGGCGGATCTAAAAGAAAATTTCAGGGGTAACGTAAAAATTTTTTTTTATCGTACATTTATATAAATACCACCGCCGTAACAGAACGACGAACGGCGGGGGGCGGTCACTCTGGTCAGGTGATGGTTGGTTGGCGACAGGGACAAAGGTTGTTGGGTGATCGGCAACAGGGTGAGGCAGTAAAAGTTATGGGTATAACTAGTTATTTTTCAAGTTGTTTAGTTTGGGTAATGGGTATTTGAGCTTGTAAACTTGTTAGGTTTTTAAGTTATTATAATTTTGGTCTTATTATAATTTTAGTCATGTTATTTGGTATTTTGGGTTTATTAGTTGTTTAGTTATTTAAATTTTGGGCTTATTATTATTTTGGTCATATTATTTGTTTAGTTATTAAGTTATTAATGTTATTTAGTATTTTAGGTTTGTTAGTTGTTTAGTTAGTTATTAACCAAATAACACAATTCAAATTTATAAAATTTTAAATCAAGTACATCTTCAAATCCCTAATTTCATCTTCCAAATAATATTACAAATTCATTAATCATTAATCAATCTCCTAATTGCCAATAAAACTTAAAAATTAAATCAAATTCACAATAACATTACAAATCCTTAATTTCAATACAAATCCCTAATTTCAATACAAATCCCTAATTGCCAATAAAACCTAAAAATTAAATTAAATAACCATTAATCAATCCCCTACTCTTCAAATCTTGCAAATAACATTGAAATCTTGCACAAAAAAAAACTTAGAAAGTAAAAAAGAATACCTTCAAGTAGCAGGCCAGCAGCAGCAACTGCCAACTAGCGAGCACCGACCAGCGACTAGCACACTGCAGCAGCGATCAGCAGTGAGCAGCAGAACTCGAAACTCCAGAAGGCAGCAGGCAAAGCAGCAACGGTCGAATGGGTTTTTTTAGGGGGGGAGGGGGGTTCCCTTTTCAAGTTAAATGAGTTTTATAATAAATTGGGCTTTTAAAAGTTAATTGGGCTTAAATAAATTTTGGACTGAATTAATATTTGGGCTTTTGATTGAGTATTTTGGGTAATTGGGTTAATTTGTTACAATGTTTTTATAAAAGATAATATTTTTTATAAAATATTAAACTTAATTTTATAAAATTTAAAATTTTCTATAAAGTTTTGAGTTTAAAAAAATTTTAGGGGTAACGTAATATTTTCTCAGGGGTAACGTAAAACCGTAAAAAAATTTTTTTACATAAAAACGTAAAAAAAATATTTTTTTTACACTACGCGTAAAAAGTTGAGGGGTAGCGGAGGCTACCCCTCAACCCTTAATAGGTCCGCTCATGGTTAACTCTAGTTTCACGATTTGTTTAAAGTCTAATAACAATTATATTCTTACTTTTTTTAGAAATATATGTAAGGAAAATAAAGAATTTTATTGTTTTTAACTTGAGTATAATATTACCATAGTTTTTAGGAAAAAAATTTAAGATGATGTGGTATAGTACCGCTTCAAAAGTTCACTTTCGTACCGGTGGTGATAGTAATATATACCATGGTAAGTAATTACATATACATGGTATGCGATTTCCAATACCCAGTACTTAATTACATAAGGACAGTTACGCCTCTTGCCTAGGGTGCGCATGTCATATTATAATGACTTTCTACTATTCGTATATTTTTACCAATTGTAAACGCCCTTCTTAAACTTGTGTTTATTGTTTCATGATTTTATCTATTTAGAATATTTATCAAACCATTTCCTAAACATCTATATCTATTCTAATAAAAAAATGTTTTGTGTTGTCACTTCTCATAATATTAGACCTACTAAGCCTAATTTTCTCGCTTCTCTCTCATATTAAATATTTATATTAACTACTAATAATATTATTTAATTCTTTTTGAGATTAAAATAGTTTTTAATAAATTAAGAAATAGTTCTTTTTATAAATGTAATTTTTAAAAAAGCAATCTTTTGTATAACATAAGTAATTTTTTAAAATATCAAACTTTTTTCAAAATATAAAATATTTAAAATCAATGTTTTTAGAAATTAAAATTTTTATGAACCATAAAAATTTATAATTCAAAGTTATAATAAGAAATTATTAGAAAATGACATTTTTTTAAAATGTCTTGATTTACAATGAATTTTTTAAATTTTTTTAGATAAAAAAATTAAAACAAAAGTTCAAAGAAAATAATATCATTGTTTTATTACTTATAGTCTTTACTCATACATAATTTCAATCATATCATATTTCAAAATATTTTTTATAATTAATAATATTTCATTACTAATTATTTAATATTTTAATTTTTCAACCCGTGTAATACACAAGGTACTAACCTAGTCTTTTTTATAAAACTAGCTTTTTTAACCAAAAAAAACCTATTTTTAAATGTTATATTGTGTGTAATAAAAAAAGACTAATAACCAGCTTTTGTAGGCCTTTTCTCTTTTCCTCTGTAAGAGCAATTTTAATATTGTTTTAAGATAAATTAACTGCAATTTACAAATTGTAGAAGTTAAACCCCTGAGAGCATTCACAACTCATTTCCCATCTTTATCCATATAAATACACTAAAAAACATTACTTTTTTTCTCTTATTTTCAACTTTATCATTATTTTTTCTCTCTGCTTTACTCACAACCACTTAAAATATATTAAAAATATTATAAGGTTTTGAATAGTGTTTCTTAAAGTACAGATTGAACAATAAATTTTCCATTTCATTCACTAACAACCACTTATAATCATACCATATAATATAAAAAATACACTCACATAATTATAAGAAATAGGTTGTGAATGCTCTGAGTGAAACGCATCGTTTAACCATCGGAAAGTCCAAATAGCTGAATGTTATAGCAAGAGGAATATATTTGTACTAAAAAGATAACAAACCCTTTCCATAGGCTTTGACTTTTGTACCAAATAGAATAAAGAATTATATTTCTCCGTCCCTACTTACATTTGCCTTTTGACAATCGTGTTCCTGCGCGTTAGGCAATTTCAATTTCTCCTTTACTAGTCCCTCATCTTCTCTTAATTACACTCAGCCCCCGAGAGATGAAAATTTTCTTCACTTCCTCCTGTTTATTATATTCATACGTAGGGGTGTTTACTCTCCTCTTCGGATGCTTTAACGAAACTTGAATGAAGTTTATGCATGTCGATTGAACCGATTGGTTTGTTTTAAAATTAATAAAACAATTCTTGCTTGTGTTTGAGTTTTTATTGAACTCTCTATGTATATGTTTGTGATTTAAATGATTTTTAATAAATTCTATATAATTATAAGAGAGAAACTATAAAAATAAGATGAACTATAATGTTAAATAATAAAACAAATAATTTAAAAAAACATAAAGTGAAATAGAGACTTATCACAAGCTTAATTCATTACCACCTAAATAACTTGTTATAATCTAAAACAAACTGGCGTAACTTAATACATAACATATACACATGTTATGTTATAAAACGACTAAATGTTGACATATCATCGAGGATAAGTCATTAGCGCATAAATTACCTTATTTTCATTTAATATGACTTGCTGTAATCTTACATAAATCATTACATGTGAGTCCTATCAATGAAAAAATAGTAAATTTATCATGAAACATAAGTCACTACCATCTATATAACTTGTTATGACCTAAAACAAATTAGTGTAACCTACAAACCATTAACATATCATAAGGCATGTTAACGATGAATTATTGAATTGTCGTCAAACATACGTCATTAACACTTGAATGACTATTACGGCATAAAAAGATGTAGTGTAACGTAATTCATAGTATTAAAACATGATAAGACCCATTAGTGGGGAATTAGTAAACAATTATCATTATCAATCATTAATAAATGATAAGGCTCATTAATAACCATTAACGGTGAATTGTTGGACTTATCATTAAACATAAATTATTAACACTTAAGTAACTTGAAGTGATCAAAAATAACTTATTAATTATAACATGATATAGATCAATAACACATGATAAGACATACTAAGGCATGTTAATGTAACCTAATATAAATCATTAACACTTGATCAAGCTTTTTGAAGACAAAATAGCAAACGTAGTACCAAACATAACTCACTAACACCTATAAGATTTATTATGACCTAAAATGACTTGGTGTAACTTGATACAAATTATTAGCACATGCTAAGGCCCACAACCGATTAACTATTAGAATTATAATCCAACATAGGGCATTAACACTTAAGTGACCTATTATGACCTAAATGACTAGTTATGCATATCATTAACACATGATAATGTCTATTTACTATCAGACTAATCATTAAACGTAAGTTATTAACACCTAGATGACTTCTTATTGCCTAGATTATGTAATGTAGCCTAATATAAATCATTAACACATGATAAAAGCCATTAACGGTTATTTATTTGACTAATTGTAAACATGCTTCATTAGCACTTAGATTACTTGTTATAATTTAAAATAACTTAATGTAACCTAATACAAAGCATTAACACATGATAAGACTCGCTAAGGCTTATTAATAGTGAACTAGTAGGCTTATCCATCAAACATAAAGTCATTAACATCTATATGGATGTAAAACAACTTAGTGTACGTTATACAAATCATAACAAAACAAAGTGAATTTTGAACTTGGTTTTGGACACTTAATTTTGGTTTTCTTGCTTAATAAGTTAATATGGGATATTGATTTGGGATTTTTGTCCTAATTTATGGCATTGAATAATTAGTATCTATTAGTATTAGATTAAGGCATTGTATCATTTATATTTTAATGTTTGACTTAGTTGACGTGATTAGAAATTCGATGCATCAAGATTAATTCAATTAGGAATTGCATACATCGTGAATTGTATTAGCATGTGAATAAATCCTGAATTCAATTAGGAATTGAATACACTGTGTCAAGTCTAGAATCAATATAAAAAACAAGATAAATTGGAATAATTCTCCATAAACTTTTATTAGCAACCAAGAAAATCACTCAAAACTTGATTACAAACATCTATCATAACTCGATATATATAACTAACCTATTATATCTTTTACTAAGAAACTAATGCTATTAATTAGGATTCTATCAAAACTTGATATTATCCTTTTATTTAAATCATCCTTATCACCAACTTGTGATAGATGAGAATTAATCTCCCAACAATCACCCCCCTAATTCTCGACTAGAACAAGAGAGCTCTTCAACTCCAATTAGTTCTCGCATCTCACCGAACTTAATTCTTACAATTAGTTTGGATTTGATCATTAGCTAAGTTTTTCTGGTTCTCCTTAGTTTCTTGATCTACACTTGTTCTTTCTTGGGTTCGATACACCGTACCACCAAGGTCCTTTATTCCGAACAATACTTGCCGCTCTTCAACTTTAATTCTTAAATCATCGTTGAAACAAATACTTCTCAGGAGAGCTAGAATATTGGATCTCAACTGACTTGTTGATGACCCCATTACATCCGACACTGACTTGTGGCTTATCACCGCTTACATGTTTGAACCGAAAGCGCATCACCCATTCTTTTCCTTCAATCCACTAATGTTCTTAAAAACCTAAAAAACCAATTAACTTGATCCTTTAATGACAACAACAACTTATGGTCACTAATCTTGATCAAGTTTGATTTAAGATTTTCTTGAACGTGGTTGTGTTGAATAACTTGTCTCTCGTTTGAATGGTTTTTCCTTTGCTGAAGTTTTTTTTTCTAGGCAACAAACTACACGGCCCTGGTTCCCGAATATGATAAACAAGATTGATGGTAGCTTTTTGAAGCAATTAGTCGGCAGTCCCTAGATCTTTCTTGGCATCTTTGACCGGTTGGCCATAGATCTTACTCGGTTGATTTTGATCAACCTTAGATCTCTCCTTGGCAAGAGCGGTTGGCCCTAGATCTCTTCATGACGACAACAAGCTTTCATGCGACGACTAAATCTTGGTATCAATCCGGGTACCTTAAACTTGGTTTTTGATTACACCAAGCTCTGATACAAATTCAAGTCTAGAATCAATATAAAAAACAAGATCAATTGGAATAACTCTCCATAAACTTTTATTAGCAACCAAGAAAATCACTCAAACTTGATTACAAACATCTACCATAACTCGGTATGTATAGCTAATCTATTATATCTTTTACTAACAAACTAATGCTATTAATTAGGATTCTATCAAAACTTGATGTTATACTTTTATTTAAATCATCTTTATCACCAACTTGTGATAGATGAGAATTAATCTCCCAACAGTGTGATCATGTTTGACATAATGTAACATGTTAGACCAACCATGTTTGACATAATGTAAAATATTAGACCTAAAATGACATTATTTTTTTACCTATGAAGCCATTTTTAACCTAATGTGCCTTGATTACCAAGTTTGACCATGTTAGGCTTATTATATCATGACTGATCAAATATAATCTCGTTCAACCTAACCTGCCATGATTGGCTAAGTTAATCACGTTTGAACTATTAGGTTATGATTGACTAAATTTAATCATGTTTGACCTAATGTGTTATGTTTGGTCATGTTTGACTTGGTGTGACCATGTTTGACCTGTTATTATGATGACTAAATTTAATATAAATTCAATATGCTTAACCCTAACGGGACCGCATTACAAATAATATGATCATGCCTGACCTAATGTATCATGTTGACCTTATAATTCTTTATAGAGACATGAACACATGGTTTAGGATAAGGTAACATCATGTGTAGCATTGATGGTAGGATTTTCATCTCTTACATGTTAGGGCTTCAACAGCTGCGACATGTGATGATTCACATACTAATAACTGTGTCGGCAGCTATCAAGACCATGGAGATGTTGGATTAGATGTGATTATGAAAACCATAGGCCATGTCACGAGTAGTACAGGGTAAGCGTCTAGTATTCCTAGATACTGGATCAAGCTAAGATTCACATCCAGGTATGGCTTCATGAACACCACATAGGTGTCTAGGCGTGTCACGAGTAGTACAAGATAAGCGTCTAGCATTCCTTGAGACTGGATCAAGCTTAGGTTCACATCAAGCGTGTAAGTTTAAGGTGTATGAATTTATTCACATGTTTTGTGTTATGTATGTTATCTAATTTTTGTCATGTTTTTCTTACATTTGTGTGTTTTAGAGCCATATGTTGTATCGTCGATATCATATTTTTTTCTAAAATGGTGTTGTTATAAATTATGTTTACCAAAGTGAGTGTTTTGAAAAGTATTTACTAAAATAGGTATTTATTAAAAACTTTCATTTTCTCACTCATAATATTATTGGACAAAAAAATTTTAGTTTTAATTAAATAATGTTATTTTAAAAGGGTCAAAGAAAAAAGTTTTTATAAACCCAAATCTTTTTTTTTGGACCTGTAGTTTAAAATTTTAGTTTCTTTTAAAATAAAATGTTTTTAGTTCTTCATAAATGTTTTCTTAAAACTTTTATAAATATAAAGAACTGATATTAATATTTGAGACGCATAACATTCATTTTATCTACTATTGTTACCTGAAAATTTATTAGATATCTATTTTATTTTCACACATTCGTTTAAATATTAGAAAAGCAATAACTTAAATTTATAATGTTAAATATTTACTATGATATCTGAACACAAAATAAGATGAGGAAATCAATATATGTTAAAAGATTTAAAGATAAACCTTTAAATTTGTTTGATCATGATAAACCGTTTTTTGAAATACATTTGCAATATCGATTAAATTAATTACAAACATGTTCAAAAAGTATATATGTTCAAAAATTAAAAGACACAAATGTTTATAATTTTTTCACAAAAATTATAAGAATTATTGATAAAAAGAGTACAAACATCACATAACGTTTATATACAGAACATTAAAAAAAAACATTTTTAACTACGACAGATCCATTAGTTTTATATTATAAAATTCTTATAGATTTAAAACAAAAAGTGTGTGCATATATTATACTTGTTAGTACGTCTCAAATATAAATATAACTAGCGTTAATAAATTCTGTATTACACGGGTTAAATAAATAAAAAATTAAATATAATGAAAATTTATTATTTATAAAATGATATTCTAAGATAAGATATTATTGATATTACATATGAGTAATGAGTATAACAATAATTATATCAACTTTTTAAACTTTTGTTTTTAAGCTTTATTTTGTTTTGACTAAAAAAATTAAACATTTTGTTTAAAAAAATTGTTTTAAAAAATATCATTTTTAAAAATTTGCTTATTATAACTCTCAATTTTTATTATTTCTAGTTTATAAAATAATACCTTTTTAAATCATCCATTTTAGCATATTTTTAATTTTCATAAAAGTTTGATGTATTAGAGAATTTTCTTATTTTATAAAAATTTGTTTTCTATAAAAATATTAATAAAAACATCTATTTTTTAATTTATTAAAAACTATTTTTAATCTAAAATAATGTTAATTAATATTACTAGTAATTAATATAATTATTTAATAGAAGATAAACACGAAAAAAAAATTAATGAGAAGGAATGTGGTTATCTCATGTGTCGCGCTTAGTTAGCATTTTATTACAGTAGGTAGATATTTGTATTTAAAAAAAGGTTTTAAGAAAACATTTGTGAAGAACTAAAAAAGAAACTTTTTTTTAACTGGCAGGTCAAAAAAACTTGGTTTTTGAAACTTTTTATTTTTACCCTTTTTAAATAATATTATTTAATTAAAGAAACCTTTTTTATCTGATAAGATTATTAGTGAGAAAAAAAAGTTTTTAATAAATACTCATTTTGGTAAATACTTTTCAAAACACTAAAATTTAGTAAATAAAATTTCTAACAACATCATTTTAGTAAAAAACTCCTAGTTCCATGTTCCTAGCTTGGACTCATTGGAAAGGTATCTATGAGATTAAGCATTACCATACGTACCTATTCTTTTGTATAAGTATGGCTAGAACCTCAACTTAAATAAACAATTGTGCACTATATTGTGTCACACCATGAAAAATTGTTACGGGGAACCCTCCTTATATTAGTGCTACATGATTGATCAAGTTCATGCTACTTTTGACTAACGTAATATACATTATAATTTTGTTTTATGCTAATTTATGAGTCACTGATGTATATGAATACACCCAATTGAATAGAATACCTCTGCTCAAAGGGTGCATCGAAACACATTAGCGATCAATGATATAATGATAAGGGTTTTTTAACTTCATATTGCATTTATTATTATTTCAATAACTAACAAGATAACATGTTATTGTTTTAGGGACCAAAGACCGACTGAGTGAGCGGTTCAATGCTTTATGCGCTATCATATCACCTTACCCAACTGCATAAGACTCTCAACATCCCCTATATAGTTAAATAGTTTGTTATTGAACATATTTTGTATATATTTATATATAAAATGGAAAAAAAAAGTTGATTTACAGGATTTTTTATTTATTTGAAAACTTTTATTTCATTGTACAGGAAATTATCAATATTTTTTCATTTGTTTGTACCAAAAATAGTTGTAACCAGTGCACAACTTCACCATTGATGTGTTGGTGATAGTTCATCGTGACTCTAAAAGTGACCTACATATAGGTGCATAGGTGATATATCGATGTTGTTGATTCGAAGGTAATATGAGTCATTGATCTGCTAGAAGATGTTATCCAACTTGGTTATCCCACGAAACTTTACCAGCACTTTACTGAAGGTTTTCACATTCAACAACGGATAACCGACGGAACTACCCTTCTATGAAGGTCCACTAATTTGTACGTAGCTAGTGAATCTACTATGATTTGTCGAACTTGTTTGCCTATTGGTGTCTATTTGTTCAAATGCATCATTATACAAGTGCCAAAACCACCATTTTGAAAGTTTATTTTTTATATGAACTTTTCAAGTTAAGATATAGAAATCTAAACTTATACAAAAACTATATCGTCCATAAATCGTTTTCCTTCATTGAGATTCACAAATTTTTATCCAAAGAATAAATATATAGGAAGCATTAATTTTACAAAGTTACAAGTTACAAAAATGGTTAGATGACAACTCATGTTTTCTTTGTACTCGTTTTAGAACATTATACGCTTCATAAATTGTTTGCAAGATTGAGACAGATTTGTTTTTTTGTACACCAAACAATCATCCAAAAGAATAAACATTAATGGAATTGGTCCATTCAAGTGAAAGAATAGAAAACGCCATCATAGACATAGACAACACAAAGAGATGACAATGGGTCACATATACTTATAGCGGTTCAGAGAATGCCCCAATATTGATAGATGATAAAGACTTGACTCATCCTAGGCTCAAACAAAAATCGCATCCTCCGTATTGTGCATGACAACATATGTTACTGTTGATTTTAGTAATAAGTGTCTAAGTACGTTGATTTTATCGATTGGAACAAACGATTATGTTTATTACGTAGCGAACATAAATTTCTCAATAGCAACAAATTCGGTCCTATGGTCATTTTTTATTTCGTCATCCAAAAGTTCAATATTCAAAACATTTTTCTAATTGTTCACTCATGTATTATTATTGTAATTGTTGAAAAAGTACTAATGGTGCAATGAAGCTGACTTTAGATGTTTAAATTACCTATCTATTCTTTATCCTCAATCAAATGAGTATCTTGTTGGCATAAGATACCTAAACAACAATCATACTATGATGGTCAAATATAACTTAAACCAATGAGGAAACGACACAATAAGATTTAGGAGTTTGGCCTTGGAGCATACCCCACAGAAAATTTATCTCAATGATAATAATGATTATTGCAATTATCTTAACCCTTTTGAATACATATTCTACCTTGTTATTCTCTCTATTCTCTCAATGTATTAATACAATAATTGAGACCCTCTATACATTATCTAATATCATGACTTATGATTAATATTATTTGTAAATTAATAGATATTGGTTAATATATTATGTATTATTTATCCAATATATTTATACAATATGATAAGAATAATATTACAAGAAACATAAACTTATTACTATAATGAAAGTAATTAAAATAAGCTTTATTTTTAGAATAATTTCTAACTAATATATTATATCTAATTCTAACTATTATAGTCTACCTAATTAAACCACCCCCCCCCCCCCCCTTCTACGTTCGATAGCAAAAAACATGTATACGTTGATATAAGACATTGAAACATTAATCTTGAAAAAAACAGAGAAAATAAAAACTTAAACAACAAATAAGAAAACATTGTAAAGATAACGATTATAATAGATCTAAGGCCACAGCAAGGGCGGCATGAGGAATAACAACAATGGTATGCTAAATGGAGCAACGATTGCGAGGTGGGAAATACAATTATGATGGCATAGTGACAATGACAATATAAAACTAAATATAGCCTACTCTATAGATGTACAATGACTCATGGGTTAGGACTAGAAAAGATGATAAAAAGAGGGAAAGAAAAAGAAAAAAAAAAAAAGAAAGTCATCATAAAAGATGAGAGAAGAGTGTTTATGGCGAAACATAATCCAATTGTAGTTGTGGTGGAGAGTGATACTAGGAGAGAAGAAAACAAGAACCATAATGTTTTCATATGTGGGATGATGAAAACCGTCTAAAATTGATATTATATAAACAAAACATAATCTAAACATAAGTTTTAGTTTTAATAATCCATCAATCGATCATAATAGTAAATCTCACTCATGGCAAAACAAATGATGGGGTCTAGAGATGATGCGATGTAAGCAAACTATATCACTATCTCATGAGATAAAGAGATTGCTCATAGGAAAATCATTGACTCTAGAAAGACCACCTTTTGTTTTAACAAACATGATTATAATAAATCTTACAAATATAATAAATCAAAACTAGTATATTCTATCTAATTTTAAATAATATGACCTACTTACTAACATTAGTACGAGACACTCAACTATAATAGTCTTGTATACTAAAAATCCTAGAGGGGCCAAGGGCATGTGGTTTAGTGATGAATGAAATATGTATTTTTAAGAGTAGAATTAAAAATTTAATTAGTTAGCCAATATAAAAAAATTAAAAACAGCCAATTACTTAATGAACACTATTTAATGCACTAAAAACCCTAGCTAACTTTTTTTTGAACGATAGCTTAGTGGTTAGTTGTTAGTTCGATCACCAAGTTAGTAAATATTCGTTAATTGAAAGGTTTGAAACTTGAACCTTCAAAAGAGACAAAGCCTCCCACCTCCCTTTTTACTACTAGGCCAAGAGATCATTAGTAAAAAAAAACCTAGCATACTATTGACCATTTTTATATACTAAAATCCCTAGCTAATTAGTGAACACTATTTATAGAGACATAACAACATGTCTACTTTGAATAAAAACCTCAAAATATTCGTTTAAGAAAATATTAAGTTCTAGAATCTAAGTCATATATAAACACATCTAATTGTGATGTTTAAAGTCACAAACATGGATCCAAACATTCCGTACCAAGTGTTCACCTAAGTAAATTAGGGTTTCATGACTCCATATATATATAGTACTTAAAAAATATCAAGAAATCATGGTATTAGTCTTAAGGCTCCGTGGTTCAGTTCGGTTCATTCAAAACCTAGACCATGCGCCCGTTGCCAGGTCTTGCAACCCAGCCACAGGATGATGTCATTTTCAACATTCATGGCAAGAAAAAACATAATGAGAATGTATCACATGAGATAGTTATAATGTCCAAATGTTTGCAGCATTTAATCTTTGGGAAATGGGAATATGGATGAATTCAGAAGCAGTAGGGACACCTGAATAATTAGCTATGTTACATGATTACCAAAACAGCTTGTGGTCACATTGTGTCCATCATTCCAAAATATTGTTTACATTTATGTAAGGGATTGCATCATATTGATAAGACACGGTTTAATGAGAACAAACTATTTCGAGAGATTTGATGTTTTGAAAATCGTTCTTTAATGTTTTGATGAATAATTCTAGTTTTGATTATATGATTGTTTTATGGTTCATAACTATATTTGGATTATTAATTTCAGTATATGGTAAATTAAAATTACAAATTTATTCCTTCTTATAACCTAGAGAGTGTTCACTACACAATCGCAAAATCCACTGCACTAGTCTTAGGTTAAAAACACAAATTCAATCACAAAAATGTTATTTCTTGGTAAAATTTCATTTTTAGAAATGTCAACCAACCATTCACTATTGCTAGTCAAATGCCATGAACATATATATAATCATAAAAGACCCTACACACATAAGGTTAAGATAACATTTTTAATTTTTTTTAAAAATGAATATCATTAAACCATTCAGATTTCACACTCAAATGCCATAAATACATATTCGATCACAACATGTATAAAATATAAACAGCTTAAAAGTGTTACCAAACCACTACAGAAGAAGAAGTGGTAGTTGTCCGATAATGTTGCAGGGACGAGTGTTAGGGCTTAAACAAAAGGACTCAAAGATGAAATGATGATGGTGTGGTTCATTGGGAAGGCGATCTGTGTTAGGCATATGTAATGGTGACCGATGTTAGGGTTCGATTGATGATGATTGGTACTTAATTGGGGCAGCAACAGATTTGATCGACAAAAACAATGATCCCTCGATGTTCCTAAGAAAACAATGGCAAAGAAGGGGAAGAATAGAAAAAGGTGTAAGTGTTGTTGCATCCGCCTTTTGTTTGGTTAGATTCAAGCACGTAATTTATCAGAAATCACTTATTGACCACAAGTAACCAATAAAATACAGTGTGATGGGTTTATGTGGTACCATATTGTATTAGTATACAATAAGTCATTTTAAGTTATAACAAGTCATTTATGTGTCATTGACTTATATTTGATGATAAGTCAATAATTAACTGTTAAGGTGTTTTTACATGCCCTATCATGTGTTAATGATTTGCATTAATCTACAAAAACTCATTTTAGACGTAGCAATTCACTTAGGGGCCGTTTGTTTCGCGGAATGTTTTGCAAAGGAATTGGAATTAGAATTGGAAATGGAAATGGAATTGAAATCTTGTTAAAATTGATAACGTGTTTGATTGGTCATTTTTGAGTGAAATTGAAATGTTAATTTGAACATTCCATTGGATTGTTAAACATTCCATTGGTAAGTGGATGGAATGTGAATTCCAATGAATGAGTGAAAATTTTTCAATTCTAATTCCATCCATTGACCAACCAAACATAATTTTAGATGGAAAATTTTCCAATTTCAATTTCAATTTCAGAGAATTCCGTGAACCAAACGAGGCCTTAGGTATCACCAACTTACATTTAATGATAAATTCATTAATTCATCTTTCTTCACAGGGCTTGTCAATTTAAGTCATAACAAGTCATTTATGAATGAATCAATTACTTATGTTTGATGATAACTCTTCCAATAATTCACAGTTAAGGTGTTTTAATAGGGCATACCATGAGTTAATGATTTACATTAATCTACAAAAAGTCATTTTTAGTCATTACAAATCGCTAAGGTATCACCAACTTACATTTGATGATAAATCCATTAATTCATCGTCAATGGACCTTCACAAGGCTTGTTATGTGTCATGATTTATATTGTAACTTTATATTAAGTTACAATATGTCATTAAATAACATAACCAGCCATTTAGGTGTTAACGACTTGTCTTTGACAACAAATCCACTAATTCGCCCTTATACGCCTTAATATGCCTTACCATGTGTTAATAATCTATATTATGTTACTACAAGTCATTATAGGTCATAACAAGTCTTTTCAAGTGTTAACTTATTTTTAATGATGTGTCCACTAATATATAGCTAATGAGCATTATCATGTGTTAATAGTTTGGATTACGTTATAGTAACTCATTTTAGGTCATAACAAGTGCTTTACGTGTTAATAAGTTATGCTTGATAAGGGCACTAACCTTTATTAGTTTGAGGATTAGTGCACTAATCACTTGAAATCTAGATTCTAATTCTAACGAATTCGCAAAGTAGACAGGTATTCCATCGAATTGCAGCCAGCATTGACGAGCCAAATGTTCCCTCACAGTTGTAGTCCTCTCTATGAAATGGAAAAATAGAATACAAGTAGACATTAAATAACAACCCTATTATAATTCCCTGCTATTTTCACTTGATGTGGTTAGCAACACCTCTAATTTCAGAGCTTCCATTATTGACAATTCAAGCCCTTCAACACCCCTGCATAGTGAAAGTTAACAAGATTGAATGGGTCAAAATGGTTCTTGTTTTATCTCTAATGGGTCAAATCAAAAGTTTAGCAAATATAGGTATGGGTCAAAATGGACAAAAAAAAAAAAAAAAGATTTTAAGGATCAACCCAACACGGTGACGCCTGCCACAACCGTACTAAAAAATAGCTCGTTTCTACCCTAACTCAATTTCACTTATTACCCAACCCGCCCATCTTACCACCTCTAAGTGCACACAAGGATTCGTCTTATGTCAATACATTGAACTGAACTGCTAGTTTCCTGGAAGATATCAAACTTTGCATTTAAAAAAAAAACAAAAACAAAAACAAATTGTACTCATTTCTTCCCAGAAAAAACATAACTTAACAGCTTTCATTTTTTAGTTGTTTCAACAAAAAGTGCAACTTCCTTTTCCATTGACAAAGACCTGGATATCAATATGTATTAAGAAAGATATATAACCGTGACAGAATAATTATACTTGCTTAAAAGGGAAAGAGTACAAATGTAGAAGTATAGAATGCGTAGGGTAATTTGTTTACCGAATTTTAATTCTTCACGGCTCGAATGACTAAACCACTTGGTGTTTGGACAGTTTTGAGGTGACCAGAACCGAGCAGATCACGAAGATGAAATCTAATATCCAAAGGGGATAGACGCAGACGTTTTTTCTCAAGAACAGCCAACATCATTTCTTTGTACTTTTTACGATTTAGGAGAGACAATAGCTCCTTTCTTCCCTGAAAACACCATGACCCGTTATATAAACTGATATAAGTTCCCAGAAGGACGTACCATCATTTTAGGATCATGTGCAATTACATGTAATTATGTAAAATTATATCTACACACACATATATACAGGGGAGGGTTCACTATGTTATAAGCATTTACACGCATGTAGATTCACTATAATTCTCTAACCTACATGTGTACGAAACGTGTAACAAGGAAGAGAGAGTACGAGTATGTAACTTAATTAATTAGAGAGAATATTAACATTTTACAATTATACACTTTTCATTTTATTTTTTTTAAACAAATGAATTTTTTGATTGGATCTCACAAGTTCACACCATATTTGTGGTTCTATAAATACATCTTTCCTACATACACACACACACACATATATATATATATACAGACACATATGTATAGACATAACAATTATCATTTGTAGAAAAAGCTATCATACCATATGCAGAATAGAAAGGATGCAAGATATGTAAATGAGTAGAAAGTAAATTGAAAAGAATAAAGTTCCCCAAAAGTTGCTAATCAGCTGTTGTGTTTCTTTCATGCCCGGACATGATTTTACTTTATATTTGCAATTCAAACATTAAGATGTCATTATTTCTCGAAAAGCAATCACACGAATGGGGGTTTTCGGATTTGCGTATGGAAACTGGTTCAATTATTAATAAGTTTCGTTATCTAAAGGCAAAACAAACTTGCTTCTTTACCCTTCTTTTAACCTAAAATTGATACTTTAATTTCCATTTTGCAAATAATGTCACTTCCTCACGTCTGTCCTTTTTCGTAAGTCTATCAATTTACCATATTCTAACTTTCATGTGATTATCCGATGTTGCAACTTCAGCAGGATTACTATATTGTATAAGTCAGTTTTTGGAGTCGGGAGGTCTCACTAGGAGCAACCACTCTACCCCTTGGATTAGAGGAAAAGTTTTACCAGTAACCCTGCTATTAGCCTATGAGTCAGATTTTACAGGGTATGTTTATTTGTTTGTTTATCTATATATTAGAACTTCAAATAGAAAATGCACATTCAAAAAACATTTTCTAGTTTCTACAGCCTGTTCTATTATATAAGTTCATTCTATTACTCTCATTACTTAATATTACACAATTACTTCCAAAACCCACATCCATTCACCCCTTATATATCTACTGTAATACCAAAAGGCTATATCATTAATGCACATACCTGTGTGAGGCCTTTCAGCACTGAACCAATATTTGGAATTGCAAACCAGTACATGTCAGGATCAATAAGCTGGCGAGTCTGTAAATAGTAGGTACATCAAAATTCAAAGTTCAAATATATCAAATTTTTACCCAAATTAGACATGCTGGATAGCACCAATATACAAAATAAAACTGATATTACGCATATCCAAAAAGAAAGACCACATATGATTTTTTGGAATAAATTTTGATTTTACAATCACCAAAGGTTTTCTTCTAACATTGTGGAATCATGATGCTATAATAAGTAACATAATGTTATATTTTATGTCAAAAAAAACTACAGCAGCAGCAATACGTCATAATGAAAGTAAGCACTTACCAAGAGACCAGCATTTATTAAAAGAGATATGTCTTCATCTTTCACCTTCCCTCCTATTGATAATAGTGAACACTACAATGCAGCACAACTAACTATAGTCAAGAATAACAATCATCATCCGATATTTACTTAAAGATAGTTTAAATAATCATTAATAAAGTGAACTACCTAAACGAAATTATGGTATGTAAATATGTTTTTTTCACACTGTTCATTATATTTATAGAATTACTGGATTGTGAACTTGATTTTATACATGTAATAATCAATCATTTTTGATAACTCACTAGTTCTTGATGTCCAATACAAGGTTCAAGTTTGCTATGGATGACATGAACTTCAAACCACTCAAAAACTTGAAGAACACCTTGCTTCTTCATTTCCATGCTTTTCACAGCTCGTTTCATCTATGATCAAAGTAAAATTCCATTATGTATGTAATGAGAATGAAATGTAGAACTTCTAAAATGTTGATTTATGAGCCTTATTAGCAAAAAAATAAAGACAAAGTTCTATCCACCAAAGGGTCATATCATAATTCCAATTTTACCTCAACGGGTTGCAGACAAACACTATATGAATTATAAATTTTAATAAATAAATAAATAATGTATGATTGAACTCCACCAAATGTCATAACTTACTACCTGGTTCAAATAATCTTCCATAAACATTAGAGCATGGTCATCCTGTCCGGTATTTAATTTGAAAACGCGCAAAACTTTCTCCCTCCTCAATGACTGTTTTTTATGCAGAAATTAGAGCACAAATATAATCCAAACAAGGCATGGTAATCCCATGAACCAAAACAGAACATACGATAGACAACAGATTCCTTCGAATGATAATGTAAACACATGTTATCCATAGCACATTTGACATGAGATTACTCTAAGAATAACATACTTTAATCCTCATTATAAACCATCATTAATTAAAAAAAACATATATATGCTTATATCAAAATAGACAACAAACCTCTAATTCTCTATCAACTTGTGTCCTATCCTTCACACTACTGTACAACTGAGATTGTAATATGAACGGCTCAACAGTAACCTGCAAAAGTCAAACACAAAGTCAAAATCAACTAAATTAGGATGACAAAGGTCATTTTATAGCAAAGCTAATCAAAAGCATACTTTATCAATACGAGGAAATTGAGCGCGCATCATGCGAAGAGCAATCATAGTATCACTGAATACGAGATTATCCTCTACATCATCGACATAACACATCTATGATCAGAAACCAATCAATACACACATAAACCACCGTAAATAACCAAATTAACGAAAACTTGATCTGAGAGAAAGGGGAAATTAACCTAATGGAGGAAATTGATCGGATTCATGAGATTCAGGTGCAGAATCCGATTCATCTCTTCTTCTCTTCCGTGATGTTGACGAATTGTTAGTTGTTTCCATCGATTGCAGAATTTCGCTCTTTCGATAGGGTTTTTTGAAAGTTGATTTGTGCTTGACTTTCAACGTTCTCCGGCGATGTTAAGACTTCAGAAGCAATAGTTGTTGGAATTCCGGCCACCGTTCACCTTCGTCAAAACAAAAGCTAAAGAAGCAATTGCGAGCTTTAGGTATTTGAGAACAACTATCAAGTCAAAAATATGTATTTTTTATCTACAGTTTTATTTACAGAATAACCTTTTTTATAAATTTACAGTTTTATCTATAACCCGTAGAGCATTCACAGTAGTTTTTTTATTTTTATGTGAGTGTGTGTTTTATATTTTGAGTGATAGTTGTTAGTGGTTGGGAGTGAAGGAGTGAGAGTATTTATGGGGATTGTATTGTGATTCCCCATATTTGGGGAAACACGGTACAACCCCCATAAATTTTTAATATTTTTAAAAGTTGTTTTGAGTGTAGTAGAAAAAAAATATAATAAAAAAAATATTAAAAAGTATTATTTAATTGAAAAAGATAGTAGAAAGTAGTATTTTTAATGTAAATATTGGGATGGGTTAGGGAATCTAGTGTGAATGCTCTAAGACAGTAATTCGTTGTATTTTAAAAACATATTCAAAAAATTAAAAAATAAAAATAAAAGAAATTGAGCAATAGGCCCATCCCCTTGGACTTGAACCCAGGTGGGCTGTGTGTGTACGGGGGCGATTTAGTATTGGAGCAAAACTTTTTTTTTTTTGATTAAATTTGTGTAACCAAATTCTTATACACATGTAAATTTTAAAAATCCAAAAAAAAAAAAAAACAAAAAGCTCCCGGTCCAATCGTGATCACGTCGTCCTACTATTCATCAATGTTTTAGAATCATATTAAACTAGTTTTTATCCCTGTCGCCGCGTTGCGGCGGGATTTTTTTTTATTTAAAATTTGTCATAGATGTTAAGGGTCCGAGGTGTTATCTATGGAGAGCTGGTCATGTTATAAAGAACTTTTGTGTTGAAATCGTGACAGGGTGATTTTCATTAGCTGCTACTTCAATATATCATTTTTTGAATTAAAAAAAATACTTTTTGCATCATCAGGAAACTTATTTTAAAAACATGCAACACTACCCCCTCTAGCAGGTCACTATGAACATTATACAAATAAAAAGAGAAATAGCAACGTAACACAATTGAGGATTTAGGGACAATATCTTATGATAAAAACCTAAAAAAAATGGCTTCTAATGTTAATTTCAAGTGAAATTACATGCAGTTGTACGAATATCTAGCTATATATTTGCAAACAAAATCTGATTTGAATCTACAAAATTACCTGTAATTGCAAAGAACATGAAAGAAAGTTTCTACCAATCTCTATTTCCCCCTCAGCAAGAATGCTAACGGAAGCTTGAGTCTAGTTTAGCAAAACCTTACCATGAAATCATTGGCGGAGAGAGTCCACATGGGGTTGCATAATATATCATTGTTGCCTCCTTCAAAAACTACCACATTTATTTCTTCGCGACGGTCTCCAACTTGCCAATAGGCTCATTTGACAATAAATCAGCAGGATTCAGTTTCACCCTTCAGATATCAATTTACTTGAAAACATCCAAATATTGATTAGAATAAACATGCTGAAGTGAGAGAAACAAAAGTAACATTTACATCATCTACTTGCACATGTAAAATTAAACCTTTTAGTTGAGACTTTAATATTTTGATATGTTAAACTTCTTGGTTTATAAGTTTCTTTATATGTTTTAAAACTATACCTATTCAAGTTGTGTGAAATTTAGTCTATAGCTAATTTATTCCTAAAACAGACATGGAACTGGTTCAGATCAACATGTTATATGTACATATCGTGATGAGAATATGCTAACCAGGTCAAATAGGCGACCACTACCTTTTAAAATATTTAGTTTGATTCAAGTTTCATAACACATAGTAGGCAATAAAAAGACAACGAAGTCACTATACTATTTGCTGAACCTGATTCTACATCAAAAATCAAAACCCTTCGGGATTTCAGAAAATGAGATGCAATGTTTTGTTTTATTTGCCTATAAGCCTTTGCAGCATAAATAAATGGATGTTTATATGGTAGATGATGTGGGTATGCTTTATATGATCATGATGTGGGTAAGCCTCTTCTTTGGTTATATTTGTTTCTCAATGTCATAAAACCAAACCAATTATTATTCAACTGCCATATCTCACCGGCCATCCTTTTATTTATCGGATCAAGATTACATTCACACCCTCATTGCAGAAATTTCATTTCAAGGCATGACTATATAAAGATGATACCTTAAATATTGATTAGGTACATGAGCACTGTGACCATAGATCCCTACAAAAACAAAAGATAACTTTCAAACAACAGAAACCATGAAACACAGCTAAATAGTTTAATTTTTGAGTTCATATCACCATAGATATGGCCTTACCATGAAGCCTAGTATATTTCCACCAAATGCACCAATAATTTGATGTGTTTTTTCTTCACTTTAGGTTTTGTAGACGAATGGCATGCGCTATGATCCCTTAGTATCAAGCTACATCCCCCTTATTGGCAACAAGAGGTTTGTTGATAAGTTTATGGGTTTTAGCTTGTGTTTATTTTGAAAGTCATTCAACCATATCATATCTTAAACATATAAGCAAAAAAAAGTACATTCAGATTAAAATACAAAACTAAAAGGTCAAAGTCAAATGTAGGGAGAGAAGTGTGAAACATGTTTGGCAACAATGTCTTGGGGATCCTTTGGTTTTGGGATTGATAACAGAACAGTTTTGGTTTGGGGTTGGGTTTCGGTTGTTATTTAGGATTCATTGAAATGAAAAAGAGTTAACATTTTATAATTTACATGTGACAAATGAAAAAAAAAAGGCTCTTTCTTTAATTTTTATTGCCAAACAGAGTTGATGTTTATTGTATTATACTTGCCAAAGTTTTGTAGTAAACTTCAATTTAGAAGGCACAAAGGAATACCCACCTGCAAACATAAGCAACTAAACATTTGTATAATTACTAGTGGACTTAAAATGAAAATAGGCAGCAACAATATTCTATACTGAACGTTAGTGTAACTCTTGTAGCTAAATCTGGTACAAAGTCTAAAACTGAAAAAAAAAGTCCTAAAAAGTGAGTTCCGATTAGATATGAAAATGAGTTTGAGATTAGGGTTCATAGAAGTGATTTATACCTTACGCGTTCTCCTTCGTGATGGTGAATACTCTGAAGAATCTAATGAAGAAAATCATTAAACACCGCCATGCCCTTCATCATAATCAATGGACCGAAAACCTAATTTCAAATCATCAAATGTCCAGTTGATAAAAGAAATATAGTTTGCTAAGAGGATGCAACTCAAAAGACAATTCTGGCCGGTTATTATCAGTTTATTATAGCTATATTTCTTTTATTCATAACATTGAAAGTGTAAAAGAACCATCAACCTTTCCTCAACTGAGATCAAAGCTTCTTATACACGAAGCACATATTACCTAGCAAGATGAACAAACACAACCCACCGTCTCAGCCATGAAAGCCCTAAAAATTCCTGAAAATCAGCGCGGAACAGTCAGCCAAATATGTTAGGAGCGTGCTTTCAAGTGCAATTTTTGATATTTAGTACGGAATCAAAGTTCCCGTCGAGACTCACATTGCGGTAGACAATCATAGAGATAGATGGTAGCAGATGCTTTTGAGGGGTAATAACAACCGAATGGGAGGGAACCTCACGGCAGAGAGGATATATATAAACCCAGTGGAACTCATACCATGAATCTTTAGTGCAATCAAATTAAGCGAAACTAATCGAAATTTAGACCTAAAATCTCATATCCTTTTTTAAGGCAAAAATTAAGCAAAACTAATCATAATTTAGACTTAATAATCTTTGATAGTCTGCAACAACAACTAAACTTGAAATAAACCAAACAAAATCAAACAAATTAAAAGGCTACACAAAAAGAAACTAATTAGGAAAGGATCATGGGTAGGAACTAAAACATGGGTTAAACCTATGGTAAGCAGAACTAAGATGCAGCTGCAATCCTTTAGCATCTTTAAATAACCTAAAACAAAAAATTTAAAATTCATAGTTATTGCTTGAACATTTGTGAGCCAAATTAAGAAAATAAAGGGAATATTGGAGGGGGAATAGAATTGGCTTGAAAGTTCACCCATGAAATCACATGGCGAGTGGTGGTCTTTGGCGTCGTCTCATATTGCAACTGTATTTGAATGCTCCAGTGGTGAAAACTGGTGGGGAAAATTTTCCATGGCCAAAACTCTAAAACCCTACAGCATAAACATACAAAGGAAGGTTAAATTAATAAGAAATCATGAGTAAAAACATAGATACATCACGAATTATTAAAGCAAAATCACCGGAAGAAAAATGTAGTATGCATGCAAATACGCTATATCATTGGTTCCCCTCACCTCCGAGGTAGAACTCCACATCAGTTACAATGAAATCATTGTCTGGCTGAACTTCAGGATGCAAAATCCCCGGTGTCTGCGCTGTCAGAGGTGGGTAAGAGACAAATTTTTGTCGGTGACACCGTAATCTGCCGTGGAGGCACCGAAGGTAAGCGATCGGCTCCTTATCTTTCTCTCTCTACAAAAAGATGGGTTAATGAGAGATAAAGAACTTTGTCACTGTCATCTGTTCACATAACACGTATGCTCAAAAGCTGACATTACAAGACACGTGGGGTCGAAGATAAAATACGAACTGAAAAATAAAAGATTTAAGCATTAAACAATTGTACATCATGTATTAGAAGTTGTACTTGAACACCTCAACCAATCACACGTCAACGTGATTGGTCATTCCATCACCTACTTGTCACCCTAACAAATGCAAAAACTACTTGTACGAATTGCATTAAAAGCTAGCCAGCTACTGTTCATCATCTTTCCTTTTTAATAGTATGTAATAATATAATTCTTACAAATATATTGTTTGATGCTAAGATGTGCATTTTAAACTTATTTGTTATTTTAAAATATTTTCTCACATTGAAAACAAAATAAAAGAGTGTTTTATTATTTTTTTTTTAAGTTGGATTTTAATAATCCAAACTATTAACTATTTCAACTTACAATTTGATCATTATAAACTTCAACTTTTGATTTTGTTATTATAACAGTCCTACACTAACTGTTTGTTAACTCCGTTAGTTTTTATGGTGTATCGAATGGCGTGACTTATGACGTGACGTATAACATAGTTATATTTAAAAATATAAATATTTTACTCAAATTTTTTTATAAAAGGTTATTTTATGATGTTAATCAACGTAACACATATGTCGTTAGTTGAGTAGGTTGGAGACAAAGAACGCAAAAAATTAAGTGATATATTTATATTTTTATTTTAATTATGTAACAAGTCATTTCACATGACATGTCACGAGCAATGTCACGTGACACATCATCAAAATCTAACAGAGTTAACGAGCAGTTAGACTGCATATGTTATTGGTAACGAAATCGAAAGTTACGATTAATATTGGTTCAAGAGAGTCATGAACCTAAAAATAGCAATTCATTTTATTTTCCAATAACATGCTCGAGTATGTGCAAGTTGAAAATATCATTACTGAATGGAAGAGGTGTCTGCAACCACCTGCATGCAAACAAGCACTAGTAGTGCTAACAAAAAGAAATATGATACATCAATATATAACTTTCAAGAGTAATAATTGTGAATCCACTCAATTCTTCTTGGCAGGTTTTTGGCTTGGCATCAATCCCAAACACTTCTTCAACAGAACTCTCTGCCTTGAGAACTTGTTGTCGGATAGTGGCGGAGCTTGAACATTCCCATATGAGGGGCGCTGGGGCGGGGGTGAAATTAAATTTTTTTAGGGGGGGGGAGGGGGCAAACTCGATATATATATATAAAAAATTATACTATCGGGCCACTATCAGACAAAAAATTTTACACTACCGGGCGAACTGATGTGAGACATCAGGTGAAAACCGAGCTGGAAGTTAAAAGGAAATTTTATCTGATGCTTACTACATAGAATCATATAATAATATGTGATGCAAAATACATAAAAGGTTGTAAGAAATTGGTAGTTAGAAGTGTCCTTTTGTAATTCAACTTGTGATAATCAGATAATCAAGCGTTTGGTTGTTTACAAATTTGTACATAAGATGACTAGAAAAAACATATCATACAAAACCAGACGTTGTCTGTAAGTATAGAGTAAAAGTCTCTCAAATTAGGTTGAACAAAGAGTAAATAGAATATTTTGTTTTACTAGTTGATTATCAGTTTACTTGCATCATTGCATCTGATGTGACATTCATTAAAAAAACAAATTATTTAACACAAATAACCAAAAGTACATCCAAACTCTACCATAATCATTATAAGTTAACTGATGTTGTCGTTGTTGATCTTAAAATCCGAACTTTAAAGTGGTCACTAATGTTGCTAACAAAATCCTTCCAAAAATGATATATTTAAGAATTAGAGAGTGTAAATCCAATTTGTTTAAACTTTGCAAGATGAAAAAACACAACGGAATTAAATTATGTTAGTAACATACCAGGATGAGCAGATAGTGTAGCGAGACCAAGTGGTGATTCCTTCTGCATGAAACTAGAAAATATGAATGCATTGATTAATTGCCTAAAGAGTCTACTTACATTAAAACATTGGTCGATAACTTATAATCAAAGGCTTCGCTAAGTATACACTATACTTAAAGTAGTAGGTTTAGTTATAATTTTGAAATAGAGATGCAGAAGATCTTCAAGGCCTTTAGGTGACGCTTCATGTACATTTGGGTCAAAGTTGGTTCAAAATTAAGGTCTGTAATGTGTTGTTATGTAAAAAACAAAGAATGAAGAGATTATGAATGATTTAGTTCATAAATTGGTTGAAATGTAAAAGATGAGTATGATACAACTTTTGATTGTACATCAAGCTTATTTGGTGCATATAGCAATGCCTAGCGTACATGAAGCTTTCACCACATGCCTTAGCTTTCAAAACCTAATGTAACACTCGACCCGAAACGGGGTTGTATGCATCGAAAAAGTCCACTTGGGTCCGGCAGTGTACTGGTATTTGCCCACACTAAACTCATACAGGTCGTCTATGAAGTTAACAAAAGCGAGAAGTTTTAGAACTTAACTACCAAAGTCGGCTTCAACAATGGGGACCTTCTAACTTCGGCTCTCATACCACTAATATTGTCTGCTTTGGCTACGAGAAACTCATGGAATTGCTTTTGGTTGACCAGGTTAAAACTTCCCAGGGATGTCACCCACCCCTAGATTGTTGCCACCTGAAAACATTTAACTATAAAGTTCTTCTCTCATCCATAACCTATGCGCCCAAAATATGCGCGTTGGCGGTATTATAGGCAAGACATTTCTCGTGAACCTAGCATCTCTCATGTCCATGGCTGATGTGAGAATTTCCTAGGGTGTTACAATCACCCCCAACCATTCGGACTCATCATCCTCGATAAAGTTTGCCCCATCACCATATTCATGGATATGAGATTTGCGTAAGATGACCCTCTAAACACTCACGGGACTCACCAACCTCGATAAGGTTTGCCCACCATCACGAATGGCACAAGAGTTGTTCTGATATAATTTGGAATAGTCGGTCCTCATACCACAAATATTATTCGTTTTGCCCACGAGCAGCTCATAGATTTTCTTTTGTTTGCACGGGTGAAAACTTCCCACGATGTTACCCATCCCTAAATTGTTGTCATCTGAGCACGCTTAATTGTGAAGCTCTCCTCTCATCCATAGTCAATGCGCCCAAAACGTGTTTATGATATTAGAGGCAGGACATTACTTATGAACTCAACATCTCTTCTGTCCACGATCAATGTGGGATTAGCCTAGGACATTACAAACTTTCACACCACCATTCGAACCAATATCACGTGTGGGCCCAAACGGCCCATCTTAGTGCATATGGCCCATTTCAAGTTAGGTATTACACCTAAACCTTTTGGAGCACCTCACATTTTTTTAAAACAACGCTAAGTATCTACATAATCAAAGGCACCGTCAGTCGATGATGTTTCATTACAAGAATGATGACTATGATAAACTCTTTTAACAAGTACTTTATATATGCATCATTCTACTTTTAAAAGCGCAAATTGATAAAACACAAATAAAGTATAAACATTCAAAGACTCCACAACACAAACTGATGATAAAAGATAAACAAAAATCAATCAAAAAGACACAAAGAAATGCAAACAAAATAATGATATTAGGTTACTGAAATGAGCCTTGTTGGTGTAAACTTTGTCAACATTTTCAATTATGTAAAACATAAATCACATAAATCACAAAGTTTAAGATCAATATTGCAAATAAAACTTTCAAACAACAACAAAAATTTGAAATAATTTAAACCATTTAGCTAAATAACAAAAGAGGAAAATGATAACTATGACGCTGGCCGGAGTATGATGGCGCCCGTTGGGAAATATGACTTCCGATGTGGCAGCGTGATACTACTCTAGGGTATCTCCCGGGTTAGGGTTTATGTATTTATAATTTGATATTTTTGAAAAGTAAAAACTGCGTAAATGCTCCCTGTGGTTTAATTAGATTGCGAGTTTGGTCCCCAAACTTTAAAAATTACAAAGTTAGTCTGAACTTTTATGTAGTCATTACAAGTTTGGTCTTCAAATTTTAAAAATTACAAAGTTAGTCCAAACTTTTATGTGGGTGTTGCACTTTTGGTACTTAAACTTAACTATAAATATTAGTCAAAATTTTATAAGATGAATAAAAACAAATAAATGTAATGTTAGTGAGCAAAAATACAATGAGTATACAAAAATATAGACTAATTTTGTAATTTTTAAAGCTTGGGGAACAAAAATACAATTTGGTTTAACCACATGAGCCATTTATGCAATTTTCTCTTTTGAAAATGATGGTGTCGTTAGTGTCGAGTTGGCGGTTTGATGGTTTGTAAGGTGGCAAGTTGGATCGAATCATATTTTTATTTGCGTTAAAAATATTAACCTGTAACTTATACACACTTAAATTGTTATAACCTGAATACGACATGTTAAATGTGTTTATCTATACACGTCAAAGGGGTTGGTGGCTTGGTGGAAAACAATCAAGTTGTTAGTGTGTTAATCGGGTTGATCGACTCCAAACTGGTCATAATCAGGTTAGTGGACCGCCTTGTTTTATTAAACGCACTGACATGTCGACCCATTTAACAACGAGGGATTGATTGATTTTGAAGTCTAATGGAGAAGCAGTTGTTAGTAGGCGTTATCTGTCATGTTTTAAAAAACATGTTTTTGTAGGGATAATCTTGACCTGACGAACAAGAAAGTTATTGCAAAAGTTAAGGGTTGCATGAAGTTGTTGCAGTCAAAGAAACCAACCCTAGAAAGGTGTCTTATTGCTAAGGCGAAAAAAAAATTTGGGGCCCTATTCTATATTTAAGGCTTGATATTGACAACTAATATGATCATCAACTAACCAACTAATAATGTAATTGACTTGGCTATATTTTTGACCTCGTGAATATCTTGACCGTATCATGTTGGAAAACCATATGTGTTAAGAAATTTATTCGTAAATGTGCATATGTATGTATGTGTATTCATTGCATTTTACTAGGAATGATGGACGGGGATTGAAACATGTATGATTGTTATTCAAATGTGCATATTATGTATATGCTTAAATGCCATTACATTTGTTGTGAATTTCTCGTATCATTATGTATGTGTGATTATAGTTTACTAGCGTATTTATAGTTCATGTATTTGTGGTGTGATATTCATAAGTTGGAGGATTTTCATTATGTTGTTTACATTATGTGATTCGAGATGGTTGTTATATGTTTATCGTATAATATTTTTAAAAGATTATGGGATTAAACAATCTTGATAAGAGTTTGGTCCATATTTATATTCAACATAATTATATCATTGGATTTTTCATTGAATAACTTTAGGTTGTTATTATGTTAACATCATTTTAACTTTCCAAACAATCATATGATTAGGTATCCTTGGCATTGGTCTAGTCTATTTCCATGTTACACGTGTATAAAATGGTCTAACCATAAGTTTGTGTATATTATCATTATTTAGCTACGAGGATTCAAAGTCAAAGTGAGCATTACCTTTGCTTGATTATTTTTTTTAAAATTTCTATCTATCTTTATTTACTTATCTACTTAGTTTAAAAATACAAAAATACCAAATCATTTATATTTTTCAGCTAAAAATAATAAAGATTTACTATTAGTAGCTACTGTGTTCTTGGATCGATACTTGATTTTTGTCAAACCTATGTTACATATACGATAAGTACACTTATTTATTCTGTGTGTAGTTAGTGATAAAGTGAAAATTATTTCATAAATTTAAAATTTAACTATGTAAAATCAATCGTCAAAATTTATATATCAAAACATACATCATTCAATACGTGATATGGGCATGGCATTGACCGCTTTGAAAGAATCTATCATGCCTTTGTTTTTTCATATTACATTAAACTTATAATATTAGAAGGACAAGTTGTGAACATGTGATCATTTGTAAGTAACGATCACCACCTGTTCTTATTTTTAACATGATAAACAAATTTTCCATTTCATAATAATTAATGATTCATATAGGAACTAAAAAAATCTTTTTCTTTTTGATAATAATGATAATGAACCACGTATAGTACAAATGTTAATGTTGAGAATAAATGATCATGTTAAAAACATGTCGCATAATTAATATTTCTATCCCTTTTGTCAAAGCCAAAAAGGTGATCTTTGAGAGTTCTATGCGAAACCCCACCCCCCCCAATAGAGGATGACCATCCCATGTTTAATTACTAACATGTAGCTGAAATAAACAAAACATATTTGGGAATATATACACGTGAGTTTAGAGTACAAAGGTGATCACTAGAGTGAAATGTAGTTTATCGTGATAAATCATAAAAGCACATAACACATATATCTATATCCATACTATATATAAAATATCTTTTTAAGATAAAATGGTTATTTTATACAAATTTTACGACACCTAACATAACTTATAAAGCATGAGGTACAAATACTGTATGCAATAATTCTATTTTGCTCTCATTTAATAATTTTTTTTAATTAATACATTATTTAATTCATATTGTTAATAAATTATTTAATAATATAAGATTATTAACTTCACTATATTAAATATTATATTATTTATAATACTTTAAATTAACATTATAATTTATATTTTTATGACTAGATACTATTTAAATTATCTTAATTGAAAAGTAATATATTTTAATCTAAAGAGATAGTTATAACTTAATTGCACTAAAAGTGTGAGCGTGATTAAAGTGTTATCTTTACATATAGTAGCATACCGTTAATCATAATACAATATTCTACATTTGATAAGAGTTTTTATTGGAACACTTCTAACATATTCGTTTAAACTAATATCCACTACCTATCAAATATCATATGTTCGGTAGTTGTATCATGACGTTATAATAATGAATCGCTAAAGCATGTGTAAATATCCATGAGAATCCGAGTGCTAATATCATTAAACTCATCAAAACTAATATATCCATAAAAACTATCATAGCAACATTCTCTTATACGTTTAAAATCAAACCTCGACGAAACATGAGTCTAATCCTAATACATATAAAGATGACAAAAAATAATTTTACATAAATTTAAGACTTTGAGTAATTAAAAGTGTAAAACACATTGTACAATCTTTTAAAGTTAAACCAAAAGTTTTTTTAACCTTTTTTATTTGTTTTACATCGGTGGTTAGAGTCAATATTCCTAGAGCAAAACACTATAACACAAGAAGTATTATTACTTGAGAAAATTGAACCATGCATGCTCTTCATGTCTTTTTTTTTGGCTAAGTTGGGTAAACAGTGAGTATTTTTCTTAATGTAAACTTATTTTTTAATGCAAAAATTTGTAAAATATAACCGAGGCTTGAAGGTTGCTCGAAAAAAGTTCGGCTCGAGATTGACTCAGTTGTAAATGAGTTGAGCAAGTTTGGCTCACTTTTTAGACCCGTTGAGCCTAAGTTGGGTTGTGCTCAGCTTGTGTTTCTCGCTGCATCACGCGAACTCTCTACTAATATCATGATAAACCAAGTAAAATTAGAACGATTATAATGATAATGAACTTGCAATATGATGATATGATGTATTCTTTGATCATTATACTTAAATTTCTTGAATTATTCATGTGTAAAATAAATAATTAGATTCAACTAATGGGTTCTTTTACATTAAAAGTAGAACTCACATTGGTTGGGTATAAGTATATGGAGAAGAAAACTGTAATATTTTAGTGCAATCATTGCAAGTAAGTAGACTTAATCAATGTACCTTAGAGACTTAGAGTGCACATATTTACGTAAGTTGTATTAAACTTTGTACATAAGTTTGTAAGTATTAATCTTTGGTTGATGGCACCCTTATTTGATAAAGAATAATAAATATATTCAGTGGGAGAATCATGCGAAAGTACAAGTGAACGAAGTCTAGTAAGAATATACGTAAAAGTACAAGTGAATAAGTCTAGTTATTAAGTGTAAGTTTAATTAGCTTAATTCACTCAATCCAGTCATGGTACATTTTTTAATACATATAATTAGCTTAATCTCCCTCACGCAGGTCTCTCATGCAACATGGTCTCTCATTTTGCTTAATCTCCCTCACGCCGTGAAGTATTAATATGATTTCTAAATAATTAAAAAAAAACAATTGTTGATATCATTACGAAATTTTCCATAAATTAACACTTTATTTTGTTTGGTTAAACTGCATGAAAGACAAGACCATATACTTGCGTATAAATATGCATATTTGGATATTGACACATCAATTGTTGATGACCCACAACTGTAGAGGAGAGCGTCAAAAACCAAAAGAAGGGATACATCTTCGTGACGGGACCACCATCAAACCTTATTACTCCTTTAACGGTGAGACATGAACTTCCAGTACCAAAAAAACATACGCTTATCGTCCTATCTAGAGGAATTTAATAATTTTCATATAATGTATTTTGTTATACCATTAACAATAAAGCAAATCATTTACTTAGTATTTGTAAATTGCCATTTTACAACTAGAGGACGCTGATCGGCACATAATGCAGCTCCGCCAATTGACCATGGAACAAGTGTGGGTCTCGTAAAAAACATAGCCCAAACACGCGCCACCACTCCAAGACAACCCTATCTAGTTATTTTTTCATTTTTGTATATGATGTTTGTAAACATATATTACATTTAATTTTAATTATAATTAATTTATTTTTTTTTGGTTTATGGATTCCTTTTTTTTTTTTTTTTTTTGTTTACTTAAATCCATAAAAAGTTAAATTAAATTATTTTAAGAACAAAATAGTAATTTAAAATTTTATTTAAAAAAATATAACCCCTCAAAAATTCCATAAGTAACCAGATGTTGTAAAAAAAAATATAATCACTTGGTAAGTCCATCTCTAAGGTATCCATTGGTAATCTAATTTGTACCCCTTGGTAACCCATTGGAGGTAAAACTACAAACGACCAAATTGTTTGTGATGCCTCACCGACGAATTCTTGTAGATAACCACAATCAATTATGGTTTTCTAATGGAATCATTTAATGGTGGCATTTTTTATCTCATAGAACGGCAACAACATACTATAAAAATATCATATTCAAACCTGGAAAGGTAGATAGTCATAAAATGGTCCATTTAGTTGAAAATGATGACATAATCAAACGAATAGGTCTAACTTCAAGAATTGTGTTGTTAACAGTTACATAATTATGAAGTAATCATATATTATCATAATAAACAAATGTAATAAAAATTAATAAATCACTACCAAAACCAACGTGGAGTGTTTGTCCATTAGCATCTCAACTTTTTCTGCATGTCTCAACCCTAAACTATGCCGGCCATTGCTACTCTCTAATTACCTCAATCTTTTATTAAACTAATGCTTCATTAACGACCATTTCTTTCTTATTATATCTTCCATTCTTTATATATATGTGTATATGCACTCTTAATTTGGTCTTCAACCCTATAATCCTTTCTTCAAACTCTTAATTCTTATAAGCAAAATGAGAGCAGGCTTTGAGGTGGGTCAAGGTGCTCTAGAGTTGATTCAGCCCCATGAACAATGGAACTACAACAATACTTTGGGTGGTTATGTGACTACAACTACAACTTCTTCTAGTTCTCCTAATGGTTTTAGTGCTAGCGGTGCGAAGCCGTTGGTGAACTTAGAGAGACCAAATGAGCTCTCAGAATGGGTTGAACATGTCACCAAGACACTCATCGAAGACTTGCCCGAGTCCACGGCCGAAGAGAGTTTCCAAACGGATGTAAACATGCCAACTTACACTGATATTTCACAGCGGATGGGTGAAACAAGACCGCGGAAGATGGCTAGGTCGGAGTGGTCTGATGAGGGTCAGTTTGGAGATAATCAAGGTAATAAAGGGTTGAGCTTGATCACGCTTTTATTTGAGTGTGCGGTAGCTATTTCGGTTGATAATTTGGGTGAGGCTCATAGGATGGTTCTTGAGTTAACCCAAATGGCTTCACCTTATACACCATCTTGTGGTGAGAGAGTTGTTGCTTACTTTGCAAAAGCTATGGCTAGTAGGATTGTGAACTCATGGCTAGGGGTGTGTTCACCTTTGACTAACTACAAGCTTATTCATGGTGCTTTTCAAGTCTTTAACAACATATCTCCATTTGTTAAATTTGCTCATTTCACCTCTAACCAAGCAATTCTCGAGGCTTTTCAGCGTCAAGACAGAGTCCACATACTAGACCTTGACATAATGCAAGGTTTGCAGTGGCCAGCATTGTTTCATATTCTAGCCACACGAATAGAGGGCCCACCTTATGTCAGAATGACTGGCCTTGGTACCTCTATGGAACTTCTAGTTGAGACAGGAAAACAACTTTCCAACTTCGCAAAACGTCTAGGAATGTCATTTGAGTTCCATCCCGTAGCAAAAAAGTTCGCGGATGTTGTAGATCTCTCTACCCTACAAATCCGAAGAGGGGACGCCATAGCGATACATTGGCTTCAACATTCGCTTTATGACGCCACAGGGACCGACTGGAAGACCATGCGCCTGCTCAAAGAACTCAACCCTCGAATCATCACTCTCGTCGAACAAGACATATCACATGGAGGTTTGTTTTTAGATCGGTTTGTGAGCTCTCTCCACTACTACTCAGCCATCTTCGACTCTCTCGGGGCCTTCCTCCCTAGCGATGACAACAACCGTCATCGAGTTGAGCATGCGTTGATCCATAGAGAGATCAACAACATGCTCGCGGTTGGAGGGCCCACGAGGAGTGGGGATGATAAGTTTAGGATTTGGAGAAGTGAACTAGGAAGAAATGGGTTCTTGCAAGTGCCAATGAGTAGTAACTCGCTAGCACAAGCTCAGTTGATTCTTAACATGTTTCCACCAACACATGGTTATAGTTTGATCCAAGAAGATGGGACACTTAGGTTAGGGTGGAAAGAGACTGCTTTGTACACTGCTTCTGCTTGGACTTGTCATGTTCAAGATAGGAAGTTTAATTGTGTTGAATATTAGTTTAATTGAACATTTGATTTGTTATGTAGTTTGATAGTATTTTTTTATTTTAATATGAAGTTAATCACGTTTTTCTGCCGGAAAATGTCCTCTCAAAATAAACGGCGACACACATATAATACGGCTGACTTTAATGTAGCGGCGACTGACCTTATAAAGAGAGTTGGTTGATCATATAATAGATGTGGCAAAAAAAATATTGAGGCGACCAACAATATACTAGAGGCAGATGATAATATCATAAAGGTAGGACAAAATTACAGAAAATGTCCTTTAAGTTTATATAAAGTTGCATGTTTCATCCTTTATCTTTAAAAAGTACGCTAAATATCCTTTATGTTAATATTTTGTAACAGATATCATCCTTTATACTAACCGTCGTTAACTTTTTCTGTTAAGTCAAGGGTAATTTGGTCTTTTTACCTCTAAATGACTATTAATATAAATTTTTCTAAACATAAAGGACGTTTTCTGCAACCTTTTTATTTCTTACTTAATTTATGTATTTTTAGAATAATACATATAAATATAATTTTTTATAACATAATATATATTATTTATTTAGTTTCATCCATGTATTATATATAAATATAAATTATATAAATAATTAAATAATACAAACGATGTTTAGAGTTAAATAAATTATATAACTTTATTTATATAGAATACGTCGATGAAAATAAATATATATTATATAAATAACTAAATATATAAATTATTTTCATGCACGTACAACTAACTAAATAGGTTCATCCATTTATAATTAATTAATTATTTTCAATCACGTATCATCTATATATATATTATATAAATAAATATATTATTTTTCTCATCCACGTATTTAAACTATATAGATTATATAAAAAATTAAATAATATAAAAATATAATTAATATAATTAATATTTATATATAATACGTGGATGAAAATAATAAATAATATATATTATGTTATAAAAAATCATATTTATATGTATTATTCTAAAAATACATAAATTAAGTAAGAAATAAAAAGATTGTAGAAAACATCCTTTATGTTTAGAAAAAATTACATTAATAGTCCTTTAGAGGTAAAAAGACCAAATTACCCTTGACTTAACAGAAAAAGTTAACGACAGTTAGTCTAAAGGACGATATCTGTTACAAAATGTTAACATAAAGGATGTTTAGAGTACTTTTTAAAGATAAATGATGAAAACTGTAATTTTATATAAACTTAAAAGACGTTTTCTGTAATTTTGTCTAAAGGTAGAGTGCCGTGAGGAAGACCATATGATAGAGGAAATCAAAAAAATTCAAATAAATAGGATCGGACAACAATATTATAAAGACAAACGAGCGTATAATAGAGATGTCGTTAACCACACTAAAGGGGGCATTTTATGGCTAAAGAGAGTGAAGGGGATAAAACAAAAAAGGTTGTGTTAAATAGACATTCTAAGATTTTTTACTTTAAGGAATACATAACAGGATTTTGTTATAAATGGTCAATTATTACATACCGTCATTAACTCCTACTCATTATATTGTTTTAATTTCACGTTATACAATTTTTCTAATCTAGTAAAATGATAACTAAAGGTGACATGCGATATCATCATATTCATTATCATCAAAAAAATTCTTTTTCTCTCTCCTATAAGATAATTACATTAATTAATTATAATATTTTTTAATTTTTTTAGATTAAAATAGTTTTTAATAAATTAAGAAAAAATATTTTTATTATTTTAATTCTAAAAAAACAAATTTTTTTAAAATATGATTTTTTTATAAAACATCAGACTTTTTTCTATAAAATACAAAATATTTTAAATTGGTGTATTTAAAAAGTAAAATTTTTATAAAAAAAAAATTAATTAAAACTGAGAGTTATAATAAAAAAATTTTAAAAATGATATTTTATTAAAATGTTTGCTTTGAAACAAAATCTTTAATTTTTTTAAAAAAACAACAAAAGTTTAAAAAATTAATATCATTGTTTTATTATTGATAATCCTTACTTACGTAATTTTGATTATATCATATCTCAAGACATCATTTTAAAATTTTTTATTTAATTTAATATTTTATTTATTTAACATGTTATTAAACGGGTTTATTAAATCTAATCGTATATACTTGTTTCACTTGAGAATTGTGAAAGGTAATGAAATAAACTTCTACTATCCTTCCTCTCGTTTACATTACGTGATTACTCCGATTTAAGGGGCTTACATCATGCATACAACATACTTGTCTATGATTTGCTTATTATATTAACTCACTATCACAAATATTAAATTTCTTTAAATTAAATTGGATCCTTACTTTTAGATTTTAATTAACTAAACATATATTTGTCGTGTTTAGTATCTAATAAATTAATTTTTCATGCTTATTAATTTATAGAATTTGTCATGCTTATTTTATTCAGCCAAACTTCGTTTAAAAAACGATAATATTGAATTATCGGATAAATAGTTTAAACCACCTGAGGTATTCATTTTGATAATCAGTTCCATAATATTAAGATTTGGGTCGTATAACCTAGTTGATACTCGATAGCATTGTAATTGACAAACCACACCGAAACAAGTTATATTTTATGCTCTATGTTTGTGGGAAAAAGAACTGATTATCGTTTAAGAAATTATCCGGTCCAAAACATATTAATTTTCTTTTATTTGATGAATTAAGATCGTTTTAATTACATTTGAATCACCAATTTATATTGATGTTTCCATTCGAGTTTCAAACGATCATGTTATAAACTTTCTTCGAAACAGTAGAAGTATTTAATCTTGATTAACCGAGGATTTGTTACCCCTATCTAAAAATATTAAAAATAAAAGAGTAAATTACAGAAAATGATTTTTATCTTTGTAATAAATTTCATTTTCAAGCTTTATTTTTACTAATTACACTAGACAACATTTATCTATATAATTTATTTCATCTTTGATCCTTTAATTTAACGGTCATTAATTAGTAAGTTAGGTTATATTGTTATCACATGAGGGTATATGTGTAAAAAAGCATATAAGCCGCATATTTCTAAAACGAATCGACGTATTAGTGAAATATGAAAAGTAATACGTTGAGACTGACGAGTAAAACCTCAAACAAATTCTATATATTATTATTCTTATTTTTCTTAAAGTTAATTCTATAAAATTTTGCTGTTTCATATTATTTGAACATCAATAATAAACCTAATGCATAGAAAATAGAATGCAAGCACCGTGAAGTTATTTAAGAAAATAATATTAATAAAACGTTGCAACTGATGAGTAAAACCGCAAACAAATTCTATATGTTTGTATCCTTATTTTTTTTAAAGCTAGTTCTATAAAAATTTATTGTTTCATATGATTTAAATATCAATAATAAACTTAATACATAGAAAATAAAATGCAAGCGACGTGAAGTTATTTTGGAAAATATGATCAGTAGAACGCTAATACTGACAAATAAAATCTCAAACAAATTTTATATGTTTTTATCATAATTTTTTTTGAAGTTAGTTATATAAAAATTTATTGTATTTGATTTAAGTTAATATATAGAAATTAAAATGTAAGTGAAGTTATTTAGATGCTTTTGTTAAAAATTTATTGTATATGATTTAAGTTAACATATAAAAATTTTATATGTTCTTATCATCACTTTTGTCTAAAATTTATTGTGTATGTTTTTATCATTACTTTTTTTAATGTTAGTTATATAAAAACTTAACTAACGACTGTTACCTAAAGGAACAAAGATGAAACAAATCATATACATAAAGGTTGTTTAGTGTAATAAGTAAAGATAAATGTTGAAAAGTGAATTTAATTATATATAATATACTCAAAATAAATATAAAAAAAATGAAATTTAGATGCCATCCATAAATATAATTAATAACCTAATGATAAAAAAATCTAAGGAATTTTGCTTGTCAAGAACCCGAAGACCTCCGAATATGCATATGCATATGAATATAAATGCAAAAAAAATTTTTATCACAATGATTCTTTTATTTTACAATGCAATACCAAATCTATTTAATCTTGAGCTCGGCATCTTTTAGGCTATAGGTAGTTAGGTACAATTATCTCCCTTGGATTGATGTTAAAATTCAATTAGCGTAGGAGACGCTGACTTGTGAAGAAACCTTATAGTCATGATCTTTATTCATCACCACCTCCATAAACACCCAGAAGAAAGAATGCTCATCATTAAGGACTCTCTTGACATGTGAAGAAAACTTAAAACTAAATATTATCACAAGAGGTTTGTCCTCCTTCTAACTTATTTATGAATTTTTCCTATCTATGATTGGCTGGTTGCAACATTCAAAATTGATTAGTGAGTATAACTCCACTCTTATCCACATTACCTTAAAACTAAAACCTATGCAGAAGATACACAACTGTTGGTAGGCTATAAAAACGTCTCTGTGTTCAACACATCTAACAAGGTGGTGTTGTAGTAATAATGAGAACTTAGTTTCATGATATACTCAAAGATCAATCTTGTCTTCTCGTCATAGTACAAAATAACCAGCTTATTAAAATTAGTACCTTGATAATGAATGCTAGATATTTATATGATTTTAAAAATTTTGATACAATCGATTAAGTAATTCAAGGTACAAGTTTGATAAAATCATTAAAGTTGCTTTTCAATGTTTACTTTTTATAATTTCATTGTGTAACAATTGAAATTTCAAACAATCAAAGATGAGATGAAGTTTTTGCCCATAAGGTTATCGCACAAGGGAGTTCTCGTGCGAATAACTGTTCTCGTGCGAGAACATGCTTGAATGGAGAAAGCCTATAAAAGGTAAGGGTGCCCCTTGTTCTCTACCTTTCACGTGAAAACAGTGACGGAACATTCTAGAGAGATAGAGGCGAAAACTGGAGAGAGAAAATGAAAAAAGAAGGTGATTGAGGTAAGAAAACTCACGTTTAAACTTTTTTTAATGCAAGAATAAGTGAAAGGATGATAATTTTATTACTTAAAGATTAGATTTGTGTGTTAAAACTCTCGGTTGGTGTTGTTTCTCTTTCAATCATCTTAAGGTGAGTTCTAAACCCCTTATTTTACATGTTTTCCATGATTTAGGGCTGATACGCATACCTTATTGATTGTTTACATAAAGTATGATAGTTTAGATGATATAGACTGTCTTTACACGTAAAAATGGTCCAAAAACCGATAACTTGGAGTTGAAGTTTCAACCAGATGCAATGTTTTCGCTGGGGCTGATGGGTTCTCACATAAGGCGGTTACTGTATGATAGTTCTCGCGCAAATCATAGTTCTTGCAAAGTAAAGTTCCCGCACGAATCATAGTTCTTGCATAGTAACGTTCTTGCGCGAATCATAGTTCTTGCATAGTAAAGTTCTCTCACGAATCATAGTTTTTGCATTGTAAGTTCTCGCATGTCACCATTGAATTCATGATTCTTTTAAAGTGTGTGCATGACTACTCTTTTGTATTATATGTAGTTATAAATAGTAAGAACATTGTTTGATAGCTAAAGAAAGAAAGAATGTTATAAGTAGCATTATTGTTAGTAAAGCTAAAAAGAAATGTTTAGTTGTAAACATAATTCACATGTGAGCTAGGAAAGAACTAGAATAATAATTCAAGAATAATAGCCCCGCTAAAGCACAATTATGAAACGTTAAAATATGATAAAGAAGTCTTGTAAGCATAGAGGTCTTGACGTATTTTAATACTCGACATAGGAGTCTTACGTAATGGCAAGTAACATTAGTCTTGCATGTGTTGCAAGCCAGACAGGAGTTTTACGTAATGGCAAACGACAATGAAGTTTTATGTTTTACAATGACTAAAGGAGTTTTGTACGAAGTACAAATTCATGATAAAGAAAAGATAAAGTAACAATAAATTAAAAGCTGAAGTATGGTTAAAGAATGAATATAGTAATAGCTAAAGAAGCCTTATCTTTACGTAAGCATAAATATAAAGTTGATAAAGTGTAAAGTATAGTATTTATATAAAGTATGATTAATGCTAAAGTTTAAAGCATCGCTAAAGCATAATAAAGAAAGTCGGTTAAAGATAAAGTTTAGTTAAAGTGTTTTGTTAAAGTAAATCTAGAGCTCACTCAGCGAAACTAACTTTTTTATACATATCAGTTTGACAGGTATATTATTTGAATAAGACGTGAGCTTGGCATAGATCTAGAAGCTACTTGGCCTATGATCAAGACTGGCATCCTGACATAGTTCTCCTACAAAATGGATGAATCTCAGCAACAAATGTGATACTCCTTTGGAAATTAAAGTGTGAATAAATTAATTTTCGACAAACATTACCTAGGGATTACCGATGAGATACTATAGCAACAAATCTTTCAAGCTCATACCCATACTTCTTTTGTGACTGATAATCGACGACTACATACTGAGAAATTACCACATGCCACTTAATCTCATATTACTAGCTGTTGCTATAAACCTATGCTGACTTACATTTTGGCTTGTAATTCGTAAGTTAGTTTCACTTTTATAAAAACAATTAATAAATATATTTTTCATTTCTCATAAACTAAAAATATATCATATCTTTATATAGATCTACCTTGTTGGAAACTAAATAAAAGTGGATAGGTTTTCTTCAAAATTTCTTAACTATTTCAAGTGATTCAACGAAGTAGAAAAGACCACTTCTTTTTTATATGCAAATAATAAATAAACAAGAAAGTAAATAGTTAAGAATAAGAGAAGACAATCAATTTATAGAAGTTCAAATAAGTGATAACTAACTCACTCTACATCCTCTCATAGATTTTCAATCAATAGTTTGCTCAACTAATCATGTTCCTAGAGATATTAGGGATCACCTATAAAGTCTCTATAATTAAATCAGATATTATTTTCTTCAAGACTCTTATGTAGTCATGGGGAAAAAAACCAGTTCAGCCGGAAAAACCGGAACCGGTTTCAAAGAAAAACCGGTTTGGCCTAAACCGGTCCCGAACCGCCGGTTTCTATACCGGTTTGGTACCCCCGACCTCAAAACCGGTTTATAAACCGGTTTAAAAGTTAAAAACCGGTTAAACCGGTAAGAAAAACCGGTTTCACCAAAAAAACCGGTTTCAAACCGGTCCGAATCGGTTTGACAGGTTCGAGTATTCGGTGAGCCAAACCGGTTTGTAACCCGAACCAGTTTGAAGAAAAACCGGTTTGACTCTACCACAAAAAACCCGGTTCGGTTTTGAACCCGAACCGGTTTGGCCGGAAAAACCGGTTTGAACACATCTACTCTTATGGAGTTTTTACCCAAAAAAGTATTGGTAAAGAAACTATTTACCAATATGGAGTTGATTAAAAAATATTTACCAAACTAGTATAACTTTATAAAATAAAAGACATTTTTACCCTTAATAATTAGAAAATGATAAGTAATTAAAAAAATCCAACATTTTTTCCAACCTCTTCCTCTGCTCGTCTTCTTCATACACATAAGAAAAACCTAATCTGCCTTTTAAAATAATTTAATCCATATACTCAAATCAATTTAAAAATCGACCAATTGTTGTGTGTGAAGGATGCACTCGTATGCGTTTTCTAACAATAAAAAAAAAATTAGTATCATGATGATTTGTGAAGTCTGAAGTAAATTAATGAGAGCATTTACATATATGTAGTGTGTGTCCATGGGGATTGTAGTGTTGTTGTGAGTAGAAAAAAAATAATAAAAAAAATATTAAAAAGTATTATTTAATTGAAAGAGATAGTAAAAAAATAATATTTTTAATGTAAATATGGGAATGGAGTTGGAAAAGCTAGTGTGAATGCTCCTCAAATGATCTATTGTAAAATAACTCATAAAGCAATATTAAAATTTTAATTCGTGTAAAAGGGAGGCAACAGTGAAATCATAAAAAATTGTAGAGTTAAGTACGGTTTTGCTCCTAGAGATTTGACAAAAAATAACAATTTTCCTCCAAAAGATTAAAAACATCAATTTACATCCAAAAGTTTTGTAACTTGTTTCAATTTCAGTCCAAAAGTTTCATCAATTGTTTTAACCTGATCCAATATATTGAAACTTTTGGATTGAAATTGAAATAACTTATGAAACTTTTGGAGGTAAATTGATGTTTTTAATATTTTAGAGTAAAATTATTATTTTTGTCAAACCTTAGAAAGCAAAATTAAAATTAACTCAAAATTGTAATTACTATATCTAACTCTCCGTTTTAATTCCTTAACGGCAAGAGTACTACATCCATAATGATGGGGAATCCACAATGAAAAGACCAATAAATTAAATAGGAATAAGAGGAAGATCAACAATGATTTGACTAATGAAATTTACTAAATGAAAATAAAGATCATCACGCGTAATAACAATAAGGTAAAGGTTCAACTTACAATTAATCAAGACTGAATTTTTTGACATCTCAAATAAGAAAAATTTACAAAGAAAGAAGATAATTAAGTTTCGTGTGAGGAGGATCTCTTAACCCTACTTGTGCCAAGAAAGATCCAGGGACTGCCGACTAATTGTTTCAAGAAGCTCCCGTCGATCTTGTTTATCATATCCGGTAACCTAGGAACCAAGGCCGTGTAGTTTGTTGCCAAGAAAAAAAAAACTCCAGCAGAGTAAAAACCATTCAAACGAGAGACAAGTCATTCAATACAATCACGTTCAAGAAAAGCTTAAATCAAACTTGTTGATCAAGATTAGTGACCATAAGTTTTTAATGTCATTAAAGGATCAAGTCAATCGGTTTTTTAAGTTGTTAAGAACATTCGTGGATTGAAGGAGAAGAATAGGTGATGCGCTTTCGGTTCAAACTATTAGACTATATTATTATAGGGTTTAGTATTAATTATTATTAGGGTTGAGCCCACGGGCCCGTTTAGGTTTTTAGGGTTTTACTGTAAACTCTATATAATGTAACCTAAGCTATCAATAATATTCAATCAAATCAACTCTTTTACCATCTTACATAGTATCAGAGTCTTAGGATTCTGAGTACACTCTTCTCCGCATCACCACCACAAAAATATACAAACTCTAAACGTCACCACCGAGTTCAAACCCTAGACAGGGCGGTGTGCCGCCATCGCCGCCGCCCTGTCCAACCTTTGTTTTTTTCTTTTGTTTCTTCTCTATTTTCTAGTTTTAATTGAATAAAGCTTCGTTATCGGTTGAACATTTAAACCTATTACTTATCTTCATTCTTTTGGTTTGTTCACATCCATTCTCTTGGTTTGTTTCTGGATTATGGCTTTGAACGTGCACCAGTCATTATATTTCCTTTTTTTCTTTCTTTTTCTTTCTATTTATCAGTGTTTTAGCCGCACCAAGGACCATGATTCACGCACACCAATCTCAAGCTACGGTTTGATTTGATTTTTTTTCTTTTTTTAGATCTACGGATCTTATCTCCTGATCTACGAATCCAAGAGACCGTCATTTGACCACGGTCACCGATCCTGTTTTATTTTCTTTTTTTATATCTACATATGTCATCTCTTGATCTACAGATCTAAGAGATTGCCGCTTGCTAGCCTCGAGACAACGCCAACGACTACGGTCGTTAGTTATCAGTTAAATTCTGGAAATCAAGAACCAAGGAACTATCAAGAGCACTATGAATAGCACAATCAACCAAGATTTGGATGATAACATCAAACACAATATTAATTTGTTGGCAAAAGTTTGGATATTCAAGTTGATCGAAGCATGTTTATCTTACTATTTTTAGTTTTATGTTATTTTATGTTTTCCAGTCATAGCGTACGCTTACTTACGCTACGACTGCGGGGTAGTATTAGAGTATATTATTATAGGGTTTAGTATTAATTATTATTAGGGTTTAGCCCACGGGCCCGTTTAGGTTTTTAGTGTTTTATTATAAACTCTATATAATGTAAACTAAGCTATCAATAATATTCAATCAAATCAACTCTTTTACAAAAAGTTGGTTGAGATCCAATATTCTAGCTCTCCCAAGAAATATTTGTTTCAATGATGATTCAAGAATTAAAGTTGAAGAGCGGCGAGTATTGTTCGGGATAAAGGACCTTGGTGGTAAAGTGAATATCAAGAAACTAAGCAGAACCAGAAAAACTTAGCTAATGATCAAATCCAAACTACTTGCAATAATTAAGTTCGGTGAGATGCGAGAACTAATTGGAGCTGAAGACCTCTCTTGTTCTAGTCGAGAATTAGGGGGTGATTGTTGGGAGATTAATTCTCATCTATCACAAGTTGGTGATAAGGATGATTTAAATAAAAGGATAATATATATCAAGTTTGAATAGAATCCTAATTAATAACATTATTTTGTTATTAAAAGATATAATATGTTATCCATAAATACCGAGTTATGGTAGATATTTGTAATCAAATTTTGAGTGATTTTCTAGGTTGCTAATAAAAATTTATGAATAGTTATTTCAATTGATTTTGTTTTATGTATCGATTTTAGACTTGAGTGTAAGAATAGGAACATCACATAAAAGAGACAAACATATTAATTAGCAGATTGAATCTTGGAATAATCACACGGCAGATTCTGGCGATGGAGCGGAGAGATTAATGAATGCTTTTTCAACTTTTTTTTTGCTTTTTATAAAATACATATATTTCACATTAGTTTGGTAAATATCTTTAAAACAATATTAGTTTGATAAATAAACTTTTAACAACACCCTTTTGAGGGAAAAAAAAAAAAAAGAACTCGAATCTTATGTTAATAAAGTGTGCTTTTACACTTCTTCACTAACTCGCTATATCAAAACAGTAAATCCCCCTCATTCTCAATACTAGGTGAAGACGGTGAACTCTCTCAACTTAAAAGGACAATATGTGATTTCTAGTGAAGAAAAAAATACCAGGAAAAGTGACGTTTACAATGGGAGGAGACAAGTCTTTTCCTTTTGTTTCTTGTTATTATTATTATATTATTATATTTTAATAAAATAATAAAATATCTACATTTAATAGTTATTTAAAAAAGGCTGCAAATAAGATTCATATAATTTTTAAATATTAAGACCCACTGTTATAAATCGACATCTATATGTAACATATGGCACTATACGCGGTGTAGAGTTCGAAAACATTAAAAACAAGAAAAATTCAGGTAAGCTTTCAGAGAGCTATACACCTCGTATAGTCTTACATGACCCATTACACGACACATATAGGTTTATAAGATGCGTATAGTAAATTTCGACATTAACTACGAGAAGAAATTCAGGGAGCTATCAGATGGGTTATGCGCCGCATATAAGATTATATCACCAATCTATACGACGTACATAAGACTATACAACACGTATAAAAATATAAGTATGTTAATTTATAATTAAGGCGTGTCTCAATAATCAAATCTTTTTTAAAAGATACTAAACAAACCCATAAAAAATAACCCACGACATATAATCAACTTTAAAAATTATAAATCTTTATATATGGAGACAAAAAGTTAAAAACAAAAGTTAAAAAAAGACGAAGGAAAAAGCAAAATATTGACGCCTGCTTTTCTTCTTCGTCAACATCCTCCTCACATATCCATCGTTCTTTTTTCACCTCTCTCTCACCCATTCTTCTTTTTCACGTTTCTTGAATCTTTACACACATACATTCATTTTATCCCCATAAAAAATTCTTTTTTTCATAATTCTGTTTCATACCCATCTCATTTCACTCATCAAATCACAAATCAATCGCATCGTTTTCAATAAAAAGCATCTCTTTTCCCCTCATTTGATTCTTCAACCATGAAAAAAGACAAAGAAATTGGGTGAGTCTTTGCGTTCTTGACCATTTGGCGTTGACGATGGTGTTGAATTTTGGCGGGTGTTGAAGAATTAGGGCTCGTAGGTTCATGATTATGGAGTGTTTGTGAATCAAGATTAGGGCTTGGTCTTGTTATCGATTTTGTAATTGGGAATTTTGAATTTTGAAGATTGTTGATTTGGATATATTGAAGAAATTGTCAATGGGGTTAGGTGTTTTGAGGCCCTTTGAGGTGTAATTAGGTGTTTATAGATCTGTGGTGGGATAAGGTAGTTGAAGGAGCAATTATGGATCACATTGTTGGTGGGAAGTTTAAGCTTGGAAGGAAAATTGGGAGTGGATCATTTGGGGAACTTTATTTAGGTATGTTATCTTATTTTTGGGAATTTGATTACATGAATCATATGTGAATTGTGTGTTTATGTTTGTTGATGATCTTTATGTTTGATGATATTGCAGGTGTCAATATTCATAGTGGTGAAGAAGTAGCTGTTAAACTGGTATGATTGATTTCCATTCTTGATGGTGGTTTTGGTCCCTTTTTTTAAAAATTTTTCTTTGATTAATCATGAATTATTATTGTGTTTTGTTTCAAACCCAACTTTTTCTGCCAAAAAAGCACTACAAATTGCATTTATGATGTCCTTGTTACAATTTGGTTAGTTTCCAATGAAAAAACCACTGAAAAAGTTGATTGGAAATAATAAAATATAAGTCACTAATAGTATAGTATTGGTCAGTAATTTCATTTATATTAAGGCATGGCACATTAGTATCTTGTAAGCTCATTTATTTTAGGATTTTTGTTGAAGAACATAGTGGTACTTTCCAATATTTCATGCAATTTTGGTGCTGTTCTTGGTTCTTTTATATTTATATGGATACTCATCTTGGCATCTTGTTGATGTACTCATGCCAACTGTCTTGATACTTGTTAGGACTAGAGGTCACAAATGGAGTAATAATTGTTCATATGAAAGTATGAAACTTTCTTCTTTTATTTTTATGGTTCACTTTTATGCCCGTGCGTCTTTATTTATCAGTGACTTAAAGTGTCCTCATTCTAATAAATTTTAAAGATATAATTATGCATGATTCACATATATCTGCAAAATGTTATAATTTTCGTTTACTAAAACTAAAAAGAAACAAACAGTGACCTTCATATCTCAAGAAATGGTTCTTGATGAACATGTTATAAGCACTTTCTCTATTATTGGTACTTTTAATCATCATGTCCATCTCCTCTGCCTGTGGGACTACCATTACACTTTTTTTTACCTTTTGGAATTATGCATCATGCACATAAACGTTCACCTTACAGGAATCCGTCAAGACGAGGCATCCTCAACTTCATTATGAATCAAAAATATATAGACTTCTCCAAGGAGGAAGTGAGTCCCCCCTCCCCTCTCTTGTTTTTACGTCTATCTCAATAGTTAGTTTTCTTATAGCTATTTCTTACATTCAGTCCTAGATTAATTCAACCTTAAATAGTTAGAGAATCAAGATCATAATCACGTTTTGCCAAATACTCAATAGTGATTAATAGAGGTGGCCAAAGGGTAGGCCAGGTAACATATTAAGACATATTTTGGTCAAGTGGGTAGGTTTCTAATTTGGGTTGAAAAGGGTTAGGTGGCCCCAAAACACTTTTTGCCTACTTTTATAGATTTCTATAAATACGAATAGGAAAACTATTTTTTTTCAATAATAACATAACTTTTTGAATTAACAGAGTATGGAGGTTGTATGCATTAACAGTACACATTAGGCGTCTTTCAACCAGTTTGACCTATTTCTATGTACCATTGTTACTTTAAATCCATCTGACCTTGTATGGACAAAACATAAATTAATCATTGATAAGTTAATGGATAGAAATTTCCACCTCTCGTTCTCAATTGATTATGATGACTTGAGCAAGAATAATGACGTTGGGCCATATCCGAAACGCCTTATGCATACGTATTAGGTTCATATAATTATATATTTGAGTCGAACCAATAAACTCTTGTCAATTAATCAAATCATTTTTTTAATTATCTTGTGACTGAAGCGGGAATACCAAACCTCAAGTGGTTTGGAGTGGATGGAGAGTACAATATCATGGTCATTGACCTTCTTGGACCAAGCCTTGAAGATCTTTTTAATTATTGCAATAGAAAGTTCTCATTGAAAACGGTCTTAATGCTCGCTGATCAGTTGGTAAGTGTTCATGGCCACAAATTTATAAAAGATTAAGAGTCATTTTCAAAACTTATAAATCCTTTTTTATGTTTATTACATCTTACAGTTAAACAGAGTTGAGTACATGCATGCTAGGAGCTTTCTCCACCGTGACTTGAAGCCTGACAATTTTCTTATGGGCCTTGGTCGCAAGGCTAATCAAGTAATTTCTGAAATTCTGATATTTTATTTCTAGTTTTGGTGCAAGGTAACGGTATTTTTGTTCTCATTTTATTCTTATGACAAGGTGTACGCGATTGATTTTGGACTTGCCAAAAAATATAGGGATCTTCAAACTCATAAACACATTCCGTATAGGTAACTTCTATTACCTCAAGGTTCTTTCTTTTGCATGACTCCCTTTCTTTTTACACAAAGATTGCATTTTATGACTTGGCATGTGGTAATAAAGAGGTGGTAAAAATGAGTGGGTCAGGACGGTTAGGTAACGGGTCTAAACAGTTAAGCTTTATAAAAACAAACTAAAATGGTCCATGTCAAGTTTGACCTTGCTACCACTCTTTTGTTCATTTTCTTTTTTGTTAAGGAATAATATGTATTAAATATGATTATAGAAACTGTTCTGTTATTATAAATAGCAATCTTTTTTGTCGTTGAATAAAGCGATTTAGGAGGTTTTAAGCATCTGATTACTCTGAAATTTTTTCGATTCGTGTGATCAGTTCAACCTGTTTTACTTTTTAGATAAGTTATATTTTACACACTTGACACATTGAAGATAAAATGTAACCCAGATCGACTCTTTTTAAGGCATATGAGTGGAAATTGCCACATCTGTAGCATATCTGTATTCGGTTGGTTGCACACTATGTCTGTGACTGCTTTTCATTAAAGTGTCAGTTGGGATATATTATTGTAAACGGGTCAAATGAGTACAAGTAAAAAGAAAAAGTTATCTAAAAAGTAAATAGTTCAAAGGTTTTATAAGTTGCCCAAAGTGTACACAAGTGTTTACATCCTTCTGAATTGTATTATAAGTTTGATTCATTTTTGATGATCATGTGTAACATATTAGTTATTATGAAACAAAGAGAATGGGCAAAAAAGTGTCACAATCAAGCATGCTCGTTTTGCCGTGTGTAGTTGATTTGGATGTTAACTGATATTGGTCCTATCACCCCTACTTTATGCGATCATTTTTAAAATAATTCTATTTGAATTAACTTGTGATTTCATTTGAATTTGTGTTAGGGAAAACAAGAATCTCACAGGCACAGCTCGCTATGCTAGTGTCAACACACACCTTGGAGTCGGTAAATAGTTTTACTTACAATATTTTAGTTATTGTTCTTATAAAAGCAGGTTCTCAACGCTCTGATACCATATTTAATATTTTATTTATTTGTTTTTGTGAAAGATCAGAACAAAGTAGGCGGGATGATCTTGAATCTCTTGGTTATGTCCTTATGTATTTTATAAGAGGAAGGTGAGCATATGAAATTGTTGTATTCTCGTCTTTTATATTTTATTCTTTTTCTCGTTCTCTAATTTCATGTGTGCACTGCGTTAGCCTTCCATGGCAGGGACTTAAAGCGGGAAACAAGAAGCAGAAATATGAAAGAATTAGTGAAAAGAAAGTGTTAACTCCCGTAGAGGTATTGCAAACGCATATATATTGTTTCAAGTATTAATAAATATGTTAAATACATATACTTATATGTACGCGTGAGTGCATTGGCGCACGCGTGGTTGTATGTATGTTTGTGTGCACACGTGTGTATGTGTCACGCCGCTTAAACTATTGACTGGAATATTTGTTTTTTTAAAAGTTACTGACTTTTTTGTAGGTGCTATGCAAATCATACCCGTCGGAGTTCATATCATACTTTCATTATTGTCGATCATTGAGATTTGAGGATAAACCCGACTATTCATACTTGAAGAGGCTTTTCCGCGACTTGTTTATTCGTGAAGGTGCTCCCTTTAGTGTTTATTTGTTTTTTCAATTATTTTTGCCTTAGTAATGACTTATTTACTCTCTATGTTCATATTTCAGGCTATCAATTTGATTATATATTTGATTGGACTGTATTGAAGTATCCTCAAGTAGGCGCCAGAGGACGGGTTCGTGCATATACACACACACACACATATATATATGCATGCATGCATACATACATACATACATATAGGGTTTTATTCTTATTTTGTATGCATTTATGTTGTTTTTGAAGATTGTATAATCATCTCTTGTGTGTTTTGCAGCCTATTAGTGGTACTGCAGGGTTAAATGCTGGAACAGCGGCCGAAAAGCATGGAAGAATTCCAGGTATTGCTTGTAACTATAGTTATAAATAATCGGTATATACATACGCATATACATGTATACATACGCCATGTGTTGTCAAAACAGGCGAACAAGATTCCCGTGCATTAGAAGCATTCCCGAGAAGAAGTCCGGGAACAGGTGCCCGTTATGACCATACGCGACACCGGACCTCAGAAGATTTGCCCTCGTCAAAGGATGTGGTAAGTTTATATATATTAGAGGTGACAGAATAGACGAGTCAGACCCAACCGGTCAAAAACATCTAGGGCTGTATTTTGGGCAAATAAGTCATCCCGTTTCCATTTAAGCTATTACTTTTTAGAGTTAAATTCAATTTTACTCTGTTTGAGAAACATAACCATTTTTCTCCAAAAGTTGAAAAACATCAATGTCAGTCTAAAAGTTTCATCATTAGTTTTAATTATAGAACTTCGTATTTTTGAAAAATTGAAATAACTGATGAAACTTTTGACAGCATTACCCACACCCACCCGTTCATAATTCATAAATAAACATATTAAAATGACTAATTATTTTCTCATTTGCAGCAAGCTGATTTGGAAAAAGTGCGATCATCTCGAAACGGGAGCACGTCAAGGTATGCAGGTGTGTCGGGAACCAGACCGGGCTCAATGGGTGAAGGTACAGAAGGCCCGTCAAGCCGGGGTGTCTCGAGCAGCGGGCCACGCACATCTACTAGTCATAGACCACAATCCGGCTCTGAGACCAAATCATCAGGGCTCGCTCGTGCCACAAGGGTTAGCCGCGAAGACCCGCTTAGAAGCTTCGAGTTCATCCAAATCCGAAAGTAAAGGAAAAAGCTTTGAGTTTATGTGTGTTTTTCGGCTTTATCTTGATTACTTTTTCAAGATTTCGGGTAGCCTGTGTGCTTATTGTGGTTATCAATACTCTTTGTAATATTAAATTTGAATACGATGGTGGTTAATTCTTTGATATTGTGTGTTCGGGAATGACGACTTGTGATTCATTATCATATCCTTCTGCTTAGTGTTTTGGCATCTAAACAGTCCACGTCATTAAAAAACTAATGATGTTAACTCTTAGTTAGTAAAAGATAGTTGAAAGAAAATAAGTTTAAAGTCGGGAGTGTCTGTAAATATTTCTTGAGCTGGGATTAATCCCACTCAAAAATTAAAAATTGGAATTATTAAAATCTAATAACGCTAATTATAAAAACGAATTAATTGTTTTTTTTTCATTTTTGTGATTTCAAAAAAATTGTCTTTTGAATTTAAAAGTTTAAATTATGTCATTTACATCAAAGGTTTCATTAAAATGACATTTGAGTCCATTTAATTACACATAATCAACACTGTTAACTTTTTTCCGTTAACTTTTATACATTAGGGGTATTTTAGTTAAAACAAGTACAAAATAAAAAACAGCATTAAGTGGGTGTTTGGGATTGCTTATTGAAAACTCCTTTTAACTTTTGAAAAGGAAAAAAGTTGAAAGGATGTGAAAATGTGTTTGGATGGAAATGAAGATGTGAGAAGGAGAAGGAGTTTTTGAGAAGTTAAAAATTCTAACTTCTCAAAATTCCTTTTGAGAAGTCAAAAGGAGGTGTAAATAAGCAATCCCAAACATACCCTAAATTAGGGGTTTTATGCATTCAGTTTATTTTGGTAATCACCATTCCGATTTGAATCCATTTATTACATAAAACAAAATATAAGGATAACCACTTAAAAGTAACATGATAACTAATGCAAAAGACATTAACAAGACAAAACAATTTAAAACTTCTATGGAATCAAATTGTAATTAAAATTACCAAAAAAAACCGAATGCATAAAACCTCTCACGTGAGGTTGTTTTTTTATTTTGTAATTGTTTTAACTAAAATATCTTTGATGTATGAATTTTAACGGAAAAAATTAGCGGTGTTAGTTGGTTGTAGTTAAATGTATACGAATGACAATTTTAATAAAATTTTGAATCCAAATAACAAAATTAAAACTTTTATTTATAAAACCACTAAGATGAAAAATACATTTACTCTATAAAAAACAATTATGTAATCATTTACCCTAATCTATACCCTCTCTAATTATGTGTGGAATGCATCACATACAAGGTCGTTGTACTTGACCGTTAGAACCCCTATTTGATCGTTTTTTGTGTTTTTTTAATCATTACCTCGCTTAAGTTAATATAAATATGTACCGGGTATTTTGGTTGAAGCACAATAATTTAAAATGTTATTTACTATAAAAAATCTAAAAACGCTAAATAGTTTCGTTTGTTTGAAACAAAAATATTAAATGATTTTATCAAATGCTCAATTATGTTACGGTTTAAAATTATTGAACCAACAACTGAAGCTTTTAAACAAATGTCATGTGATATCTTTAGCTCCAACAAAAAATATGTTCGATGCCAAAAATTTTGTATAGATGCGAATTGAAAATGTACGAACTTAGACGTACATGCAAGATGGAATTTTGACTTGTAACATGCTTGAAAAGACTATTGAGCAAATATATAGTCTTATGGCGTTTTATAATATTCATGTGAAAAGACTACATTGGGTTGAGTTATTATTGAGAAAATTAGTAAAATGCTTTATATTTTTAAAACCGCAACAACTTATTTATTACTAGTTCATTATCTCACGAGTCCTTTAGTACTTAACCAAATATATTTAATGACTTGAAAACTAAACGACTCTTCATTTTAAGGACCATCAAATTCTAATATGATAACACAAATAAAAGAAAAACTTATCATTTTAAAGAAATGCTGGTGGTTATTACTTGTTCCGTTGCGTTAAACCCTTTGCTTAAATATAGCGGGGGTTGAAACTTTATTGAAAAAAAATAATTTACGGTTTAGATTTTTTATATTACGACTCATCTTATAGTCAAACCATAAAATCTATATTTAACCAATAATTATCATTATGTTCAATGTTTATACAACAAAATATGGTATATCATCAAACATAATTATTTAAAAACATAATAATCTAATGTATGCTTCGTATAACACTTTACTAAATGAAAATACTAAACGACAACGGGGTAACACTCTGAGTAGCAAACTCGTGATCCGGCTTTGGTGCACAAGATTTTAAGTATTTTGATATTTTGGATCAGTGGAGAGGTGAGTAAAATCAATTTCCGATCTCATCCGCTATGGCTCGAGATTTACAAACCGTACAAGCTTTTACGGTAAGTTCAGAATCTGTTTTTTCAATTAGCAAGAGAGCTATATCTATATAAAATACAAGGCTCACTTCTCATGCGGTAGAGATGCTCATTCATCACTCTAAAAGCTGGAGCCCATTAAATAGATTGGGCTGGTCTTGTTAGTTAACACCCAAATACCTGGGCCAAAATCGTAACCACAAACAAAAGTGAGGCCCAACTAAAAACCCCAACTATTAAAAGCATCCCCCTCTCGAAAACCCTAATTTCACCATCTTCAATCGCCACAGTCTCAAGCCCCCATCGGCGCTCTGCAACTGTTCGCCTGAAAAAATGGTACATCGGAACCCTAATTTCAACTTTGTATACGTATGACTGTTTGTATGTAATTCTAATCTGAACAAATGTGCGTATAATTTGATATTTGTAGCCGTTCAAGAGGTACGTTGAGATCGGAAGAGTTGCCCTCGTTAACTACGGAAAGGATTATGGAAAGCTCGTAGTTATCGTCGATGTCATCGATCAAAACAGGGTATTTCTGTTGTTTTACAAAGATCTCGAGATTAGCTCAAATTACTACTTATGGTTTGATTATTCACAACTCTTATTCTGTTTATATGCGTGCTGTTAGACCAATGAAATGATTGATTAAGGAGATACAGAAAATGTTAACGAGTTTGCAGCTTATGAAACCTGATAGACTATATGCTATTTGGATTGAACTGGTAATAGTTGATATTAATCATGGTTTTGTGGTTTTTTACGTGAAAATAGTTAGATTTGGTGAAACAGACAAATAGTTTTAGTATTCATATCAAACAATTATCCATTCACCTAACAACTTATGTTTCTTTTTTCATTTCTGTACGCGGGTTCTTTAACTTCTTAAGAAGCTTGTAATATCTGCAGAATGTTGAATGTTGACAACCTTTTGATTGCTGTTTATGGGATGGTGCTAATAAACAATGAGTGACAAGTGCTTTTATTTCTGTGGATTCTATTTTAATGTGAACTTGATGAGTGATCCACCTACACATGATGTTTTTACTGCTATACTCTGAGTTACTCCACGTATTGCCTGATATATTAATATGATGTTTTTGTGATTTTTTTTCATTTTATGAATGCGTATGATTAAGAAGCAATCACAGCTCTTCTGAGTGAGGAATTCAAATATATTGTAAATGATGTAGGTTGTTCTGAAATTTTTACTTTTCAATTGGCAGGCTCTTGTTGATGCCCCTGACATGGTGAGAGGGCAAATGAACTTTAAGAGGCTAACACTTACAGACATCAAAATTGACATCAAAAGAGTTCCAAATAAGAAAACTCTTATTGCTGCTATGGAGGCTGCTGGTGTGCATCATATTATTGCAATGTTAATGGTTCATGCTATTTTTTTTTAATTTGTTTTATTAATCACTAAGTTTTTTTTACTGTCTGCAGACGTCAAAAACAAATGGGAAAAGAGTTCATGGGGAAGAAAACTCATTGTTCAAAAGAAGAGAGCATCACTAAATGATTTCGACAGGTTTAAGATTATGTTGGCAAAGATTAAGGTCAGCATTAATCTTTTCTTTTTCTACAAGAACCTAGCTTTTTTTATTTAGTATTATGATTATTATCCCTTTGTTGGAAGGCAATCAGTTGAGGTGGTAAATCAAATTCTTCACATAAGTTGGGTACTGGGTCAAACACTCAAATGGGTGCTTTCGTATCTTCGGTAGTTGGGTTGTAACAAATCAGGCTGGGTTGTAACAGATTAGGCGTATGATATGTTGACCTGCAACCACACTTTCTCATTTTGAAGATGTATAAGAAGACTAAATATTACAATAATAATCTATTTTTTAAAATAAAAATGCTATATTGAAGGTTTCCTTTTGTTGATTTCTAAAATGTTAGATCTTTTTACCTTTTTGATTTTTCTTCTTTTGTTCTTAACTTTTTTGTTTTTAACCATTTGATCTATTATTGGATACAAGAAATGACCTAGATTCGACCCATTCATGTTTCCATCATCTTACAATGTTAGTAATAAAACCTTACAAAATAATCTATCACTAATAAAACATCAAGCTTTTACTTTGGTGTCAAGAATGTTCTGCTGTAAAAGTTTTAATGCTATTTTATTTTTTGTTTTACTGTTTTATACATGTTTCTACTATCGGTAACTTATGCGTACTTGTTTTTTGATCTTGCAGAAGGCGGGTGTTGTTAGGCAAGAGCTGGCGAAGCTAAAGAAGGAGACTGCTTAATTTGTATGAATGTCAAGATTTTGTTGCATTTTATTTGAATTACTGTTGAGTAGACCATTGTTGGTTCTTAGTAGTTTATGTTTGACCTTTCGAAAGTTCTTAAAAGGGATGTTAGAACCTGGTTTTATTCAATTTTGAACTACCATGTTTGTTGGCTTTATTTTGTGTTTTCAACGTTTCACTTTTCACCTCCAAAGGCTTGTGTAAGCCTTAGTTTGGTTTTAGTAGTTCATAAAGTAAACCAAAAAAAAAAAGAGAATTACGGGAAAGTGGGAACCGGCTCAAACAAACTTTGAGTAAACTCATTTTAAAGGCGTTGGAACTGGTTGTTGAACCCTAAATATGGTTTAGCTTTTAGAGTTTATAGTTTAATTTTTTGGGTTTAGCACCAAGTAAATAAGTTGATTGAATTTTGTTTGAATTGGTTTCTTGTTTCTTTTTCACAAAGTTTTTCTAATAAACCTACCCTCAATATGAACACAGACTCATGATGCTAAAAATCAAGCTTTAGATTCTTTTGTTTTGTTATGGGTTGACCTTCTTTGTAAGTCGGGGAACATGCCTCTTGACTATTAGGGATTGAAAGTGGTATTAAATACGAACTGCTATAATAGTTGGTCGTCGGTCGTCGGTCATAGTCTTGTTTGAATCTAGTCTATGAAGGTGGAAAATGGGCTCTTTATCATTCGGGGGTAGAATAACACTCATTAAATCGATCCTAGATAGCTTTCCAACATGCTAGTTTTCTCTCTATAAAGCCGCGGATAATGTGATAAATTAATTGAAGCGTCGAGGATGAATTTTTTCTGGATCTTGTAAAGAAATAAATATATTGAGGAGTTAAGCTGAGTTTCAAGCGCTTATAAGGCTGCTTGTAAACTTTTAGAGTATCATCCTCTAAAGATAAGCGGGTCTGGAAGAAAAAGTCCATTGGGTTGTTTACGGTTAGATCAATAAAGAGCAGGCTTCATAACCACACCTCTGTCTCGTGAAAGTACGAGTGGAATAATTGGCATCCTTTGAAAATCAATGCTTTCGACCGGAGGGCTGAAAGAAATCGTCTACCAACTCTTATGGAGCTTCTCAAAAGTAGAGTTTCAACTCGCTTTAAGTATCGCAAGTTATATAAGGAGGTGGAGGAAACAATGGATCATATTTATATAATACTAATTATCAAGTTATTTATGCATCATGTATTGTACCTTATGTTTAATAGATTGTATCTCATTTTGTTTTTTTCTTTATTTTTTATTTTTAACCCTATAGTTTTCTTTTTTTTACATTTAATACCTTTTTTTATTTTTAACTTTGGTCTCATATGTTTTAATCTTTTACAAATTTTTTTGTTTTACGTCTTAGTGTAAAATTTTCGAGTTAACATACAGGCACATGCATATGTGTTTTAAAGTTTTTACATCTATTTTTTTTCTGTTTCGCGACCGCGTTCTGTAATACACATCGTTATAATTTATACACATTAACATGCCGCAATGAACATGCATAGTTTAAAGTTTTTACGTTTATTTTTTGTTCTATTTCTTTTGTTTTACGAGCTTTTTTGTGTTGGTGGCCACTAGCGACGGTGTGACATTTATGCTATTTGAGACGGTTTTACGCCCCACCGCAACGCGTGGGCTTAAATACTAGTTTTAACTAGTTGCTAAGTTGCTATGTAGCCACGATTATTTGGTGACAAATTAGCTTTTGGTGTCAAATTCCCCCCGATCTTTGTTTTTTTTTGATCCGAGACCTCTTGATCTACACAAGTATTGTAATCTCATAGGGATTAGAAGCAACCTGGTCTAGTCTATAATTCTAGTGGCTTCTTGGGCAATTTGAATATCACGGAATAATCTTATATTTTAAAAATATATGGTGGTTGTATTTGTAATTTTAAAAATCTGTAATTTTAAAATGTGCATAGATAAACCTAAAGCTTTAAAATTTACATAAACAGTGCTTAAAATGAAAATAATCAAAATGCTCTTACACTTAACAGAAAAAAGTTAACAGAGTTAGTGTTAGGGGCCAAAACAGTTAATAAACGAAACGTTAGGGGTTGATATGTTAAAAGATTCCTTTTTGGGCTAATAGGGTTAAATGGCTCTAACGCTCGGGGTCAAAATAGTAATTTACTCTATTAATTAATTAATAAAGTGGGTCCTACATATAATAATTAATATATAGAGAATATTAATTTAATTTATAACGAGAGGGTATTTTGGTCTTTTCATCACCACCTAACTAAGAAATTTAACAGAAATTAGATTAATTAACCAATCGTGTTACGATTTGACAAACTGTAGGACCAATGATTTAATTTCTCATAAGTTGGTACCAATATTACAATATGACCAAATCACAGAGACCAATCGTGTAATTAACTCTTTTTTATATTTGTTTTTCTAAATTATTTTCTTTTCTTTGTTACTCATTTCTTTAGCAAATTTGTCGTTTCGACTTGGTTTTTTCTAGTTTTGATTTTTTATATAAATTTTATCAGCGTTAAAAGTTCATTTCGATGTTGGTTTTTTTACGATTTCGATATTTTTTGACGTTTCAATGTTAATATTGAATGGATTTGTTTTTTATACAATGTTTTGACTTTCATTAACGCAAATTTACTATTTTACACGCTGCTGTTTTTTACTTTAGTCTACAACTTTATTTAAAAGCATGTCAAGTTTACACAACTACACGCGAGAACCGAGTCCTTTTTACAGCGCAACACATGAAGCAAGTCATAACACGTAGTGAATCAACATACTTATTTTTCTTAAAGTTTTGACGTCGATTTTTGTTATGGTTCAACGTCGCCATCACAATGCAACAGTCTTAATACTAGTTGTATCATTTCTCGTATTATTCATTCTATTTTAGGGTGATATATTTATTAAATGAAGATATTCAGTAGTAATGATCATAAATCACAATGAAATCAAAGCAACTATATCTTTTGATATTTGGCATAACTTTATTATGGACATTAACAAAATGAATTTGATTAGGAAATTAAATACTTATTTTAAAGATTGTTTTTTCCATCTAATTTATTAGTCTTTAATTGATATTGTTTAAATTAAACTAATTATTTTATTTTTAAAATGATTAGAACATTATGATTATTTTTATAGAGTAAATTAAACAAATGGTTCATGTGGTTTGGTTAAAATTTTGGATTTGATCCTTAAAGTTTTAAAATTACGAATATAGTCTCTAATGTTATAGTTATCTTTCATCAATAGTCCCTACTCTGTTACTTCAGTTAGTGATGTTAAATTTGTCAAAATAACTATTTTACTTATAGGGATCATCAATGTAATTATTTTTTTAAACCAATATGCGGGGTTTTTTAAACCTTTATAAAAATGTGTTCTTTATAAAAACTTTTAAAACTGGATTCTTTTTTAAAAACCTAAGAATTAGTTTAAGAAAAGATGTTTTAAAAAAGAAATGGTTTTAAAAAAATAACTTTAGTAAACCAACCAATTAAAAAAAGTTTAAATAATCAGATAGTTTTAGAATGACGTATAGAAAACGAACGGTTTAAAAACCGAACATTTAGAAAACATGTTTTAAAAAGGTTTTTATTTGTGTATTTAAAGCGTATTTTATTAAATAATAATCTTATTAATAAAGAAATTATAAAAATAATATAAAAATAAAAAAATTTGAAAAACAAAAATATAAAATTTTCTTTAATAAAAATAATGATATAGTTTAAAAGGTAAATTAAATAGTTGGCTAATACGAGTAAAATGCTAATTTTTACGACATTAAACATTACTAACTGTTAACTAACAGACATATGGACCATATATATGAAAAATAAAGAAATGTTAGGGACTATATTCAAACATTTTCAACTTTAAGGATCAAATCCAAAATTTCAACATAATCACATGGACCATCTATGTAATTTACTCTTTTTTATATCTTATCAACCATTATAATATATGGATTTTTAACTTAGTATATTATATTTTCAAAAAAAAATAGAAGAAAGATATCATGATAGTCTCTTCATGCCTTCCAAAAAAAATAACGATATTTTCATCATCGATTTTGCATGTATTCTGTAATATTCATTTGATTTCTTATCCCGAACAAGGTTCAAAGAGCGTAGTTTAGGTAGGTGTTAAATTCAATCTAGCTAGTAATAAATAATAATAATAATAACTGGTTTTTTGTTTTAGTTTAAAAGTTTTTAAACTCGAATTAATTTTGATTTCTATAATCGAATCGAATCAATTTTACACACTTCTCTTTCGGTACTTTATCACACGATTTCAGTGTCATAAAAGAATTCACTGTAATGTTTCAACTTTTAGTTTTTTCAAAGGTTTACGCCTCCGTTACAACGCACACGCGATAAATAAAAACTTATTTAACATTTACAAATGTGTGTGAACAGTAATTGTTCAGTATGTCTTTTGCCACATCACAAGACTCCAGTATTCATATATAATTTGTGTCTCACTTATAATGAGCCGTTTCCTAGCCTGTTGGTAATTATATAACTATATGCATTTCAAGGGTAAATAAAAATAATCATTGGTTGCCTTATTTTAATTAAATTATTATTATCATTTTTCATTTGCTTCAGGCTTAGAAGCAAAGACATTTTATTCTTCTCTCATTTTAACTTTATAAATTATAACATCCCTATTGTATTTACAATTACAACTGTAATTACATAAAAAGTTAGTTACGTAGGATAGGAATGCTATTTCCTTACATTTTAAAAAAAAAAGTGGTTTAAACCCTTCATGTATCATATTTGAGTGGCGTTTTGTAGTTTTTTATTTCTTTTAATTTTTTAAGCTTTTATTTCCATCTAATTTTCATTTAACTTTTTTGACTATTAGTTTTTTAAATCAAATTTAAAATTCAGATATCTTATTTTTCGGGTATTTCAGATTTGGATTTTTAAATTTTTAGATTGAATTTTCGGATTCACTCTTATTTTTTATTAAATCTCCCGTTTCATTGACATACAAATATAGTTTGCCCCTTCATGTGTTAGTAAACATATTCATGTAACTAATAAAGAATTTATAAAAACACTCATACTTATACACATATGCTATTTCAAATCTTATTTATTAATATTTTTTAAAACAAACATGAAAAAGTCGTTAATTTATATCAAAAAAGTAAATCACAATAACCTTTTTTAAAGGAGAATATTCCTGTATCTTATCGTATCTTGTAATACTCGAATTCACATATTTAAAACTATATATAGACTTGGTAGCATTTAATTTAATATCAAACATGTGACTTTTGGGCATCATTGTACAGAAATTAACAGATGGTATAACAAAACAAAACGCTTCTTCTTTCTTTTAGTCTCTAAGATAATGACATATCCCAAACATGTGACTCAAGCGAATTTGTTCACTAGCCACCTACCGCAAGATGTAATATTACATTAGTACATGTAGGGACCCATTGTTGCATGAAACAAATCAAACAATATTTAATCCCCTTTAATGTTGAAGGCATTTATATATACACCTTAAGTGATTGCTCTTAAGTGATTGCTACTAAGAGCATAAGCGAAAGAAAGAATTAACAATGGGGAAGCAAGAATGGGGTTTCAAAGAGAACCATGAAGTGCATGCCGCTGCGGCTTTCACCATCCGAAACATCCTCGAAGCCCTCACGGGAAACATTGACGAAAAGCGAAGTGGGAAACCGATGATTCATTTGGGACATGGTGATCCTTCTGTTTATCCTTGCTTTCGAACACCTACTTCGGTTGAAGATGCTCTAGTTGAATCTGTTCGATCTGCTAAGTTCAATTGTTATCCTAATGGTGCTGGAATTGTTCCTGCAAGAGGGTTAGTTTAAGTTTCTTTTTTTTTTTTTTTCAGACCTCGTCAATAGCTTGACTATTGATGAGATTTACTGGATATGGTTATGGTCTGCTTTATTTATTTATATTTTAAAAATTGTTGATTAATTAACTACAGGGCGATTGCTGAGCATCTGTCAAAAGATCTACCCTACAACATAACAAGTGATGATGTTTTCCTTACTGCCGGTGCAAACCATGCGATTGATGTCTTGCTAACGGTTCTTGGTCGCCCTGGTGCCAATATACTCTTTCCCAGACCAAACTATCCGGTGTATGAAGCCCGAGCAAGATTTAGTCAACTTGAGGTTCGTCATTTTGATCTTCTCCCCGACAAAGGTTGGGAAGTTGATCTTGACGCCGTGAAGTCATTGGCAGATAGTAAAACTGTGGCTATTGTTCTAATCAACCCTGGGAATCCTTGTGGAAATGTTTTCACATTTCAACATATAAAAAAGGTACGTGTAATTTATTGCTTTATAATTTTTGATCATCAGAAAATATGTAAGTGATGGTCTTAATTAGTAAGTGATGGTCTTAATTAGGAAGGGAAATATATATAAATATCTTATTTTTTGCTACCTTAATGAGCGTGCTCTGTCTTTGTCAATTGTACTTGTTGCAACATGGTAATTACCCAAAAAGAATGTCACGTCTAGATGTGCTAGCCATTCATGTGGAGTCAATGTAAGATATACTAGAGTCTGTTGCAGGTTGAAATAGCAGACTTTCCGTAAACCACCATAAAATCATTTCCAAACATGAAAACATCACACAAACTCTAACTCTCAACAAATCAAAAAAGTTCTTGATACGCAGTTTTAATTTCTAACATTAATTGTCTTCTTAATTATCACATCTTTTTTGTTATTGAATAATAAAAGATTGCAGAAATAGCAAGAGAACTTGGGATTCTTGTAATTGCAGACGAAGTTTATGGCCATCTAGTATATGGAGAGAAACCATTTACCCCCATGGGGGTGCTTGGAGATATAGCACCAGTTCTGACTCTTGGATCGCTATCAAAACGATGGATCATACCCGGTTGGCGTTTTGGTTGGATCGCGATAAACGATCCTAACAACATTCTTCAACAAACCGGGGTCGGTATCTTTCTCACCAACACTTCTTTTTGATTTCTCACATATAATTCCCATCCAACAGTATGTTTCTTTGTTGTCTTAACATTTCGTATTATATCATATCATATTATATCAGGTGGTTGGTTCCTTAAAGAGTTGTATCACAATATCTGCGGATCCTCCAACTGTTATTCAGGTATACGAACGTGATCGATCATACAATATATAATACTATGGTTTAGTAGATAAAATATTTTTATTGTTTTTTGAAACTTTTTTTTGAAAAAAAAAAGTGGCATTTCATTTTAAAAAAATGTCTTTGAAAATATTTCGTTCTAAAAAATTGGTTTTGAAAATATGCCATATTTTTATAAAAATTTCATTGTTTCAAAACTATGGTTTTTAGTTTTTTGGGTTTATAAATAATTTTTCGCATTTTAGAAAATATTGCTTTAAAAAAAATTTATTTTTAAAAAAACTGTTTTATAAAAGATGGTTTTATATAAAACTTTTAATTATAAAAATATATAGTAAATATTTTAATAAAAGTTCATTGTTTAGAAAAAGTTCAAAATTTTAAAAAAAATTTGGAAAAAAAAGTATTTTTAATCAAAATACTTAGTTTTCATTTAGTGAAAAATATGTATTTTCTTTTAAATTTGATTTTAGAAAAATTTTGATATTTAAATAAGAGAGAGAGAGATAGAAAGATAGAAAATCTTAGAAATTAGTTATTTTTGTTTTTTAAAAATAAATACATTATTTATGTGGAAAAATAAATAAAAGAATGAACATGATGTTGACATGTATCCATTTGTATTATTGATTATTATAATTAAGATGATTATATGAATGTGTACATGACATTGATCCATACATAAGGGGGCGATTCCTCAAGTCATCAAGAACACACCCAAATCTTTCTTCATGAATGTCAACAAGTTACTTAAGGAGGGAGCAGATCTCTTTTACGAGAAAGTTAAGGAAATGCCCTTTGTTACATGCCCACATAAACCCGAGGGATCGATGTTCGCTATGGTAATTATCGATTCGCTACTAGAAAAATGAGCTTACTACAACATATTAGTAGCAACCTTTTGAAAAAATTGCATTTGTTAACAAAAAAGAATTTCATTGTCCAATAAAAAAGTTGTTTTAAATTTAATTCAACTTCAGCTCATATGACATTTGGTAAAAATGTTGTTAGGCTAATGCTACTTTATTAAGGTATAATATAATATATTATAAGAGTTGTATTAGCTTTATTTTATTGCAGTTATTTTCTATGAAGTAATTAAATTAAAATAAGTGATGAGAACTCATGTTGATTTGCTTAATTACTTGTACGTACAGGTGAAGCTAAACATAGCGGCTTTGGAAGATATAGTTGATGATAGTGATTTCTGTATGAAGTTGGCTAAAGAGGAATGCATGATCCTTTTCCCAGGTGGCGCGCTTGGTCTGAAGAACTGGGTTCGGGTGAGTATCGCGATTGAGCCAAAACTGCTTGAAGATGCAACCGCGAGGATGAAAGCTTTTATCGTGAATCATGCAAAACATAACATTAATTAGGTAGTACAATTCAATATGCATGTGACAATAGAAAACGTACCGGTGGGTTCATTTAAATAATTATCTAGGCATGGTTATAGTTATGGTGTTTCTGATGATTTTTACCCTCACAAACGGTGAAAGTTTAACATTATGTGTGGAAAATTTTCTTTCGAAATGATTTTGAGGTAGATTTTGGTTTCTATTACTGATGGCTAAACTTCTTTTATTCTATCAATTTACCTTTGGTTTATTGGAAAAAAAAAGACTTTATCAAGGACTAAATCAGTTTAAACACGAACAATAGGAAGGGAATAAAAAGATTAGAGTAAATTACGCATTTTGGTATTTTAATACGTATCTACTTGTAACTTTCATATTTAATCTTCATTAATTATACGAATGATCCTTAGGTAGCGTTTGGTACGCAGAAATGAGGGACGGAATGGAATGAACTATTAAAGGTGAATGGATAAAGACATGTTTGGTTGGTGAAGTTAATGAAATGAACCATTACATATTTGATTCCATTCTCTCAAATTCGTTCCATCCATCCTCTTCTTTTTTTTCATTCCATCACTTCTTTCATCATTAGTCACCAACACCACCCACTCACCCACCGCCTTCGACCACCACCGCCGCCAACGCCAACCACCGGCCACCACCGCCGCCGGAAACCACCACCGGCCACCACCATCGGCCGGCCACCGCCAACGCCGAAAACCACCACCGGCCACCACCGCCGCCTGAAACCACCACCGGCCACCACCATCGCCGGCCGCCACCACCGCCGCCGGAAACCACCATCGCCGGAAACCACCGCCGGCCACCACCATCGGCCGGCCACCGCCAACGCCGAAAACCACCACCGGCCACCGCCAACGCCGAAAACCACCACCGGCCACCACCGCCGCCTGAAACCACCACCGGCCACCACCATCGCCGGCCGCCACCACCGCCGCCGGAAACCACCATCGCCGGAAACCACCGCCGCTGGAAACCACCGCCGGCCGCCACCACCACACGCCATCACCACCATAACTACTTTTATATTTCATTCATTCATTTTTTCATACCTAACAAACAACATAAAGTAATGATTCATTAATTAAGGTAACCAAACATTATAATGAAATGTAATGATTTATTTAATTCTATCATCCATTTCATTCCCTCATTTATTCCATTACTTCGTTTATTTCATTAACTTATACCAAACAGACCCTTAATGTTTAAAGTTTTACAGTCTTCATCATTTAGAGTTTGAATTTTATGTTAACATGGTAGAAGACTAAACCACCCGTACATTTAAAAGAAAAAAGAAATTATAAGGTGAATCTTTTACAAAAACAAGGCCTATGGCATATTAAAGGCAATTAAATGGGCAAAAAATCTGTCATTCAATGAAGACTTGCTCTTGTTAAATGGGTTCTTGGTAGTTTTCTATTGTATTCTCGATCTCGCTCAATGTTTGAAGCTCCAAAAGAAAGTTTAGACAAATTGGAACGCACTTGAATGATTTTTCTTTGAGGTGGAAATGGTAATGATACGAAAGTACATTGGGTAGCATGACATGTTATAGTTATATTCAAGAATCACCGTTCAAAAGAAAAGCTATATCCAAGAACCAAGACGGTCCAGGCGTGGGTAACTTAGTTAAGATTCCTCGGCTTAGCATTGCTTCTAAAATAGTGGCAAAGAGTGAAAAGAAGTAGAATACTTGTGGTTTCAAAAAGCAATTCATAATCTTAAAGTTCTGAACGCAAAATTTAAAAATGATCTTTTGTAAGAAGGTATACCAATAAGAAATCTTTTCAAGACAAATGTGAGGATTTTTGGAAATACGATTTTCTTTAGAAAGAGTAGGTAATGATATATGCATGAGTATGGCAATAATATCTCATATAATTTCACATGCTTTCACATAATATTTTTAATATGTAAATTGTAAAAATTCAATTAGTTAGGTTTTTAGAAGAGATGACTTTGATTTAATTTGTTTTCACAATGTTCTTAATTTAAGATCGGTTATATTTTCTATTATTCAATTTCACATATATCGTCTTTAATGGTAAATTGTTGTTGTTAGTACTATTATTACTAGCTGCTGCTGCTGCTCATATATATCGTCTTTAATGGTAAATTGTTGTTGTTAGTACTATTATTACTAGCTGCTGCAGCAGCAGCCACGACGACGACGATGACGTTATTATTATTATTATTATTATTGTTATTATTATTATTATTTTTAAAATAATGAAACTTAGTATATAATTCAAAAAAATAAAGTTGCATGATTAATTTATTCCATCAAAATATGTTTACAAATGAAAATTGGTTCGGGCCCGGTTACTATACAAAATTTAATTTTCGTGCAAAGCGCACGAAGTCACCAACGTGTGACATGTATTTTTTAGCGGAGGGGTAGTTTCGTCCGCGCTACAATTACGCATCAAAATTACATAATTACACAAGTTATATCTATTATTACACAAAGAAAAATTACCCAGTTATAAAAAATAATCACGCAAGTTATATTGATAATTACGCAAGTTATATGATAATTGCGCAAGTTATATGATAATTACGCAAGTTATGTTGATAATTATGCAATGAATAATCATGCAAGTTATACGCACAACCACATAAACGTTTTCTTTAAAAAAATATTGTTTCTTAAAAACAGTATAGCAATACTATACTCATATTAAAGAGGATAAAATGCTTGTTTTTATAGTGTATTTTAAAAAAAATAATGCCATATGAAAATGTTATATGTGTTTAAAAAAACGGGAAAACGTTAAAAAAAAAGTCAATAATTGTAGGCTATTACCAATTCTACCCCTGCAGGAACATTCCTTGCGTGATTATTCCATCTTAAATCTAAACCGTTGATCTATTAGATCGATGATCATTGTTGCTTCGTACCTTTCGCACGAAAACCCCCCTTTGTACCGTAAACTTTCCCTATAGAAGTAAAGTCAAATGCTCCCCAATCTAAATCTACGTATTAATCGAGAATTATACTCACATTGGGTTCTTAATCTCATTTATATAACTTAGCTAAAAATCATATTTATTTTTAATTTTTTTAAAACTATCTCTACTCAATTAAATCCTTATTCCTTTTTATAATGTTTTCTTCTTTCCAACCACAACCATTAAAAAAAACATGAGATGTGAGTATAAGGAATGATTAGTGAATTTTTAGATATCACTCACAATGGAGTCCCTTCCCTATCCTCTTCCCACATTCGAAAATTATGTGAAAAACTAAACTAAATCCTCATATTTGAGTTTCAATCTATCCCACATTTTTTAGTGGAAGAAAGAAAAATATAATATAAAGGTGCCACTAAATGGATTAGCACATTCTCAACTCATCCATCATCCCTATATTTTAACATAAAATCTTAAAATTCACTTCATCGACTTACATTTTTAAAAGAAGATAAACTCAACCTCACTATCGCTATTTATCCGCATATCTATTTTTATACTTTTTAGTAGATTTTTTTTATACTTTTTAGTAGATTTTAGTGGAAGGAAAAAAATAAAAAAGTGTTGTTTAATTGAATACAAATGAATATGAAGAATGAGATATATATGAGGTGTTGATTTATAATAGAGAGTGTTTAGATATTGGATTACTATAATGTATCTTGAGATAGAGAAAGTTACATGTAAGTAAAATGTGATGTGATGAGAAAGATTACTTTTGTCAAAACATGTGAAATCGTTCAATGTGTTACATGTGATAATGTGTATAACATGTGGCAATGCGTATGTAACATGTGATAAGAAAATACGTTTCATGCATGCAATATACGACGAGAAATAATAAACTTTACCTAAAAAGCATGAGATGATCAAAAACTATTTTTGCACGAAACATGTGATAGTAAGAGAGTACGCATATCATATCGAAAGTATATTCACTATATAAGGTGGGTTAGAACATTCTCTAAAATATGAAAAACAACACCAAGTGTCTTTTTATTCTCACTTCTAATATTTTTAGCAGATTTGAATTTTGCTTGTCGGAAACACGGGTGAAGATATTTGGCTAGAATCAAGGTATTTATGCTTAAATAATTATTTTTAAAGTGTTTACTCAAGTGTTTCACCTTCTAAAATGGATGTTCATCACAACTTAAGATTATGAAGTTCTAGTAATTTTTACCAAACATATAATACTAGTATGTTAATGTATTATTCTTTCATGTATAGAAATCTCTAAGACGATAGATGAGAGAATGATGTTATATGGGTGGTGGTTTTATCAGGGTGAAGATGTAGAGACAAAAAGGTAAAGATTTAGAATCAATTAAAGTAAGAAAATTTCTATTATTTTCATAAAGGAGGTTGCTGCATAATTTATTTTACGAAAGTGTAAACTACACTTCATTAATGAACAATGCCTCATCCCCATTTTAGGAGGTGGAATGAGATGTTTTTCATAAATAAACTGTATGACACACTTGTGAAAGTAGATTTTGATGCAACCTCAATATTTGTGTAAATTATCGAAAAGTTCCTTTGATCCAATTGGCTTTAAATCTTTATCCTTTTATCTCTACATCTTCACGCTAATAAAACTACTTTGTCGAAAACATCAATCTCTTATATGTCATCTTAGTAATATCATAGAAGAATAAATTGAATTTACATATTCAAGTCATTTGTTTAGTAAAAAAATGCTAGAACCTTATAATGTTATCTTGGTAATTTTCTATTATGAAAAATGAAATTTGGAGACAACTATTCAAACCGAAATATCCTAATAATAACCATTGAAGCAAAAAATCGCATGGATGGAGCCAAGGACTTGAGGAACAATATGAAGCCGTGACTTCTTTGGTTTGGATCCATCTCAGATGTGGTGTAGCATCAGATCTCCTCTTCTTGACCCAAGAGCGTAGCTGTGAAAATGAGAAACCCGTTAGAGGGTCATGCAACAAAAGCTCGTAGACACAGATATGCTCAAGGTAGTCATGTGTATGAGACGATAGAGCCTAAAACATATATATAAGTGTCGTATGTAATATGAGATGCATATAAAGATAGTTGTCATTGCTTAGAAAAAAGTGCGTATAGGGTGAAAAGTGTGAAAAAGGAAAAAGAGGTCGAATAAGAGATCCTTTATCCATAATAAAACTATACATGTGTGTGTCCATAGAACATAAGTTGGTAGTTACAAGTGTATTTGGTGGAAAAAACACCATCACTAAGGTGGGTTAAATGTTTATCTTGTAGAGGAGAATGATGCATTAAAGTGGGTTAAACGTCCCTCTTTATTAAATAGCGTGTTAGAAGAGCTCTAACCAAACTATAATGGGCTTGATTGGTATGGGTCTGAGTTCTGTTGAACTGGCCTTAAAAGCAAGTATACTTTACAACAACAAGATAGAGAATTCGCCTTTATTCCTCTATACTCACTTGCATATTACATCCTTAATCTTTATTAATACATTAAACGTTCTTTATTTTACCCCTGCTTTAAAAAATGATAAAAAAACATGTTATCTTCTTCATAAACAATGCTCTCTAAACTCTAGATCTAATCATTTCTAAACCCGAAACCTATAATTTGTGGTGGGATTTCAAGAAAGGAGAAACAAGGGATTGCAATAAACTTAAAGAATTTGATGAAAAATAAAGAGAATAAGCCATGTTAAAAATCCACTCCCAATTACCCAAAGCTCTATTACATACTTCCCTAAAAGTGAGGGCTCTCGCATGTGGTTTCAATAAACCACAAATATTAACATTGTTGGCATTTGAAGTTTCCATAACCTGGTTTTTCTTTTACATTTTATTCAAACCTTTGCGCTCCAAGCCATTATATTTAGCATCATTGAGCAGTTAAGTATGTTTAAAAGTACACACATCATGTGCTTTTGGGAAGGACTAGTAGCTAGTTTTCATAAACTCAAAATTTTACGGATTAAAACCATTGCAAGGTAAGTGACTGTCTCGTATATGGGCAAATGAGATTTATAGATCAAATAAGCTCTTTTATTCTCTAAATTATCCTTCTGGGCTGAGTTCTCCTGTTTAGGTCGTAACATAATAGTCTCGTCTTTTTATTATCCCACCCTTAATTCTTTTCTTCATGTTCCCTTCAATAAAGTTTATTCTTCAAAACTATATTTTTAATCGGTGTTTTTAAAATTGAACCTGACATGCTAGTTAAAGTAGAAAGAAAAAGATATAATAGTTTGCTTTTTACCAACAAACCACTCATTAGAGAACCTAGCAGTTTCAAAGAACCACAGCTTAACCTAGTAAACTCACGAAATGGGAAAAGCGTATGAGAGGCTTACATTAGCTATTGTTCTCCTTTTATGACTTTTATGAAGTGTGAAGAGTATGTCAGCTACTCACTATCTCCTTTTATAAGCTAAAATAGGTGATTTGAGCTTTTTTTAATTATTTTTTTTTTAATAAATATTTTGAATGATGTGATATTGCCTGAATTGTAATAAGAAAAAACTAATGTTTGGACTCCAAAAGTTTTGAATTTGCGCGTTTAAAAACCGAGCATGTTTAATTTTTAAACTGGGGTCATGCTTGCATAGTTGTATTATCATTAATTATTTTCCTAAGCATAGGTTATGTTTGTTTAAGATGATTAAGTTTTTAAATTTATACTTGTTTTGCCTTTATTGAATGTTTGATGTTTATAGTTACTTAAATATTTGGTATTTTCTGCATTTGTTATAATTTTTTTTAATTTATTATTTATGATGTCATGCGGTTATTCAATCCGACTCGATTGATATGATTGACCGATTAGTAGACCAGTAAGACGATTGGTTTCCTGTTTGGTCCGGTCTTGAAAACATTAATTTTAAGACTCCATCAAAATAAGAAAAAAATCTCGTTATATGCATGACCATATTGAAAGTTATCGGTTATGCTAGCTTAGACTTCTATCATTATTCTCTACCTCCATGGGAGGAACAAATTCTTGGTCCAACGTAGTTAAAATTTAAAACTTCTAGTAATTAGGAATGAAATCCATGTACACGATACCTGAATGAGTGCTACAATTTCACCATTCGTTAAGGTTTCAGCATGTTTACAACTTCTAGTAATTGGATTATAAAAGACATACGAACATAAATTTTATTTGAAACTAGTTGTAGTGTAAAAGGAAACCATATGAAAGAAAAAAAAAAATGTGGAATTAACTCCAATTAATGAAAAAAATGGATTTTCTTACAAACTTCTTGGATAACAAGCTAGGTCCAGTTATGTTAACAAATATACTAGATGCCTTTGCAACTAAATCAATGTTAATAAAGCAAACGTATGCATTGTAAACAAAAAAGTTTTATCATATATGAGAGTGTTAGAATCATAGAAAAAGTTACTCAAAACACAAACTATTGTATCTTTAACATATAACAAGTGGTGTGAATTGGTCTAGGTGTTAGGGGTGTCACATGATAGCTTCATATTTTTTTTCTTCATATTGTATGTTTATATAAATATGTTTACAACCAGAATTAATAACATATTATTTGCTTGACATGATGGTAAGACAAACGCTAATCATAAAATCCGCTTTAGTGTGGATCCCTTCTCTTGCAACCTTTGCTTTCGCTTATTCATGTTATTTTACCAATGCTTCAAATATTTTCATGAGTTAAATTCAATTTTACTACTTCAGGTTTGTTGAAAATAATTATTTTCCTCCAAAATTTTAAAAACATCAATTTACCTCCAAAAGTTTCATAAATTGTTTCAATTTTAATCCAAAAGTTTCATTAGTTGTTTTAATTTTCTCCAAAATAATGAAATATTTGGAGTGAAATTGAAACAACATATGAAATTTTTGGAGGTAAATTGATGTTTTTAATCTTTTGAAGGAAAATGGTTACTTTAGTTAAACCTTAGAGAGTAAAATTAAAATTAATTTTATTTTCATTTAAATGTTGGCTAAAATCGGTTAACCGGTTCCCACTTGGTTAATACAATTGTGTTTATGAATTAATCTACTTTTCTACATATGCCAATGAACTTCAAGGGGTCGACTTGATTTTATTCATAATTAAGGGGTTCCGATTCGAAGACGAATAAAACACACACACACGCACAAAACACATCGATAATAATTTTTGTAAACCACAATCTGCCAAAAGATTCAAATATAACAATTTGAATATACAAATTGATTTATGTTCAAATCCTTTTGATTCGTTGATTTCTATTGTTTCCGATCAATCAATCGCTGTTCAAATCCATCAACATTTCTGCTTCTCGTCGGAAAATCATATTACACATCGCCCGCGTCGGTATTTCTTCACAGTTTCCAAATTTATCTGAAATAAGGTGCTTGAATCATGTTATTTTCTATAAAATTTAACAATAGTTAACTGTAATTGCATTGTTGTTGCTGTTTCTCTCATGAATTGATGAGTTATTCGACATCGGTGGTGGTTAGTGGATTCAAATTGCACAATTGGAAAGTTTTGAGTTTATTTTACAGATGTTTGAATTTGAATATGCGAGTAGATTACTGATTAGGGTTTATAGTTTTGATTTTAGGTTTCAATTGGTAGGGTGATTGTTTTCAGGGTTCTGAGCTGGTGTGATTATTGGGCGTGTTAGCTGCAGCTGTGTGTTATGTTGAAGAGTATTGGTATTGGTATTCGTAGTAGTAGTAGTAATTATGCAAATGGCGATATGGAATCGTATTTTCCGATTAGACCAGAATGCCAACAAGATGTTCCTAAGACCAGATTTAAGCCCAAGGTCTGTCCAAAATTGTGTGGATCTACTGTTTTTCTAGTTTTACAGATGATTGAACTCTGATGATTGTTTAATTGTTTCAGGTTGGGAAAACTTTGAGTGAAAGAAGGTGGAATGCTGCGTTCGATAAAGATGGTCGTTTGGATATAGCAGGTGTGCTTAGGAGGATACAAAGAGGGGTATGGTTTTCGATTTCGTGTTTTTGTTTTGTGTATTTCCTTACAGAATGTATGTATGTCAGTATGTGCTCATTGTTCATGTTTCATGTAGATTTGTAGTTTACTATTTCAAAAAGAATGATGATTGACAATTGATAAACCATCAAAATTGTATACCTTAATTAAAGTTTCTGAGCTTTGCACCCATGTATACGTCAAAAAACTAAACTTTTTTTTGGACGGGTGGAATTATCCAGTTGATTGCGAGTTATGTTTTTAGATGGATTATTCGTACCAGCTCAATATGCCTTATACGAGGAACTTTTATGCAAGTCTGAATACCATGCATATATTATCTATAACAAACAGTATGATGAACAAATTGATAGGATAACAATCAATATGCATTACAGAGTTATGACAATCTTTCAGTATATCTGAGAAAGTAAGAAATGGACCTTCGAGTCCATATAATAGTGTATTATGATGTATTGGTGTGTTTATATTCGTCAGTTTTGTATGCAAATAATCTGCCATGCAAGGTTACCTTCTTTGTTTTATCTTAGTATTTGAACTTTATACATGTACAATATTGTTAGTTGAAACCTACTAAAGATGTTGAACTTTTTTACTTGTGTAATATTTGTCAATTATAATTCTTAACTCTTGCTAGTCCTTGAGGTGCAATGATTATATGGGAGTATGGACATCAACTTTATAATGGTATGGAGCAAAATAAACTAATAATATATACTTTTTTAATGATTATAGGGAATTCATCCATCGATTAAAGGGGCAGTCTGGGAATTTTTGTTGGGTTGTTATGATCCCAATAGTACGTCTGAGGAACGAGAAAACCTCAGGAAAAAGAGGAGGTGGTACTCTTCAGATAAACCTTTTTGGCATAATTGTAGAATGCGTTATTTATTTAGGCTTTTTATCTCCTATGTGATTCTCTATTTTATTCTAGTGATAATTGAATCTCATCTTTCTTAGGCATCTCAAGTTTCATGTTCACATTAATCTCATCTTTTGAGGACCTTCTCATTACACATCATATATTAACACAACGTTTACATAAAAGTGCATTAATTAATGCAATAGTATATGGTATTATTGGAATATTGTTAACCAACAAATTCGTTCTTCTGTTGTTAGGGAACAGTATAATTCATGGAAAGAGCAATGCAAAAAGATGGTACCCATTATTGGTACCGGGAAATTTGTCATGGCACCTTTAGTTGATGAGGATGGAGAACAGGTAGAAAATAATGGTTTTGTTGATCCAAAATTTGATGATGAGTCAGACAAGAAAGTGATGCAGTGGAAACTTAGCTTGCATCAGATAGGTGGGTTAACTCAACTTACATCATACAAAGAAACAAATATACGTACCCAGTAAATCCCACCCTTACCAAAGCTATTAGTGCCCGGGGGGGGGGGGGGGGGGGGGGGGGGGGGGGGGGGGGGTTGGGTGAAGGCAAACTTTTCCTCGATTCCATGGGTTAGAGAGCCTAATTCCCATAGAGAACCCAGGCTTGATATGTTTTTTGGAAAGATATTGATCAAGAATAGCATTCAATAAAGCTAAGGAAATTAAAGTGTAGTGATGAACACATGCAAAGATAAGCTAAGGTAAACAAGACTGTACAAAGCTAAGCCAAGGCAAAAGTAAGGTGAGGCAAACATGAGTATAGAAACAAGCTAAAGCAAATCTAAGCCAAGGCAAACAAGAGTGTAGAAACTAGCTAAAGCTAAGCTAAGGCAAGCATTGTATCAAACAAAGAAGTGGTCACAAAATAATAATATTTCAATCATAGTCTAATATTTTAAATTAAATGATTTACGAGGTATAATGCATAAGAAATACACTTTGGTGACTTTTAGCATGTTAGATCCACTTCCTTTTATGCTAATGTTTCATTTTTATTTGACCCGTTCGTAATCCGACTCATACTTACCAACAGGCGGTTCTTGTTATTTTTATAGGTTTGGATGTTGTACGCACAGATCGTGCTCTTGTTTTTTATGAAAATGAAGCTAATCAGGCCAAACTTTGGGATCTTCTTGCTATATATACATGGGTTGATGACGATATTGGTTATGTTCAAGGTGAAAAACTCTATTCCTGGTGCTAAAGCTATAGGGTGCAAAGCATGTCGGTTAATTCATATGCTAATTATCATTAATTTCAAGCAGGGATGAATGATATATGTTCCCCAATGGTCATTCTTTTGAAGGATGAAGCAGATGCTTTTTGGTGCTTTGAGCATGCAATGCGTAGAGTGGTATGCCCTTTTTTTTTTATAGCAGAAATAAATAATATGTTTCATCAAATGCATGACTATATTTAATTCCATCTATCTATATGTATATAGATCTATATTTTGGCCTACTATTTTATTGGAGTTGGTTTTAATCTATTACCTAGAAGCCTTCTTAGAAAAAATTGGACTATTTAATTATTAAAAAAATTGTTACTTATTGGCAGTTTCTTTTGTACTTCGATAGATTTTTTGAAAATAACCAGCAATTTGCTTCAAATTGTCTCATTGGATGTTGAAGAAGACTGTCTAAAGCTTGTGCTAGCACCTTGTTCTGTGCCTGCATGTCATGACTTAACTAGTACGACACATATCTAGATGTAGGAGTGGGAAGATGGGTTGATATGTGATCAAGTGGGCTGGGTAAGGGGTGTATTTCTTGGACCAGGTTGACCCGAACTATTTATTGTCTAGTTTTTTGTAATGTTTTTGTAATTATGCGTTTCATATGTGATTACAATAGCATTTATTTTTTTTTTCTAAAGAGTAGGTTGTATGTTTAAAAAATACACTTTGTGTGACTTTTGACATTTTTGACTCATTTCCTTTCTAACTATATTTTGTCACACATTTGACGTGTTAAAGTTAAAATGTAACATAACTCTATCTAGACGTAATTCCTTGCTTATGTAAAATTTGGTTTGTTTTAATTGCTGATAATGTTGTACATCACAAATTTATGGTACTTGCTATTCAAATTTGCATAAGCTATAAAGTTTAACTGGCACGGCCGATTATTGGTATTTCATACAACTCTGGTTTTCCTTTATGAAGAGGGAAAATTTTAGGTCTAATGCAACTTCTATGGGAGTGCAATCACAACTTGGCATACTTTCACAAGTTATGAGAGTTGTTGACCCAAAGCTTCATCAACACCTTGGTAAGTTGTCCTTACTATTGTAACTGTTTATTACTAAATTTTGACGAAAAGTACATTTTATATTACACTTCTTTAAATCACAATATTGGGTATTAAATATATTATGAAAAGATGCTGAGAGAATATTGTAGAATTGTAGAATTAGTTGATACAATTTTTGTTTGTTTTTCTTAATCAGAGGGATTGGATGGTGGAGAATATTTATTTGCTATTCGCATGCTAATGGTACTTTTCCGAAGGGAATTTTCCTTTGTTGATGCATTATATCTATGGGAGGTAAAAAAACACCACATATTTTATCTTCCTATGAATAATATACTCTGTTCTTTAATTTTCATGAATTTGAAAATATCTTATATACATATTTTTAATTGTGAAATCAGGTTATGTGGGCCATGGAGTATAATCCAAACATGTTTTCTGAGTATGCTTCAAATGGTTCGAATGAAGTTGTTGCAACAAAGTTAAGCAGCAAAGTACTACAACAATACGGAAAATATGAGAGAAAAAATGTTAAAAATGGACGGACGGATCAAAAAAGTCTTCTTGCTGTGTTTTTAGTGGCAGGGGTTCTGGAGACCAAAAACAAAAAACTCCTGAACGAGGCTAAAGGTCTAGATGATGTTGCACAGGTTCTTCCTGAACCATGACTACATTATCTCAATTTCTCTCCAGGTGGCAGAATGGGGGGATAACGGGTCAAAAGGGTAATTTTATACCGGTTAAAAGTTAAAACCACAGGGTTGGGTTGGGTTGGGATGAACGCTTTCTCTCTCCAATATTTGTTCAATTCTTTACAGTAATTAGTTCGCCAAATATGATCATAAATTACATAATTTCAATTGTAATTTAACATTTTAACTCCATGAACAAAATGATATAAATTTGCTATAAAAATACACATGGGCCTGTAATGTTTCCCTTTAAGCTAATGGTTTTGAATTTATTTGTTTGACCCATTAGATATGATATATGACATGAATCACCCATTAATTAGTTTATGGGTTGAAATTGCAATCTCCAACTCTAAGCCTTATTTCCTTGTGGTATCTTGGAAATTATAATCATTTATCCTTTCAGATCATGGGCGACATAACTGGAAGCTTGGATGCGAAAAAGGCTTTGACAGAAGCACTGAGAATTCACAAAAAGTATCTGAGCAAGGCAAGCATTACATATTAACAAGTTGTCAAAATTTCTTTCATAAATAGAGGTGGAAAAACAGGCTGGCTGGGCTAAGTAATTTTTGTGCGGATCCAAGCACATCAGGTTTCTCCAACGTATATATCGTTTCTATAAATAAGTAGTTATTAGCTATAATTATGGAGGTCACGTAAACTAAATATTCGAATAATATGGCTAAAGAGGTTTTATGCTTTAAAATCAGGTCGGACAACTTTCAATCCGTTTGACCATTCCACCCATTTGACACTTCCTTTTAAGCTAACTTTCTTTTTTTTTTCTTTTTTAATTTTACCCGTTTGATATAATAGATAACGCAAGTCGAACCACTAACAAGTAATAAGTAAATAGATTGAAATTGTTACACACGTAGTAATCCAAATTGAACCACTAATAAGTAATAAATGAATGGGTTAAAAGTGCCCCCTGTTATACACACGGTAACCCAAATTAATATCTAATGTGGGCTACTTATGTTTTCGATTTCAGGCGAGAAATTGATGGAAGTTGAGTTTTCTCCAGGCAGCAGTATAACCAATTCTTTTCTTGTTGTGTGATTCAAGACCTCTACATTTGTCCATTAGATCTTCCATTGGTGCTAAGTTTTCCCTGAATTAGCATTTATGGGTGGACCAACATGTGGGACCCACCTACATCCTGCGTGGAACCGACCCACATGGGTCTCATACGTCTGTATAAGGGTGTGAGTATCGAGTTTAATGAAGATTGAAGCATCTCAAAACCGAGTGAGAACGTTGTGTAATTCTTTGTATAATCGTGTATTTGTATCATTAAGATGCGGCTCAAATGGTTAAATCATGTGCCCCTTCCCCACCCAAAACTGAAATTGATTGTGTGAAATCTGAAATGAGAAAGTATGTTTCATACTATTAAAATGACACATTAACCACTTATAGTTTTGTTGAAATGCACATTAACCCCTTATGAATAATCATGTAATTTTATATGTATTTTAAATAGTTGTTTTTACATGGATGTTTAAAGAAATCCATTATTACTCTATAATTAAAATTCATGAAAAATGAATAGTACCATGAATATTTTAGGAATTTTAATATGTTGTCATCTTTTAGACTTTAATTATTATTAGAAGGCTTTGGCCTCTATCTTCATCTGATCGGATAAGAGAGGAAGAAAACCCTAATAAATTGAGTTGTATACGTTTCAACCTAAATTTTGATCGAACAAAAAAAAAAGAGAAAAAACCTCAATCGATTGAGTTGGTATATATTTCAACTTAAATTTTGATCGGAAACAAGTCAGTCAGATATAAAACGTTTGCATTCAACGACACAAATTCAAGTTACTCTATGTTTCTACATAAATTTAGTTCGGAAACAAATCAAGACGATTGTAGTTTACACCTTATCACGTTACGTACGCTGTCGCCGCAACGCGCGATGAGCTAAATAACTAGTTTATAATAAACAAAGGGACAAGATAGTGTAATAAAAAGTGTAAAAGGGGATAGGAGGGGGAGCTTTAAAGGTTACTGTCCATATATGTTTATATTATATAATGATTGTATCAAACACTATAAAATAGTTAGGGTAAAAGTGTGTAAAATAATAACTTAGTTTAGACTACAGAGAAAGTACTCAAAGTAGTTATCTTTTGAGGATCTTATGCTTATATGTCATCAAACCTTTATATTAGATTAGATTAGAGCATTCATAGTGAAATTTTTAAAAATACGTAAGTGTGTTTGGTATATTATGGAATGGTTTTGATTGATTGTGAGTGAAGTAGAGAGAAAATGTTATTGTTGATTGGTATATTTGAATAATTACCGTTTAATCCCTAAATTTTTTTATTTTTATTTTTTAAAGTGGTTGTGAGTGAGGGAGAGATAAAAAAGTAATGATTAGTATATAAAAGTATTATTTAATTGAAAAATAAAGAGAAAATATAATGATTTTTAGTGCAATTATATGAATAAAAATAAAAATCCACGGTGAATGTAATGGTACTTTATTCGATTAACATATCAGCCTGCAGAGTTATGTATCTTTAAAATGTCATTATTTCTTTCTTGACAATCCATATTAAACAAAGTTCACGGAGATCAAACTTGTACGCAAAGTAAAAACAATAGTAAAAGTAGTAAAAGTACTGGTCATTTGCTTTGTCTTTTAATATATAGAGTAATATCATTTTAGTAGTATATTTTAATATAAGAAGGATTGAAGGAACATGAAGTTTCAAGTGTTGTTATAATATATACAATATACATTGAAGAAACAATCATCTACTAGATTTGAGTACCTGTTAGGGTTGCTTTTATGATGAGGACAAACATCTAAACCAAGATTGGGAAAACTAAAAAACCAAAAACACTGTTAGCCTCGACACAATAATATGGGTATTCTTTTAACCAACCTCAGAAGTAAGAATAAGTATTCATTGGAGAAGATGACCGGAAAATATTAGACCAGATAATTCAAAAATAGTGTATGAGAGAGAGAGAGAGAGTAGATGAATATTTATATTTTGTACCTAACTTATCTTATATTGTTGAATGTCGTTTTCATCATGTTAACCGAAAAATATCATTTCTTGATCTTCAATTGGTTCTTCGCATTCACACAAATTGCCCTTATGGCCACTCACCCCGAATATTGTTGTAATTATTGTCATATAATTATTAAAGTACGTGTTGCTTATGTAGTTTTATTAAACTATTATTTCTATCAAGCGTATGATCGTTTTATGTTGTACTCATTTTGCTTTGGGTCACGAGGCCAAGCCGGGTCAACCTCTTCATTAAGTAGGTCCCATTCAGGTTAACCTGATAAACCAATATATATTAGTCAACCCAAAATCATTATTTTCGCTCCATATCGGAGTCATGTCGGCAATTGTTACTCCTTAGCAAGAAGTTTAGGGGCCTAAGTGTAAAAATTATTAAATTAAGGGAGCCAATCTGTTATTCTCATCCTGCTGTCAGTTTCTGGCTTACGTGTGAAGCTATATAAGTAGAATTTCTATTGACTGTTACGAGACTTCACCGGAGATAACAGCGTCCATTGAAGGCAAACTTGAAGCTAAAACTCTTGCAAACAAAAAGGTTAAATCGAACTTCTGATCTTCGTGCTCAATTTATTCGTGTAATGACAATCTACATTTGTGTTTCTGGTGATTAATCGAGTGAGATCATATCTACTTCGCAAGTTCGCATTTCTTCTCAAAATTTGATGTTCAGTTTTGTGATTAATCTAAATCTAGGGTTTATCGATCGGATTTCTATCTAAACCGCATATCGTTTCTGATGATCGGTGCAATTTCCGTCTGATATCACGTTTGCAATTGTGCTCTAGACTGTTCTGCATGTGTTTTGCCTTAATTTAGTGATTCCTTCGTTGATATAGCTAGAATTTAAAAATCAATTCTCTGATCAGGTGTTTTAATCATTCGTTAGGTGATATAGATTTTGTAAAATGTGAATTGGTTGGTCTAAAGTTGTTGTGAGCGTCGGATCAAAAAGTTTCCTGATATGTAACTTGTGGTTTGTTAATGTTGATACTATGCATCTCTTTGAAACTGTTGAGACTTTGGTTTATCGTATTAGCAATGCTGTTTTGTGCTCTGATTAGAGGCATACGGATTATTGATGATGCAACCTTTCATTATGATTTTTGTCATCCATCAATTTCATTTCCTAAAAGTAACAAGTTCTGTATTTATATTCGCTAATTAGGTTAGTTATGTGGCTTTGTGGAAGCATTTGGCTCAAGCTTGTGTACTAGGCAGAATCATACCATGTTTTGATGATGAAGCGAATTTAAGCGTTTGCTATAATTTAGTATCATTTACTATTGCAGGAATCCAAGCCTCAATATGGAAGGGACAGTGCTTGCTCCTGCTTTAGAAGGAATGAAGCATGTCAAGTCTGAAGAAGGAGAAATGCTTACCAAGCCTTTCTTAGACGTCTGCAAACAAATATTACCTGTTATTGGTATGGTCTTGCTCTATGGATATGAACTTATCTGTGAACACTTATAGATGGAACTGTAAATTGAATAGCTACCAAATGTCCAAATTTGATACACCCAAACAATGGCATTTTCAGTCTTGTAGGAGAAGCTCCCTAACAATGTTTTTGTTAGAGGAAATACAAGATAAATTGACATTCTAATGGACCCCATAAACTCCAAAACCTACTGAGAAATCTAGGCCTCTTTACTTGTTAGTCATTCATCAACTTACATTTTAGTATTCTTATCATTTGCTAGACAAATTCGGAGCAGCTGTGGCGCTTGTCAAGACCGATGTTGGCGGTAATATAACAGTAAGTACTCTTCCTTTCCCTTCATGTTGATTGCAGATGGCATTTCTGGTCATGGATTTTGTTTTATTTTTGCATATGAGAATGAATATATGCTGTCAACTTTAATTCCAAATCAGTTTTTCAGTCATGAATTACTGTTTTTTGTTTTGCTGTAAAGGGAATGAATATATGCTGTCCAACTATTTGATGAGATAGCTCTGCAACTTCTTATTTTTGAGTCAACTGAATTATTATCTTTGCTCACTGTTAGACCCTCTATTTGTAATAACCTTTCCCTAAATGTTGGTCTTTTACTTGTTTCATCCACCACTATGGCAAATACCAAACTGGCATGTCTGATTGTTATCTTTTTGGATCAAAGTGGCATGTAAGAATGTTGGTAATCCGTAACCCATCTATTAGATGAGCTTACTTTATTCCCTGCACTTAATTTCTTCCACTTACATGTGCCCCTGAACTTATTTTCATGTCTTCTCTGAATTTAATTTATCAAATCTTACTCAGCTGTGTATATTCATTTCTTCCTTCAGAGGTTGGAGAACAAATACCTATCCAGCCCAGCAGAATTTCAGAACCTATACAGTATGGTTAAGGTGGAGGTTGCAGCTAAAAAAGCAGAAGGTTCATCAAGTTGCACCAATGGTCTACTGTGGTTAACTAGGTGAGGATAACTGACACCTTTTCCCTTACAGTCAACACAAATAATCAAATCCAAAATATGTTCATGCTCACAAGTTTTATATTTTCAGGGCGATGGATTTCATAGTAGAATTATTCCATAACTTAATGGAGCATGAAGACTGGGCCATGCCACAAGTTTGTACTGAAGCCTATACTAAAACACTGAAGAAATATCATGGCCAACGGCGGATCTTTATAGGGGCCGGGGGGGGCCGCCGCCCCCCCTGTTTTTTCGCCCGTAGTGTTAAATTTTAGTCCGGTAGTGTAAATTTTTGGTCAGGTAGTGTAAATTTTTATATAAATATCAAGTTCGCCCCCCCCTAAAAAAATTGATTTCGCCCCCGCCCCCCCTACGAGAAAGTTCAAGCTCCGCCACTGATCATGGCTGGTTGGCCAGTTCAATTTTTACAGTAAGTATTTATTTTCCTTTAATTACACTTTTAGATTACTAATACTCTTATCCTCCATTTCTCTTGCTTTAAAATAATTTGCTTGTTTATAATTCCAAGCTGGATTCACAGGTTGCAATGAAGCTTGCTCCAGATAGAAAGAAGTTCATGGATGTTGTGGCTAGGAATGGTGACATCAGTTCTGATATTGAAAGATTTTGTGCAACATTCACACCAATTCTTGAGGAGAACCACAAGTTCTTGTGAGATCATCATGCTTTGTAGTTAGTACTTAGTACACGTTGGGTATAGTTTATTTCCCTCAAGTTAACTTTTGTTGATTGATTTATGTGATTCTATTTGGCAGGCTAGTATCGGTTTGGATGATATGAAAACATAGGCATAGACAGTAACGAACAAAAAAAAGATTATTGGTTATCCGCTTCACTTGTTAAACCTCATGGAGGATGTGCTATGAATAAGAGATTAAAACTGTTATGCGTACCCTTTCTTTTTTCACAATCAGTTAACTTATAATTGACATCTATATAATCTCTTTGGTTAGACCCAGAATGTGTATGAAGGTGCTACTACATAAAAGCACAAAAATAATCATTGTCGTCCTGTCAACTGAAACTTATTAAACTTCTGGTAGACTGGTGCTTTATGTGCTTATTTAGCAGATAATCAGATTCTTCTACAGGTTTTCTTAAAGTACAACTACAGATGCATAGAATACAAACAAGCTGCCCTTGATAGAAAAGGCCTACTAGACATGTATAGAATACAAGCCAAGGAGAAGGGTATTCTCTCTCCATCTCAATCACCTCTCCTCCCTATCTATATTTTTTTCCACTAGTTTAGATTGGTAAAAAACAGTAAAATCACACGAATAGCCATTTTTACTACACATCTAATCCAAATAGCCATTGACTTCTTTTAAATTTATCAATTTGAATATTACAAATGTTCACATCCAATCAAAATACACATGCATCAAGATTACACCCCAATGGCGAAAATTATGGCAAGTTTTGCGCTTTGCGTTACTTATGACACATGTGAATGTGTTGTTAGTTCTCAGTCTAATGGGCGCAAAAGTTTACTATTGCCCGGCGCAAATAGTTTTGCGTAAAATGGTGTAGATGTAGCTAATTTTGCCCAAAAACATGCCACATGTCTAGTATTGATTGGTTTCTAACTATATTAAAAGGTTTTGTAATTGTGTAGTTGATAAATTAAAAAAAAAAGCATGTCAATGGCTATTTTGGTAATATAATTAGGCAAAATGTCCATGATTTAAAAAAAATACAAAAGGTGATGTTTTATCTTCATTCATGCATGATGCATTGTCTCCCAACGTCTTCCTATTCTCTCTCTTTCTCCCTCCTTCTCTTTCTGTTGATTTCTTTTTTTGTTATTTTTCCTATCTGTTTCTCGCACCCACATTCTTATGTATCAATCTATCTGGTTGTATTTATCTAAATTGTTTCCAGCGTTTTACGGGGTCAAAAGACCCCGTCCTGATCCAAACCAGATTTCCTTTTTGAAGATGAATACTCATAAGGTGAAAGGACTTCTTAAAGGCCTTAGATATATCTCTCAAGTTTTTGGTCAGCCTCTTTTTCTCCTCCTCTTTAGCAATTAAATCTCTAATTTGAATGCACATATTTATATTAACTTGTTTCCGAATCTGTTTTGTGCAGAAGAAGAGAAAAAACAAGAAATACAGATTGGTGCCCCGACAGACGTGAAGCATGTGTCTCATTTTGGATTTGATGGACAGGCTCAAGAATCTCCCAGCTGGGTATGTTTCATATGTGAAATGATTCATTTGGTTTTATAATTAGACATTTAATATTTGATCTTTTTGTTTTTCTTTTGGGTTCAGATGAGGGGGTTTGGTACACCTACACAAGGTCAATCTTCATCATCGAATGTATCCGAAGCCCCGAATGATGGCGCTGAATGGGTCTCTGAAGGTTAGAATAATTCAAACTTTTAACGCCTGAATGAATGCAAAAGGTTAGAATAATAGTCATCGAATCCTATTTAATAACATACATTTCATAAGATTTTAAAAACCCCTGTCACGACTACTCATGAGAATTTGTTTCTAATTATGACTGCAAGGAGTATGTTATTGCAACAATAATGTAACTTTCCAAATATTACAATTTAGGAGGTTTTCAGCACTAAAATACTTCTAAGACAACGCTATAACTTATTTTTTCTAAAGGCGTTTGTAACTACCCCAATACCCGAGTGTTCTTGAGACGGGTTGTCAATTGTCCATATTGATTTTAACGCTCCAGGCCTGACTCAATCAAAAACACCCTCAAGGTGCAAACTCACATTGTGGGAAAACCCTCTTAAGTCAGGTTTGAACTTGAGACTTTAAAGATCTCAAGCCCAAACCATCACCTTCATACTCAAGTTTTTTTTTTTTCCCTCAAAGCTTATTTAGTAGCTAGTAATTCCAACGATGTATGTAAATCATTGTTGCAGATGCAGGCCAAAAATTGTCCCGCAAAGAGCGTCAAGAAAAGCTAAAATCTAAACACCGGCGTCATCGTTCGGTGGAAAATGCACCAGACCCTGATTCTCAAACCAAATCAAGGCAGCCAAGACGACACCACACTAGGGCTGCCGAGGGTAGGCGGGCCCAGGACGAGTCATTGCCAGAAGTCCCAAAAAGGACTCAGAAAAAGAAACCAAAAGACAATGTTATTTCACAAGTATCTGCAAGCTCAGATGCAGAAAAATGACCTAAAAGGTATTCGTTTCATTTGTTTTTTATTAAATTTAGCAATTCGCTCATTATTTTTTTAATTCTTCTTATAATATGTACCCTTTTACCTGTTTGGAAAAGTTGTCGTTATAATTGCTCATTTTAGCTTCACTAAGCTCATCATATTGTAACAAGTATTTATACAATATTGCCCTTACAAGAGATATGACAAAATGTGTTAGTTTCTTTTTTGACTACATAAATCATTTCTAGCATACTAATTCTAGTTGAAGTAGTAGTGTCAAATAGAAAGCTTCTCTCTAAACCCATAAACTTCTTAAAAAAAGGGGTTTGTAACATTTGCCCCTCCTGCCAATCAACACCCGGCCTTTGGAACAACCAAGATTTGTTTTTGATAGTCCGAGTGGAGATTTCCTACGAGGTTATTGGTTATCCATATGAGAAATACTCCCACTCATGCACGCTTAATTGTGGAATTCTATTTTCACTCACAACCAATATTGTTATGATTCATGGGAAATCTTGTGAGCAAGTTGTTTTTTGTTGGTCGAATACAAGTTGTTGGTACTGGTGATAACCGGTGAATAATCACCGGACCAGGGGCTTTCATCCAGAGCCGGGTATTCCCCACCCTTCCTTTTCTCTGTTCCCACTCCAACCCTCCTTAGGATCGTAACATTACAACTTGCTATTGGTTTTATTATATGGTTTGATTAAGTTGATATTCTATCCAGTTTGATTCTAGTTATATTTTAAATTAATCCGTAACACAAATCATTAAGATCACTCAAAGGAAAAATCAAACCGATGACCATTTTAAATTAAGGGTTAATGGATTTAAATACTCCCAACTATAAGCAATTGGTCGCTGTCACCCCTAAGTATCATTTTGGCGAATATAACTCCCAAATAAACACTTCGGTGTCTGTATCACCTTTCGTTTGTCAAAACCCTAACAAATTATATAAAATATATGACACAATGAAACGTATATGACACAATGAACTGATTTATTTGACACAGTAACCAAAATAAATCAGCTCATTTGTTAGGGTTTTGATAAACGCCGGGTGATACAGACACCGAAGTATTTACTTGGGAGTTATATTCGCCAAAATGCTACTTGGGGGTGACAGCGACCAATTCTCAATAGTTGGGAGTATTTAAATCCATTAACCCTTAAATTAATCCGTAACACAAATCATTAAGATCACTCATAGGAAAAATCAAACCGATGACCATTTCGATCAATTTACCTTTTTTAAACAGCACAGCGAACACCTTAGTCCAGAGTAATGGTTGTTATTGGTAGGGGCCACTGATAGGCTAGTGGTGATGTTGATTAGACTTGTGAATATGTGGAAGAACTCTAGACGACATTCACCATGAAAAAAGTCTTTTTCTTTAAATAAATAATAATAATAATCATGTCTTTTAGTAATCATGGAAGAAGACTAATTATACAAGTGAATGATAATACTTACATGAATTGTAATAATAGATGGAGAATATATAATGGTTAATTGGTTATATAATCTTTGCACATTGCAATAGCGATCATTTTTCATGAAATTTCTTTAGGTAATTTTTGTTAGTAGATTTGTGTCAATTCAGATTAAATAGAGGATTAAAAGCGGCTCATAGTATGAAATTTGTTAACATAAAATGTGTTCAAATGGACCAGCGCTAATATCTTCTGCAACAACGTACCTTAGTCGTCAAAGTCGATAGCATTATTAGAACATAAATTTATTCAACAGTAAATTGGTATTTTTACGCTCATCGCCACCACAACCTCCGTCACCACCATCGCAGCCCCATCGCCACCACTGCAGCCCCCCATCACCACCATCTCAGCCCCCCATCGCCACCATCACAGCACCATCGCAGCCCCATCGCCACCACCATAGCCCCCTATTGCCACCACAACCAACTACCGCTACCATCTAACTACCATAAACACCACACCATATTTCTTTCTCATTTGGAAGGGGGGAGAGAGAGAGAGAGAGAGAGAGAGAGAGAGAGAGAGAGAGAGAAAGGGAGAGATGAAGTGAGAAAGAAGAAAGATAAAGTTTTTTTTATCTAAAAAGAGAGTGAGAGATGGAGTAGGTAAAAGAAAGAAAAAAGAGAGAGAGAGAGAGAATAAGATAAAGTAAAGATTGTTATTTTTTATAAGTTTATTTAAGAGTATATAAAAAGAAAGACGAAAATACCCTTAATAAATAAAGAAAATGGATGGCAGATAACAGTTAAAGGAGACAGCGTCTGCCTTCGGGATTCAAATGTAGAGGTGTACAAACCGGTTTTTTTCCCAAACCGGTTCGGTTTTTAAACCGGACCGTTTTTTTTTTCATATATACAAACCGGTTTGTTTTCAAACTGGTTCGCTTTCAAACCGATTTTTCATCAAGAATTCTCAAACCACTTAAATCAGTTTGGACCGGTTTAAAACCCTTTTTTTTACTAAAAAAACCGGTTTTTTTTTAAATAGAACCGGTTCACAAACCGGTTTTGGGTGCCGGGCTACCAAACCGGTATACAAACCACTGGTTCAAGTCGGGTTAAGAACCGGTTTGGCTTAAACTGGTTTTTTCCAAATCGATTCGTTTTCTTACCGGTTTTTTTTTTGAATTGGTTTTTTTGTACACATTTATTCAAATGCATGAAAAAAAAAAAAAAAAACTCAGGAGACATAATGATGTTTTTAAATAATACAACTAGTTAACTTTGAAAAAAAATCAAGAATGCAAATAGTAATTTACTTTAAAGAAAATAGGTTTGCAACTTTTTATCATAATACGCACACTTTGCAATATGTTAAATTTTTAAACATAACACTTGCCATTATATCAAGCATCATTTTTAAACTTCTAAATTTTTTCTTAAATTTTCGTAAAAAAAAGTTTTCTAAACTAGAAATAATTTCATTTATATTTTAAATCTGAATAAATATCAAAATGAAATAATTATTTTTATGCTCATACATGACGATCTTAAACAAAACTTATGGTAAATATAATTAGAATTTTTTAAAAGTTTGCATAATTTTAGGATTAGTTCTCTCAAATTAATTTATATACAATCACACTACAATTTATGTTAATATACTTTTTAACGTTTGGAATTAATTCCGTTACAATATTTTATCAATCTTATGTTTTTGACAATTTATTGATTTTAACCTTTAGATATTCATAACATATATATGTGTGTACATAAACTAGAATTTAATCATTTCAATTAACGTCGTACGAAACATTTATAAGTAACACAAAAATAACCCTTATTTTATGCCTTTTACAAATTATTCATTTCATTTGTGTTTAAATCAACATATTCATGTTTATCATTTCTTATTGAGTAAATTACACGGACAGTCCCTGGGGTACGCACGTATTACAACTTTAGTCCTCACTTTTAATAAATTACAAATGCGGGCCTGAACTATGCTAATAGTGCATGATAACAGTTCCTAAAACTAACAAAACTTAACTTGATCAGTTAAGTCTTTGTAAAAGTACCTAAATACCCTTACTTTTAAAATAAAATTACTTCAAATAACCCACACCATCATCTTCTTCATCTTTTAACCTACCCACCACACCCTTTCATCATCTTCTTCATCTTTATCACTCACCCTACACCACCACCAACCACCACCATCCTCCAACTCCACCAACCTCCACCATCCTCCATCACCTCCTTCACCATAAAACTGTCGACCCTTCACACCTTAATCATCACCATGGTTGTCTCCACCTTACCATTAACACACCACCAAAGCAACCTGCAACCTTCACTCTTAACCCACCACCTCCCACCCACCTCACCACCATTGTAGCAGCGGCCATCGCGTGTCACCATCTTCCCAAATCCCAAAATAAAACATCCTCCATTGCCATTAATGTAAAATCAATGAACCACCCTTGTTTACCAATGTGCACGATGGTGACCTATTCGAATCAGATCTATGAATCAATGGTGCCCGGTATCACGTTACCTTGCGGTGTAACCAAAAGGGTGGGGTGGGTTGTCGTTTAAAGTGGTGGTGGCGGGCTAGTGGTTGGATGTGGTGGTGGGTGGTGGTTGGGTAGGGTTAGTGATGAAGATGAAGATGAAGAAGATCATGGAGGGGAGTGGTGGGTTAAGATTGCAGGCGGTGACAGTGGTGGTGGGTTGAGGATAGAGGCGGAGGTGGTGGGTTGAGGGTAGAGGCGGTGCTGGTAGTGGATGAGGGTAGAGGCGGTGGTGATGGTGGGTGAGGGTAGAGGCGGTGGTGGGTGTTGAATGTGGAGAAGAAGATGAAAAGGGGTATTTTGGTCTTTTTAAAAAACTAACAGAAAAACTTAACTTTTGTTAGTGTTAGGGACTGTCATCGTGCACTATTAGCATAGTTCAGGCCCGCATTTGTAATTTATTGAAAGTGGGGACCCCAGGGACTGTCCGTGTAATTTACTATTTCTTATTTTATTCATTCATTTTATTTACCCTAATATTTGAAACTTTTATATAATTAATTAAACCAAAATTTTGTTTATAAATTATTTAATATTATCTACTCATATAAGTCAATTAAGTTACATGAAAAAAAAATTTTAATGACATAAATTAATATTATTTCTATTTATATGTTAAATCAAAAATCAATGTAAACGTGAAAACATTAATTTATAAAATCCTACGGTTACTCTTTAATTGCTATCCTAAATTTAAAATTGAAATCTTATATATATATATATATATATATACACACACACACACACAAACTATATATATATATATACATACACACAAGATTTTAAATTTAAATGAAAATTATAATGAGCATAATGTAAATTTTTAAAAATGATGTATTAATTTAGGGATTACTTTTCCACAACTATTGGTATTTTTTAATGTTTTATATCATATTACTTCATAACATATTATATTTTTATATATTATATATTATTAACTAATAATTTTTAATTCTTTCACACCGTGTAACACACGTGTATTTAGTCTAATTAAATATAATAAAAAGAAAGTGCAATGTCACTTGACACAATGCCAAAAGGCTTGGTCCGCCCTTGATCATCACCATTTACAATGCAAATATTTTTTTTTTCAAAACGAACCGACTTAACATGAGCTCATTTGTTTAGAATTTGGTTTTTTTACTTGAACTAGATTATACTATTATAAAGTCTATTTTAAACTGAACTTATTTTGACACTTGACCCGTCCATTTTTCATTTTTACCCATCATAAAACTGCTTATTGAAGTAGCCAAAATAACAAACTAATCAAAATAAAATTTTTTTGAAAAGTACCAACATAATTTGAAGTATCTTCATGTAGTTACCTTTGTCATGTCACATCAAAATGTTGAACTTAAAACACACCAAACAAATATTAGTTGCAATAGTCTAGATTTATATGGTTCTTATGTATATTTAAATTTTTGGAAGATGAATGTAGAAAAAATTTGATGAAGTTAGACTTTCTTGAGCCCTCTAGATGTAACACGACTTTGCTAGTTAACTTGAAGAAGTTAGGACTTTCTTGAGTCGTCTAGATGTAGCATGGCTTTATGAAGTAGTTAAACTAGTTTGTGAATTATTCAAACAAAAATAACAGTAAAATTTCATATATTTTTCAATCAGGCAACTTAATTTTAAATTGAGATATGCACAAGCATGAATTGTAAAATGGAAGTTGGTTATTATTCATGTACTTTACACGAGTAGAAGATCAAAAGGAAAGTATAAAACCAAGAAAAAGTCTTTTGTAAGAATACAAAAGCAAATCAGTTTCCATCCATATTAAAATAATCAATATCCTATGGCTTACATTTGTGTCTTATGACAACCATTTTACATCATGTAATAGACAGAATAGATTCATGGTGAGAAGCATAACATAGATATATATTAGTACCATTATTAGAAAACCTATCACGCCCTCAATAATACCGGTAATATATATATATATATATATATATAAAGAAGGGATACTAAGAAAACCACAAAGTTATAAGAAAACCAATGAAAACGGTCACATAATATATAAATTTTTTTATCACCACCCTCTATATATATGTGTGAGTATATATAAATAAAAATATCGATCAAATGAAAACCGTAGCTTGGTTTTCCAAATACGTCACACATAGGTTACGTATACGTAACCATTTTTCATTCGACATAGTGTTACGTATACGTAAGACTCTTCATTCTCGTATGTATACGCAAAATATTTGTACCAAATACTTAAATAACATCTTAACAATTAAAATAACAAAAAAGTTATGAATTATGTTATTGGTTTTCGTGGTGTTATTTGGTTTTCACATAACTATTGGTTTTCTCAGAAACCCCCCCTATATATATATATATATATATAGGGGAGGGTTCTAGGCAGAACACTCTTTATTGCGAGAACGTAAAGAACAAATCTCAGCCCTCCACTTTATGTGATTAATGATTGTAATTAAATGTAGCAGTTTTGTCAATATCTTAATTAGTTTGTTTCTATTTTTAATAACATGAGGGTATAATTGGTATTTAGTTTGTAGAGTAACAATTAATAAGTGTACATTTATTATGTTGAGTGGCAATTAAAAAAAGGAATTACCGAGATTTTCTACAATCTTTTCTCCACTTACTTTGTATTTCTTTATTATAGAAAACATTAAGTGTAGGAACCTTTTTTTTTTTAACTGGAGTGTTGTTTTGTGTAGGATGTGAAATTTCTATATGTGTGAATTTCCTACATGAAATTAGAGTTCCAACACAACACAAATGTGAAATTCCTACACAAACTAATTAGTGTAGGTTATGTTTACCTTATGCAAGTTATTCTACACATAACAAAACTTATCCTACACATAACGAAACTTATCCTACACACAACGAAATTTATCCTACAAAATAACGAAAATTTTCTAACGCAAAAAGAAAAAAATTATTGGTGAACATGAAAACATATAATCAAACTATTCGTGCTCAACCACGCGCAATTTATGTTGTGAACAAACCTATTGAAACTTACTTGATACACATATTAAAACGTATTCTACGTATATTCTACACACATCCTACATATAAATATTCATGTTTTACAACTAATCCTTCACATGTGAACTTCAAATACTAAAACTTATCCTACACATATCTTCAATCACATGTAAGAGATAGGATGAACAATAACAAAAATCACCTCCACTAAATTGTTAATTACTATTACAATATCATAAAAATTCTAAAACACTAACAATAACATAATAAACCAAAACCAAACAAAAACCACCAACACTAAGTTCATTAACACATACACTTTATAACATAATACACTTAGACATGAACTAAAATTACCTACAATCAACTTGGTTTGATGGGTTTTGAAAAAAACCCATTCGTGGATAAATCTTGGTCCCATATTTAAAAATCACAAATCAAATACTAGAAGCAAAACGCAAAAAATAAAAAAAAATACAAAAGTAAATTAACTTATGAGTGCGACACTAATTTGAAATTCTAGTAAACCCACCCGTTCAAATAGCATATACGTTTGAGAATAAAAAATTTTCCTACACGTATAAAAAAATGAATATATAAATATGTTTCAACAATTACGAACACGAATTGAATCCATATGTATAATTAACTACTTATCTGTATAGTTTCAATGGTGGAACTGAATTTTATCATATAAAATGATAAACTTACCATCGTTGATGTTATTAGGTTGACAACTTGATTCTCTAACAGCTTGCATCATGTGAAACTCCATTGAAAATAAAAAAACAAAAACTGTAAGAGATAGAACAATTCAAAGCATGACTGAAAAAAAGCAATGTTATAAACATATAAAAAGTAATTCAAAATGAAGTGATATGGATGTAAATTTGTTGATATTCATAATTAAATTCAATAGTATCAAAACAAAAAATACAATATATGAATAATATATGGAATAAAGAAGGCCGTAGATAATATAATTGAATTTAAATTATATTATAGAAGATCCTTGTTAAATGTTTCCTTTTTTATTATGATTTATTATGATTTTATTTTACATTAAGAAAAAAATATACTATTTCAAAACATTTGAAAATCCTTACGGAAACAATATGGTTGGATTGTTAATTTGTTAAATAATTTGGTTTGGATTTTGTATACAAAATAACGTCAGATGATAATTGAATTCAGCAAATAGTAAATTATTAAAATTAAAAGACTAGTATGTTATTTCCTAAAATAAAGGAGTTACAAAATCAATTAGTTAATTAATTTGTAATGAAAATTACAATTATAACCTTCTAAAAAATAAATTAAAAAATAGAAAGAAAAAATATGATTGGTTGATTGTTGTTCTTTTTGTTCTCACGTAATTTGGTTGTTCTCGGTTGAACTTCATCCTATATATATATATAGGGGAGGGATCCCTTGAAAACCAAGTTATAAATAAAAACCATAAAAACTATGGGTTACATATATGTATTTACGTATTACAAAGTGTACAACTAATAGTTACGTATATGTAAGGGTTATGCATATGTAAGTACGTGTTACCAAGTGTATAAATACGAGTTGCGTACATGTAACTCATACAAGGTACATATACGTAAGTCGTTTCGTCATCATTGTCGTTACTTGGAGTTTAAACTAAAAAATATATAATGACATAATTACAACGTCATTCCCATGAAACCTAAAACCCTATATCTTTTACATAGTTTCAACAATAGAATGATAACAATTAAAAAACCCCTAGCTATTTTGTAGCAAGAGCATCACAATTTTACAACACAATTCAAAACTAGCTATATAAGTAAATCTAGTTAGTTAAGAAGTGCGTCACAAAAATTTCCCATACAAAAATTTTTATTATTTTTATATCAGTATTAATCTTAATGATTATTGTAACTATAAAGCTTGCATTGCAAAAAAGATTATTTAAATAAAAAATAAATATTGGTCGCAAATGCATCACGGACACTAGATACTATGTTAACAAAAAAATAAATGTTTATCGCAAGTGCGTTGAGATTATTAATAGCAATAATATTTAACTTATAATAAAATTAAGTTAATAATTAGATTAAATTTTAAGACAATGTTGACATAATAATAACAATTAGGTGGGAACACATAGCAAATACCAACTAATAATTGTTCTCACAATTGCTCACAAATTTGTCAAAAAGATGTTTCTTATGAAGAATTATCCAACAAATATATATTGTCGTAAATACGTAGCAATTTCTAGTAACGTGTAAAAAGAAAATTAGCATTCGTTAGTGGTTTATCTCATTGTTATTGTTATAACTCATATACCAAGATCACAAATCACACTACTAGTTAGTTGTTGTTGAACCACGTACTTATTAGATGTTTGTGGAACAATAGAACCAGTGTTAGATTTAGAGGAAGAAAATAAGCATTCCTTAGTGGTTTTAGAGGAAAAAAATAAGCATTCCTTAGTGGTTTCTCTCATTAATTTTATAGATTTTGAAACGTGAAAAACATCTAAATTTGTTTTAAGATCCACTCAATATTCTGTTGTTTATAATTGTTTTATATTTATTTTTGGAGTAACTTTGTAAAATAGTAATCAATTTTTAAAAGTGCTCCGATTAGGTAACTCAAGTTCAAAAAGTGTTACAATTAGTTCACTCAGCTTTCATGTTTAATTTAAATTAGAGTTAATTACATAAATGGTCCTTATGGTTTATAAAAAATAACAGATTTGGGTATTAAGCAAAAAAAAGTAATAGGTTTGAGTACTCACTTTTAATTTTGTAACAAGGTTGAGTATTAACACTAACATACGTTAGATTTTTTGTGAAATTAAAGGGCATTTTAGTCTTTTCATATTATAGAACTATTTATGTAAATGAGAGTGACTATTTGTGTAACTTAATTAAAATAATAAATTTATATATCACTCTCTATACATACACATATATACACACATATATTGAATTACACCACCTCCTGCCATCACCGCCTGTCACCGCCACCGACCATCATCACGGGTCACCGCCACCGACCATCACAGCCGCCGACCATCACCGCCGCCGACTATCACCACCGGTCATCAACGGATCACATCTCTTGTACTGTCATCATCATCACCATCGACCTTCATCACCAAAACCCCTTCCCTTTCCCCTGTAAAACCCTAAGCTTCAACAGACCACCCACCAACAGCCACCACCACCATTTGCAGCCATCGAACCCTCATCACCGTCGACCATCATCACTAAATCCTCGTTTCCTTTTCAAATGTTAACCCTTATCTCCAACCGATCACTCACCACCCACCTGGTCTGTCAACCAAGCCACCACAACTGGAAATAACCAACCATCGCCGCCTGAAACAACCATTCTCCGACGTGCCTCTGTAATTTACAAAAACAAACACCAAGAGCCCTAATTTACAAAAACCCTAATTTCAATCTTGAAGTCCCATCCATACATTAAGTCTCTGACAATAGGACCAGGTGGTGGCTGGTGATGGTGGGTTAAATCGCTAGATTTTGAAAGAGATGCATGGTGGTGGTCAGCGGCAGCGATGCACAGTGGGTAACGACGATGGTGAATCAGTCGTGGTGGTGGTCTGATATTTTGAAGAGACATGGGTGGGATGGGTGGGCGGGTGGGGTTGTTTTTTTTTTAAGTTACAGGTAATTATAAAAATGGCCCCTCAAAAGATATTTTAGTCATTTTATTTGAATTTAACAGAAAAATTAGCGTCAGTTAGTCTTAATACCCATTCTTGTTACAAATTTGAAAACACAATACCCCAACCTGTTACAAAAAACCCTTAGTACCCAAACCTGTTATTTTTTATAAACCACATGGACCATTTATGTAATTAACTCTTTAAATTATAAGTTTTAACATGTTCTTTTTATTTTTTAATGTAATTTCATATATTGAAAATTACGACTCCCACATCTTCTACTCAATTATTTTCTGAAATAAGAAAATCTATGATGACTCGATTTGATGGTTTATTGGTCCAATTTGAAAAAAATATAAATAAGTGACTAAATTGAAATAATTTTCAAACTTAATTACTATTGTATGATATTTTCCTTTTATTTTAAGTGCCTGCCCTAAAGATTTCTTATATACTTGTATTTGATGAATTACATATAATTATTCATCTATTTTTTATTAAAATTTCATGCACAAAGTATTAAGCTCATAAAAGTAATACCAAGTATATAGTCTTGAACAGTCTTCTACCCATAAAACAAATCCCACAAAACACAATTCTATGCAAAGAAATAAAACCTTATTTTGTCAAAAAGTAATGTTATCAGTTGCAGTGGTTTAAGGCAACAATAAATACAGATCAACAAATGATGAGAATCAAGAGAACAACTGGAAATGTTTGATATAAATTTAACCCGACTTGATTTTGAATAAAAGTTATATCGGCACATAGATAAATTAAAATAAGCACGTCACAATGGTATATCCGTAATTTTTTAACACCTTATATGTTATAACTAGGGCTGCAAACAAATTGAACGTTCAGCAAAAAGTTCGGGAACTGTTCGACGGGAAGTTCGTTTATGTTCGTTCGTTTTGTAAATGAACGAACACGAACAAGAAAATTTCATTCGTTTAGTTAAACGAATGAACATGAACACAAGTCGCGTTCGTTCATTTATGTTCGTGAACATTTGATAATTTATTCGTTTATGTTCGTCAATATCCGTTCGTGAACGTTCGATAATGTGTTTGTTTATGTCCTTATTTTTTATGCTATATATATTTATGACAACTATATCAAGTATTTTTTTATATTTATATTAATTACTTATTTGTTATTGATAGATTTTGTGTAAAATTGTTGATGAAAATGTAAATTTTATTCTAAAATAAATATATGATTATTTGTATTTTGTTTTTATAAACTTTTTTGTGTTCGTTATAATCATGAACATTTGTGTGTGTTCGTTTGGTTTTGTTTTTGTTCGTTTGCGTTAGATAAGTGTTCGTGAACAGTTCATGAACATGTTTTTTTCCTTAATGAACAAACACGAACAAAAAATCCTACTCGGTAAGTGTTCGTGAACAGTTCATGAACAAATTTATTTCTTAATGAACGAGCACGAACAAGGCCATGTTCGTGTTCGTTCGGTTCGTTCGCAGCCCTAGTTATAACTTATAATAGAAAAATGAAATATAAGTAAAATTTTAAATTATTATAATAATTCACGAAACAATCTCATAGTCTGCGGAATTTGTTTTGTGGACAGACACGCCTATCATACGAGATTCGTCCGTATTTTAACACGATCCTATTTCAATTTTCAAGGACGTCACTATTCATATTTAATGAGGACGTAATTAGAAAAGGATATTTCAAAATAAAAAGAAAAAATAGGTTAAAGGAGCAATTCAAAAATTTTCCCAAATAAAAAAAAAAAAATCCTAAGATATCTATTATCCCCCCACCACCCCACCCCACCCCACACTACACTAAATTTTCTTCTAAAATGTCACTCTAGACAAAACGCCAGCGTCTCCTTAGACAGGCATGTGTGCCTATATAACGACCCAATTAAAATCAAACACGCACACTTTTACAAAATGTCGTTTTCTAATCGTAACGTGGGCGCCTGCCTGTCCTGTAGACACGTGTATGAATTTTAGCAGCCCAGCGCCTATGTATGCTATGAAAACGCCAGCATCTTGGTCCAAGGAAAAAAATTATAGGGAAACATTTGAAAAAGAAATATATAAAGAAAATAATTTTTTTGAAAATTTTTCCAATTAAAAACCTAACACACATTACTACTTGTCATGCCTATGAACATATGGATATTAGAGCGTCCCTCAAGCTATGGTTATACTTATTTTTGCGTTACCTAACGACAATAATTTCTGACAATCCAATTTAACGTTCCTTTCACAATCTCATTCTTGATGTGAAGAGACGATGTGTAATACTAGATTTTGTTATTTAAAACGAGTATTCAAATAAAAATATAATAAGACAAAACTTCAATGATTTTGATTATATCAATATATCTTCAACTGGTTGCTATCAACATCGAGTAAAATTGAATAAGTTTGTTGGTAAAAAGATATTATTTCAAACATTCGATGATAACACCGAACAAAAAAAAAGACATCCCTTTACTAAAACAGTAAAACATATTGAGTACTAAAAGAATAAAAAGTTATTAGATTTTAATAATCTCAAATTTCATTTATTGACCGTGATTAATCTCAACTTAGAATATGTTTAAAAACTACCAACTTTAAATTTATTTTCCTCCAACGATTTCTTACTAAATGCGAGTTAACCTCCGTTAGTTTTTTTGATGAAATGGAGCCAACATTGAGTTATTTTTCAGCTACGCTGCCACCCAGCCTTCACCAAATCCGTTTTTCGGTGTCTAGCCTCCAACATCACCTGAAATTTATCTCGAATGAGTTAAGTGATTCAGATAAGAAATTGGAGATTGACGGGTTTTAGGGTGCCGAAGTTAAAAATTGACGGACCAAATGGTTGATTTTAACTTTCGGCTTAGTGTTTTGGTCATATAAACAGTCCACGCTATAAAAAACTAACAGTGTTAACTCTCAGTTAGTAAGAGATCGTTAAAGGAAAATAAGCTCAAATTTGAAGGCGTCTGTAAACATTTCATGAGTTGGGATTAATCACGGCTAATAAATGAAAGTTGTAATTATTAAAATCCAATAACCCAAGAATAAATGAGTGATATAAATAAGAATGCTGAAATGGAAAATTCGAAACTTGATGAAAACATTACGCTGTGTTGAAAATTAGCGTCAAGGATTATGAAACTGCGTCTAATAAAAATATATTATATTTAACCCGACTCAATTTTAAATAAAATTTATATCGAAACGTACATTAAAAAAACTCACCTCGTAGTGGTATATTCACGCTTTAATAAAACACTAAAAATCCTTTAAGTAATTGTACTTGAAAAGGCTATAAAGGCTTATATATTGCTATTCACTCAGTTACTTTGTAAATACAAACCAAAACAAATTGTTATTGATGGTATGGCTTCCGTCTTTATAATAAATAAATAAAATAAACCTTCATAAATATGATCAAATTAAAGAAGTGCTAATGTTTAAAGGAAAAAAGTAAAAAATAAACCGACTTCTTGAATTAAGCTCAATTATTATGTATATATTCTAACTTAAAACTAATGGTGTAAATGAGTCAAGCGGCTTGTAAGCGACTCATGATCGACTTGAAAAAGCTCAAATCAATCCGAGCTTAAAGGAGCTTGAACTGTAGCTCATATTATGGCTCATTTACTAAACGAACCCGAGCCCAAGCTCAAATATCAAACTCGAACCAAGTCACGAGCCTAAATGAGCTATTTGTTTATATAGTATTGATTTACATATATAAATATATATTTATATAATAATATTATTATATATAAAATTATGATTAAAATAATTATATATTATATTGTATATAAAAAGTATGATTATGAATAATTATAAAAAGTAATTATAAAAAATAATAATTTAATAATTTAACAATTTAACAATAAACAAGTTGAGCTCAAGGCAAGCTCAAGCTTGAGGTTTATAAAGTAAAAAAGAACCACGCTCTAGCTTAAGTGAACTTAGGATCGGCTTGACTCGTTTACACCTCTACTTAAAATGATTAAAGGCTCAAGTAAAAATATAAAATGTTACATAGTCTGAATTATATAGCTTGGTTTCTTTTTTCAACCAGTTTTAAATCTACCAAACAGTTTAGGTGTTTTCAACCAGTTTAAGCAACTTTATGATTTCTGACTGATTTCAAATATACACCAGTACACCACCGTAAGCCAAACAGTGCCTACCGATTTGAAAACTCCTAAATCAACCGACAATAATAAAAATAAAAGATCAACTTCGAATCCAAACCTGTGATCGTTTAAGCGCCTTTACGGTTTCAAACTAAATCATGAACAACCAGACACAATTTTGATAAGTTTAGAAAATTATCATAAAATTAGGCTTGTGTAATATTCCATGCAAAATAAGAGAGCACTTTGGTTTTACCGACCCTCTCTATACAACCTTTAAATGCTAAAACAAAAGTTACTCTCTCCGTGATTTTTGCAGTGACACGTTACCATTGTTAAAACAAGATTAGAAAAAGTAAGTTGATTTCTTATAAAAAGTTTGATACTTGATATTGATTATCATCTTAAGTAACTATTTATATCTTAAAGTAGGATCAAGCATTAACACTTTATTATTACGATAATCGTGTTAACTATTTAAAATTAGTCAAAATCATTATTATATTTTTTTTAAATAATATCATTATTCATATACAAAAATATGTATTTTATGTACATATGTAAATTTCTAAGCTAGTGTAAATTTTTTTACGATTACGAACTTACACATATACATAAAAATATATATATTTATATATATGTAATAATATTATTTAAAAAAATAATAATTTTAATTGAATTTAAAAAAAATTAACACGTTTATTATAATAATAATATGATACAGTTTTAACATTTGAACCTTATTCTTATATATTATTTATTAGGTTACAATCGCGTGTAATACACGGGTTAAATAAATTTACAGTTATATGGTTAATAATATAAAAAAATATGTTTTAAATATTATGTATTATACAGATTGAATAAACCCATGTATTATACATTTAAAAATTTAAAGTTAACATATTTGAAATTTTAATTATAAATAGTTATTAATTAATGAATAGCTATTATATTATTAATAATTAAGATGAGAGATAAACGAGAAAACCAATTATTATATGACCTATAATGATGACAAATGTTTGGATTTATTTTTATTTATTAGTATAAAAATTTATATCTTATTTAAGTTAGAAAAAGGTAACAACAAATCCAAACAAACCAACACGTCATAAATGATATTATTTTCCTCCATCAAATATGCATCGTATTACGTCCAAAATAGCGATAAAGATGAGATGGGCCCATGAACAAACCATCCTCTGTCTTTACTAGGGGTGTAAACGAGCCGAGCCGAGCCCGAGCTCGCTTAGGCTCGAGCTCGGCTCGTTTTGGTTTTTGGAAGCTCGAGCTCGAGCTCGGCTCGTTTATAGTTTTATTTATAAAGCTCGAGCTCGGCTCGTCAGAAAATTTTCAAGCTCGAGCTCGGCTCGGGCTCGGCTCGTTTATTGTTAAATTATTAAATTTTTATTTTTTTATAATTACTTTTATAATTATTTATAATCATACTTTTTATATATAACATAATATATATTATTTAACTATTTTTTATCACAAAAATATATTTAAATAATATAATTTATGTAAATATGTATTTATATATATTTAATATGTAAATAAAAAACTATATAAACAAAAAGCTCGTTTAGGCTCGCGAGCCAGCTCGAGCTCGATTTCTAAAGATCGGGCTCGAGCTCGTTTAGTAAATGAGCAATAATCTGAGCTCGAGCTCGGGCTCGAGCTCGTTTAAGCTCGGCTCGATTCGAGCTTTTTTCGAGCCGATCCCGAGTAGCTTGCGAGCCGGCTTGGCTCGTTTACACCCCTAGTCTTTACCATATATAAATACACACAATCACCCCAATAACAAACACCAATCTCACCACATCATCATCAAATTCTTCTTCTCAATTTTGAAATCTCAGAGGGAGCTTCAATGGCGGAAGAAGAAGTACGAAACGCCGGTCATCCGTCGTTGAGAGGAGGAAGAAAGCAGGGCAAATACTCCCATGGCTTCTCGTCGTCTCAGATCCGATCATTGGCTGCGATATGCGAGACGTTGATCCCTCCGCTTCCTCCGCCTGTGAACGCTAGTCGATCGGTTTGTTCGTTCTACTCGGATTCGGGATCTCGGTCACCTGTTCCTCATGAGGTTGGTTGTACTGTCTAGTCAAGTGACATCTGATGTTTATTATGTAAATTAAATAATAGGTGAATTTTAGGAGGGGGTAAAAAGTTTTTAAGATTATAATAATTGTTGTCACGAATTCAGTAGAAAAAGTTAAGAGTTTGTTGGTAGTCAATGCTAATAATAATTAAAGCAACTTTTTTATGTCACATAGGGTAAAAAGTTATTTTAGTTAGAGCGTGTTGTGGACCCCACTCGCGTCTACGTTGGCGATCATCCAATGGGGTCTTTTCGTGTTTTCATAAACGTCGAGGACTCGCTCTCACGGTCTCCATCCGTAAGCGCAACGGATGCTGGCATATCTTTCTTCTTACCTCTTTAGTCCGTCTTGCTAATCAATTGTCATCTCTTTCATGTGAAGTCTAAAACAACCCTAATACGTGTAATTGTAATGCTTTTAATAAAGTTAAATAAAAGTAAACAGTGTATATTCATAGAATCTTAGAAAATCCTAAATACATAATATTTATAATTTATAAACATTAATATATAAAAATGTAAGTGTAAAGGTTGGCCTTACTTTCGATTATTAATACACATATAATTGCTAACGAAGCATAAAAGCCAATATAAAGAATCACAACTGACTATTTAAATAATGTAATTATATTGGTTCAGTTATTCAGGGTTTCTTTTACACTCGTGGCATAATTAGTTTGTGATTGTTAGAAGCAAATTTGATATTAGATGAATTTAAAATTTAATGTATAATATTATTTTGAAATCCTCTAACATAAAAAAGAATTTGAAACAAATGGTATAATTATCTTAATCAATTTAAGAGGGAATAAACAACTTGGGTGGCCACACATAATTGTAGGATGTTGATCTGCAACTAACATTGAATATTTGAAACAACTTTGTCATAGAACGTGTCTAAATTAATGTCAAATGATAAAGACAATTTATTGAAGTTATTAATGCAACAGTTTGTTCAATTGGAATTGAAGTTATTTGTGTTGTACTGATGTATCACATCATGTCGGATTATTATATTAAGATAACATAATATTTTTATAAGTTAATATTAAATATTATAATCGTCTTTTATTGCTTGTTTAAGAATTTTTAGTGTGTGTTTTACTAATATTTAATGATGTTTTTAATTTTTAAAACGCGTCTTTGAAATACATATTATGTCATGAAATATTTTATAAAAAAAAAAAAGAGTGGCTAACTACCCTTAATCTCTTTATATTTAAAATTTAAATTTAAATATATAAAAAAAAGTTTATCTTTTAATTTGTCACATTATTTAAAATATTTCTTCGATTCAGTGGATTCAGAATTGGTAATCTGGTATGTTATTGACATTTAATTTTTTATACTAAAGATTATAAAAAGGGTTGGGTTATACAAACACCCATTAATGTTATTAGGACACCCTATTGTCTCTATCTCTCTCCATGTATCTATATGTATGTATAGAAAGATATAAAGAGGATAAAATAAATTGGGTGTATTAATAACATGCCCCTTATAAAAAATTACACGTATTGTTAAACATTGATAAAATTTATAACTCTATCTTTAAAGAACATTTAAATGCATAAACTTTATAATATCACTTAAATACATTATTACATACACTCAACAAGCATATTGTATAATCCTGTATTTAAATATTCTGATATACACATCTTATACCTATCTATTTGATTGATTAAGGTAGCTATATATCTATTCGATTAATTACAATATGGAGGAATAAATGCATTCGGCCCAATTACATATTCATAGTTTCATACACCCTTATCATTATTATTTGTTATGTATTTAATATGTTAACCCTTAGCATTATTATTATTATATTGTGTCTTTTTTTAAAAAAAAAGTTGGGTTAATAAAGTGTTGTTTTGGGCAGGTTGCAGAGAAAATGGTGAAGAGATACCCAGCAGATGCAATGTTCTTCCTGAAATGTGTTCTGATTCTACTGTCTACAAAATTGGGAACCCTTTTGATATGTGGGTCTATTTGTTTGGACACCAAATGGCCTTTTATTCACAGTTTTTCTGATCTTGGTTTGAACAAGAGAGAAAAGATACTTCAAAAATGGTCAAATACCTATAAATCTCTTATTCCAATCAGGGTTGTCTTCATAATGATCAAGCTTATGTGCCTCTACGTCTTCTTCTCTTTCGTAAGTTCTAACCACATTCCGTTTTGTTATCCAAATTTTATCAGTACGGAACCAAATTTAAGTAGAAACCCGGGTTTAATTATCTTATGACGATTAAAAACAAATAACTGAATCATAAGTGAAACAACCAAACCGACTTTTGCAAACCAAACAGATGTTAAAAGGACCTTTATATTTTGTGCTTTTTGTCAACAATATGTTACATGTGAGAAAGTTTTATTGTAATATTTAATAAACTAGTTTTAGTAAACCCGTGTATTACACGGGTTGAATAATAAAATATTAAATAAAATTAAATTTTATTAATTATAAAATAATATTTTAAGATAAAATAAAATTAAAATTACATATGAGTAAGAACTATAAGTGATAAACAATGACATTAACTTTGTTTTTTCAAAAAATAAATTAAATATTTTTTTCAAAACAAACCGTTTTAAAAAATATAACTCATAATTTTAATTATTTTTTGTTTATGAAATTTTTACTTTTTTAAAAACTTCAGTTTTAAAATATTTTATATTTAAAAAGTTTAATGTTTTAGAAAAATTTATTTTTATAAAAATTTGTTTCTTTGAAATAACATTAATAAAAAAATTTATTGCTTAATTTATTAAAAACTATTTTTAATCTAAAACAATTAAATAAAATTATTAGTAATTAATATAGTAATTAATAAAAAAGAAAAGCGGGAAAATTTTGATTAGATTAAATGTGGTGGTGACATGTGTCACCCTTAGTTACCCTTTTATTAGAGTAGGAAGATTACATTTTAGTTATCCTTTATTCTTTTTTATAACTTAAAAAGATTTTTTAAATATTTTATTTAAATCAAGACATATAATTGATATTATTACTAAAAACTAACTTGAATTCAATCACCTTCCGCATTTGTTAACCAAATTAACTAAACTATCTTTTCCTTTAAATAAACTATCCAAGCCATATAAAACCGAAACCATGCTCACCCCTATCTAAAGTAAAAAATACAAGTGTTTTATGGTTTTTCACGCTTCTATACTTAAAATTGGTTCCGTAAATCCATCTTTACGTATACTTATATGTGTAATGATATATTTTTCTTGTTAGACTGATGAAAATTCAGAAAATCCTTCATGGGAAGCTGCTGGGTACGATGTCAAACCACCAAACGATGGCTCGATCAAGCCAAGAAAACAAAGACCACTCGATAAGGGTGTGGTGGAGACCGAGAAAGAAAGTGATGCAACATTCATGAAGTTGGTGCAGACCAAAGGCCTTGAAGTTAAAGATTGTGAAGATGGGTTTTACGACATCAAATGCGATGTCATGATCGTGGGTTCTGGTTGCGGTGGTGGTGTTGCAGCAGCGGTTCTCGCCAGTTCCGGCCACAAGGTGGTGGTGGTCGAGAAAGGCCATTATTATGTCCCCGAGGATTACTCGCTACTCGAAGGACCATCAATGAATGAACTGTATGAAAATGGTGGGATATTATCGACTTTAGATGGGAAGATTACGATATTCGCTGGGTCGACTGTTGGTGGTGGCTCAGCCGTGAACTGGTCGGCTGCCATCAAGACCCCGGATGATGTGCTCGAGCACTGGGCGGTGGATAAGAAGATCCCGATGTTTGGGACCTCGGATTACCGAGCTGCAATGGAAGCTGTGTGTAACAGGATCGGTGTTACTCAGGATTGTAAAGATGAAGGGTTTCAGAATAAAGTACTAAGACGAGGGTGCGAGAGTCTCGGGTTGACAGTTGAGACGATTCCGCAAAACGCATCGGAAAGTCATTACTGTGGTTCGTGTTGTTACGGGTGTAAAACTGGAGATAAAAAGGGTACAGATTCTACTTGGCTCGTTGACGCAGTCGAAAACGGTGCAGTGATTTTCACGGGTTGCAAAGCTGAAACATTTGTGTTTGAAGAAAACGACGATCGGAAAAGGTGTCGGGGTGTGATTGCAACTGCAGAAAGCAGTAGCATCACGAGAAAACTCCGGATCAAATCACGAGTGACAGTTTCGGCTGCAGGTTCCCTCTTGACACCACCACTGATGGTGTCAAGTGGGCTCACGAACCGCCACATTGGCCGGAACTTACATCTTCATCCCGTTTTACTCGCATGGGGATATTTCCCGCCGGATGCAAGAGCACCCAACGGGAAGTGTTACGAGGGAAGCATCATAACTTCCCTTCATAAAGTCAAATCAACCGGAGAACAGACAAACCATGCTATAGTCGAGGTCGCCTCTATGGGACCTGCATCATTTGCAGCATTGTTTCCATGGGTCTCCGGCGCAGACATGAAGAACCAAATGGTCAGATACCCAAGAATCACTAAACTGTTCTCTTTAGTTAGAGACCAAAGCTCGGGTGAGGTTCGAGAGGAGGGGAAAATCACCTACCGGTTAACAGATATCGATAAAGAGAACCTGAGAGTCGGTTTACGACAAGCGTTGAGGATTCTGGTAGCTGCCGGTGCTGAAGAAGTTGGAACATTCCGGAACGATGGCCAACGGATAAAAAGCCGAGGTATTCAAAGTTCCGAATTGGAGGCGTTTCTTGACACCGTCACGGCCCCTGGCGGTCCAAAATCTAGAGTAGAAAAATGGACGGTGTATTGCTCGGCCCATCAGATGGGCAGCTGTAGAATGGGAAGCAACGAAGATGAAGGCGGTGTGGATGTAAATGGAGAAAGCTGGGAAGCAAAAGGGTTGTTTGTTTGTGATGGCAGTTTACTGCCGACTGCCCTCGGTGTAAATCCGATGATTACTATAGAATCGACCGCATATTGCATATCAAAGAAAATAGGTCAGGCATTGGAGAAAGGGGTGTTTTCCGATTAACCCGAAATTGCAGGTTTTGTTCTCATTGTAACAGTACATGAAACTATATAAATAAATAAATCTATTTATCTCAAAATTTTACTATGAAAATGTAGAGTTATAGACTTACATAAAATCTGTCTATATATGATTATGAGTTATGAATACAGTTTATGATCTTTCATCCATGAAGGTTTCTTGGCTTTGTAATAAAAATGTGCTATCATCTGCACCAACTCGTCTGCTGTTCGAGACTCTGCAAATAACAAATCAAAATTATAACCAGATGACAACATGTTAACTGAATAAATGGTTATTGTCACATACGAAAGTATTATATATCGTTAACCGACAAAGGAAATTCTTACGTGATTCCCTGTAAATGATTCTGTTTCCTCGTAAAAACAGAATTTGTGGGCATTCCCGAACCTTGAGAGCATATGCGAGGTCTGTCTCAAGGTTCATATCAAGCTTCACCGTCTACATTTACAAACCAGTAAAGTATTAAGAACATAAACTATATAATGAGACAGATTTGGGTTATTTTTTATCTATAGCAGGTCAAATAAATGAGAACAAAATGTGTTTGAGGGTTAACCCAATATGTTTTGACTCATATAAAAGTTACCCATTTTGGCCTGTTACCCATGTTTGACCCGCCATATTGACTTGAGGAGTTATAAATTTATTGCATACCCGAGGTGGCAGCCGATCTTTAGCACTCCAATACACCTTAGCAGCTTTCTCCAACTCCTTTAAGGCCCTCCAATTTTCACTTGCCCTGTAAAACCCACAAGAAAATCAGTGCTAATTCAGCTCAAATCGACACTAACATGCTAATTTTGAAGAGCGAGAATAACCATATCAAGATCAATTAAATGAGCACAAATATAGATTAACGAAACCAGCTTACTTTAGAAAAATGATTTTCTCTACAAATTGCTACAAGAGATCTGATTCTTGTTATTTAAGTCACAATAATCATATTAAAAAACTTAAATCTAAACATGTCCTGAATGTCATATAACATAATCAGTTGATGAAGGTTAAGGGTAGTTAAATAATTGTATATTTATCTCACTAGATGACTATGCTCTAAATAACTGCCTAGTGTATCATAACTAAAGCAATAGGTACAGATGTTACGCGATTCTCACAATTTTCAGCTTAAAAGCTATTTTGTGTTCAACAGCCCTTTATCTCAATAATAAGCTTTCTTCAAGCTTACTTCTCACATGATTATTCAAATTCGATTACTTTAGCCATGGATAAAAGAAAAACCTAATCACTGTTATCTAAACACTAAGAACATATCATTGCCATAATAACCAGTTAAGCACACATCCAAAGACACGACTAAAACAGTTACAAATACGCGTTAAAACAATAAGTTATTCTATTCTATCCATCTCTACTTATAAGGTGTCAAAATTCTTCTCATCAATCATATAACAAGACTCCTACCAAGTGTTTAACAGACTGTGTACAAGTGTTTATAATGATCTCACAGTTCTTCCATTATGAACACGCCCTACGCACACATAGCTCAATTATGTAAGCATCCTGAACACATAACTACTAATGCTACTAATGCATATAAACACATTATCATCATTGAACCATAAGTCCTTCAAGTAAACTCAAGATTGATGAGCAACAATAAAGATTTACCTGTTGTATCTTTCGAAAACCAGAACGATCAACGGGCTAGGATGAAACGCGAAACTCTCCCACTCCAAACAGTTGATCTCCTTCACCAAATTATCATCCAACTCACCTTCCCAATCAATCTCAACACCATCTTCCCCAATTACATTCTTGATCGGATGCTTCTCGAAATACTCAGAAGCCCTAATCCCCCACCCCACTTCTGCATCCACAGGCCAATTCGGATCCTCTTCTTCCACCACCATCCCCTTCTTCTTTTTATCATCACCATCATCTTTATCAACATCTTCTTCATCGTCAACATCAATTCTATCCTTGATTACATTCTCCACACCTTTAACCTCTGAATTCTGCTCTCGAATCGCTGCAAATGTCTCCTCCAATGAACTCCGCATGAAATCTTCAACGGCAGCAGCTTCGCTCCTCCTACCGCGTCTAGGTTTCTTGGGAATCGTTGACGGAAAGGGTTTTTCTTCTTCGATTTTCGAGCTTCGGGTGGTTTCAGACCCTAATTTGCTTCGAGATTTGGGGGTTTTTCTGGGTTTTTTGTCATCTTCAATGCTTGAATTGGAGTCTTTAGCAACTGCAAGTAGAATTCGACGTTGGGGGATGTAATTGATCCTTGGGATTGAAGCAGTGTGATGAATTTTGTTGTTGCTTGTGGATAATTGGGGGAGAATGTGAAAATGGAAGTTAGGGTTTAAGGCCATCGTCTTCAGGGTTCAAAGAAGATATGACAATATTTGAGCTTGATGTTTATTAGAGCATTAACGACCCATTCTTTAAAATTATATGAGTGGAAGTTCTTAAATTATATGAAATGGTTTAAGTGGTTGTGAGTAGAGGAGAGAGAAAATGTTATTGTTCATCTGTAAATTTAAGAATTCACTGTTCAACCCTTATAAATTTTTTAATATTTTTAAAAGTAGTTATGAGTAGAGGAGAGAGAAAAGGTAATGAAAAAGGTATAAAAATATATAATTTAATTGAAATGAGAGAGAAAAAATAGTGATTTTTAGTGTAATTATAAGAATAAATATAAGAAATGAGATGTGAATGCTCTTAGATTTTAAAATAGATCTACACCTAGGCCAAAATTATAGGTAGCATTCTTTTATGGTCCGGTTTAATCGGTTTTGATAAGCTTTCGATTAAATACATAGCTACTCTCAAATCATTTTAGCATTTGAATTACGAATCCCCTACCATTCATGTCATTACATGTGTTTGTGTTCACGTATGTCACGTGATATTCAGGATCGTGTCGTGGTTCGATTGGTTTGCACTTTAAAGTTCGTTTCAAGTTCGACCGTCAACATATGAACACGACCCATTGATTAGGTTTAGGTTGCCACAACCAAAAGATTGAAGTGCTGTTAAAAATCAAACATTAATTAGATCAATTATTTAAACACGTGCATTGTACTCGAGTAAAACAAAACCTATATTTTAGGTCGGGCAATTTGGTAATGTCTTTTATATGAAACGGCACCATTAGAATTCAAAAGTTCAGTACGAGTGTAAGAAAAAAAGAACATAAAATTTTACCTTCTAATATTCAAGGATTATGTAAAATACAACAAGACTTGTGAGGAATATATGTTTGAATACTATCATGGTACAATCACGCAAACTACCCACCCACCACCCTATAAATCATACTATTAACATTACAATCAAACTAGTAGGATTATACCATGCTATTAGTGTTATAATAATGCTATGATCTGGATTATTGTAATGCCTTTTATATAAAGTTTATAGAGCTTTATTAAAAAATAATATCATACAAGAAGGTATTTGATTTTATGGTGTGCTTTCTTAAAAGATAATATCATACAAGAAGGTAACTTGTTTTTCAAAAAAATGATAAATATTTTTTAAAGTAACAATTGTTGGGATTCCAACTTTACCCCTCTAGGTCTTTTTACTCATTTATGTATGTATGTTTGTTGTGTGTGTGGAGGGTAAAGATCAAAAAAAATTAACGTCTACTGATCTGCTTCTAAACCTCTCATATAAACCACATATACATGTCTGTGCATGAGTTGAACCCACAAACTATATGATAAAGGTGTAATACCTTGCCACAAGGACCTCTCTTTAAGATAGTAAAGACTAAATGAGAACAAAGAATACAAGCTAATGAATGAAGCAAGTATAACAGTTACATATATCTAAATAGTTAATTTAGATGTATGTAGAACATTTAAATATGTGTAAATTATTAACTTGCACATATGTAAAATAAGGTTATACATGCTTTTCACACGTATAAGTAAGTTAACTATTACGTATATGCAATGCTATATATATATATGTGTGTGTGTGTGTGTGTAAATAAACAATTTAGATATACATGAATTGTTTACATATCTATAGTATATAATAAAAAGATATTATTATGGGACACATGTCACCATCTTAGCATATAAAAAAAATTTTTTTTTTTTTCTCTCCATTAATATTTACAAAAATCAGAAAATAATCAATTTGATTTTTCTTTTTTACTAAAATAAAAAGAAAAAAATACAAAAGTTTTGTGGCCAAAATAAGACCATGACAAACCCACTATTCATTTTACTTGCAAAATTAATATTATGTAATAATAATTTAGAACATATTTTAAATATATTTTTCTTTAGTTTTCATTATTCATTGTTTTGTTTTTTTTAAGATTTAAAATTTTATGTGTGTTTTAAATTATTTTAAAAGTTATTTAGTATTTAAATACCAGTATATTGTATAATTACCAACCATCTTATTCGAACAATTTAATTGTTTTATTTTAACACTTCATTTATTTATATTTATATTTTTATTTTTATTTAAAGAGTAACGAGATAGGTTGACTCGTTCACTGGACACCAAACCCAAACTGGATGTCTAAAATAAAAACAGTTGAATAAACTAAATTATATGTCCATAATAATTTACTCAAACATATGTATAAAACTTTTGTTTTAACGCGTGAGTTAATCTAATAAAACCTAACAAGTAGTTTTTTACAAGCTACAAACTTAAACTAACTCAAAAGCTAATATATATTATGCCCTGATTGATAAACGTCCATATTTATATTTTTTAGCGGGACATTTATATTTATTTAATACATTTTATCATTGCAACTAAAAATATATACTTACATAATAAAGTTGTGAGTCATTTATTTTAAGCATATGTTTTATTGTTAAAGTGAATCAATTCGACATATAACATATAATTCAACATCAAAATGTATTATCCATGTAACAAGAAAACATGACAAAAAAATACAATATTCATTTTATAGTATTAGAAAATAAGTTTGTATTATATATGAGAATCTAAGTTTATTTTTTTAAAGTAATGATTAAATAAATCATGGCTATTATGTTATCAAATCTTTAGACGAATTAGTCATATTATTCTATTTTATTTATTTTAATATTTTGTTATTTATTTATTATAATTATATTTAGGTGTAGTTTGTTTTTCCAGATGTAAAATATTTGCACCATTTTTGTAAACATCTGTAATAAAAAGGTGTACTAAACCTCTATAATCTACAAAAAAAATATTTTTTTTGTTTTTTTAACATCTGTAAACTACTAAAATAAACTGGTGATGATGTACGAACGGTGGTGGTGGTGGTGGTGGTGGTGTACGGCGGTGCTAGACGATGGTGGTGGACGGTGGGGGTGGTGGACGGTGGTGGACGTGGGTGGTGGTGGGTGGTGGTGGTGGACGTGGGTGGTGGTGGTGGACGGCGGTGTTGGACGATGGTGGTGACGTTTGTTAGTTATATTTTTAGTCAATAATTATAGTAATTTTAGAATATATTTTGCATTACTTTCATCCATTTTTTGTTTATTTTATACAATAGTAGTTTTTGTGGGATAAAATCTACTTTGTTGTGTTTTGGTTGGTTTTATAGGTTCATGGAATTGGAAGAAAAGAAAATGACTTAAAAAAATATTATTTAAGAAGACTTTTCAATTTTAAGGAGTGCAGAAAAATCTCTAAAGTTTAGGATCTATTGTTGGAGATAATTATCTCCAGAATTTTCTTAAAAGATAAACAACAATAAATCCTAAAAAAATAGATCTGGAAGTTAAGGGATGAGAATAAATAGAAGAGGGCTGGAAAAAGAAAAGGATCCCATCTTTTGAAGAAGGAGAAGGTCGACTAAGGAAGAGGAAGAAGAACAATATTTCAATTCTGGTGATATTATTAATTGTTTTATATTTTTTTATTTTAGATCTAGCCGTCATGTCCGGCTAGGGTACTTTTTAATTTCAACATTAGGGTTTAATTTTCTTTGATTTGGTTTGAACTTATGTAAAACGTTTATGAGATCTTTTTATTTTAATGATTTGTTTGTTTGATTCTTGATCTTAAACCCAGATCTACTCCGGTATATATTAAATTGTTAATAAACCTGATCAACTTACTAATTTTTCTAATAAAGTTCTTTAAATTTTAAAACCCTAATCAAGTTTTGATTTTTGATATAAGGAACAGTTAACGGTTTGAGTTTGTCTATGAGTTCATTCTCGTTATAGAATCATAGAATCTAGCTAAACATACCGAACGACGTGTGTGTTTAGTTATAATTGATACTTCTATCGTTGCAACCCACACGCTAAGATCCGAACGACGTGAGCTTAGAGTAGCGGGTTGGCTCTAATCAACGAACTGCGCTTGATTAGACATTAGATAGAGTGGATATCCGAACGGCGTGATATCTAGTATCGATACAAATCATTAATCAAAAAGGATCATTGCACCTTAATCTTTAATGATCGTAAGCCGAATTGAATCAAGAAATTACCTTAATGTTGGAATTAGTTTTCGTATTTGAATTTACTTCACAATGTAGTTAACGTTTTTAGTAATTCTTTTTTCATAATAAAAAAATACAAAAAAATGTTATTTTTCGTTTTTATAACAGAAGCTTAACACGGCCGCGTGAAATTTTCTTTACAGTTTTGATACGGCCGTGTCAGCCTACTGTAATTTTTCTACTTTTTGTAATTTACTTTCAGTTTTAGTTTTTAATTAAAACCCCCATCTTCCTTAACCCGTAAGCAATCAAAGTAACTGTGCTTAAACGTTTTTTGTATAAAATAATTGACACGTATCCCTGAGGACACGAACCCTACTTCCGCTCATACTATTCTTAGTGTGTGTGATAGTAGGTTCACATTTATATATTTTATTTGCTGGATTCGACACCCAACAACGTTGCTGGATGGTGGTGGTTGCGGTGCTGGATAGTGGGTGGTGGTAGACGGTGAGAGGTGATGGACGACTGGACGGTGGGTGGTGGTGGTGGTGAACAGTGGGTGGTGGGTGGTGGTGGTGGTGAACGGTGGGTGGTGGGTGGTGGTGTTTAACTATTTGCAGACCTTAGAAGTGGTTGGGCCAAAACTGCACCAAAAAGAGCTCACGTGAACGTTTTTTAGTGAAACGTTTTAGAAAAAACAAACAGTCTGCAGATGCCAATGTTTGCGTGTGGTTTGTGTGCCGCAGACAGAAGAAACTGCGTAGAAAATTTTTTTAAAAAACAAACACCGCCCTATTCTTCTAATTACATTTGGTTAACGCTCTTTTACTCTCAAACTACGTTATTTAAACCTTCAGTATTAAGTTGATCTTGCAAGTAAATAGCGAATCAAATTGATTGAATGAGGCATGACCATCACAAATCAATTTACTGAAACAAAAATCAATCGAATCAAACGGATCGAAGAAAACCTGTTTTTGATGAATTCTTAAATTAAAATGAGCCATGTATCTTCAATTTTCTTATGAATTCCATTAGATGTAGATGTTCATTACAACTTTGACTTCACTTTTAAATTCTTATATTAAAGTTCAACTTTGACTTTGGAGCCAATTTAATTTCAAAATCCTTTTAATCCACTCCGTCCAACAATAATAAACGACTTATAATTTAAAAACTTTCTCACCATAGTCATCGTTGGTGGAATACATTAATTTATTCACCACCCTTATATTCTAGCAAAAGGAACCCAAATATTATATAGAAAAATCTGATTAAAAAAGAAAAAAAGAAAAATACTGTTTTTATGAATTCTTGCACTGAAAAGGGAAGAAGGTATGGATTAAAATTTTTCATTTTAAACCGAACACTTTTAAATTTTTATTATGTAACTCTTATGATTTGTTATTTTTAACTTTGCTCCTCTATAGTTTTTTCATAATATTTTTCGTTTTAGATTTTGATCTAAAGTTTATAGTTAGCATGTCATTACGTGCGCGTATGGTTTAACATTGTGTCAATTTTTTCCATTTAAGTGTCTTTTCGCAACGTACGAGTCCTAGATCGACTTGGTTATTGTTTTTAATATTTTACTTTTTACGTGTATGATTCAATATTTTTACGTCTACTTTCCGTTCGATTTTATTTTAATCTTTTTTAATGCGAGCTCTTTCGTTGTCGATGGTCCCCGCTGCAATGCGGAAATTTAATACTAGTTTTATATTTATTTCATTAAACAAGGGAACAACACAAAGTTGAATTAAGGTGACCTAATGGTTTTTGTTTTTATTGAGAGGTGTTGGCCACATCAACCATTGACGTCGTAGTATGGTATTTTCATATCTTATCTTCAATTTTACTTTAACTATTAAAATATTTATTCGTACTTAATAATTGTTTTAGAAAATAAGATATTTGATTTGTCATCTGTGGTAGTAAAAAATTTCATCAAATACTTTAAAATTTTAAAAGTATGAATTCACTAAATTCTAAAAATAAAAATTATTCAAAAAAATAGTTTTTGGAAAAGAAAATTGAAAACAACATGTTATTACACCCCTTACATAAAATCACTATCGCAATACTTTATCATTGAGAAAAATGCTAATATTCCCCTCAATTCACCAATATTGTTATCTCTTTCTTATAATAAATATCAAACCTGTATCATTTAGATTATTTGTAACATGGTACATCAACCCATCCGTTTTCACATGAAAAAGGCCGGAAGAGCTAAAGCTAAGATAGAAAAAAAAAACAATCAATGTGAAAAAAAGACGAGATAGGGAAGTTGTAGGTATATATGACCCATCCATAGAAGGAGGGTGGTTGTTTTTTAGAGTATGAGAAAAAAAAAAAGGTAACTAGATAAGTTTGTAGAATCGACTTGCGGTCGATGACTTTTCTCCAAACACCTACTTAAGTGGAGAAGAGAGGAAGGTTCGTAAGTCCTCTAATTACAATTTTCAAATGCTCTTAATCTATAATGTATTGCTTAAGAATGTGATCGTAATTTAATTGTCTTTAAGAGTATTAAAATACAAAAACTTGCTGTCCAAAAAGATTATTGAATTTAAATAATTCAAACTTTTATATATTATTCGGGATTAATCATAACTAATGAAATGTTTACAAACAATTATAACTTTGAGCTTATTTTCTTCAAACGATTCTAGACTAATTGAGAGTTAGCCTCGCCATTTTTTTTTATGAAATTGGGCCAATTTTGAGTCACTTTTTAACTTTGTCGCCGCCCAACCTACACCAGGTCTATATTTTGGTGTTAGTATTCATCGTCACCTGACATGTACCTTTAACGAGTCAAATGGTTCAGATCAGGAGATAGAGATTGACGGGTTTTTGGATGCAGAAGTTTCAGGTTGATAAACCTGATAGTTGATTTCAATTTTCTATTTAGTGTTTTAGCCATATAAGTAATCCACATTATCAAAAAACTAACGATGTTAACTTTCAGTTAGTATAAATCGCTAGAGTAAAATAAACTCAAAGTTAGTAGTATCTGAAAATATTTTCTGAATTGAAATTAATCTCAACCAATAAATAAAAGTTTGGATTATTAAAATCCCTTTAAAATAGACCAAAGTTGCCTTTTTTAAACCTCTAAATTTTTTATCTAATGTAATAGTTTGCATGTTAAGGGGTAACATTAAGGTTTTTTTTTAATACTTAAATATATGATGATTATAATTTAGTTGTTTTAGAGAGTATTGAAGTATATTATTTTTATTAATTACTTTTAAACTGGCTATTTCTAAAGCAAAAGTTAGCACATTAAGGGGAAAATATTGAGTTTTTAGTTTTAATAAATTTCAGATGGTGTAGTCATATAGTCTGAATGTGTAAAACCATAATTTTTAATTATATTTAATTTTAAGTCGGTATTATTAATAATATGATTAGATTTTGATGATGTTATGGTTTGGAAAAACACACAAAAGATGTAATATCAGTATAGTCAGAATGTATAAAACCATAACTTTTAATTATTTTTAAATATAGTTTGGTATTATTAATAATATTATTAAATTATGATGATGTTTTGGTTTGGACAAACACACAAAAGATGTAAATCAGTTTTGGATTTTGATGTTGATGGTTCAAAATGGCTTCCAGTCATGAATATTAGAATTTTTAATCTAGCAACTCAAAAAACAAAACACTTAAAACACATATAAACAGATACATCATTCTAACAATATCATCGTATTAAATTTCCCTAAGAATTAACTTATTTATCACATGTGACACAAGTATACGTCTAAAAAATTCATGCTAATTCAACAAGCATCTAACCAAAATTCAAACAATTCTAGATCTTACAAGTTACATGCTTTAGTGCTTGATTTCAACTCTATATAATGAATGCATTAAAACTTATGAATACCACTCTAATTAAATATTTATCTAGAACTTAACTTACACACTACCATTAATTGCTTAAATGGTGTCATGCTTCATATTCATTATACCTCAACTAAACGCTACTCGTAAAAAATTATAACTGATAAGATTACCAATGTCAAAATTCCCTTTTGATAAGAATAAAATATTAATGTTTTCTACACTTTTTCTATTAATTCTAAGTGTTTTTATATAGAGAGTAATATCAAAGTATCTACAAATAACATGCCGTAAAAGTGTTTGATTTTGGGTATGGTTTGTGACAACCATGTAAGGAGTTTGTAAGTATGGTCTTTAAAGAAAACGTGTTCCAAACCACCTGAAATAAAGTCAAAAATTCTAATGACAACAATGTAAAAAATTTGTAAAATAAATAACTAATATAAATGGTGCAAAAATTATAATACTACCAATAACCACTAAAGAAAGCATAGATTACTATAAAAGATTGTGAAATTCTTATCATTTTGTTTGGTCCTGCCAACCATTCAATTTCTTATCATAATGGAACAAAGTAATGATATAATTTAATTGATGTAACTAAAAATGCTAATGTTAGGCTGCTATTATTCACAGAATAAGAAATATCAACCAACCTATGAAATATTAGAAGATAATTGATCATTACACCTATTGAACAATTATAAGAAATATCAACAACCTATACATAAATCCGGGTCAATGGTCCGTGTCTCTTCATTGAACGGGTATATGGGTTTTAGCCGGGGAAAACAAGAGCGAGGGCTTATCAGAGAAGGCCAAGTGACATCCCCTCTACTCTTTTATTATGCTTTATAGGTTTTATTTTTAATTAGATGGATTCACGATTTTTTTTATTTTTTCTTGAACGACTAGTTAGTGGTTAGTTGTTTAGTATCACCAAGTTAGTATTTTTCGCCAATACCAAGGTTTGAACCTTGGACCTCCAAGAGAGGTAAAGCCTCCCACCTCCCCCTTAACCACTAGGCTAAGAGATCATTAAGTGATGGATTCACGATTACTTACGGAAAAAAACCACTAGCTACTAATGAATACATTGATTTTGTGATCAGAATAAAAAGGATAGAAAGAGATAATAAAATGAAAAAAATAAAACGCTATTTTTTAACAATTGATTTCAATTTAGGTAGACATAATCACAGTTAATTTATTAGACAATCCGAAATACAAAATTTGTAGTCTTTTAATACGAGAAAAGAAAAAAAAAAACCTAATAATTTTTTATTTTTTTCTTAAAATATATAAAACATATGCAAATCTTACTTTATTCGTCGTTATAAAATTTTTTTCAAAGCAATAACTTTTTAAAACGAAAGTTTTAAGAATATTAAAAGTGTTTTATCAGATAATCAAGTACCTTTATATTTGACGTTTTACAGTTCCTAATTCTTCATTAATAAATAGTTATTATTTTTTTCTTATTTAACCCGTGTAATACACGAGGTTATAACCTAGTGAGATATAGAAATGTATACACACTATATTATCTATGGTTTAGAATAGAATTCTTCGACATGCTAAGGAGTGATGTATCAGCATATCTATAACTTATATATTATCGCTTATTATAGATTGTTAATCTTATATTTGATAATGATACTAATTTGATGTTTTGGGATTTACAAAATAAACTTATGCTATTTGATATTTTATAATGTCTTATTAAAGATGTTAGTAAAAAAATTCACTGATTCAAAACTTAGTCAATGAGAAAAAAAAAAAGACATCATGTGTAATGTTCCTCTCAAATTAATCGAAGTCTTTTAGTTTGCAAGACTAATTTACCGTCACAATGTTATTCGTATCAGAAACGAAGAGAAGAAATGAGAGATTGGAATTGACTTTTTGTTTTCGGTGCATTCCCACTTTCCCAAATTGGGTATATATACAAGCTTTGACTTTGACTAACTTTTAGAAGTTATCAACAAACTAACTAAATAATTAACTAATTAACCAAATATCAAACAAACTAACAAACTCAACAAACTATGCCAACACCCCCCCTCAAGTTGGAGGGAGAGAAACCCCCAACTTGGAAAGCAACAAACTATGCCGATGACCAGGAAGACTTTTGGTAAGTAAATCCGCCGGTTGATCAGCCGTGGAGACATGTAATAAAGATATGAGACCTTCCTGTAATTTTTCCCGAACGAAATGACAATCTAATTCAATGTGTTTAGTGCGCTCATGATAAACAGGGTTCTTGGCAATATAGATGGCAGCTTGGCTATCACATTTTAAAGGAACCGGAACGACAGAAGGAAGGGACAATTCGTGCAACAATTGAGTAAGCCAAGCAAGTTCAGCAGTAACACGTCGCATAAAACGATATTCGGCTTCAGCAGAGCTCAAAGAAACAGTGGCCTGCTTCTTAGACTTCCAAGAGATAGGACTGCCACCAAGCATGATGAAATAACCACTGACAGAGCGACGAGTATTTGGACAAGAAGCCCAATCAGAATCACAGAAAGCTTCCAATGATAAAGTATCTTGATTATTGAATAACAAGCCAAGAGAAGATGTGCCATGAACATATCGTAAAACATGCAAAGCAGCCTCCCAATGAGGAATATGTGGAGATTGCATGAATTGACTTAGAAACTGAACAGCAAAAGACAAATCCGGGCGTGTGTGTGTTAAGTAATTAAGTTTCCCCACAAGACGCCGATACTGCAAAGGATCATGATAAAGCGCACCATCATCAGATAATAACTGAAGCTGAGATGGAAGCGGAGATACAACTGAAGTAGTCACAGAAAACTCCTCCAAAAGTTCTTTAGCAAACTTGCGCTGTGTCATAATAAAGCCAGTTGAAGAGCGTAAAACTTCAATACCCAAAAAGTAATTAAGAAAACCAAGGTCCTTAATTTTGAAAATAGTGTGGAGAAAAGACTTTAAGTCACTCATTTCAGCTTCATTGTTGTCTGTCAAAAGGATGTCATCAACATAAACTGCAACATGAACAATAGAACTACCCATTCGTTTAGTAAACAGAGAGTAATCATTCGTAGAGCGGACATAACCACGAGACTTTAAGGCAGTAGATAACTTGCCATACCATTGACGAGATGCCTGTTTTAAACCATATAAAGATTTCTGGAGACGAAGAACTTGATTAGGATTAGCTAAAGGCATGCCGGGAGGGGGAGACTTATAAATTTCCTCATCAAGGTCGCCGTGAAGAAATGCATTGTTAACATCTAACTGGTAAAGATTCCAATGCAATTTGGTCGTGGTAGCAACAATACTTCGGATAGTAGTCATTTTCACAACAGGATAAAAAGTCTCGTTGTAATCAATACCAATTTTTTGAGTATCGCCACGAACAACAAGACGCGCCTTATAACGTTCAACCGAACCATCTGCTTTGTATTTCACTTTATAAACCCATTTACACTTAATGGGTTTCTTACCAACAGGAAGATCAACGATGACCCATGTGTTATTAGCAGTAAGAGCATCATGCTCAGTTTGCATTGCAGCCTGCAATTCGGGAATAAGAGCTGCTTCTTTATAAGAAGTAGGCTCTTTAATAGAAGAGGAAATAGGAACAGATGTACTACTAGTGGCTGCAAAACAGAAATTAGTAACTGTATGGAAACAAAAAGCATCCGTTAGATCAGAAATACAAGAGTTGCAATGATAATCCGCAAGATAAGAAGGTGGGTGATGTGATCGAGAAGAACGACGAGGCTCAGAAACATTGGAAGAAAGTGGAACAGAAGAAGGTGGAGGGGACGAAGACGAGGGAGATGAGGAGGGAGTACAAGAGTCAACAAAGGTGTGAAAATTGTCAACAGAAGGAAACAAAGAAGAATGAGACTGTAGGATTGAGGGAAACAAGTTTTCAAAGAAGACCACATCACGAGAAATCATAACCTGGTGAGAAACAAGGTTATAAAGTTTATATGCTTTCTTACCATGAGGATATCCAAGAAAAATACAAGGAACAGCTCGTGGTTGAAATTTATCCCTTCCTTGCTTAAGGGAAGAAGCATAACATAGACAACCAAAAGCTTTAAGATATGTATAAGAAGGAGCAGTACCATAGAAAGCTTCATGTGGGGTTTTCCCATGAAGAATTGTTGTAGGAAAACGATTAATGAGATAAGTAGCGGTTAACACACAATCTCCCCAAAATTGAAGGGGAAGTTTAGATTGAAACAACAAGGCACGAGCTGTCTCTAAAAGGTGTTTGTGTTTACGTTCAACGACTCCATTTTGTTAAGGAGTAGCAACACAAGAGGTTTGATGAATAATGCCTTTATCTACCAAATATTGAGCAGCTTTGGTACCTGAACCAAGTTCAAAAGCATTGTCGGATCGGATGCATTTTATCATGGTAGAATATTGGGTTTCGACCATACGGATAAAACCTTGAATTGCAGGAAAGGCATTACTTTTAGTAGTTAAAAGATAAGTCCAAGTAATCCGACTAAAATCATCTACAATGGTGAGAAAGTAATTGTAGCCATTGTATGTAGAAACATTATAAGGTCCCCAAACATCAATATGAATAAGATCAAAAAGGTTAGAAGATTCTCTTTGACTATGGGGAAAAGGAAGCCGATGTTGGCGAGCCTTTGGACATATATCACAACATTCAATGTCATCAACTTTATCAGAAGAGAGTTGTACAGATCCAAACTTAGTTGCCTTGATTAAAATCCCATTAGGTAAACCGATTGTAATAGGGATTTTAAGAACATGAACTTGCGAAAATAATCGTTCATCATAACATATATGATCATTGGTCCCTGTATCAATTATCCACTTTGAATCAGTTATGAGACAAGAATTACAGTTCATTATACCTGCAAAATTTGCAGAACTGATTGGTGAGGGCGTGGATACATTTGCTTGTGAAGATGATCCATTGTTGCCTAGACATGTGCGATGTAACAGCTGCAACAATTCTTGACATTGATCAACAGTAAAAGAAGCATTTGAACTCATGGGTTTAACACCTGAGTTAGTCATCTGCTTGCTAACATCAGAAACATCATTAACTGAAACATTAGCTGCAAAGCGCTTAGGTTTAGTAAATTTGAAATCCTTTGGAAAACCGATTAATCGATAGCATTTACGAGCTGTATGACTAGATTTATTGCAATGAGTACAAACAATAATTTTCCTTCCATCATTTTTACCATACGAAGTTCCTCGTGATTGAGCATGAACATTCATTGCAATAGCTTCAGTATTCAAAGGAGAAACAGCATGAATTTCTTTCTGTTTTTCATCTTGATGAAGAAGAGCATAAGCTTGACTTATAGAAGGTAAGGGCTCCATCATGAGTATGTTACCTCTGATGGTATCATACGTTGGATTAAGCCCCATAAGAAATTGAATAAGTCGTTGATTTGCTTCTTGTTTTGCAATTAATTGTGAATTTCCACAGGTGCATGGAGTAACGACCGATAGGGCACCAAGCTCATCCCAAATACATTTAACTTTGGTAAAGTATGTAGCAATATCATTGTTACCTTGTGAAATTTCACACAAACTCTTCTGTAACTGGTACAATTTGGCTCCATTAGCTTGTCCATAACGATCGTTCAATTCACTCCAAAGTTGAAGTGCTGTTTGAACATACAACACACTTTCACTGATGTCTCTTGATAGAGTGTTCAGGATCCATGAAATGATCATATCATTACACCTCTGCCAATGATTAAGAAGAATTGGATCAGCTGGTTTTTCAATTTCACCTTTAATGAATCCAGATTTGTTCTTCGCAGATAGTGCAATAGTCATCGCACGTTTCCAAGCACCAAATCCAGATCCATCAAAGACCTTAGAGACCAGCATCATGCTAGGATGATCAGAAGGATGAAGATAAAACGGACTTGATGAATCAATCGAAACGCTTCCGGAAGTTGTCGTAGCTGATGAAGTTGACATGATTCTAGGGTAAATTGGAATGAAAATTGAAGAAATGAAGAGATAATTGGAAGAATTGAATCGAAAATCAAAGTTTTCGTTCAAGAATTTGAAAAGAAATGAAGGAATCGATTGAAGAATCAGAGTTCTTGCTCTGATACCATGTTATTCGTATCAGAAACGAAAAGAAGAAATGAGAGATTGGAATTGAATTTTTGTTTTCGGTGCATTCCCACTTTCCCAAATTGGGTATATATACAAGCTTTGACTTTGACTAACTTCTAGAAGCTATCAACAAACTAACTAAATAATTAACTAATTAACCAAATATCAAACAAACTAACAAACTCAACAAACTATGCCAACACGCAATTACTAGAAACTGCTTTTTGGTAGACATCTATTGGTTAGATTTTCATTTGACTTGATTTGATAAACATCGATTATTTTTTATCATGTATGTCATAAGTTGAGAAAAACTTTAGTGAGATGTACTTTGTTTAATCATCGTACATGTAGTTTCCTCTAATCTAAACTATTATCTTTATAGATAATTGTTAGATTCTTCTTGATTTGTTTTAAACTGCATGCTTCTGGTATGGATTAAATCATTCAACTCAATTAAACGCATTTTCAATGCCACATACATTGTTAGTTCAATATTGCAGTAGTTCGCTCTATCTCCTCATGTCGTCATTTATGAATAAAGTGTATGAGAGTGTGCTTTGTGTGGATATAATACATATCTAACATCAGCATAACTAATAAGATGGGACATATCATTTTTCCTGTTGGGAAATACCAGAGTTTCGAGTGGCAAAAATATGCAAAAATATGCAAAAATATGTGTATTATGTTGTTTAATTGTCTATGTAGTTTTACGAATTGTATCTTGTTAGAAGACATACTGACGACATAATATCATGTGTTATGTTATTCACGATATACATTTGTGCACGATTGCGCCTAAATATGTTACTCTTGGTTAATCAATTATGACCATTGAGTCGTTAATAAATGCATTACTTCTAGATCAAGTACTTCTTTCTTTTATTGTGAGCGGTAAAGATTCTTTTATATGTTTAACGATAACACAATCATGAGTATGCTAAGTGGATGTTAATCTCTATATGGATCAAGTTAATATTTATGTGTTAAGAGGCACATCTTTAGATGATTACATGTGACTCTTTTAACAATCTAAAATGTAGCATTCCCTAGCTATTAGCCAAAGTCATACAATCATAGATATTCAAACTAAAAAAATAAACATGAATAATACAAAAGAATTCAAATACTAGACTTTTAACAACTATTGTATGTCTATCAAGATAAATAATTGTAGTTAATTGACAAACAGCTACCTGATGATATGCGGCTTGCCATCTTAAACATCATGGCGTGCCATTCTATATGTCATTATATTGATCAGATTAAAACCAAATGCTAATCACATATAGTCTCTACTACATAGAATCCCATCACAAAAAAGACCGGGTATTCAATTTTTATAACTCTAGGTCTGTTCTTAAATATTCGAACCATTAATGGGAGATATGTTATAGCTCATTATGGTGATTGTTAATTTAACAAACCAATATTCTCATTCTCAAAGATAGATTAGGAAGAATTGGTAACACATGAAATAACATAGAACATATCATAACTATCAAATTCTGAACCTCAAAGTTATCAATGTGAATATGAAGTCTAATATATAGCATAGTTGCAAAAAGAAAGAAGTAAACGAATTACCATATGCATTTCGCAAATACAGAGTAACAAAGTCATATATATATACCTGCTTCGTTTTACAATTAGAACTAACACAAGCAACAAAACCATCCAACCAATGACTAGATGAGTGTTTAAGTTTTTTTTAATCTAGAAATAGAGGGTATAAAGCACTGTGCCTTACACGAAGGTGGATTTGGATAGATCGGCTCCTTTTGAAGAAAAAAAAAAAAAACTTCTATATGGAATCTTAAAATATCTAAAAAATGTCAGAGGAAGATGAAAGAACATATGAGAAAAAAGAATTTATTATTGAAGGTTGTTATGTGCCTAAACGTACTAAGTGTTTAATGATGCAATAGTTCCAAATTATGTTACGCAAGAAGTTCTAAAATTAGGATACATATACAAAGCCTACTGCAATTCAAGCTCAAGGATGACCAATGGCTTTAAAAGGCTAAAATCCCAATCGAATTGCTAAAACATGATATGCATTTTTCATCCTGCATCGTGCATGTTACCCCAAGTTTGATATATTCCATTTACTATATGACCTTGCTTCAGAGTATACGTGATATTTTAATCAGCCTCAACTATCTGTTAGTCAGCTAATATCGCACCCCAACACCATCAGAAGAAAACCCACAATTGATAAAACCTACCGGCTCAATTTTGAGCATTTTGATTTTTATTTTTTGATGGTTAATTATACATATTTTTATTTTTTGATGTATTTATACTTACATACACGTTAATTTTCTCCTTAATTTGCTAATTTGACTAAAATTCGTTATCTTTGTGTTTAATAATCTAAATTGCTAAAAGTCCCTATGTTTTACGCTTCATTTGCTAATTATTTTTCTACTAGGACTTATGTCATCTTCAAATGAAGTTTTTAAGCTGTAATATGTCATATAATGTTTTAATAAAACATGCAATTTAGGTTATAAGTTATTTGATCATCTTCTATTATTTTATTCGAATAGTTTTAACCCAATCTACTTTTTCCTACGAACTAACATTTCTAGACTGATGTGATATTTATAAAAACAAATCACGTGGGAATATTTCTAAAAAAGTGAAATACCAAAAAGAAAAAACTCTCCCTGTTATGAGATTCTTTTAAAACGTGTACGTTTAAAATAGATATTGCTTTAGTGTGTAAAAATATATATTTTTCGTCTTGTAAAATGTAATTGTCACAATTTAATATTAATATATTTTTTTAGAACAACGATACTTTTAGGCTGCGTTTGGTTGGAAGGAATGGAATGGAATGGAATGAAAATGAAAAACTAGTATAATTTTCAAGTAAAATTGTGTTTGAGTGAGCAATTAAAAGTAAACCCAAGTGAGTGTTTCATCTCAAATTCCTTTGGTTGTGGGATTTCAAAATCCTTCCACCTAGAGAGGGAATTTGAAATCCCACAACCAAGGGAATTTAAGATGAAGCATTCCCTTGGGTTTTACATTTCATTACCCACTCAAACATAATTTACTTGAAAATTATACTAGTTTCACAATTCCATTCCATTCCATTCCATTCCTTCCAACCAAACGCAGCCTTAGTTGTATCATGTACCACATACATCGATTCCTATAAATCATATAGCTAACTCATATGCCTAAATTTTCTCGTTTAATGAGTGCTCTTTTTTACTTTAAAACTAATTTTTTGTATAAATACATACGTGTACATGATTTCAGAATGTAAATGCCTTGTCAATCAATAAATGTGACATATATGCAAATATGTCATACTAATCAAGTTTTCTGAATGTTTTTTAAAATCACTCAAACTTTTTTTTTTTCACATAAATAGTCACTTATCTTTCATTAGTTTACGGGTTACTAAGATTAACATAACATGTTAGTTTTCTTTTACTAAATAAAAAAATGATGAGGATTATATCACTAGTGACGAGAGTTTCTTATTAAAAAATAATATAAACTTAATTGATTAATCACATATTTTTTTGGTTTTAAATATGTTGTTGATTTTTGCCTCTAAGTATGAATTAATAGCATATCTTCTACTCCTTTTAAGTTATACAAGCATCTCTTTTACTTAGAGAAGTTGAATTTCAATGGAGCCAATTTCGAGGTTTGGGTCCAACACAATAGTGTTTCAGGGCTTGAATAGGACGACGATGATAAAATATCTTTACTTGTAAACTCAAACTCTTATTTCATGAAAATAATAACTTATAAGTAAATTCAAACTCTTATTTCATGAAAATGATCACTTATACTTTCGTGGAGACAGATTTCATTCTACAGCATAGAGTGTTAAATGATTGATATCCCAATATTTAAAAAAGTACATAAATCATAACAACTTGTTCTCTGTTAATTAGTTAGTTTTATTTTGTTTTTAGTTACTTAAGTTAATGATCGTTTAATAAGTACTATATTTGCAAACCACATGTACATATTGTTCAATAGCAATGAAAAACAACTATGTAACTATATAACCATCTCTCTATTTAATTCTATTATAACTTATTAGCATCGCGTACAATTGCTTATGTATGTATTACATGTTATACTTAAATTCGTTTTTGTTTTAGCACGTCCTTTTATAATTTTGAGTTTAAATGATAACTATTGAATATTAGTAAGTAAACAAAATCATATTTAAATGAATTAAAAAGAACCGTTTATAGAGATCTCAATCATTATGATTTCATTTTATCATGTTTTATTTAAAATACATTTAATTGTTAATCTATATTTAGAGGTAAATTGATGTTTTTAATCTTTTGGATGAAAATAGTTATTTTTGTCAAACTTTAGGGAGTAAAATTGAAATTAACTCTTTTCAATATTATGTTTATATAAATTGCAATACCCATCTAAGATATGTTTATTTTCATCCATCCACATTAACTAATTAACTAACTATACTTTAAAATCCAAAGAGCACACTCCTATTCCATGATATACAACTTGAATTGCATACAACTTTTTAAATATAGAAGATACTTTTGGCTTGAAAAATTGTTATATTATTTCATTATTACAATTAATTTCTTTTGTATTTTGTTTTCCTATTATAATTTTAAAAATATAATCATTTTATAAATTTCAACGACGTGTTATTTTTATCTACGTTCAGACGTAAGTTTTTTGGAAACTAATTTGGGTCAAATATAATATATTATTTATTTTTTCATAATAATGTAATGTTTTTGGAAATTATGAATACACTATTGCGACGTGATATCTCTATTCACGTTCCGTTTCAAATTTCGTATAAAATCAAATCTCGCAATGCGCAACTAAAACCCATGTTCAAGTATAATTTATTTTTAGCTTTTTTAAGAATATCATAATTATTTTCTATATACCAAATAAACATTACAAGGTTCTTAATTTTCATTTGTGTTTTGATATATATTTTGTCCGGGCGCCGCAACGCTCGGGCAAAATACTAGTTTACATCTAATACATAAAATATATTATATTCAATAAAACTCCCATTTATAGAAATTGTTTCCTTATCAGTTGGATGGAGCAAAAACCGTGACAAAATTTGTACGAATCCACCCCCATAAAAACAACTAATTACAATCCACCACCTACTTTCACCCAAGCATTCCTTCTGCCCCTCGATTAAGGGGGTAGTATAACAAAAACCTATTTCTTCAGGGACTTAAATAAAAGTATTCACTTTGAGGGTAGTTCTGTCTTTTTATTCCTCCTGGTTTATTTGTAATTATCACTAATATCAAGGGCAATAACCTAACCATTTCCCTATATAAACAACCCACCACACCATACTCTCCCCCACACCTTTTCCTCATCTATTTCCTCTCCATCTACGCCGCTCCATCTGCCACGCGCCACCGTTTCCATCCCCACGCGCCGCCGTGCTCCGATAAAGTTGCAGATCCACTCGTTTTTTGTTACATCATAATAATATTCTGATCAGAAATTTTCTGAAAATTTATGGTGGTAAATTACGATTTTACCCCTGGGTTATTTATTTGGTTGTTCTTTCACAATCCGTCAAATTGGGGGCATTTACGTAAAGTTCGGATTCGGTAGTTGTTGACGCAGATGTTAGCCGAGTCGAGCCACGCGCCGAGACAGTTAACTCACATGGCTTCAAACAAGACAAAAACAAGAGATGAAACATTTGATTTTCTCAAGCCAACAACACCCAAGCTAGCCAAGCCGCTCATGCCACGAGCCACGGCTCCAATTAAAGCTACGAGGCCGGTTCGACCACCGAGCGATAACAAGCTCCTGGCTGGCTATCTGGCTCATGAGTTCCTAACCAAAGGAACCTTGTTTGGCCAGCCGTGGGACCCGGCTCGGGGCGATGCGGTGCCGCTTGCTGCCGCGGCTTATTCAGCTGATCTTAGGAAGCCGGTGAAAGAATGTGGGAGCCAAAAGGGGAAGCCGGCTGAGCCGAAGCCGGGTGATAAAAGGAAGTTTGAAAATTACGCCCACGTGTCGGGTATTATCACGGGTAAAAATGGAGTGCATATACCCGGCATTGTTAACCCGACCCAGTGGACCCGGTTTTTAAATCTTTAATGAGTTTATTGTAGTTATTTATGTGGTTTTAAAATTGCCTTTGCTTTAAGATGTTGTACAGTACAATCGGCAATGCTTAGTATATTTGCAATTTAAATGGTTTGGTAGTGAATTGGAACGTATATTAATTTTGTTAATTAAATGATACTAGGTTTTTCCCCACGTGTTATACGAGGAGTTTTGTGATGATCTCTACTTCTCTAGCATCAAAACATGAATGCTAAACACATTATAAATGTTGGCATTCTAACATCTGGTAATAATTTGTAGTTATTTGTGCTTCATGACAAATTGATTTCTGGTAAAATTAAGCATGACGTGACTCGTGAGGTTGATTATAATCATAGTTGTAGAAGATGATTTCATGATGCTATAATAATTATACACGAAAATGATAGCTAGTTAAAAATAAACAATCACGATATGCTTTATAAACCTATTTGGGTATTGAATATTTTAGTACAAAAATATAAAATAATATAGCACTTAACATAAAATAACTTGAAAGGTTAATGCATCAACATGTTGTACCATGTGCATAAGTAGTTGTACCCATATGAAATTTAAACCATGTAATGATCCTATGCTGATTTTTTATTATTAGCTCGTGCAATCATATCAAGAAGCGCTTTCATGGCTTGCTTAACATGAAGCTACCCATTTGAGTTTCGTTTATTTACCATCTCACTTAATTTCTTTCTAAATGAGTCTATTGGCATGAAAAATTCACTTTGATTTGTAGTTTTTTTTTTTTTTTTGAACGGCAAATGTGCGACCCTGCTTCGGAGAATAGGTGTTATCTTAATCGGGCCCACCTATTCGTTTCCCAGCCGATACCGCACCCCCAACCCCCTCAGGAGGAAACCCATTGCTGAGAAAACCCCCTTGCTCAACTCTGAGCATTTTTGCCCAGAGTGAGACTTGAACCCATGACCTCCCAATATTTACATGTCATGGGCACCTCACCTTAACCAGTTAGACTAAGGATCATTGGTACTTTGATTTGTCACCCATCTAGCAATTTAACACGTGCACTAATCATTTCTAGCCTGCTGCTTCGAAAGTTTGTATATCATTATTTTCCCCATGTCTTTTAAATATAGAATATAATATGCTTGGTTTCACTGTCGTTAATAGTTTGAATCGTATCGAGTTTAATTGAAGTTTAGCCCATATGAAAGTTCATTTAATAAACATGATTGAAAGTAAGTTAAAACTCGTGAACCTCAGTTATTTTTTATATAATTCTTCTCAATATGTGTATGTTTTTATAAGTCGTTATAGATCGTAACTTTTGTACTTTTATTTTCTATTATTTTCTTAAATACACACACTGAAACTATATATAAACAAAAGCTAGCGTCTGGCTTACTAGTTTACGCCCCCCACCCACACAACATGTGTTCAAAACCCATCCCCCCACCCCCAACCCGGCTCAAGCTTTGCTCTTGGGATACAGAAAGGATGAAATTAGTTAAACACTATCAAAAATTTCTGTTGAAAACATCTAAGTGTCAAGAGATAAGTCTAGCTGCTGAAAATTTCATATACAAAATCAACTACCTTAACTACTATGAATAAACATACATAGTTTATCTGTTGAAGATAAGATGAATGTGCTAGTTTACTATTTTTGTTAAGAAGGATATTAGTGCTAAATAGCAGTGGTGATACCATTACGCTACGGTTGTCGATCTTTTGTTTTACTGATTCTTGTCTATATTGTATATTGTATTGTAACCAATTCTCCTACACATTCGTTGTATGCCATGATGTGTAGATTAATGTCTATAACATGTCATTAATCATAAACCTATATAGATGTTTTAGATTTATTCTAGTGTTTAGCTTTATTAGTATGAATATCTTACACTTCATAATTTTTAATTTAGCTAATTTGCCCACTTGTAATCTTGTTATTGTTTTTGTAATAAGTGAATTATGATCAAATATATAGTTAGAAAAAAAAATTTATTGTGTTTTTTTCATTCAAGTATTATTCTGTGTGTTTGTTAGTAAACAGATGATAGAGATTTTACATCTATTAAATATCATCTACTGATCTACAAAAAAATTTTGTTTCAAACCCAACCCAACATTTGCTTTATATTTTGTGTGTTTTATTTCGTTTTGATTTTTTTCTATTATTTGTCCCCAACACACCTTTAATTTAAAGAAATTAATTTTTATTATTTATTTTCGACTCTTTTGTTATTTAACTAAATAAATTTTGAAATGTGAGATTTAATATTTTAGTTAATTATAATATTTTAAAATGCTAAACTTAATATTTTAATTGTTTATGATATTTAACTTACTAGATGTTGGAATACCAAATTTTTATAAGTCACTGATTTATCTTTTGGTTATACGACATTATCTTTTATCTAATTAAAATCAATTTTATCGTAAATAAATTTTTTGTTTTATAACATACGCTTTTGCAAATAACATTTTTTTGTAATACATATTTTTCATGTGACATAGGGCGGTAGAAACTCGCTAGTTATATATACATATATATATATATATATATGTATGTAGGGTCGAGTTTAATAAAAACCAAAACAAATTGTGAAATTGATGTATCAAGATAAATGACTTAATTTTTTGAATAAAAAAATAGAAGATTGTAATTTTGGAGACCATATGTACAAAAAAATCCAAAAAATATGAGCCGTTGATTTTAATACATCAAAAGTAAAGATTTAGTTTGATTTTCACAATTTTTTTTTATTTTTTATTTGAACTCAACCTTATATATAACTCTTATGAATAAATTATGATTATAAAAATAATTATGAAAGCATACAAGTAATAATAAATAATAAAAGCTTTAATAAATGGACCGAGTGTCAAACTCGAGCTTAAAAAATTACTATGGAGTTGAATTGGAGATTTTGAAATAAAAGCTTTAATAAAGCTTTAATAAAAGCTTTAACAATTTCAGTTTTACCCGTTAAGGTTTAACTAAAATAATTATTTTTTTTCAAAAGATTAAAAATGTAACACCCGGCCTCTCGTACCAACAATATTGTCCGATTTACTCCCGAGGAGCTCACGGATTTGCTTTTGGTTGCCCGGGTGAAAACTTCCCAGGAAGGTCACCCATCCCTGGATTGTTCCCACCTGAGCACGTTTAACTGTAGAGTTCTCCTCTCATCGGCTCATCCACAGCCAATACGCCCAAAACGCGTTGGTGATATTAGAGGCAGAACATTCCTTATGAACCAGGAATCTCTCCTGTTCACGGCCGATGTGGGATTCGCCTAGAGTGTTACAAACACCCCCCTTTTGGACTCATCGTCCTCGATGAGGTTTGCCCCACCATCCCCATCAGGGATGTGGGATTCGCCTAAGGTGTCCATCTGAACACCCCCGGGGACTCACCATCCTTGATGAGGTTTGTCCCACCATCCCGAACGGCACAGGAGTGGCTCTGATACCATTCTGTAACACACGGCCTCTCGTACCACAAATATTGTCCGCTTTGCTCACGAGTAGCTCACGGATTTGCTTTTGGTTGCCCAGGCGAAAACTTCCCAGGGAGGTCACCCATCCCTGGATTGCTCCCACCTGAGCACGCTTAACTGTGGAGTTCTCCTCTCATCCACAGCCAATACGCCCAAAACGCGTTGGTGATATTAGAGGCAGAACGTTCCTTATGAACCAGGAATCTCTCCTGTCCACGGCCGATGTGGGATTCGCCTAGAGTGTTACAAACACCCCCCCTTTTGAACTCATCGTCCTCGATGAGGTTTGCCCCGCCATCCCCATCAGGGATGTGGGATTCGCCTAAGGTGTCCATCTGAACACCCCCGGGGACTCACGATCCTTGATGAGGTTTGCCCCACTATCCCGAACGGCACAGGAGTGGCTCTGATACCATTCTGTAACACCCGGCCTCTCGTACCACCAATATTGTCCGCTTTGTCCACGAGGAGCTCACGGATTTGCTTTTGGTTGCTCGGGTGAAAACTTCCCAGGGAGGTCACCCATCCCTGGATTGCTCCCACCTGAGCACGTTTAACTGTGGAGTTCTCCTCTCATCCACAGCCGATACGCCCAGAACGCGTTGGTGATATTAAAGGCCGGACATTCCTTATGAACCAGTAATCTCTCCTGTCCACGGCTGATTTGGGATTCGCCTAGAGTGTTACAAACACCCCCCCTTTTGGACTCATCGTCCTCGATGAGGTTTGCCCCACCATCCCATCTATGGATGTGGGATATATGCAGGGTGTCACAATCACCCCCCCTTTGGACTCATCGTCCTCGATGAGCCCGAGAACACCCTCACCATCCCCGGTGAGGTTTGTCCCACCATCGCGACGGGCACAGGAGTGGCTCTGATACCATTCTGTAACACCCGGCCTCTCGTACCACCAATATTGTCCGCTTTGCCCACGAGGAGCTCAAGGATTTGCTTTTGGTTGCTCGGGTGAAAACTTCCCAGGGAGGTCACCCATCCCTGGATTGCTCCCACCTGAGCACGTTTAACTATGGAGTTCTCCTCTCATCCACAGCCGATACGCCCAAAACGCGTTGGTGATATTAAAGGCCGGACATTCCTTATGAACCAGAAATCTCTCCTGTCCACGGCCGATGTGGGATTCACCTAGAGTGTTACAAAAAACATTAACTTTACCTTCAAAAGTTACATAAGTTGTTTCAATTTCACTTCAAAAATTTTATTATTTTGGATAAAATTAAAAAAACTAATGAAACTTTTGTATTAAAATTGAAATAATTTATGAAACTTTTGAAGGTAAATTGATATTTTTAATCTTTTAGAAGAGAATAGTTATTTTTAATAAAATTCAAAAAGTAAAATTGAACTTAACTTTATTTTAAATGAGCCGACTTCAAACTTAGAATGGGATGAAGATCGTTCATTTACTTCCTTAGTTAAAATAGTAAAAATTTCAATAATCTTTTGTATTTATCTTTTTTTGTGTTTTGTTTATTTTTATACCTATTTCGAAAGAAACGAGTTAGAAATGCATGGATCTGGTTAGGTAACAAGTAGGAAGGAAGAGGTTGTTGATAATAGTTCAATTTGGGCCTTCATTACAATATCGTGGAGGTTATTTATTACAATGCATCACAAAGTCATATCTTTAATTTCAATTATTATACATGGTCATGAATTTATTTACTATATATTAAAGTTTGGTCTCTAGGTCAATTTAGCTCAGCTTAACTTATGAACTGAAAACGATATACTTAAACCATTTAAAGTTATCACGTTCACATGCACTCATTCGAACATAATTGGCCTTGAAAATTTATGTGTCACGTTTCACCTAATTTTTGTTCATCCCCACTTCAACTAGGATCAAACTATGTGTCAGTTGAGTTAGTAGCTCAGTGATAAGAGTAATAAGTATTTGAAGATCATTCAAGTTCAAACATGGTTATAAATAGTAGAATGTTGTTGTTAAAGAAGCTAGGATCGGTGGCGAAACCTGAACCAAACTATTGAGATGTGGGGGGGGGGGGGGGGGGGGGGGGATGGGATCTCAATATATATAGAAAATTGTAAACCATCAAGGTCAAAATTAACAGTACTGACAAGAAAAAATTATGGGTCACCCGAATCAAATTACGTGGTTGACTTGACTCACCAATTCTATGTGAATATTAATGTGTCATTGTTATGTGAATATTATTAAAGAGTGATTGCCAATTCTATGGGCAACTTCTTTAAAACCCTACAATGATTTCATTTGCCAAATAATTTAAACTCATATCATATGTTAATGGTAATGAGTTAGTTTAGCTTAGTTTCTAATGCTGGGTGTTAAATTAAATAAAGCTTATTATTTTACCTCATGAACATCATTTTGTAGCACTCATTGCTCATTTCATATCCAATACACACAATGTTTCATATGATTTTTATTCGGTTATATTAGGGTGATAATGTATTATAAAAAAAATGAATTGTTTTATGTGATAGCTCCACTATAAAAACTAGCAATATCCTTCAACAAATACTCTCCCACAAAGAATTTATCGATAATTTATCTCATCTTTATGTTCAAAAGGAATGACTATATCATATCCAAAATGATATATCAGATTAATTACAAATAAAGCCATTATCTAGTTTTAGTAACTCATATATTACACAGGTTGAATAAATAAAATATTAGATAGAATACAATTTAATCAATTATAAAACAATATTTTAAGATAAAATATAAATGAAATTACGTATGAATAAAGATATAAGTAATAAAATAATTATATCAACTTTTTTACTAAAAAATATTTGTTTCAAAATAAACCGTTTTATAAAATTTCAATGTTATAACTCCCAATTTTAATTATTTTTTATTTATAAATATTTTACTTATCTAAAAAAATCAATTTTAAAATATTTTATATTTAAAAAAATGATGTTTTAAAAAATTTCTTATATTATAAAAAATTGTTTCTCTAAAATAACATTAATAAAAAGAACTTTTTTTTAATTTATTAAAAAGTATTTTTAGAATAACAAAAAAATTAAATAATATTATTAGTAATTATAGTAACTACTAAATAAGAGAAAGAAACGAAATTTTTTTGATAAAAATAAATTTGATGTTGTCACGTGTTGCTTCCACGTTTTGTTTTCATTTATTTTTTTTATTAAAGTAGAGAGATTAGAAGTGTTAGTGAGTTTCCCTATTAACATTTCACGTTGCATTTTCTATTGGTTAACTACATTTAGTTTTTTTCTTCTTTTTATTTTATTGACTTTATATAGGTTAAATATTATTTTTCAAGCTTTTATCACAAATGTAAGGCTGGGGCCTGGGCATGTGGGTTCGAACGTTACTGCCAACATTCTTTTTTTAGACTCTTTTGGCTTTTTTTCCTTTTTCTTTCTAAGTTCTTTTTATTTATTTATTTACTTTTATTAATATATTTTTATTTAGATTATTATTTTAAAAATATTATGTCACGATGTGCTGGGCATAATACTCTTTTATATTTATGCTTTAACATCCAAAAACAAAACAAATTAACTTCACAAGTTTCTTTTAGCACATTATTGTTACCTGTGCAACTCACGTAACAAAGCTCACAGACACTCCACAACATGCCATTAATCACGTTTGTGTCACTGTACAACTACATTGCGATGCGCATGGGATAATCACATTAATGAAAATATTGTAACGCGTGCAACAAAGTTTGTAAACGCGCATGCACGTTATTATCACCGTAACAAAATTCACAAACATGTAACATGTCATCATACGGTTCCGACGCAAATTACGGATAATATTGGTCGTCTCAATAATTTTCAAATTCAAGTGAGCATATAAATATTTTTATGGTTACTATTATTTTATATTGATAGTGAGGGACATGCCCACATCTAACTTCTTCTGTGTGACAGGTAATCCCTTCAATGCTTAGACGGCCCGATCTTACTTTCTTGAATAATATTGTTTATGACGCCATCTAATACACATGTAAATCAAAATTCAAAACCGACCCATATCACCATATGCCTTCAATCTACAATTTCAGATTCATCATCTCAAATAGCTACACTCTTTAATCAGGTTATTTGATAAAGACGATTAAAGCTTCAATCTTTACTTGATTCTTTGTCGATGAAACACTTTTGACTGAAATAGAAGGTGGGTACGGATGTTCTTCCCCAATTTAAATCGCCATAAAGAAAGGTTATTTCTTCAGTTCTCGAAATTGAATTCGAAATGGGTGTGTGAATCGAAATGTGGGTTTTGATGTTGATCGTGAATTGTATATTGATTTGGGGTTTATGAGTTCGTTTGATTGATGATTTTGTGTTCTAGGGTTTTGAATTTGGTGTTTCGTGTGGATTGTGTATCTGATATGGGGTTTATGAGATGTTTTTCATATGGGTTTTGATTTCTAGGGTTTGAAATGAAGTGGATTCGGTGATTAATGTTTGAATGATTTACCAATTTGATTATGTGAATTGGGATTGTTCTAATTGGGTATTTGCTTGTACTAAAAAGATTTTTGATGTATTGCAATTGAGTAATACAAATTCAATAATCGCAGCATCTTTTTAAATCAGTATGGAATTTGGATGCTGAATTGTGTTAAATTGATGAAAAACAGCTTGAATGTTTCATATGATTATGGTTATTATGCTTGATACTTCATATTTCATGTGTGATCCACCTTTCTCCCACATGCTCGTAGGCGCACACACATACACGCATACAAAAATTGGTCATTTGAAAAATGGTTTTCGTGCAAGATCTAATACTTCCCTCAAATCTATGTGTTCATGTGTGTTAATACTTAATAGGGCTTCCTTTTCTTGCTGTAGTGTAATGTGAACAATTTTTTTTGTTTTCGTTTTGTAGATTAAGACTGTGAGGCGTAAAATTGGACTAGAAAGGTGGAAAAGTAGTAGATAAAGCTAGAAAACGAGATGATTCGTTCATCAGAATCACTTGCAGTGAATGATTATTCTTCAGATGCTTATTCTTCTCAAGCAACGGGTGAAAATGACAAGAAGATAGATACGGGTAACATTGAAGAAGCGGAATCATCTCTTCGTGAAAATGGTTCTCTAAACTTTGAGGTTGTTCCTTCAAACCTTTTACATTTTCACATATTTCTTTAAATAAGTTGAATCTATAGTCTCATAACTCTAAAAATTGTGCTCGTAACCTTGCATCATTGAAACTAACTGTCAATATAGGGGGAGTTTTGGTGTGCGTCTCTGAAGTGATTAATGTGTCCTTAAGTAGCAATTATTGGTTTTGACTTTGATTGTTTAGCAAAAAGCTGATTCTGATTTATTGATTATATTTAGAGTCAAAATTAGAGGTGCCCATTTCAACTTTCTATTCGGAAACTGATCAACTTGGGTTGTATTTTATCTATAAGGGGTCAAACGTAAGAAATTAGCTAACGTATGAAACAAGTCAAATGAACTGAAAGAGTCAAAGGGGACCTAAAAAAATAAAATGTACTAAATTATTTTTGTGCAATATATAGCATCTTATTATTTAAATGATATAAATTTTGTAATTTAAGACTTAACTTATTTACAAAATGTGTTGGTGGGTCGGTCCGACCTGACCCATGTTGGTTCATTCATAAGTGTACTTGTTTCGACCAAAACACATTTTAACTCATTATCCAGTTCCAGCCCGTCCGACTCATGTTAGTAGCTCTAGTCAACATAATCATATATGAAATAGGTTAAGAGTTTCAGAAAGGAAACCAATGAATGAAACAAATGGTAGTTACCTAATTACACTTAACACTAATCGATTAATTTACTTAACAGTATAATCCTAATTCTGCAAGTCTCAATAATCTATTTAAAAACACACCTAAATGATACTACTAATTTGTGACTTCATATAATCAAATACCAAACAAGTTTGAGAATGGGCTCTTGTTTCATTACAAGATATTAATCTTTCTTTTGGTTAAATCACAATTTATTATAAATAGGAAGCAAGAGCATTGTTAGGGAGATATGAATTTCAAAAGGGGAACATAGAAGCAGCTCTTCATGTGTTTGAAGGGATAGATTTAGCAACAGTAATTCCAAAGATGAAAAGTAGTTTATCCCAAAGAAGCGAACCCCGTAGAAGAAGTTCCCATAATCATGCTGATCCACCGTTGTCTATACATGCTGCTGGTTTACTCCTAGAAGCAATTTATTTGAAATCAAAATCATTGCAAATTCTTCAGAGGTATAAAGGTACTCTCTTTCTTCTATTTACAGCTCTCTTAGTAATGTTGGCATCATGAATTATGTTAGATAAAGAAACTTAATTAAAAAGGCATTTATTATCATGTATCATAAGTCAAATTCTCTCAAATTACATTATTCTGGAAGGATCATAAATCTCGATTCAAATCTTTGCAGAAGCTGCTCAATCATGCAAAATTATTCTTGATGTTATCGAATCATCATTACCTGAAGGCTTACCTGAAAACTTTGGTACCGATTGTAAGCTGCAAGAAACTATAAACCACGCAATTGAGCTACTTCCTGAGTTATGGAAACTCGCGGGTTCACCCCAAGAAGCAGTTTTGTCATTCAGGCGAGCGTTACTTCATCACCAAACCCTAAACGCAGAAACAACTGCAAAAATTCAAAAAGATTTCGCCTGTTTTCTTCTTTATAATGGAGGTGAAGAAGCCATCCCCCCTAATCTAAGATCCCAAATGGACACTTCATTTGTACCCAAAAATAACATCGAAGAAGCGATTTTACTGCTAATGATTCTATTAAGAAAAGTTGCATTAAAGATTATCAACTGGGACCCGTTGATTTTAGATCATCTTTCTTTTGCATTATCCATTTCTAATGGACTTGGATCTTTGTGTGCACAACTAGAAGAATTACCTCCAGGAGTTATCGACAATAAAGAACGGTATATTCTTTTAGCACTATGTTATCATGGGCAAGGTGATGATTTATCAGCCTTACATTTACTAAAAAGTATATACAAACAAGACGATCCACATTGTGGTCCGGCATTACTATTGGCTTCTAAAATTTGTGGCGAAAAATTAAATCTTTTTGAAGAGGGTGCAGTTTATGCTAAACGGGCCATTAGTGCATTGGAAAGTAGATGTGATGAGATGGTTGGGATTGCTTATTATTTGTTAGGAATTTCAATTTCGGGTCATTGTAGATCTGCAATTAGTGATCTAGAAAGAATCGAGAAACAAACGGATGTGATTCAGTGTTTAGAAACAGGAGGGAAGTTTATGGGAATGAATGATTCAAGAATTGTTTACAATTTGAGTTTAGAAAATGCAGAACAGAGGAAGTTGGATGTAGCTCTTGGTTATGCTAAACGTTTGGTTAAAATGGAAGGCGGGTCAACTGTTAAAGGGTGGATTTTATTGGCTAGAATATTATCGGGCCAGAAACGGTTTTCAGAGGGCGAAACGGTAATTAACGCCGCTTTAGAACAAACCGGAAAATGGGATCAGGGAGAATTGTTGAGAACTAAAGCTAGGCTTCAGGTTGCACAGGGTGAAATAAAGAATGCTATTCAGACATATACACAGATTCTTGCTGTTCTTCAAGTTCAGGGCAAAAGTTTCCGATCTCAGAAAAAGAATCACGAGGTAAAATTTTTACTTTTCTGCAGTTATTATTAAGGTTGATTGAATATAAAAGGTAGCTGATATTGGTCCAAATTATATTTCACAGAAAAAGAAAATTTAATTTCAAGAATTTTGATAAAAACCCTCAATTTTTTCAAAAATTGACTTAAGATGATCGGTACAAGTTAATGCTAAAATAGATGATGTTGCAACTGAAGTTTTGGTAACTTTGACCAGGTTGACTTTGACTTTAAGTTATAATTAGAGTGTTTTTCTGGGGAAAAAGTTGGTTACTCAAAGTTGGTTCTTGCCCATTATCTTTAACTAGAAATTTGATCTTGATTAAGAAAAATGTTTGATTTTTATAATTCTTTCATATGTTAGATTGGTGGAAAACATCTTAAAAGTTTAGAGATGGATATATGGCATGATCTTGCTATGGTTTACATGAAATTGTCACAATGGGGTGATGCCGAGGCGTGTCTTTTGAAATCTGAAACTATTGATTACTACTCTGCTTCTCGGTTGCATACCACCGGTATGTTTTTCCTATTTTGATGTTTTTTTTTTCAAGTTTTAGTTTATTCTTTGAGGATGCTTTTTTGTTTTTCTTTCCATTTTGACAGTCAACAATCTTATAACTTGTTCCATTTGAGGATCATATATGATATATTAGTTATGCATTATTTAGAAAAACAGATAAAGAAAGTGTTAATCATATAATACAGATAAAGAAAGATTATTTTTAAAGCATATAACTTTGCAAATCATTTTTATTCAAAAACTCTTTTATGTTTGCAATTGCATTTGACACATAAATTACATATAAAAAGTTCTATTTTTGGATGAAGCGTTATGGGTTGACACAACCCGACCCGTTTCAGCCCATACCATCTTGAAATCATAGCTGTTTTCCAACTCTTGCAGGTTTACTCTATGAAGCGAAGGGTCTCGATAAAGAAGCTCAAAAAGCTTATGAACTTGCATTAGACATGGACCCATGTCACGTCCCAAGTCTAGTTTCATTGGCTGTGATCATCCGACGGGCTGGAGTCAAACCTGCTGCAGCAGCCAAAAGCTTCTTGACCGAAGCGTTACGACTAGACAGACTTAACTCATCGGCTTGGTACAATCTGGGCTTGTTTTACAAAGAAGATGGCCCGATGTTCATGAAGGAGGCTGCCAATTGTTTCGAGGCTGCTAGCATACTTGAGGAAACTGAGCCGATCGAGCCATTTAGATAACTACCATTTGTTTGTTGATATGAGGGTTTTTTTTTTCAATTATATTTCATTGTTTTGAAGTGATGTATGTACCTTGTACTTGATAAAAATGGGCAAATGCGAGCTGTTCTTTTGTTGCAATGAGTGTCAAATTTAATCTAGTATGCAGATATCTTGTTTCACAGTTCTGAGTAGCAACTAGAGTCCGGTTGAAATTCGTCTAAAGTGTAGTTTTCATGTTATCTTATAATATATTTGATATAGCAATTACTTATTATAAATGTTAATGAAAAGCCAATTAAGTATATCAACTGTAAACAAGTAGTATTAACAATGGATATCAATTACAAATATGATTTCAAAAAGATTGAATATTTCTTATAAACTTCTAAGTTATAAATAGTAGATAACAATTCGAAATATTACATATAAAGTATTATCTGAAATCATCATTCATGAATCTTACATTTTAGTAACTGAACATATCATTTCAAATCTCATGATATCATACGAAATCTCACCAACCAAACATCCTCTTAATTTACATTTAATATATTTGGATCAAAATAACTAGTTGTGGTAAATTAGATATAGCATTAAAACCAATAATAAGCTTAGGTATATTATTGAAAAGTTTTTTGCTTCAATTATATAACTAGTAGACGTAAACCTACACATTAAAACGAGGGAGGTTAGGGTCAACCAACGTGCTATAGCAGGTGTTGAGATTTGTAAGACTAGGTTTCGACGACTTATACATTAGTATTCAAATCATTATTTCTATTAAATTTACAAATGAACTATTCTGTTTCGGTTTTCCGGTTTTGTTGAGCTCTAGGAACCTATGACCGATTAGGAGCAAGTGAAAAATGATATGCATTCTAACCAAATGGTTGTAGATTCAAATAATAAAATGTGTAGGCTTGATTATTAATTTCTGTAAATAGAAATTGTTGTTCAGAAACAAGAGCAAAGTAAAAGTTTTTTTAAATATAATTTGGGGGGGCTTTTTCCCAACCATTTTGACTTCTGAAGTGTCAAACTTTCTTGTAAAATTGAATTTTGATTTTGTGGGAAAACTCCAATGGTGCATGATTTCTGGCCGTTTCACTCTAACTTGTTTGAAGGATGACCATAGAAATCTCGACCCTTACATTTTTTTTTTTTATTTTTTTCTAACATAAAAAAATCTAATGATGACTCAAATTGATGGTTTATGATTTAATTTGAGTAAAATATGAATGAATGACTTAATTAAAATATTTTTTTTAACTATTTTGTGATATTTTATATTTTTGTAATGGTAAGCAATTATTAGTTAAGGGCAATATGGGAATTTTAGTCAATTCTTCATATAATCTCTCCATTTCTTTGGCATTCGTATTTCCACAATTTTTCTAAGTTCTTTCCAATAATTATGACAAATTTCAAAATCAATTTAAAAATTTCAAACAAATACTAATTACCATGAAAGAAATCACTCCACCCCATTGAACAACACCATGAGGACAAGGCTAGAACACCTCTTTTTTTTCATGCATCTCTATTCATTTCCTTTTCCCCCCTTCATTAATTTATTAATTATTCTCTGTTTTAGCTATCAATTCATACCCTATTAATATTGGTGGTTTAAATCCAATAGTAAACAATTTCACATGTGTAAGACACGTTTCATTCAATTTTATTTGTAAATTTCTGCCATTTTGTGCTGCCATGTTCAAAAAGACTTGTTGCTTTTTTTTTGTTTGATTGCAAATTTTAATGCTTTTGTGTTCAAGAAGCGACCTCATCAAGAAAATGAGTCAACAAGTGTGAGCCTAGCATTATTTGTAATAAAGAGAGGACGATCAAAAGTGAGATCTTGCAAACTCATTTATAGATTTCAAACTCATGATTTCTAGTTCATGAGACATCGGTTTTTCATAGTAATAGTTTTTATTTTCATGATTCATTTTATTTCTACGTGTGTAATTTTCGTGTATGCTTAGAATTACTTTTGAATTGGTAATGTTTTTATACAAGGTTACACATATGTAACTTCTTATATGCTATTGGTTTTACATGTTGTTACATTTAGGTAACTTCTGAACTCGTGTAGGTTTTACACTGGTTTACACATGTGTACGTTTTCGCTGGCTACTGGTTTTTGAGACAATATAATTTTCACCGAAAAAACAAAGTCGAATATATTTTTAAATCGGGTAAAATCCGGGCTATGTACATGTAACTTTAAATTTATTATGGTTCCATACAATATAACATATGTATAACTTCTGATTTGTAATTAGGTCTATAATATTACATATATGTAATCGGAGTTCTTTGCCACACACATTATCACCCCCTTTCTTCTTGTGCGCTAGACCACTAATGATTCTATATGCAGCGCATGTGTTACAATGGCGATTGGTATTGAAACACATTACACAAACGAGACTAAAACATCATATCTTTTGTCCCAAAGTTCAACGTAGAAGCCAAAAGTGTCAATGTGGTTAGAAAAAGACGTGAAAATCAACGGAGAAGAGAGAAAAAAAAAAAAAGAAGAAGAAGAAGAAGAAGAAACCGGGAACATGGATGGTGGTTTCTTAGTGGAAAATCAAACCCTTAATTCCAAATTGAACATGCAAATAATGACTTTGATTATGGGAATTTTGTAATTGTACAAAAAAGATGTGAACGTCAGTTCATAGATTCTGTTGGAATTATGTTAACAATTGTGTATTTTGTCATACTTTTGTAAAATGTGTCTTAATAATTCTTGAACTTGTTCAATAGTTTTATGGGTTGTGAATGTTTGCTCATGAATTCAACCATCTTTAGGGTTGAAGTCAACCTTCATTGGACATAAAATGGTCACACGGTTGACCAAAGGTGTTGGTAGTGAGTGAAGAGCTAATGAAAGTGTTGGTTACCTTAGAGTAACTTCAAAGGCCGTAGTCAATGGATAACAGGCAGGACCGGTCCTAAGGATTTTAGTGCCCAGGACGAGCCCGGAAAAAAATACCTTTTGACCTTAACGACTTGAATTATATAAACTAATTGTTTTTGAATAAAAACAAATGTTTTAGAAATAAACATAACAAAATCATAGTATTACAATAACATAGCGTAATTGTTCACCAATAACTCATGAGATTCAGGTATTACAATAAACATAACAAAATCATTTATTTTTTGGCTGCTCAATTAACCATCTAAATAATTAAACAAGTAATAATAAATCATGACACATAAGATTAAAAAAATTTATTTTCTAAAAAGGGGCTTTAATTGAATAATTGGTTAATAAAATGGGCCTAAAAAATTAAATTGAGTTTAAAATATAATTGGGCTAATTTTTATGATTGAATTATAGTTTATAACTATTTTTTTTATAAAAAAATATATATATAATATAAAAACATTTTACAAATTTTTATGCTCCCTGAGCGAGTGGGCCCTGAACGGGCGTCCATCTCGCCCCTCCTCAGGGCCGGCCATGATAACAGGTTTGTTGTAGTCTCTACTTTGGTTTGATTACTGTTGGTTTTGAATAAAATTTATATTGAACAATAGATAAAAAAATAAATACATCGTAATGGTATATTCGGAATTTGAGAAAAAATTATATTTTAAAAGTTATAAGACAAGAACAAAATATATCAAAAAACAATTATAAAATTTTACAAATTAATAGATTAAAAAATAAAAGAGAATTGTAAATTATAAAAGCTTTTCCCTTGGATCAAACCGGGGTAAAACAGATGGGAGGCACGTGTGCTATGTCACTAGGCTACTTATCAACTCTTTTTCCTAACGGAGTTTCGAGCTACCCACAATACATAAGTTAGCCATCCTGAGACGAGATATCAACCATTCATGCTGATTTTGACGCTCCGGCCTGACTCACCCAAGAACATCATCAATGAGGAAACATATCACTATGAGAAAATCTTATTTAGTTAGGTTTAAACCTAAGATCATAAAAATCTCAAACTCAAACTATCACCCTCATGACATTAGACTAAAAGATTAACTGTAACTATTATTAACTGCCGTTAGAATTTACACCTATATTTGTTAAACTACCAAGCCACATGTTAAAAACTAAATGCTGTGTCTGTTTGTAAGTTGCTGTATGTATATGAAACATATAAATACATTTATGTTTTCTTTTTTTTGTTTAAGCAAGTTACATAGACGGTTCCATTTGACTTGTAATATATCAAAAGTTAGTGTTACACCTAAGTGTGTATTAAAATATTCAAAATCAAATATTTTAATGAAAAATTTGAAATCCCGAACCTGAATTATTCAAAAATTCAAATAACGAAAATTTGTATATGTTCGGATCGAATATCCGTTTCACCACCTAAATATGTATTTGAATTTTGATTCAGATTCAAATACTAAAATCAACTATCCAAAACTTATAAATATCCGAAATTTAAACATTCAAATTTAAACGCCCCTACTTAGACTCTAAATATGTTATATATTAACTACTAGAGATCACTAGTCACTTTTCAAAGTTTAGACCCGGATATGTTTTTATACCCAAAACACATGAAGTATTCGTATAGTTAACTCTTTTAATAATTTTAACCAAATCAAATCAAATTAAATTGTATTTTCACAATTCTTATTATCTTTTTTTATCAAAAGGAATTATTTTAGCAAACAAAAAATTCCACCGTTATCCATAATAATTAACATATGGTCCCATACCCACACCCCACGCCCATCACCTGACCCAGTGACACCTAACCCAACGGTCACTTACCATTTTCAAACACATAAACCCTAACCATCTTTACCCCCAAAACCAAAAAGCTCAAAACTTGACCGTTTATCTGCTTTCTTCTTATACAATGAACAACACCCTTTAACAATTTCATTCCTCAAAACACTTATTACAACACAAACCCACAACGATCTCTCCAAATCTTGAACAGAAGCCGTGAGAATCGATCTCGAATGGGTTGTTTTCTTGGATGTTTCGGTTCTTCCAAGGATCAGAAACCGAAGAAACAGAGGTACAAGGTTATTCCTCGAGATCGAGTAAGTTTAAATGCACACCCTTTACAGTTTTAATTTAGTTTAACTTCTAGTGTTACTGTTTGAATCCCAAGAAACTGAAAGAAATCCCTATTTTTTAGCCAAATCAATTCAAGATTTTAACTTCAGTATGAACTATCAACCATAATCGACCTATTTTTATGTGAATTGGTTAGAATTATGGCTCTAAAGAACCCGGATTAGCTTAATTTGAAGTCAAGATTTTGAACTGATAGGTTCATGTTTCTATTTTTGTTGCATAAATCCAAGAAACTGAAATATCCCTCTGTTTTTTGGCCAAATTGTTTGATTAATTGTGGATTTTGACTTCAATTTCAACCCAAATTGATCTGTTTGTAGGTGAATTGTTAGACTTACGACTCGAAAGAACCCCGATTACCTTAATTCGAAGTCACAATCTTGAACTGATCACTTCATGTTTGCTTCTTTTGTTGCAGAAACCTAAAATTCAGGACATTTTGAAAGCTGATGCATCATTGGAATTCGAACAGATCGTTCAAGAAAGACCATCCAATCCATTTCAAGAATCAAGGTAATTCATGGTGTAATTACATTCATGTTCTTGATTTTGATATTTGATTTTGGTTTCTGCAAATATATTTATCTGTTTGTGGGATGTAGAGAGAAGACTGAGGTACCATTGAGCTTAAAGAGACGAAAAAAAGTAACATTTGATACGAATGTAACAACCTATGGACACATTCAAGTGTATGATAGTACTGAATCTTTATTGGAAAAGAATGAAAAAGGCGAAACTTTTCCCAAATCCAAAGAGGATTCAGCTGTTCTGAGCATGCCAGATTATAGGTATGGTAATTGTGTCGAAAGTGATGATGAAATTGATGATTTAGATCATGAAGACTATGATCTTGATGATGAGGATGATGATTATGGTTTGGATGATGAAGAACATTATGACGACGGCATTGATGATGATCAACATCATGTTGAAGATTCGGTTCCATCAATGGAGTTGAAAAGGAATGCGCGCGATAGAAATGGTTATGTTCTATCTGTGTTGAACCCTGTGGAGAATCTTACTCAATGGAAAGCATTGAAGTCAAACAAGTCAACACGAAAACCGTTGATCGATGGACAAAAGGAGAATTTGAATTCGCCCGAACCCGATGATCAAACTCAAGAAACAGCAGTAGATGCCAGTCTATCAAATTGGTTGATCTCTTCTGAGAAATTCACAAGAAATAACAAAAGGGTTGCATGTTACAACACTGAGCTTGATATAAAAGGGTAAAATGGTAATTTCCGGAATGTGGTTTCACTATTCTTTTGTTTTTTTTGTTTTTTTTTTTTTTTTTTTTTTTGTTTTTTTTTTTTTTTTTTGTGTCTTTGTTGAAGGAGTTTGATATTTGAAAACCAATATAGTGGTATGGTCTTGGTATAAAGGGGTAAGAAGGTAATTTGGCAGAAGCTTGAATCAAGCAGCTACTTTGAGAGTTCAGAAAGCTTTAAATTAAATATAGGTTTGTCTTGTATTAAGCTTGTTCATAATGTTTATTGTTCTCTTAAATGTTTCTTTTGGGTTGATTATTGGATGTTATACAATGATTGAGTATATTTAGTTTGGTTAATTGATTGTTTCAAATTACGGTTCAACGAGGCGTTTGAGTCGAGTTATTACCAACTCGATCTTGAGCCGGTATATATACGAGTCTATCCATCAAAACTCTGATATTTTTTTCTAATAAAAAAATTAAGCTCGTATTCTACTGTTTTCTAACACGAGCCGGCTCATTTTTCTTCTCTTGAGGGTTTTTTGTGCTTATAATTATCAATGCTATCAAATAACAACTATACAATAATCTCTAATTGGTAAAATTCTTAATTTTTATAAAAACATTAAAAAACACGTGACAATAATCTCAAATTATAAAATTCTTTCATAATATAATACCAAACTACCAAATACCAATATACAAAAAGCTAATTTGTACGAGTCTCGTAAACTACTGACTCAACCAAATCAACTCAAGTTTTCTTAATGCAAGCGAGCTAACTTATGCTTGAATTCGGCTCAAACATTTTGAACCAAATCAGGTCGAGCCAAGTCAACTTAAATTTTTGACAGAATAATTTATACGAACCGAAAACCGAGCTTCTTATTTTTGAACAGCCCTAAATTTAGAATCGACCACATACTGCCAAGGCCCAAGGGCTGATCCACCAGTCCATTTAGCAGGTCTAGTTTGTGCTAGGAGCCCATATGGCCAGAGGCCCAGAATTAAAAAAAGTAGGCTTGATTAGGGCTCGAAAGCCCAAACAGTTATACCTAGTTTTTTTTTCTTTTTTTAAAGTAATTCTTAAAATTTTGGAATAAGTAATTCGAGTATCGTATAGTATATTTTTAAGATAGCTATAAAAAGAGACTGGATGTGTAAAAGTATCGTCTTGCTATTTCCAACCTTGAATAATGAAGAAAATAGTTGATACACGGCTTGAACTAGTGTAAATACTAAACTCTATCAACTAACTGCCAAAAGAGATATTTGATTGCGATATACATGTAAAAGTTTGATACATAAGTTGTGATTGTATATCACATCTATTAAGTTAGTATTTATTTAAACACATGAGTAAAAATTGATACACGAATATCACCTTTTTGTAATTGATAACAATTTTTTACAATTGATATAAAACGTACATACATGATTTTTTTTAAAAGTAAACTATTTTATATCAGAATTAAAGTAGGTGATAAGATTTCATTAGATAAATATAAGAGATTAATACCTAAATAATATATGCTTACAAGATTTGACTGAAAACTATTCTTTTAGTATATTTATTTTCTTAAAAGCACTTTTAATAAGTTTTCTTATTTAAAGTCATTTATTTTTCATATTAATTTATGGTAATTAGAAAGCAAAATAATGATCGTTTTCTACTTTATTTTGCAACCAAACAAAGATTGGGCCACTAGATAATGACACTTGTTGAAGTCAAAAGTCAAAATAAGTTTCACACTTACATCTCTTTGCTTTTCTTCTTGCTTTCAAACAATATGGAATCAACTTATTACTTATTGATGACAAATTGACCATGTTAAACACAACTTTGAAGACTAATCTTAACTTTAGATATATTTTATTAAAATAATATGTTATTGTATGAAATATTTTATTAAAAATAATATTTTATTTCCATAATCAACTTACTACTTAAGTACTTATTGATGACAAATTGACAATGTTAAACACAACTTTAATAATATTTTATTAAAAAATATTTTACTTTATTAAAATAATATATTTTATTAAAATATTTTATTGTATGACCATAGATAAACACTAAAAAATAAGTGGATACGATCAATCAAGCTACACATTTGCAAATCCGACACTCACCACCCACAACCAATGTCTATTACTATCGCCACCACGATTTATGTAACCTCCAATCCTCCACGACTTGTCGTTAGTTTCACCCCCATTACTACCTCTATCATACACATCACCTCTGTTGCCGCGCACGTCACAACCAGAATCAACTTTGATATTTTATTTAAAATACTTCTTTCAACCTGAACCCATGTTGGGTAGAAACCATTTCGATCGGAACCTAATCTAGTTTGACTTGAACGTATACATCTTTTAAAACCATTTTGACTTGTTTCATATAACTTAAAAAGTTGTATTTGTATAAAAGAGTCTACATCACCCACCTCAACCCTTCACGTCTGTCGAAACCTTCATAGACACCAACTTCACGCCACTTACCGTCTAGTGAGAGTGGTGTGCATCGGCGGGTCTATGTGATGAGTTTTTGGGCTTAGGCCTAGGGCCTAACTGGGACTTCAATTTAAAAAAAAAGAAATGATAGAAATATTTAAATCTTTGCTTTGAGTTTGAAAATATACGATCCTAATCTAAAGGTGTATAAAAATTCGGTTGTAGAAATAAAACCGGGACACAAGCTGATTTCAAACCGGCATCAAGAGGAATTGGTTCCAACCTGAAAGATATTGATGGTTCCAAATCGGGTACGGTTTGCCTTGAACTATTAGTTCTAAACCGGAAAAAAAAAACACTCGAACCAGGAGAAACTTGTTAAACAACCGATCAAAAACCTGAACCAAACCGAAGCATGTTTTAACTCAAACTGGTTTTGACTTGGAAATGATATCTATAGAAACTTGTTTGGAATAAAAATGATTTGATCACCTCTATTCTAATCCGATACTAATAAAAATAAATTTGGGGCCTAATTTTTTTTATATATATAGTCCAATCTTATTTTAACGAACCCAATTTTACTCCACTAACAAAAATTCTACATCCACCACCATTTACAACGATAACGTTCGTAACAAGATTTTGAGACTTTACCTCGTCTTGAACCTTCAGAATAGATAAACCGCCACTGTTAACATGCCACGCTCTTAATGCCTCCATGTCAGCTCATACGCACAAACCCAGGGCCTTATGTTATTTGATATATCACGTAAATTATATTTATATCCTCTATATACTTTTTTATTATATAATCACTATTCAATAAATACCTATGTTCTACTAAATTTGAAAAAGTTAATACTTTTCTTAAAACAAATCAGTTTGCAGTTCTTTCTTAATTTAGTAAGTTAACCTCAAGGCTTATTTAACTCATTTGAAATCTTCTAAACAATTATTTTAATAAGTAAATTGAAACTTTAGGCGTTACGTTATTCGTTTACATGAATCACAACCTGCCTGAGGATGAATTAAGATGGAGGCGTGGGTCATGATGAAGAATATGTCTCAGTGATTTACATATTATTAATTCTTGTTCATACCTTTTTTTATGAATAACAAAAACGACTATTTAATTTAATATTAAATTATGATAAGTTAACCGTGAAGAAGAATTAATATTCTATATCCTAGATTAATCGTCATGTTCTATAATATCCAATACTTACAAGAAATTCTATATTATGTTCTTTATTGTATTCATATTTCATATGGATAATACGAATATTCAAGAATTCAAATAATTAATAATAGCAAAAGATTCCAAGAGTTATTAAATTCACAGCCACTAAGGGTTGATAGCAAAATCATTTAGAGTTTCAGTGTTAAAAAGCATTATTTAAGGTGAAGGTCGTGGTTTAAGTCCCGTCTATAAAGGATTGATGTAAATTTGTTTTGATATAGATTTAACGGGATATGATAGATAGAGTAACTATTGGTCGTTTAAGAAAAAGATACATTGATATTGATATCTATAGGTTCAAAGGGATTTGAACCATTGATTCACTAATTGGTTATGAACTGATATTGTTAGCTTTTACTTGTGTCCTAACTTGCCGGAGGGCTACAATTTCCTTAATTATATTAGGTATTTACAAATAAGTAAAAGTTTAGTTTATTAATGAGATGGAGAAATCATGGTTATTCATCCAATTTCGATATACTCTTTCCATATGGAAATATTAGTTATGGACAAAGAATTAGTACAAAAAAATGGATTTAGGTTATGAATTATTATATCAAACTTTGGTAATTATAAGGTTTATAGAACAAGAAGTTATAATGAAGATTTAATAATTGTGGGAATTCATGCAAATTGAACAAAAAGATGGACCATACAAGGTTAAAATTTGGCATCACACGATTTAGGGCACGAGTATGGTTAGATCATATGCATGCATATGCAACAACCATGATTAACGACACAACAATGAGCCTCAAACATTTGAGATTTCGTCTTTATTAACATCCATAAGACGGCAGCTAATGATGGTGGTTGATTGCTTGTATAATTGTATGCTCCTTCATTTACTTGATGTGGTGGTTTTTTTCATGAAACGGCCTATACAATGCACATGGTCCAACTATGTAAGGTTTTGATGAACCTATGATTATTTGTAGGTCGTGGATATAGCAAAATTAAACATAGATAGGTAAAAGAAAATTTTCTACCAAAGTAAACTCAGCAAAGAACTTTTAGAATGTTTCACAAGTCTCATTGATAGAATTGAAAATTTCAAGTTTGTTTTAGTAAAAGTAAAACACACAAATTGCAATCAAATCCTAGAACGCACTCTCAAGTCTCAATCTATAATCCTTGCAAACTATGCAATCTCGATTATGAGAAAAATCTTCTCAAAAAGCATCCTTAATGTGATGAAGACAACCGATATATATACTCGAGAGGTTTGCATTTAGGTTTTAAATTTGTAACAAGAATTGATGATGTAAAAGAACAACAAGAATCGTTTATGAATACAATGATTTTTAACTCTTTTAGAAACACCCAAAGAATCATGTATAAGGATTTTTAACAACTTTTTTAGAAACACCCACTAATGATCCCTTTGCATGTAAACTAAACAAGTGAAAATATACCAAACAAATGATGTTTCAAGTAAACAATCTTTATAGTGTATCGTGAAACGAGTTGGTAAAAGAAATGAAAAAGAAATTGATTTGTTTCCCTCTGTATGTATCCACAGACCACACTAAGTAAGGATACTTCCAAGTGGTTTTAGCCGATATCATAAATCACGGGCCGAGTTAAGCACAAAAGGCTCGAAACAAGCCCAGCTCAACTCGAACTTTTTAAAGTTAAAAAGTTGACTTCGAGTTTCTTTAGAATCGGAGTCAACTCGACTCGTTTACACAATAACATACAAACAAGCGCGTACACGATTAATCTACAAAAATTGAGACAATGACCCTTTTTAGAACAAGACAAAAAAAATTAAATTAACGCTTACAAAAAGACAATTAAAGTCAAACATGACACGTAAGATATGGAACATAAACAGGCTAAAAACCATTCCGAATAATTGTTAGGTTAGGTTCATTAACCAACAGAGCCATTGAGCTGTAAGCGAACAATTAATCAATTTTAATGGATTATTGTTAAAATGAACTTTTTAAGATTAAAATAGACCCAATTGATTCGACAATAGTAAGTTTGGTCTTAAATAATTATAAAAAGTCAACCAAAGAAATCAAACTACAATTTGCTTCAAAACTATACACTTATGTCTAGTTTGCTACCACGTGATGATATGATGACATAAGTCATAACATTATAAGTTATAACACACCTAAATTAACAATTAAACCAAATATCAATTTAAGCAAAATTAACTTTATGTATCCTCTTAAAACGTGTGTGTGTATGTATACTAAACTATCAAATATATTTGTTTTACAATTTGTAACATTTATACATTTCTCTAAATACTTAAGTTGTTTAGAAACTAAAAAACGTAATACCAATATATTATAAATTAAATGGGTAAATATAAAATTTGAAGTATTTTAGATATTTATATTTGATGTCTTATTATTAGATAACTATGATATTATGAAATCTTTAAAAGCTAAGTCTAAATTAAATAGCCCATTGAAACTGTAATTTAAAAAATAGCAAAAAATTTAAATTTATTATTAGATAAATCTCGATAATAAAAAATCACAAGATAATATACAAATAATCCATTTAAGTATTTAAAACGCAATTTAAAAATTAAAAGTTACCCAAATATCAAAAAGAGATTATATGCTATTTAATTTTTGGTATCTTAAGTCGGAAAATAACAAAAAATATATACATGAGCAATAAACCTACTCAATAATTTTTTTCTTACAATCAATTTTAATCTTTTAAGTCCTTATTTAATAATTTTATCAGTCAAATTAAAATTTAGAAGTGAACCTGCAAGCTTCTTCATATCTTCCTAACAACCCCTTGAAACTTGAAAGCTCAATCCTTCGAACAACGCTTTCTCACACGTTTTGCAACTTGTAGGGAAGCATTCAATTCTGACACATAAATCTCTTACAGTTGGTGAATCCAACCACACATATTTATAATCCTTATCTTGCTGCTAATCTCTTCATACTTCAATCATCATCTTCTTCTCTCTGAAATTTGATTATAAAGTTTGCATCTTGAGCATGAAAAGTGCTTAAATGCAATCATGGCAGCATTGAATCTTCTCTTATATTTTGCATTTCTTGCTTTGATGCCATTAAAGACCACATCAACATCAAGAACACAAGCAGAAGCACTAATTAGATGGAAGAATACCTTGTCATCATCACCATCTTCAATGAATTCTTGGTCTTCAAGAAATATTCAGAATCTCTGCAGCAACTGGACTGGTGTTGTGTGCAATGAAGGTGGTACAGTTTCCAAGATTATCCTCCCAGATTCATCAATTGCAGGAACATTAACTGGTTTTCAGTTTTCCTCATTCCCAAATCTTACCCATTTCAATCTGAAGAACAATGATGTTGGTGGTTTGATTCCATCAGCAATCGGTAACCTCTCGAGCATCGTCTTCTTGGATTTGAGCTCGAATGCGTTTGAAGATGCAATCCCATCAGAGATTGGAAGGCTAAAACAGTTGAGATATCTTAATCTCAATGATAATAGTCTCAATGGTGCTATCCCATTTCAAATTAGCAATCTTCAAAAGGTATGGTACTTGAATCTTGGAGGGAATTACTTGACTGATCCAGACTGGTCTGACTTTTCAGTTATGCCAGCGTTGACTTTTCTCAATCTTTACCTCAATGAACTTGAAAATGGATTCCCTGATTTCATTCTCCATTGCAAGAAGTTGACTTTTCTTGATTTGTCAATAAACCGTTTGAATGGCTCTTTACCTGAATCATTATTCACCAATTTGCGCAATCTTGAATACCTTAATCTCACAGAAAATTTGTTCCAGGGTGAACTGTCAAAGAGTTTTTACAATCTTACAAGATTGAAAGAGCTTAGATTAGGAACCAACCAATTTGCAGGCCCAATTTTGCAGGATTTAGGTTTATTCCCCAATCTTGAAGTCATTGAACTGTTTGAAAATACATTTGAAGGAGCAATCCCTTCATCTATAAGTCAACTTCGAAATCTTCGGTACCTAGATCTCCACTCCAATCAACTCAATTCTATAATTCCTTATGAGCTTGGGTTATGTTCTAATCTCACATTCTTGGCACTTGCTGGAAATTCGTTTTCTGGCGAGTTGCCATTGTCTTTATCCAATCTGACCCGGATTTCTAATCTTGGTATCTCCGAAAATAACTTTTCTGGTGAAATTTCTTCATATTTCATCACCAATTGGACACAATTGGTCTCTTTGCAGGTTCAAAATAATCTCTTCACGGGAAAAATCCCACCGGAGATTGGTCTATTGTCAAATCTTGCTTTTCTTTTTCTGTACAACAACAGTTTCACAGGCTCCATTCCTTTGGAGATTGGAAATTTGGAAAATCTTCAAAGTTTGGATCTTTCAGGCAACCAGATTTCAGGTTCAATACCATCTACAATCGGAAAATTGGTTAATCTTCAATCTTTGCAGCTTTTTTCCAATAATCTCAGTGGAACAGTTCCACTTGAGATCGGAAATTTGACTTCATTGATTAAACTTGACATTAACACCAACCGATTGAGTGGAGAGCTGCCTCATACTCTCTCTAAACTTTCTAACCTGGAGGTTCTTTCAGTGTTTAGCAATGATTTCACTGGCAGTATTCCTGCAGAACTGGGCAAGAACAATCTTCTTTTAACGAATGTTAGCTTTTCAAACAACAGTTTCTCCGGAGAACTACCTTCAGGATTGTGCAGTGGCTTTCAGCTTGACCAGTTCACCGTGAATGGCAATAAGTTCACAGGTCCATTACCAGATTGCCTAAGGAACTGCACGAACCTAGGTCGGATTAGGCTGGATGGAAACCAGTTCTATGGGGACATTTCACAAGTATTTGGTGTGCATCCCAATCTCACATACATCAACCTCAGTGACAACCAATTTACAGGTGAAATCAGTCCTCAGTTTGGAAATTTGCAAAAGCTAGCCAATCTGCAAATGGAAAGGAACAAAATCACAGGGAAAGTTCCCCCCGAGCTTGGAGATTTGCAGCGATTAGGCGTTCTACGCCTAGAATGGAACCAACTTTCTTGCGAAATCCCAAGTGAATTGGGGAAATTAAACAACTTATTCAATCTCAATCTCAGCAACAACCAGTTAACTGGACAAATCCCTCAAAGTTTAGGCAACTTAACTAGCCTCCAAGCTCTTGATCTATCTGCAAACAATCTAAATGGAAGCATACCACCAACAATTGGAAATTGTGCAAGGTTATCAAGCTTAAACTTAAGCAACAATGGCTTATCAGGAGAAGTACCATCTCAAATCGGAAACTTATTCCGATTGCAGTATCTCTTAGACCTCAGCACCAATTCATTCTCCGGAGAAATACCTCAAGATCTCTCAAAGCTCAACACACTCCAAAACCTCAATCTCTCACACAACAACTTCTCAGGTCAAATCCCCCAATCTCTAGCTACATCCATGATCAGCTTACAATCAATCGACCTCTCGTACAACAACTTATCAGGTCCGATCCCGGACACCGGCGTATTCAAACAAGCACCAGCAGCATCCTTCACCGGAAATCCAGATCTCTGCGGATCGGAAAAAGGATTATCTCCGTGTAACACCAACACCTCACCGAAGAAATCAAAAAACACTAAACTAATCATCGCCGTTCTAGTACCAGTACTCACTATCGTTCTCATAACAACATCAATTACTATCATCTGCATAATCAGTCGAAGATCAAACCCTATCAACGAAGAGACTGCATCTACCACCACAAATACAAACTCCGATGTGATCGTATGGGAAAGAGACGGTAAATTTACCTTCTCCGACATCGTGAAAGCCACCGGAAACTTCGACGAGAAGTTTTGCATCGGCAAAGGAACCTTCGGAAGTGTTTACAAAGCCAAGTTACCTAACGGACAGATCGCCGCCGTGAAACGGATAAAAATGGAATATTCCGGCGATACGCCGGCGAGAAATAAGCAGAGTTTCGAGAACGAAATACGAGCCCTAACGGAAGTCCGTCACCGGAATATTATCAAACTGTACGGATACTGCCGGAGAGAAGGCGGGATGTTTTTGGTGTATGAATATATGGAGAAGGGTAGTTTGGGGAATTTGCTTTATGGGGTTGAGGCAACATTGAAATTAGATTGGGTTACTAGGGTTAAAATTGTCAAAGATCTTGCTCATGCATTGGCTTACTTGCACCATGACTGCATTCCCCCGGTTGTACATCGGGACGTTTCGATAAATAATGTTCTGCTCGAGTCGGATATGGTCCCACGGTTGTCGGATTTTGGGACTGCTAAACTGCTGGATTCGAACTCGAGTAACTGGACAAGCATTGCTGGATCCTATGGTTACATGGCACCAGGTATTTATGCTTTTGATAAAACTCTTATTTATACTTGACATTTTATTATGATTATTAAACGCACTTGCTAGTGCTAAACAGTCACTTTTGGTTGTACTTTGTGTTTTAGAACTTGCACTCACGATGAAGGTTACAGAGAAATGTGATGTCTACAGCTTTGGAGTCGTAACGTTTGAGATTATGATGGGGAGACATCCTGGTGAGCTTTTGACGTCTCTACAATCATCACATCCAACCTCAACTTCCTCGGATGATCTAGTTCTGTTGTTGAAAGATATCCTGGATCAAAGGCTTTCTCCTCCAACGGACCAAGAGGCAAAGCAAGTGGTGTGTGTACTTAACGTTGCTCTAGCATGTACTCGTGTATCACCCGAGTCACGACCCTCAATGCGCACCGTTGCCCAAGAACTATCGACAAGTTCTCAAGCCCAACTAACCGAGCAGTTAAACAATATTAAAGTAGACAAGTTATTAGGTTTTCAAGAATAGAAGTAAACTTCAAACTTTTTTTGAATATCGTAGATCATGTAGTTAACATATACTATTGATGTAATTTTGCCAAAATTTTATATAACTTTAGAAATCAATGGAAAAACAATTATACGTTTTTAATATAATCTGGTATGTCATTTTGAATGTTCCATTTTTATATGCATTCCTTCTCTATTTTAGAAAACTGCATCAATTCACCTATCATTGTTTGAAATATCATTGTATTTCAAAGAAAATTCTATATTAAAAAATATAATAATTTGTATCGTTATTTGATTTCAAAATTTTATAATAAATAAAAATCAATAGTATTTGCATCTATTATAAATTTGTTGGTAATATTTTATAAACCAACATATCTTGTTTATTATGATACTGGAATTGTAAATCATTTATGGAAGGACACATTTTTTTTTTCATCATGATATTGATAGACCACATGTCCTTTGATGATAACAAATTTTGTTAAGAAAATTTTTAGTTGTGTAAATACGTTACACAAATCTGAGTGAAGGTTATGTAATATCCTAATATTAGCTTCTTTATATCGGTCATCAATTTCATGAAAAGATAGTTTAATATTGTTTTCATACAGTGACAAGTTGTTACAACTTCGTCTTCTAAAATCATACTATATTTAGTTTTTTAATGACCATGCTTGTGTTAGATTATAAACTATGTGTTTGTTTGACACAAAATGTACATTCCACATCCTTCCTTGCTTCTTAAACTACTTTGAACCTTTTTTTGTTTTTCATCTTGTGAACACGAAACAATTTGGTAAATAAAAAGTATTCAGGATATATCTAATCAGCAAGATGATACTCCTGTTTCTATGATGATCCATTAATTTCACACAAAGTCTCAATTGCTACTTCATTTATGACACATTGAATGCCGGCGACTAATCAAAAACAATGATGTCAATTTTGTAACCGACGACACAAAAATATACACGCCAAAACCATTGATCATGTGACATTGCTACTTTTAGCATTATACGTCGGGTGTGGATAATCACCTCGCATGTATTCACCTAGTCATGCATTAGAGCAATTTGCATACTTTCAATATGTACAAATAATGCTACCAAGCATTCTGATAAAGTCGTTTCTCACTTTATGTGGCTCGTATAGTTGTTGAACTCACCCCATATTAGTTTACACAAATATTAGTGGTAGTAGAGCTTAACGAAACTTTTTCCAATAAAAATATTATTTTTTTATATTGATCATTTTCTAGTGGTCCAAAATATGTGCAACGCCACAATGTCACCACCCAGACGGGGTTGGGAAACGATGATACCGTAATGGGTGGCGCGGCGTTCATGCTCGGCCTATTCATACCACATCAGCACCATGCAAGCTATGGGGAATGCATATTACATGGCCTCAAAAGATGAACAAAATAAGACCACTTATAACTTGTAACATCGTACGCATATCTTAATATTTTAAGTTATTTGTAAATGATTTGTTATCTCAAATAACTAAGATTTTAAATTCTCAATATCCTTGTTTCTCTCTCTCTCTCTATGTAATGCCATTTGATATTCGAATTGTATTTGAAAAATAAAAATTTTCATTTGATTTAGAATTCGAATGGGCATCCAATTAGAATTAAGTTTCGAAGTGAATTTAAATTTGGGATTTTCTATTTTAAATTCTATTCCGAATTGTATATGTATTTTTTCACTTTATATATAGTTTAAAAATATATATGCTTTTTGAATTGGATTAAATTACTTTTATCGAATCAAATTTAAGTTTCAAAGTTTACTTTTTCATATCTCATATGTTAGCGATAAATGGGAATGAAAACGACAATTCATTGGTTTTTGGTTCAAAATGTTCAATCAAATTGGAGGAAGCTGATATTGGAGTCAAGTCAAACGACAATTCAATCAAAATGTTAATCAAAGTGTTTTCATTAACATGCAATTCATAGGTATTCTTTCACAATCAAACCTATGTCAAAACTGTTTTTCAATGGTAGAAACTTTCGAGCATGCTTTTCTCAATCATCTTTTTGTAAGGGATATATGGGTTCAAGCATCTACATGGACAAATAGGGCTTTTTCCAAGAAAACGTCCACCTTGAATATGATGAACGATGTTGTTGGAACGGTAGATTCCTTTAGTTGTATTTATTTAATAAATACTAGGTTTTCTCAAACGCGCGTTACGCGTGGAATTTCATCATGATCTCAAATATCAAAACGTGAATTTAACAACACGTAGCAACGGTGGTCCTTCCATCATGAAACTCTAGCGCTTCAAGAAAGACACAAAAAATACACCATAATGGTTCAGTGGCGGAGCTTGAACACTCTCGTAGATGGGGCGGGGGAGAAATTGTTTCTTTTTAGGGGGGCGAACTCAAGTTTTATATAAAAATTTACACTACCGGGCCAAAAATTTACACTACAGGACTAAAGTTTAACACTACCGACGATAAAAAGAGGGGGGCCGGCGCCCCCCCCCCCCCCCCCCAAAGCTCCGCCCTTGTAATGGTTGTCGCACCGCTGTAAACCTGTAACGCTTACCTCGTCATAAAGTGAGTGTCACTGCACCATAAGCCCCCCAAAGTGCACTCCAACATAAAAGTTGTACTCCGTCGTAAATACGATATAAAGCAAAGAAAACTTGATTTGAATAAACCTAATTTAATATGAACTAACATTAAAAAACTCGTGTATTACACGGTTTGGATAATTAAAAACTATAAATTATAAATCTGTATATATTTATAATTATTGAAATGTCTATGATATATAATGTATCTTTTTATTTACAAATGAGAAGTGAATCAAAAAACATTTAGTTTTTTTTTTTTGAATAAACAAAAATTAAAAAGATAGTCATAAAATATGATTGATTTATTACCTTAATTACTAATTGCTATAAAATAGGTGAACTAGTTTGAGCGAGAAAATAAAAACTTTGATAGTCTAGAATTGTAACAAGTGTACATTTAGAAATACTGTTTTATTAGAGTAGTAGGATAATATCATAGTAGTATGATAAGATTGTTTTTAATCATTTCAAAATGTTCACAAAACAATACCATAAAGAAAAAAATTTTAAGGAAAAACAAACTACCACGCATACACCTTAAGAATTCACTGTTCCTTATGAGGTGCTTTAATTATTGTTGGTTGTTAAAAACCTACAAACTTGATTGCAAATTTGAAGTCAAAAGTCAACAGAAACAAGGCACTAAGCTTCATGTGTTTGATTTTATTTCTTTTCTCAATTACATCCCAAGTCAACGAACTTATTGAAGTATTGGACCACTAAGCGTCCGAACATATGGTTGCAAAGTCAAGAAAAACAAAAGAAAATTTGATATTTTATTGATCGCTATATTGGTCAACAGGAGAAAAGTATAATTGCTACAACCTGATTAAAGTTAACTTTTGGTTCATTAATATTTTCAAATTTCTTTAAAAAGCACGTGAAAGTAATGACCAATATAAGAAATTTTTCTTGTAAAGTTAGTATTTTACAGTTTTTGGATTCTAACAATCCAGACGTTATAGTTTTCAAGTCGATTAAAGTTCGGGTCACAAATAAAAGACATTGTCACTAGAAAAAAAAATCAGTGTTATTAAAATACCAATCTATCACATATTCAATGGTAATTTTTGCAACAAAAAAAAAAAATGTATTTCAATATAACAAATACAAGCATCATTTATATGATTATCACCTATCTGATCATGTAAATCTATCTTCACATGCTTTATTGCATAAAAACATCTTTTAATACTTGTAATTGCAACTGGTAGAACTAATTTTAACCTCAATAAATGATAGACCAACGAATATCCAATATGTTTTTTTGCAATCGGTAGAACTAATTAAGAATTGCGTAATAGGAAATGAAAATTAACTAGGGATTTGGATTTTAAATTCTAGTATACTAAAATTTACACAATTAAGAAAAGAATATTTACTTAGACTTTTATATATCTTTTTAATTACCTTTTGAAATTGATGTCATGCGGAATTTGCGTATTATATGTTCTTATTGAAATCGTGTTCTTATTGAAATCGAAAAAAGAATGATTTTAGTTGACCCTGTCTTTCTCAATATAATTCCGCCCCTGTGTGAAAGTTGTCACCAACTCCTTACGTATGTGAACGCTATGTAAATAGTTTTTTTTTTTTTTTTTTTTTTTTTTTTGTTGACATGAATATCATATAGACTCTTCTATTGATATAAGACAATATCTAATCACTTTTTAATAATCTTCTGATAAAGTTAAAATCATCTTATGATATAAAAAAATCATCATAAACATTCATCGAAAACCGATTTAAACAAAAGAGACACATGAGAAACCAACTGCCATGGAACTAGGGGTATGGATGAGGTCGAGCTGCTTATAACCTACTCGAGACCGACTCACTTAAACATGTTTAAATGATGAACTACAAGAGCAAAACCAGACTTGAGCTTAAAAATTATTAACCAGTCAAGCTCAAATTTAGACGAGCTTGAGCTACTCCTACACAACTTTCTTTTTTTGCTAAAACGATCATAAGGCTTATGTACAGTAAATGCACAAAGTGCAAATCAAAGTAGCTGTTCATGATTTCACAAGTACATGATAGTGAAACATATTTACACTACAACCAATCAATGCACTCTGGACCAAGTGTAGGTGCAGTTTTGGTCAATAACATCCCCTATAAAAAACAACTTTTTCTAGTGAAATTTTGCCAGACTGGCAACATGTGAAGTCTTTATTAAACAAAAACATATATAGAAAGAATCACTTATAATAATCTCCAAAACTTAACACTTTTATATCTTGTCATCATAAAACTTAAAACCTTTATGATAAGGTTTTTACGCGTTCACTTTTGCACGCTTAGCGGGTTGAGTGACATCGGGTCCTGACTTGCTGCAACCTTCATCAGATGGTCCAACCACCAGATCAGGTCCGGATTCATCCTGGTTAGCTTGCAAAGAAGGTGGTTCGGTAGATGATGGAACCTCGAACTTGTTGCTTCCTTTGCATTGCTTTTCGAACATCATCTGAAGATATCTACCTTGTTCTTCTATTCTCAGCTGTAGGTTCCTTTGGATCTGCGCATAAATTGATTAATTTGGGTTTATATATCATATTAATAAGGATTAGTATCGTATGTGCAGCTAAAAACTCGAACAACATCATATTTATTCAACAAAAAATCATAATATCAAATATATCTATCTTCATTTTGGTGACAATTACACCTAATCATATGTAAGGATTTAGGTTATTAGAATTTGTTGGTGTTTAGAGAAGGGTATAATGGTTATGTTAGAAATTGTATTCAATGAAATGGGTAAATGTGAGATTTTAAGTGTTATGTGAGATTTTTAAGTGTTTTAAATGGGTAAATATGATATAAGGAAGTTTTAAGGGGTATATATGTAATTGACCCTTTATCAATAATCGTTTAAATAAGACATGGCAATAATCGCATTTTGAGTTGTCATATCTTGACCTGTTCAATAATAGGTTTGTTATATCAAAAGGGTTGTGTTCAGATTAACCTGTGTAACCCATTAAATTAAACAAGTGGAACCTTTAATTTGTTTAACTAAACAAGTTAGCCTGCCAACCCGTTTATAACCCATTTAACCCATATATTACAACCACCAACCCATTTAACACATTTACAACTTGATTCCAACCAATTTATTAAATTTGGGTTACATGATTTGAAGTGTCCTGGTTGTGGTTTGTCTTGACAGAAATAAATATATGGGTCGTGTTTGAGTTCAATGATTCAACCCACCAACCCAACATGATTGACCACCCTAACCAAAATAGGTAGAACAGAGATGTGAGCTAATAACAAAACCTTTGACGTTTTTATAACCTCCTAAATCGTTCTCTTAAAAACCTTCTGAACATTATTTTAATAATAGTTTTTGTGATCATATAAATATTAATTATTTATGAGAGAAAAATACGGACGGTAAAATGTCATGGATTTTTTAAATAAGCTGGTAATATAAGAGCAAAACGTACCTCAAGTTGTTCATGTAGCCTCTTCTGAACTTCCATTTGTAGTCGTAAAGCTTCAGTGATCTCCATACCCCTGTTAAATTCAAAACTAATAATCAAGGACTGAAAAAAATAGCCATACAAAAGCCAAAATAAGATGTAAATGAGGGGGGTGTTTGCACGTGTGTTTTGAAAGTGATTATTTGATGAATAAACGGATTAAACAATAACAGAACACTTTGTAGAAGATAGTGCTTCTCCGGTATGACTGTTTGGAAAATGTTGATTATTTGAGGATTTAATAGATAACATGATGAAAAAATGGCATTTTTGTCAAAAGCTAGTCTAGGTTAACAGAAGGGTGATTTCATTATACCTTAAATCAGTTAACAGGTATGAAACTAATTAGCAAAAACTGAAATAATGAGATGATGAAAAGCAGAATCTGTTTATCCAAATATTACAAACAGATTATAGTGGCTTCAAATTGTAATAGTCAGAACATCAGTTCTAAAACACAAATCCAAACACCCTTAAAAATAATATCTTATGCTGTATGAATCTAGCCAGCAAAAACTGAAATAATGAGATGATGAAAAAAAAGAAACTGTTTATCCAAATATTACAAACAGATTATAGTGACTTCAAATTGTAATAGTCAGAACATCAGTTCTAAAACACAAATTCAAACACCCTCAAAAATAATATCTTATGCTAACTTTCTAACTAATATAACTTACGTTTTCAACTCCAAAGATGAGAAGTCTTCAACGGAAGTAGTGTTTTTCTCTGAAGGTCCTGCAACAAGCGATCAGTCAATTAATTGGTAAACATGTTTTTTAACAAGCAAAGCAATTTCCATGGGTCACAACTCACAAGATTAGAAAACGATGCAAGATTTTACTTACCTTCTGATGGAGGCTCAGGTCTATATCTAGCAGTCCGATATTTCTGCAGAAATATAAATACAATTTACACTAAATGAAAAAAATGATTAAAATCTATAAGTAGCACCATCAGAAAGTATCAAAAATTGACCATTCTACCTGTAGGTGACTCTTTACATGATAGATGGTTAAGCCTTCAACTTTCATTTGCTTCAGTACTCCTTTGGGTGTAGCTTCTGTGGATACAAATATAAGAATGCACAAGTAAATTTAATGAAATTATTAGTTGTAGCAATTTTAAAGCATTTACTTGTGACTAGGTCTATTCAAATTATGTTTTATTTCTAACAAGCAAAACGGGTAATAAGTATAAAATTTAGACAAAGAATGATAAAATATGTCCAGCGTCTATAATTAATGCATATAACCTCTTAAATCATTTTACTCAAAAACTACATTATTATTGAAATTATAAACTCTATAATCAAACTTGACACAGTAATTGTTTATATAGATTTCAATATTCTAGAAAGAACTGTTTTGCTCTCAACCCGTCCCGTTTCAAACTATACCTAAATACCACCCCTTGATGCCCATTTTGCGACATCTAGTTATAGTTAAAACATAGTCAACTTTGGTGTAATTGTAGGTGTGGCAATTTTAACACATTTACTTATGAATGGGTTGATTTAGCTGATTTTCTTTGTCTCTAACAGCCCAAACGGGTAAAGATCTAAAAACTAGGTAAAAAGCTAGGGTCGAAAAGGTCTCACCCAAAGTGTATTTACAATGTATAAAACATTAAAACCACTAAAATCATTTATTTAAAAAATTAGATTATAACTCACATTATGATAACTTCATAATCATAGCAGTAAACAAGCACGAGGTGAGCTCCTAGGGGAGGCGAGGCCACTGCGTCTCAGGTAGACGAAAGGTGCCATCCAAAAATTAAGGTACATAAAAGGTGAGATTCTTTCTCGAGGTGCAAGTGAGCACTTTGGAAAAGGCATTACTTAGGTTTTAACAAGACGCCATTTGGTTAAACTTTAAATTGTTACAAGATAGGTTTCAAGGTAGTTGATAATCCATGGTAACTTGGATGATGTGTGTTGCACTTTCCAAAGTAATTTGACTAGCATGTATGACTTGAGTGTGCCTTGTGATTGTGGCTACTAAGTTTACAATCATATTTCACAATAAATGTTAATAGATAAATTAAAATTATTGACAAAGGGTGTTTCAATGTCAAACCAACCCAATTTGACCCATGCCAACTATTACCCGTTCTGACCCGTAACCAGACCCACCCATTGTGTCATTGTTAGTCAAACAACATCAAAATAGGTGTAGGAAAAAAGGAGTACTTTCACTTCCTCCAAGTTTGTTGACAGCTTCCACAAAAGCTTCATGAAGTTCTGGAGTCCAGCGCATTCGTGGTTTGGAATGGGACCCGCTTCCACCAGGTGTTGGAGTCAATGGGACGCACGTTTCCCCGGATGATTGAGGAATTAGTGGTTGTGCTGGTATCGAGTTTGTAGATGACCCACCCATATGATATGCCATCTGAAATAAGATAATAGGCAACCACATACATGACAACTACTGATTGCATAACTATGAATAACAAGTCAAGAACCAAAATATTGTAGATTTTGATATGTGTGTGTGTGTGTGTGTGTATAATAGATCCAGTGAAAAAAATAGCACCTAATTGCATAAAGTGACCAGCTTTGGTCCAACATTTATTTTACGTAACCAGCTTTGTTTTCAACCATAGAAACCCCTTTAACACTCAAAAATTTCAATTTCAAGTGAATCAGATACTTTAGGTTGAAAATTACCCAAAAACAATTTGGTTTTTATGGATAAAAAAAACTTCGTTACTCAAAATAGCAAATAGACCAAAGTTGGTTACCTTTTTATGGACTTATTCGCATCTATGATTATATTAACATCCAACATAGATTCTTGTAGGAAAATTGTCATTTGTAGTCATGCAATGCCTGCGTATGCCTATTAAATAAAATCCAAGTTACTAACAGGTTTCCTTGTTTCATCAGTAGCAATGTGGGATTGCACAGTGTAATATCCGACCCAATTAAAGACGATATCATACACGTCTTTCATGTTCTTCTAGTCCAAAGGAAACCTCAAAATCTACTTGATTACTGTAATCCCTTTTTGATTAACATCGCAATAAATTAAATACAACAAAATAAAAGTTCAACGTACCTTTGGCTCTGGATCAGCAATATTAGTATCGATTAGGATATCATTCCAGTCAGGGGTCATGGCGTCATCTTCATTAATGAGCTGATCTGTCCAGTCTTGCCAATCACTTTGTTTACCAAAATTCTCCGGTGGCATGATATTGTGTTCTAAATTACTAGACTGGATAGGGGTATTTTGGGGGTAATCAAGAAGATCATTAGATGGCATGATACTGTGTTCTAAGTTACTACACTGGATAGGGGCATTTGGGGGATAATCAAGAAAATTAGGCAATGAATCTGTACACCATGAACTATTGTTGGTTTCTTTCATATACTGGCTTGATGTTGTAGATTGAAGAATTCCTGACGATTGAGATATAAAAGGTGCCTTTTCTGAAAGATTTGTGTGAGAAATAACAGAAGAAAAGTGAAGATCTGAAGGCATTCCTGAAGATGAAGAAAATGTGTGTCCAACAGTCCCACTAGCTAAATTGTTTTGAGGGTTTGTAAACTTAGGATATTTATCTTCCAGAGGCAACAATCGAGCACTTGCAGATTGATGATTACTAAACTGTCTGGCACCTGATGTTTGAAAGGGCAAAGGTTGTGCTTCCATGGTTACAAAGTTGCCTTCCACCTAATGCAACACAAACATAACAAATCTTTTAGGCTAACCATCTGATTAGTAATTACATACATACATAGTTAACAATTGCAATTGTTTAAAACTAAAGCAGTCATTTTACTTGAAGAAGGAAAGGTCAACAATCAACATAAATGCAGCCATTCTACATGAAAGGCAAGCCCGTATCCAGAAATAATCGCCACCCTTACAAATACATAGTGATAGATCAATCAATAACAAATACCCATATGTCTCCTCACATTTGATATATGCACCACCATACAGTATTCCTCTAATGCTATCTCTCCAAGAATCATCCTCACATGATTCTGGAAATCAGAAGTGTAAGACTTCAAAGGACAATCATAGTTGTTGTTCTGATCCATATGAGTAAAGCACACAGAGAAGCGCACAGTTTCTCAATCAAAACTTGACCTTTTGATTCAATCAAAACAAACTCACAATCTCACGGTACATAAATCTATAGCACTATAGGTTCAAATTTTTACAATTATGTCTTTTGCTCTGTTTTAAACCAATGCCAGTATATGAATTAACATCAAATCACACACCTACACGGCTACAAACTCTAAACTACTAATATAGTTTTCTATAGTAATCACAAAAGGTAAAACTTAACTTTCAATAAGCATCACATACACCAATTCAGAAAGCATCCACAAAATCTCTCGCACCCATTCACCAATTAAAATGCATCAAAATCAATGCCAGCATATAAACTAACATCAAAATCATACACCTACAAACTCTAAATAACTAACATAGTTTTCTACGGTCATCACAAATTATCAAACTTAACTTTCAACAAGCATCGATACATCAATTCACAAAGCATCCTCAAAATCTCTCACAGAAATTTCTCCAACAATATAACCCATTGACCAATAAAAACGCATCAAAACCAATACCAGCATATGAATTAATTTCAAAATCAATACAATCCATTCACCAATCAAATCAACCATCATGATCTTCAAACTCATACAACATAATACATACCAAATATCCAATAAAATCCAAATCAAACGAACGAATACAGCAGAAAACCTCACCTCAAAACGAACTACTAATATCGTTTTCTACATGCTTCACAAATAATCAAACTTAACTTTCAATAAGCATCAAATACACCAATTCACAAAACATCCACAAAACCTCTCACACACATTTCTCCACCAATACAATCCACTCACCCGTCACCACATAAATTGCATCAATCATCACAAACTCCAAAATTCAAACCGCTACAACATATATAATATCCAAACATCCACTCTAACATCCAAATCAAAGGAACGAATACATCACAAAACCTCACCTCAAATCATGCAAACCGAAACAGCTTCCAAAACCGAACGATCAAAAGCGTTTTTACAGTGATTTCGTTACGAGATCTGTCGCCGTGTGTGTCCTGAGACGGGAGGTTTTACCGTCGTTTCCTTTTGCTTCGTCCGGCGGCGCGTGGATAAGGACCACCAGAAGTGAAGGATGATGAGTGAGTGATGTGGTGGTTGCAATTTGGCTTATAGTTTGTGGGAGCAGCGGGAAGAAAGTGGTGGATGGGAGTCACACGCGCACACGGGCGGCGCGTGGGGTGTGGTGAATAGAATATGTGTATAGTAGTGGCTCAACTCGGTGGAAAAAGATATTAAGATCCTATTTTGTGATTTATCTTTTAAGAAAAACTTAACATACAAATTGCTTTTTAAGTTTTTTCTTTCATATAAAGAGGGAAAAAATGAAAACAAAATATCGCACAAGAAATATTTACACTTATGCACCTGCGTGATAGTTAATTACGTATTGATAAAATTATCACACAACATTAGTGGAATTATCACATAAAAAAGATGGAATTATCACATAAAGACCAAAAAGAATGACATTTTCACGCGATAAGAATTAATTATTACATAAAAACTTAGTACATTTCGCATATAAAATTCACTTTGTAACATGAACTTTCTCATTTCATTATGATTTCATAGTACCTGCATCTAAAACACACGATACAATCATTTATTTTTTTACTTTGTATCAACAATATAAATAACAATATGGGTCTGTTTGAGATTGCTTATTTTAGTTGAAAAAGACTTTTGACAAAAAGAATTTAGAGTTAACTTATGACTTTTCAAAATAAGTTTTTAGGAAAATGTTTTGATTAGCTTATAAACTAAAATGTCTTAAAATGACCAAAAGATACATGCTTTTATAATGAGGGGAGTTAATAGAATGTAGTAAAGGGGTATAATAAGAAATTAGACTAAAAGAAGTTTTCAAAAGGTAATAAATAACTCTTTACTTACTTTTCGAAACTTTTTTTTACCTTATATGAAATCAATTTGAAAAATCATTTTGGGTTTGTCAAATATTTTTTTTAACTTATTAACTTTTCAAAAATTAATAAGTCAAAAGTTGATGCAAAATAAACAATCCCAAACACCCACATAAAAAGTTTTTTTTTGTAATTTATCAATTGAGTGTACATGAAATGATGAAAGGTCACTTAAAACGTGGCATTAAAATTACTTTGGCGTTTGTGAGTTGTGATGAGGACGCGTTACATGGAAATGGTTAAGCGCAAGATAGGCAATGGAATATAAAACTTTTATTTTGGAATATATAATTGTTTCATAAGTTTGGAGTGCTTCTTCAATTGCTCAAAGGGTCAAATTGGACCACACTGATACTTTGTCCTTTCTCTACATATAATAATATTATTAATAAAAGTTATAATAATAATTGCTTATAAAATAAAATAGGTTTATGTTAATTTGGTTCGAGTTATGAGTGTACAATAGTATTTGATAATCGAGTTTCTTAATTATTCTATTTAACTAGACTTGAAAATAAAATAATTATAAAATATTGATCAAGCTTCATATATTAATACTTAGTTATTTTTTCCTGATCTTATGACTTTTTTAACTTAAAAAGGTTATCATAATTACATGAACATTTAATTTTGAATATTATCAATTTAAATTTAATATTAAATATGTTTGATATTAGATGATTAAGATTAAGGGTATAGTTATAGTAAAAATAATATTTAATCTAAAAAGTCTAAGAAAGTTTGTGGCCTAAGAAGATTTGTGCCTTGACATGTGACATTCTATTGTTTTAAAGATAAATGCATTTTGGTTATTGCGTCAAATACATCAGCTCATTGTGTCTCATATGCTAACTATGTCAAATATCAATACATTGTGTCATACATTTTACATTATTTGTTATATGTATTCATTATTGGGTTTTACGTTTTATATCATTTTGTGTTATTTTTGTCATTATTTCTATAGATCACATAAACTTGTTACTACCATTGGGTTTTACAATTATAAGCACACAATTTTATACTTTCATTGGTGTATGTTACAATGTTGAACAGTTCATAGTTTTGTATAAATTATATAAACTTGTTATCTGTCATTGTGTTTTACAATTAGAAGTATACAATTATGTTATTTCACCAATGTATTTTTCAAAACTCATAGTGTTTAAGATAATACAATGACGATCAAAAAACCCAACGAGACATTGTGTTATTGTAATTATTTTTAATGTATTAGATTAATTAATTGTTAACTTATTATTGTGTTTTACATGTTAGAGATACCAACAATATTATTCCATCATTATATTTTTTTTCAAGTTCATCATTTTAAAAAAACACAATAATATTTGAAAAAACACAATAACAAAAAGACACAATGAACTACAGTAAAGACTCAACAACAAGATTTGAGCTTGAAACATAAAAAAATTTATTACATTTTTATATAACAATATTTTACTCATTTTAAAGATAAAAAACGCTCATTTTTATGGTGAAATTTTTATAAAAGATAATGTCTTATATAAAAGTTATGAGCTTTTAAAAAAAATAAAAGAACATGCAAAAAGTCAACAAAAATGACTATTACCCTTTTCACAACTTTTTCCTAAAATTTAATTTCAACCATTAATTAAGTAGATTGATGATTGTGTTTATTTTTTTATATTTTTAGTTTTAAGGGTGTTTTTATTGAAAATTTCTCTAAAATTAAATGCTTTCATCGTATCTAATGAGAACATATTAGGAATACATGCATGCCACACATGTATTATATGCTTAAAAAGTTACATCCAATGTCTTAAAGTTTGAACAAAATTACTATTCTATCTAAGGATATGTATTGCATTTAGCATAGATATAGATAATATAAGCTTTAATGCTTTTGTTTTCTCTTTTTCTATTCATGTTAATACTTAACGTCGCTACCATCGGCGTCCAGGCACGTCGCCTCATCGGCACCCCGCATTGTCACAAAACGTTGCCCTGTAAAGCGTCCTGAAGGCTTGGATGGGGTGCCTAGTTACATGACAACCGGTTTCGTGAAGATTGCAAGGTTTCGTGACAATCGGTTGAGATCAAAGATGTAACGACGAACATGGCGTCGAGCCGGCCCGCAAACGTTTAGAAGCCTATTTCTAGAAAATAAAATACCCAAATCTCATGGGCCATGATCCATTAATCCATTATTATTTGTTTAAGTATTTAGATGGTCAATTGAACAACCCAAAAAATATAAATAAAACTACATACCGATTGCAATTACATGGGAACAAAATATATATAGAGCAATCGTAATAGTTAACCGATAACTCGTGAAGATAAACATAAAAACCATAATAATATATAACTATTACAGTATATTATTGTAATATTATGATTTTGTTATGTTTATTGCTAAAACGTTTGTTTTCATTTACAAAACTAGCTTATATAATTTAAGTCGTTAGGGCATAGAGGCGTTTTTCTGGTTCGTCCAAGGCACTATAATCCTCTGGACCTGCCCTGGTCATCGCACCTATGGTGGTAAGTCCTTACATGACCCAAAACACATTAAAGTAATATGTTTGATTTAGTGAATGTAACTTGTATAACAAGTCATGTTTTAGGTTGACATGATGAACTTCTTTATTAAGGGAGTTGTGATCCGGTTGTACCAAAAGTAAACTTGTTTGCTTGTCAATTGATTCAATTTATAATTAGCCTAAACGGTTTCTTGATTATATATGGTATCGAAATATAGTGTTATTGTCTTTTTTTTTATCTTTTCCTCTCTATAGTCATATATATTGGTTATATTCATCTTGTATTGATCCTATCACACGCGCGCGCACACACGCATACACACACACACACACACACATATATATATATATATTGTAATATGTTTATTTTTCTTTAAGTAAATTGTCATTTTCGTCCACTTTTATCCAATAGTTTGTTTTCTCGTATGTGGGTCCTTGTCGTTTACAACTCTTGTCATATTCATTCAGACCGTTAACTCCATCTAAAATTCTCCGTTAAATGAGGGGTATATTGGTCATTTTACAGATATGTTTATTTCTCTTTTTTTAAACCTAATTTAATATATCCTATTTTAAGTACTTTGCTATTTTAGTCCCTTGGTTTAGGCATGTTTGCCACTTCAGTTAAAAAGAAACCACCACACCACCACCCCGTCACAAAACACCACATCACCACCACCCTGTGATAAAACCACCACGCCACCACCACCACGTCATAGAACCACCACACCATTACCACGTCATAGAACCACCATACCACCACCACATCACAAGAACCACCAACACCACCCCATCACAAACCACCAACACCACACCAGACCATCACCAACATCACACACTAGATCTCCATCACCACCACACACATTATCGCTACCACCATGTAAACCCTAGAAATTAACCGTCAATCTCGAACTTGTAACATACCCTTTAAAAAACGCATATGAAACCCTTGAAAACGAATATTGTAGAGGCGTTAGTAGGGTTCGATATGCGTTATCGAAGTGGTATGTTACAAATTGATTGTGAATTTCTAGGGTTTACATGGTGGCGATGATCGGGTGTGTGTAGTGGTGGTGGGTAGTCTGGTGTGTGTGTTGGTGGTTCAGTGATGGGGTGGGATGTTGGTTTGGTGGTTTGGTGGTTCTTCTAACGGAATCATGGCGTGCTGGTTCTTTTTTGACTAAAGTGACAAACATGCCCATACCACAAAGACTAAAATAGCAATTTACTCAAATGAAAGAGATTAAATCAGGTTAAAAAAATAATTATATATATATAATGACCAATATACCTCTCATTTAACAAAGAATTTTGGATGAGGTTAACTAATTGGATGAAAATGATAAGATTTGTAAATGGCAGGGACCAAATGCGAGAAAATAAACTATTGGATGAAAATGATAATTTTTAATCAAACCACATAGACGAAAATAACAATTTACTCTTTTACCGTACTCTTGTCAATGTGCCTCTTGTGGTCACCACTATGCCACTTATCTTCATCTCACCACTTGTCTCCACGGTCGTTGTATATATATCCAATGGTCACACACCCCATCGTCATGCCTCTAGCTAGTTATCACATTCTTGTACCTGTAGTATGGCTTTATATGATGTTTTTACTAATTTGTCTAAACGGCTGATCTCCTCTCACTCTAATTTCGCTATGATAGTTAAGAAGATAAGATTTAATATAATTAATTATAGTTGATTGTATAAATAAAATTTACTATTACAATCATTTTATAGTTAGGATGTACTGTTTCGCTGTTTTTTTCTTTTTTTGACTATCCTCTTTTTACTTTCTAAACGGTGATTGATTACTAATAAATAATACGGTGTCTTCAATATCTTTGAAAAATATATATTGTTACATGCATGATTACAATTTTATAAACATGCATACGACATTATTCTATTCATGCGTATTCAACCGTACAATGAGAATTATTAAACGTTAATTAGAAATAGAAATAGATTGACTCGATAGTTTAATCAGCCAATAACCGGCTTGCTTCTCGAATCATACAAGTTTCTGTATACGGTAGTTCATCTATCATATTCCATCCATTTAAATATGTAGTATGTAATCATCGTTTTCTTACGTCAATTTTGAATAAACTTTACGTTTTCTTGATGATCTTTTTTGGTATAATTATTTTCATAAAATCGATTGATTATATGTAAATATAAATGTAATCATATACATAACTAGGTTCTAAACTCATGTATTATATGGGTATAAAAGATTCAACATATCAGCAAAATCATTAGACTTAATTAATATTTTGTATGTTACATGTCATTAGCTAATAATAAAATAATAAATAATAAAGATTTAAAAAATTATAAATAACAAAATAATAAAAATCAAGAATTATAAAATTATATGTTAAGATAAGATATAATTAAAATCTTATATATAGATGTAGATATAGATATAGGTATATAGATATAGATATACATGTATATGATTAATAATAGTTATGATAACATAAATCTTATTATATATTTTTAAATCAATAATAGTACTTTATATCAATACTCATACTTCTTTTTTTGGACAACAAAAACGAATAATAATATTCAAAGAGAAGCTAACGAGGAGCTAGCAAAACAAGCACCAAACAATCCAAAGCATACAACGAGAAATCAAAATACAAACCTGCTCTCAAGTTATAACAACATATTAAAAGGACCCAAACTACTAATACTTATATTTATAATTTTTATATACAAACTTTTATCGTATTCAATGCTTTAAAATGTTAGTGTTTTAGTGCGTGCCTACACGCATGCCAATTTCAAGAACGCATATGGACAAAAATTTCATATATTTTAAATACTTATATAAAATAATAAAACTAAGGTAAATAATTGCAGTGACCTAATTTATTATAGAAATGTGTATAATATTTTAAAGTGTGACGAGAGTCCTAACTCGACTTATAAATATAACTTATACTTACTAGTAGATCATTGTGCTTTGCAGTAGATCGTCGATGGAAGAGCCATCTCAGTAAACTTCTAGTGGGACTATTATGGATTATGGACGACGGATATATTTTAAGAAATTTAAAACGGTATGGTAAATAATAATAAACATGCCACAACGATATGTCTGGAATTTAAGGGAGCATTATGTGTTAAAAGGAGAGTGAAATCTTTCTTATAAGATAATGGAAGCTTCTCTACTGCGATGCATTTATCTGGACGAGCAATACGTCATGCAAGTCCTACATGTTTACATCATATAACTCTCATGTCGGATGATGGGGTGAACGAAACTTTTCTTTTAAGAGGGCTGGAAACATTCTCTATCTAGAAGTGTTTTGTCCGAGGTAGCAATTCGTCATGTAAGTCTGACATGTTGTACTTCATCTAAGTCTCACAAAATAGTTCAACCTAAAAGAGCATATCCATCATTCTGAAAGTATTCAGTGTATACATAATCAAAAAAACGTAAGACCATTTGTACTCAGACAAGGGGGAAAAGGATTTATTGGACTCCATAAAATTTTCCTCACATGGGAACATTGGTCTCCCTTTTCCCTAGATAGTCTTTTTATTCTTAAATCCGGTGAAAGTTCACCGATTCATGGAAAAAATTAGATGTTTATCCCCATTTGTTATTTGTCCATTAATAGTTAGTACATATGGTACTTTGGTTATATGGGGAAAATGTGAAACAAACACTAGTGAAATAAGAAAAATGAGAAAGATAAAAAAAGTTACTATGTGGCGTTGATATGATATCTGGGAAAAACGCAACAATTACAACTAGCTTAATGCATATGTGCATAAAATGTAAACTAGTAAATTTTTTCACAATAAATTCAATCTTTAAAACATTATATGCATGATATGCAATGTATAAAATTTAAACGTATAATAAACTTCTAAAACTATAATTCAAACACATAGGTATGCACATATGTATGAATTACAAACTAATACTACAAATATACTATAAGTTAGCCATCAATTAACAGATTATCAAACAATATCGTTCTTTCTAACGTATATAATGCCTTTTTTTATTTTCATAAATACAAAATTAGTTCATTAATATTTAAAAAAATTATTTTACTATTTTTAAGCGGATGGGCATAAAATTTTGTTGCTTTGTTAGGTCAGAAATAGAATATAGTGCTAAAAGGGTGGTGGGAGGAGAGCCATCAAGTGATTGTGATTTTTATTAATAGCATAACTGATAAAAAAAAATATATCAAATTATATCTATATATAGAATATAATTGCGTTAAATATTATATAATTATATAAAAATGATAGATCAAAATAAGCAGCTTTTGACCCGATTGTATGAACGGGTCACCATACATTATTCAAGTTTTGCTAAAGACATTCATATCAAGTATATCAATATAAGAGATGATCATACAAGAAACCATCATCAAAATTTTGAGAATAGCTATGAGGATCATAACCGTGGCGATTACCGGTGGTGGTTTTTCGTGCAAGTGTTTGTTTCCATTGTGACTTGAACCTCCACGTCAGCTGCTTTAAAACGCCACCACCACCTCGCCTTCTACCGCCTGCGAACATGACAGTGGTGTCACTGCAATGGATCTTTCTCTTCCACCTCCACATTGCTTAGTTCACCATCATGTTATCGATCACCTATGATTTTCAAGAATCACAAACTCAAAATGATCGACATAGAATTTATGCTCATAAAGTGGGACCACCCATCATTCGATATGTTGGGATCAATCTATATCAGAATCGAAATGTCATATTCATATCTTTAGAGCCATGATCAACTCATTGGGCGGTCCATTTCAAGATTATTGGAAAAAATATATTTTTTAAAAGAAAATATATGACAAGAACATGAGCTTGAGTTAATAAATGTAAGTTTTGATAAAAACAAAATAAAAAAGTCAATTAACAAAGACAAGTTTCATTGAAGGTGATTATTGTTTGGTGGACTTGAAAAAGGTAGTATGCCAAAGCAAAGAGGTGGATTGGACTCAAGTGACTTGGCTAACATGGTAGGTCCACTATGATGCTAACATTTTTTAGTGATGTAACATCATTTGTTGTTGGAACCTTTACAATTGTGGATACAATGTATATTTGTTAGTAGTTGAGTTTAAATAAAAACCAAAATAAATTGTGTAAATCAATAAATTAAATCTTCATCTTTGATTTATAAAGATCAATGACTCATATTTATTTTATTTTTTATATATGTGATCCAATAAAAATACAACTATCTATTATTTTATTCAAAAAATATGAGACATTAAATTTATATAAATTAAATATAGAGATTTGATTTATTGGTTTACATAATTTCATTTATTTTTCATTTGAACCCAACCATGTTTGTTAGAAGGCTAAATATTGGTAACTTCAAAAAGAGTCGGCTGAGGCGAGTGAAAAACACAACATATAGTATTGAATTGGCTGAGGCGAGTGAAAAACACAGCATATAGTATTGAATTGTCTAACATGAGCGACAAACAATGATAAGGATATGTTTTCATTTAGATTAAGCAAAAACAACCTGACATTTTAAGTCATTAAGCAAATATTAAAAAAAAAAAAAAAGCAATAGCTAAATATTGCAATAAATAAAACTCAAAACCTTATGAGCCACTTTAGATTAAAACATGACTAAATTAAGTTTAGCCATATAATTAAGCCCTAGGTAAAGAAGTTTGATTTCAACAAAGTTATTTTTTACAAAAAGTTAACTAGTGCTCTCTCAAATTCTACTCTTAAATATATATTTTTTTGTCCAGAATGAAACTTGAGCTCTCAACCATATGAAAAGGCTACAGAGACATTTTTTTTATGCATCTTGATGCCCTAAGCTAGAGGTCCTTTGTGTTAAACAAAGTTAAACACTACTAGAAATAACATTCAAAACACTATAGAGCAAATTAAGCAACTATGTACGTAGTTAAATGCAATTAAAGAAAAGTTTTTTTTTTCTTTGAAACAACTTACAAGCAACTATAATCTTTTGCGAAGTTACATTCAAACAAAAGATTAAACTCAACTAAAGAAAAAAAAAACTACCTGAGTTCTTGTAAGCTAGCATATTCAGCTTCATCAAGCTCACTTTTCAAATATTTACAAACACCAAACCAATTAAGCTACATAAACCGTAGCCCAATTTAGTATAAGCGTCTCACATTAAAATAATAAACTAAAAACAGCTGTTCAAAAATAAACTAAAAACAAAGGGGATGATATAAAAAGAGGAGGATATTATTCTTAGCTTCTTACTCTTAGACTAGAACAAAAACGATGACATAAAGAACAGAAAACAACATTATGTGTTTCTTGCTAACATTATTAGTGATGTAACATCATTAGTTGTTGGAACATTTACAATTGTGGATACAATGAATTTTTGTTAAAAGGGTAATATAGGTAAGGTCAAGATGGGTCCGCTAAACATATAGTACCGAACTGTCTCACATGATCGACAAACAATGATAAAGGATGCGTTTTAGTTTACAAAGTCAAAGCCCTATGTAAAGCAAGTCCGGGTTCAACAAAGTCAACTTTTTAGAAGGTTAATTCACACGTTCTCTAACCTTGCTTCAAAATTTACATATTTATTTTATCATAAAACTTGAACCCTCAATCATATCGAAAAAAACATCTTTTCTATATATCTTAATACCATTAGGTTACAGGTTATTCGATGTTCAAAAAGTTAAAATACTACCGGAAATAGCATTCAGAAGACTAAAGAGCAAATTAAGCAACTAAAATCTATACTATTTAATAAAAAAAGGTTTTTGAGGGACACGTGAAAACTTCTGGTGAAGCTAGAACTTATGTTTCTCGTTTCTCTCTCCTATTAAATGAAAATAATTTTAAATAAGTGCATTAAATAATTTAATATTAAATATTTAAAATATAAATCATTTTATTCTAATAAATTATTCAAACATACTAAATTATGATATATTCAATTATATGTTATCGTAAAATATAATCTATAATTTTTTTTTTTTTTTGTTATTTATAATTTCTTAAATTTTTTATTATCTATTATTTCTTTAATCTCTAATGACATATAAATTATGAAATATTAAAAAAGCTTAATAATTTTAATATGTTGAATTTTTTCTATCCATGTAATATATGGGTTTATAACCTACTGTAGTATATTCAATTTATGTCAAGTTCAACTGAAACCAAAAACAAACCTCAATAATACAAGCACACAGAGCAAATAAAAGAAATATAACCTACCTATGTTCATTGTAATTTAAGCAGATTTAGCTTCGTCAAACTCACATTCTCATCTTTACAAACTCGGGTAAAAACTACTGTTAATCTAAACCCAAATAGGCAAACCAATTAAGCTACATAAACCCTACCTCAATTTAGTATAAGCGTCATACATATAAATTAACAAACAAAAAACGAATTAACATAAAAGGAGAATTATATAAAATAGGAGGGTGATTCTTAGTTTCTTACATTTAGACAAACCAAACAACAATGAATAATAAAAACAAAAAACAGCATGATGTGTTTCTTGATATGATAACAAAATGCGAAGAAAAACTGTGTTATGGTTGTTTGTGTAGTTCGAAAGTCTCTAACTAGTCGAAAGGACTAAACCTAATATCAATAAATAAGATATATTTATTTATTGGTTGATGACAAAAGATATGGGTTGATTAGAGGGATTAGAGGGCTAATGTTATTTGTTTAAGGGTCTACTAAAAAAATCAATAGACTAAATCACTAAAATGGATTAGGTGTGACTTGTGAGCATAATTGTTCCTTATAATTGTTCAATGTGATGTCATTACTCATATGTCTATGAGGTTTAATATAAGGTTAAACATACATTGTTATAACATATTTTTGTTTTATTTTAAATATTTAGTAATGTATTATTCACTTATATACGTAATAATAATATACTAAAATGTTAATTTATTGAAGATAAATGGTTTTTATTACTTTCAGTAAAATAGCAATATATTTCATGAATTCACCAATTATTCAATGTTGATAAGCATATGTTTACAACTAAAAATAAATGTTTGTGTCAACAAATACTTGTTTGTTAAACTTAAATAATTAAGTGTGGAATAATTGAAAGGTTTGAACACCAAGTCATCTATTTTAGAGCAGCGAAAGATAATTAAACTGAGAAAGTTTTGTATTGTTTTACAAGCACTTTACAAGAAAGCCAATAAGGTATTCTCAAGGTGATTTGTAATGATGTCTACCCTATTTACACCGGTTTCTGTAACGTAGAACCCGTATCCTCTCCTGTTGGTGATGATCTTATAAACTTCTTTTAAGCCGATTGATTCTTAAAGAATGAGTTGGAGCATTCCGAAAGCTCAAGTATATCACTAAAAGTTTAACATCTCACTACACTATCTCTCCTAGGCTCATAATGTATTAACTCTCTCCAAGTTGCTTCGCTATCAATCAATTTCTTCTACTTGTGTAGCTCAAGCGTATTTAAGTAAAGAAAAGAGAGAGCATTATCGTAAGCTGTTTTATCACCACTCGTTCTAGGTCTTTAATTGTTCACATGATACGGCTTGAGAAACTTACATGAAAAATCAAAAAGATTTCTACTTGAACGGTTGTTAAGACAATAAGACGCCTTTCAGACGCACTATCATGCTTTAGTCATTTATACAGGTAGAATAAACAGATAAATCATTGAAAAGAAAAACAATTGGGAAAAAACTTTGAGAATAATCACCAAGAAACATAACCATCATGTCTGAATTTTGAAATATAATCTCAACAAGGTACTTATAACAATATCTTTGATTAACAATCACCAAAACAAAACCAGCTAATTAAAAGTAATGCTATCTTATAGTTAAGATGAAGGTTTAAAACTCAACTTCAAAACCCAAATGTTGCGACTAAACAATGGCATTAGCAGCACTTGCAATCCTCGGCCATAAATCAGCACACTCCTTCCCAATTGGTCCAGTGATGGCAGATCCTACATTCAGCAAAACAAATCTCATAAACAAAGTTTTCAAAAAAGATGAAAAACCAATGTCAAATTCACCATTGGATACGTGTACGAATTAATGTTGAATAGAAACCAAAAAGATCAATTATGAACATATGGTTAAGCATAGTTACCTTTCATTTCTCCCTTAGGGTTCACTATAACACCAGCATTGTCTGCATAAGTACAAAGAAAATCTAAAAAAGAACTTGCAAAAGCAACATAAAACTTGATCAGAAGTTAAATTACCTAAAAAAATACAATACATTAACAACATATAAGCCTTAAACAAAAGCATTAAAAAAACCAAAGTGTCAAATAGATTGCATCAACATAAACAAGTTCAAGAATCAAAAGATTTGAATCCAATAAATATCAGACTAAAGTGCTACTAAATCAAAAAAAACAAATTATAACATCTGATCATGTGCAATATTTAGCTGCAAAATTCCCATCAGTTTTGGTAAATGCAACAACAATAATGCTTTCAATTGCAACATTCAACTAATCAAACAACATAAATGACATCAAGCAACCAACTTTTACAAACAAGTGGTGCAAATCTCACCAATGTAATCAATCAATTCCAATAACATCAACAAAACTAACCTTCAAAGTACATGAAAACCCCATCCTTTCGCCTCCAGGGCTTCCGCTGACGAACAATAACCGCAGGCATAACCTTCTTCCTGAGATCAGGCTTCCCCTTCTTCACAGTCGCCATCACCATATCACCAACACAAGCCGACGGGAGCCGATTGAGCCTACCCTTGATCCCCTTCACCGAAATGATGTACAAATTCTTAGCTCCGGTGTTATCAGCACAGTTCACCGTCGCAGCCACCGGCAACCCGAGTGACATCCGGAATTTGTTCCCGGCGGAACCTCCGCGACCTGAAAAACAACAATTGGGGGTGAATTTTTGTTAATGGTTTCATTCAGATAGATGAAATGTGGGAGATTTATCAGAAATTGACCTCGTTTCGACATTGTTGATCGCTGTGATGTGTTGCCCCTTTGGCTAGAGAAATGAGGGTTTTATATGATGAGGGTGAAATGTTTTTCTAGGGTTTTATCTGTTTTGGGCCGGGTTTATAGGCCCGTTCAAGTAGATTTTATTTCGATTTAATTTTTTTATGTTTTTTCCGACACCTATTCTCCTTGTAGGCCATATGGTACACTTTCACACATAAGGGACACGGAGTGAAGTCCGTGGAGCCCGGGAAAAAACAAGTCCGGGAACACCACGCCCTTGGACTTGGGGATAGAAAAGAACTTTCAAAAAAACAAGTCCGGGTGCAAACTGCAAAACAAGGAAAAACTTAGGAAAATTTAAAAAAAAAACAATAACAAAAAAACGATGCGACGCTAACGTGGCAACGGGGGAAACCTGGGACAACTCCCACTCCTATTATGATGTTGATGTTGATTTGGCCCATTAAGGGCGTTGAACGTTGCTCCTCTAGGGCGTTATTGGGAGTTGAGGGGATGATGCGCGGAAAAGTTAACAATCATGAAACATCTCTCTACATAATCATCTAATATTTATTTTTTTAAAGTGGGTGAGATAAAGTTAACAAGAATGACAGATGTAACGAATGAGATAAAGTGAGGTTTTTCTTTTAACTTTTCCTCGTGTTTTAAAGTAATAATTATTATAAAGGCTCTTTATTCTACTAATAACATTTAGAAGATTTGTCTTTAGTGTTATATATGTCTTCTAAGCACAAAAGTACAAACACATATTGCATCTCCTCAAGCATTGAGTAGAGTTGTATCTAGCTCATCTTTACAACTTCATATTTTATCTCTCTTCTCATGGATACCTTCGGTTACACTGTTGGTCTTTTCAATCTAATGTTAGTTATTAAGGTACCTCCTCCTCCCGTCGGCGGCACCTAATTCCATCTTCATTACCCATCGCAGAAGCTTCTAGCTACAATGTTGGTCGTTAAAGACAAGCCATCGCCACCACCCATTGCATCCAACTTTCAACTATCACAGGAGCCATCACACACGAATTTGGTTCCCTCAAGGATAGGTTTGTTTTACTTTTGTTTAAATAGTTTGGGTTTATGTGAAACATATTGTTTGATTGACCGATTATGTTTTGGAATGGAATTGTTCTAATTTTGAATTTAAAATTGGGCATTCAAGTGTAGGATTTTAACCTTCATAAACTTGGTTTTTCTAAAACAAAAATGTAAGGCATGGTGTTCAACAGAGATATACGTATTTCCTTCGACTGTAGCATGTGAGAGGATTAATATGTTTGTTAGAATTTTGGATTGTCATTTGTCGATGAAAGTTTTTCGCCAATGTCAAACCAGGTTATACTATGTTAGAGTTACGAATTAAAACAACAATCTTGTATTGTTTTTATGCTTCTTGCCTTTCACACTCATTTGCTTTCAAGTAGTAGTTTCTAATTGTAATGTTGTTAGGGTTGTTATTATCTTGTAATAGTGGCTAAAAGATCAGTTGTTTCAATTTGCTTTTGCTTTTGCTTAGTGTTCGGCTTTGTATGCAGCCTCCTTAAATGGGCTTGTTATTATTGTTTCATTTGTAGTTATAGTTTAAATACTAACTTATGACAGATTACGAGTGGTAGTTTGTGATGTTATATCATCTCATTTGTTATCATTTTCTTTTGCTCAGCCTCTGAAGCAGCGTTCACGATGAGAAAATATGGCATACAGTTTTCTTGATTATAATTGTTTAACTTTGGATTTCAATTCGGCCTCAGTTCACCTTCATGTAGGTTTGGTTTAAATACGGTACTACTAAGTTAGCATGTAGGTTTGGTTTAAATAGGTACTACTAAGTTATGATTGCTTGCAAGGGTAGTTTGTGTGTTTGCGTATTTATTTAATAATATGGTCTGTTGGGCTAAATTTGAGAATATGTTTTCATAAATGATATGTATATCTGCTTGAATATATGTATGCAATTTTGATTTACAATTCTCTATGTGTAGTATGTATGCAACTTCTATACAAGTATGCAGTGGCAAACCCAGAAAAGTTTTTATAGGGGGCAAAAGTGGAGCGATTACATAATTTTAAGGGGGACGTTCGGGATTCGAATATATATAAAACATAAAAAAAATTAGGGGCGTTTGGTTGGAAGGAATGAAATGGAATGGAATGGAATTGAGAAACTAGTATAATTTTCAAGCAAAATTATATTTAAGTGGGTAATGAAATGTAAAACCCAAGAAAATGTTTCACCTCAAATTCCCTTAGTTGTGGGATTTCAAATTCCCTCTCTAGGTGGAAGGATTTTGAAATCCCACAACCAATGGAATTTGAGGTGAAACATTCCCTTAGGTTTACTTTTAATTGCTCACTCAAACACAATTTTACTTGAAAATTATACTCGTTTCTCAATTCCATTCCATTCCTTCCAACCAAACGCCCCATTGGGTGGGCGGCTGACCCCCCTCCCTTTGGGATAGGTCCGCCCCTGCAAGTAAGGGTATGTATGTAAACGAGTATTTGATGGAATCACCTTTAATATGTTGTCTACTTTATAATTGATTGTTTATTTATTATGTCTTAATGCATTACAAGGGAGGTTCTTTTATAGTTCGGTCATTTGACAAAAAATGAAAAATATAATGCTAAAACAGAGGCACAAGTAGATGTGCCATGCAACTTATCACTAAGATTTACCATATGAAGACTACAATGCTTACTTCTAGGGCCACAAACATATGGTGCCTATGATTTACAATGTTGGTATTACATGTCCACTCAGATATGATTCATGTATCATGCCACTGACTTCATACATCAATATATACGTAGCATTGACGCTTTACAACGAGTTGTAATTTTTAGTGATCTGATTAGCCGCAACATATGGTGTTAGATTCGCGTTGCAAGTACTACACATCTGGAACATAATGTGATTATATCGCTTATGTGATTCATAGCTCCATGTTGTTTTGGTTGATGTTCAATCAAGTTTTTACGTGTTACAATACGCATTTCATTTTTGTTTTTTTATTATTTTCTATATCAACTCACATATTTAACTACCCAATTAATCAAATATATTATGTTTTTTTGGGTTTTAACTAGTGGGTTTCACCCGCATTACACGGCGGAAACGGACTGATTTTTAACAATATTTAAATGGTACAAAGTGTACTAATTATATCTTTCTTGCTTGACGTGATGATTATCACGTAAGTGTAAATCTTTCTTGGTGATAATTTATGCCCACTTTGTATACTTCTCATGAAATTACCATTTTGTATACTAAAGTTTTTATATAAAAATAAGCTTCTGTAACATTATATTTGAAATTATTTATTAAATCTTGTTGAAATATAAATAAAAATAAACACTCTATAATAACATGTTTTAAAATTAATATATATATATATATATATATATATTATTTTAAGAATTATAAGAATAACATAAAATATATTTAAGATTAATTATAATAAAAAAAGATGGGAGCAATAAAGTGAAAGAGTTACTTGTATGAGTTTTGAAGGAGTGGGTAATTAAATAACTAAAGTTTTGTGGTTAAAGTAAAAATTTACAAAACTATATTGTAGCTAACTTCCATCTATATATATATATATATATATATATATATATATATATATATATATATATATATATATATATATATAATGTTTATTTGCAACATGCCGTAGTGCACGGGTTTTATAGCGTGAATTTGGATGTTACGTAATAAAAAGCAACAAAACGAACATGCTTCAATACCTTCTTTTTTGTTTGCTATAGCGAGGACATCGAAAATAAAAAAACTTTACATCTGCCGTATTATTTAAGTAAATTTAACCAAATGTCTTAATAAATTTTAAAATATTTTTTTATTTTTGTTTTTTACGTGCCCATAACAAATCGATATCAATTGAATTCCCACAAAAGCGCGCGACTGCAATACCTCTAGCTTTCAAATGCGCTCAAGTAACATAAATCCGTCGTGAAGCGGGGACCAAACTTCCTAGTTATTAACCACTAGTTTAGTACCCGTGTGTTACACGGTTGGTTTACACAATAACACCTAATTACAAAACTGATCGAACAATATCATTACCATAAATAACGAAGTCAATACATTGATGGATGCTAATAGAAATACAATTATATTGATAGGAATAAATGTTCCTTATAAATCTCTAAATATCTCTTTAGATACAACATTTATTGTGCCATTAGTATCAGTACCATCTTTATCGAATGCTACTATTTGTATCTCATCTCTACTTTTGACTCTGAATAATACAACATACAACCGCCCGTTAATGAAAACTAATTCCTTTAAAAAATATAGCATCAATTCATTTAATGGTGCAAAATAATCGGGTTAGATTGAGTTGATTTCTAGGTCATGATGGGTTTAGGTCCAAATAGATTTAGGTCAGGATGGGATGTTTAAAAAAAAAAGAAGTCATGATATGTATGAGTCGGGATGAGATCAAATCAAGATGGGTATAAGTTAGAATAAATTGGAAGCAGGTTGATTAAAACTTCAACAATATATACTTTTTACAAATAACACTATAAAATATTCAATCACTTCTTTCAATTATAAAAATGTAATATTTTTTTATTAAAAAGTATTTGGATATCCGAAGGGTTTATAAAAATATCTGAAATACCTAAAAATATTTGAAATTTTTTATTACTATTTTTATATAATAATTTTTTATAAAAAAACTTCAGATGATTCGGATATCTGAATATACAAAAATCCTAAAAAATATTACTTGAATTTGAATCCAAAATTTTGAAATATTTTGGATTTGGATTCGGTTTCGATTTATGATACATATATTTTTGAACACCATACTGAACACCCTATGGTGCTTAAATATAAGAGAGAGAGAGAGTAAGAGAGAGTAGCAGGGTTAGTTTGTAGAGAAAGTGTGCCGAGTTTGAAACCGAAAACGTGAAATTCAGAGATTTTGAAGCTTATATTCGAATCTTCAATTGTCGGTCCTTAGCGGACTGCTAAGTAGGTCCTTGGCGCCCGCTACCGTTTTTCAATGGAATATGCAAATATTCTAAATGGGATATTCACATCGTAAACTGTTATGTTACAACCTTGGCAATTCGTCACGCCTTTAGCGGACCGTTACCTCTTGCCTTCGCGGTCCGCAGACCCTTCTTCTAGACTTAGCTTTTTTTTGACGGTATGTTATGATCACCATTAGGGGCTGTTTGATATATCTTACCCGGTCAGAAGGTGGTGACCGGGTAAGAGTTTGTTCCAAAACTGACCGGGTAAGTGGAAAAATAGGCATAGGTCAGTGGTGTCGGACCGGGTCAGACGCGAAGATTGCAAATCAAACACGCTGACCGGCCAAAATGTCTGACCGGGTCAGTGGGTCAGACATTTTGACTGGGTCAGAAGTAAATCAAACAGCCGCTTAGTAACCCTTACCGGTCCGCTATGACTTGACAATTACATTGTATTAGATTAATTTCTTTATTAATTTTTTCATATTTAACCCTCATAGGATGGTTTTAGGGAAGAGAAAAGTTCCGAAAAAATAACGTGACAGTAACGTGAAAAGGAAAAAGAAAAAGAAAATGATATGCAAGTTTAAGATCATAACTCACCCTTAACCAAAATTAAGTGGAAGACTTAGGGGCTGTTTGTTTTCGGCTGACCGGCTGACTCGGTCAGCTGGTCAGCCCGTTTGATTTCGGCTTCGGGGCTAGCTGACCGGGTCTCCATTGCTGACCCAAACCTAGAAACAAAAGAAGCTAACCGGCTGACTCGCAGGCCGCTGCCCCCTCGCGACCCGCAGCGGTGAACGGTGTGGTGTGATGGTTCCCTCGCGACCCGCAGACCCGCACCGCCTTCGGCTTCGGTGACAGTGGTGGTTGTGGTGGTGGTGTGGTGGTTCCGACCGGTGGTGTGACTCCGGTGAGTTTTGTTACTTAAATACTGAATCGATTTGGTTCTAGTCAGATACCGAATCAAACAACCAAATTTTAATCAGATGCATTCCAGTCAGAATTTTTAACTAGGTCAACTTCTGACTCAGTGAGATCTTATTGAGTAGAGTAATCAAACATCTCTTACTATGCTTATAGCCTTATATGCTAATTGTTAGGGCATAACTTCACACACGCACTCGACACTTCTACAGCCGCTAGTCGTCACTTTCATCTCTCACCGGTTCCGATATCGCCTTCAATTATCGTTCGTCACCCTTGCCGTCGTTCTCCGTCGTTCATATTGCTAGCGGCAGAAGTTTAGTCCTATAACATCAACGAGTAATCTTCGAACTCCTTGTTTTACGTTGAATTTTAGGGTTTTCGATCAAATTATAACTCTTTATTCTGTAACTCTTCGTATTTCTCTTATAACTTACTGTTCGAGGATTTTGTTGTTCGATTGGTGTAATTTAGTCATTTACTCGACGCCAGTAGGGTTTTTTTTGACTGATGAAACAGAAGTAAACATATCTCCTCGTTTGTGCCTTTGCAATCTGTGTTATTTCGTTGTTTCAGAGTTTATGTGGTGTGATTTGGCTCTGTTAAGGGAGGATTTATGTTTAATTGATGATGAATTGGTGCGCGTTGAATATGTGTGAGTCTATAGAGCTTTATGTTGCTGGATGTCTGTTGTAGGATGATTTCTGGTTGCCTTTAAGTGATCAGAAGATACAATCTCTGTATGCTTTATCTATTTTGTTGTTTTTTTGCTTAATCTAAGGTTTTTGAGTTGTTTGCCTCATAGACTTGGCTACTAACTGATGAAAGGATTGGGGAATAAAGCTTTTTTGTGTGATGAATAGATCAGTTTTAATGATAGTTTTGCAATTGATATTTGATACTCAAAGTCTCAAACAAATAAGAAAGTATTCGCTTTCTTTCATACTAAGCGTCTTTTAATTTATGCAACTTAGTATTCTTTCCTGGCAACACACTGGAGCCTACATCTGCAAAAGTTGTAGCCACTTTATATTTGCTAGGCAACTATGTCACAAAAAAGATTAATCTGCGAAAATTATCATGTTTAGTTTGTCTCGGTTTTCTTGTAGGTCTGTACCCTTACACTGCGAGTTATATAAATATTACTTTTTTTGTGCTTGTTTTAACTTCTTAACATGGTTTCAGCGTTGCTTTTACACTCATTTAGTTACCTTGGCTGTTATCTTCATTACAGGTTAAGATAACCAGTATTCTGTTTGACTATGGGAGAGAATGAGACAGTAGTTGCTCAAACATCTGTTCCCTATTCTGCCTCTGAGTATGCTGATGTGGCTGCATCTATGGGTACCAATGCAATGGATGCAGACAATGCAATCCCTCATGACAGCTCAGGTACTGCTGGAAAATTGGAGGTTACAGATGTTAATTCTAGTCATGGGGATGCAAATACGTCTGGAGATTCATCTCAGTTTACTGCTTACCATTCTTCTGTGAACGGGAATGATGTCACTGATGGAAAAATTTTGCCAGCTGGTGGTGTAAGTGAGAATGGTGCTAGTTCATATGATCATAATGCGGCATCTGCAAATCAACCGGAGGATGTTTCCGGTATATTTTTGCCTTCTTGGTTTTTGCTGAATATAACTTTATACTGATTCCGATAGAAAAGTTTCGCATCATCTCTTAATTTCTCTAATTCATATGGCAGTTGTAGCTGCATTATCTCCTGAAGAAGAGCGATTATGGAACATAGTAAATGCGAATTCATTGGAGTTTAATGCTTGGACTGCCCTAATAGAAGAAACTGAGAAAACAGCTGAGGTACCAGTATTATTAAACCAAAAAGAATATAATATAGAAATCAAGTCAATATTATTTGTTCTAACATGTATTTTGTGTCTCTTGTTTCCTCAAGCCTAGAAGAATGCAAGTTTCTAAGTATGAACCCATGCTATAATTTGAAGCATATTTTCAAATGACTTATTGACTGATTGTTGTTGATTGCCGGTATACATAATAAATATATTCACCTTTTAACAGGAGAATATTTCAAAGATACGAAAAGTTTACGACACCTTTTTAGCCGAATTTCCGCTGTGTTACGGTTATTGGAAGAAGTATGCTGATCATGAAGCACGCCTAGGATTTTTGGACAAAGTTGTTGAGGTTTATGAACGTGCAGTGCATGGAGTAACATACTCGGTAGATATGTGGCTGCACTATTGTGTTTTTGCCATAAACACCTATGAGGATCCTGATACAATACGGAGGTAACACCTACTTGTAGATCTTCCAACCTTGTGTTGTATTTTTTTTTTACTTCAAGGAGATTAAGCTCAAAGACTAGATACAATTTCTATTTATGATTTTATATCTGTCAACCTTTGAATAAAGGAAGTTTTTCCAAGCATGTTACATTTTGTTGTGAATCAGAATTTCTGAATCTGTTTACATTACAAAAAAATTCAAGTGTTACCATACGGGGGCTGAGTTTTTCTTTGATCTTGCTGCATCTATCATGCATTCACAAAACATCATACATATTATTCCTTTTAACGGATTTAGGTATTTTAGCTCGTTATCATATGTTGTTTCAGGCTATTTGAACGTGGATTAGCTTATGTTGGAACTGATTATCTATCTTTCCCTCTATGGGATAAATATATAGAATATGAGTATCAGCAGCAGCAGTGGTCCAATTTAGCCATGATATACACACGAATATTAGAGCATCCTAATCAGCAGTTGGACCGCTATTTTAACAGGTGATATAACGAGGACTATTTTTCTTAATTTTTTTATCAACGATAATGTGATATACATGATATGTATCATAAATGAAATATTTTTTGATATTTCATGATATGTATCATAAAAGATATATTTTTTAGATACCTGTTTTTCCATAATTGGTAATTTTGAATAAAAGCTTTTCCATAAGCATGATAATATTCTTATTAAATTGTTTAGTAATTTCTCTGCATGCATAGTCATACTATTTTGTTATGATTTACAGTTTTAGGGATTTAGTAGCAAGCCGTCCTTTATCAGAACTAAGAACTACTGAGGAAATTGCAGCTGCAGCAAATACTAAAAGGGAAGCTAATAACGAAGAAAATGAAGGGGAAATTAATCCAAATGCAGTGGATCAGTCTTCTAAACCTGTAAATGCAGGTTTAACAGAAGCTGAGGAATTGGAGAGTTATATCGCCATTAGAGAAGAATTGTATAAGAAAGCTAAAGAATTCGATTCCAAGATAATTGATTTTGAAACTGGTATCAGGAGACCGTACTTTCATGTTCGACCACTTAATGCCGCAGAGCTTGAAAACTGGCATCACTATCTTGATTTTATTGAAGGATGTGGTGACTTCAATAAGGTATAAATCAAGTGTTTCACCTAAATATTTGAATTTCTATGTTCTGGTTTGTGCCTTTAGTTGTCCCTGTTAATACATTGACTTACAGTTAAGTAAAATCTGCTGCTCATAAGATTAATCGGCTAAACTGGTTGGATGAAGCATGGGTGTCTCATTTGGTTGCTATAATAAGGCTAAGTACTTCAAACCCTAATTTTGTGAGTGGAGATTCTGGGTTCATAGTTGATCATGTGTTGAATGGTAAAAACTATTTGTTAAAAGTTGCAATGTTATGTTATGCAGGTATATTCTTACTTAACCATCTGTCTGTGAGGCAAGGTGGGTCCCTCTTTTCATTTTTGAGGGGCCTTCTTGTTCCGCCATCGGAGTATATCTTTTGTGTTTCTTCTTAGCCCTCTCCGTTTACCATTTTTCTTGATTCATCTACATATGAAGGTTATTATTTCTTGGATACATGATGTGATTTTTTGAATCAGGTTGTCAAGTTATATGAAAGATGTCTAATAGCATGTGCTAACTATCCCGAGTACTGGATACGATACATTTTGTGTATGGAAGCTAGTGGAAGCATGGATCTTGCTGAAAATGCCCTTGCTCGTGCCACCCAGGTGTTTATAAAGGTAACATGGTTTTCATTCTTATTTATTATACAGTTATACTGATTACTGATAGATAAGGTGTATATCTCTATCTACATGTATGTAACACACACATGCAAACACAAATACATTGTAATAGCATATAGGGTAAACTATGTAAATTGTTCCCGTGGTTTAGACATCACAATTTCAAGATATTTTGCGCACTTTCTGTGGTTCCTCATCCAAGCAAAATAATCAAAACATCCACATTTTTGATCTTTTTATTTATTCTTTTTAAAAATAAAAAAAATAAATCCGAATCATCACTCAAGGACCCAAAGAGCACAAATTAAATTTTATAAATTTGTTTTTTTTATATATTTTTTCAGCCCCTCACCCAAAGAAAATGACCAAAATACTCCCATATTCTTCAATCTCTTTATTTCTTAGCCTTGTCTTTCTCTTTTTTAAATCCAAGTTCATAAGCTCAAAAACACCAAGGGTCAATAGTGGATCCAGGAATTTTTGTCATGGGTCAAAAAAAAAAAAAAAAAAAAAACGGATCGGGCAAAAAATAAGTTGGTTTAAGAAAAAACAATTAATTCTAAATTGACTTGAAACAATTTAATTAAGAGAAAAACTAATTATATTATAAATTCACTTGTTATTTATTTATTACTCATTCAATAATTTTAGAGATCATTAAGGTTGAAGCTTTTAAGCCAACTCTATGGTTTAACGTTTGAAGGTGCTTCTGCAATTGTTTCTTTCTACTAAAAATTTTGAAATTTCTTTTCGGGCTATGGGTGGCCTGTCTCTTCTTTGTTAACTGCGTATCTGCTCCTGCCAAGGGTACAAACGTTAATGTTATAACTTAGCTTGATATCATATTTGTGTTTATTGCCCAGTATTCATGAGTTTATGCATTTGGGTTTGAAAAATAGTTTATGCTTGTGTTCTTGAGTTCATTGATTTTGGACGTGCAATAATTGAAGTTCAAGAGGAGAGGGGTTGAGTGTGTTAAAATCTTAAATTAAGGATGTTTAGTGTTATAAAAGAAGTCTAGCCGCCTAGCGGCATTATGCCATAATTCTACAGGACTGATTTGGGTACTTTACCATGCTATATCTTGGCCTCTCCCAGTCTGTGTATGCATTCTTTTAGGTCTTGTATTATTTTGTTGTGCCTAACTTCTGCTTTTACTGTTTGATATTTAACAAAGTTTTGCTACGTGATGATTTTGCAGAGGCAACCAGAGATTCACCTATTTGCCGCCCGATTTAGAGAACATAATGGAGATATTGCAGGTGCTCGTGCATCTTATCAACTTGTGCATACTGAAATTTCTCCTGGTCTCCTTGAAGCAATAATCAAGCATGCTAACATGGAACATCGGCTGGTAAACTAATTAGTAATGAGCACTTGAATCAAACATTGTAGAGTGCAACAGTAATCTCATTGTTGCATGAACTAATTGGTCCTTTTTTATATAAATAGGGGAATCCGGAAGATGCTTGTTCTTTGTATGAACAGACGATTGCAATTGAGAAAGGAAAAGAACATTCACAGACCTTGCCACTTCTGTTTGCACAGTATTCTCGATTTTTGTACATGGTATGCTCTCTTTATGTTATACACCATCATCATTCTCAACTTTTGTGTCTTCTTATCTGAAGATTTATTTTGAAGGTTGATTCTACATTGACTAATATACCGGTTTAGCATTCTCATAAAAACCAAATTCTTTTATAGTGTGTAGAATGTATGACATTTCCTACTTTATTAAATGTGACAGGAAGCATTATAACTCCAGATGCCTTCCCTTACCAGTTGGTGAATTTTCTGTATTGAAGTTGGCTAAATGGGTGGGTTGGGTAATGAGTCAAAATGAGTTTAGATCTAAACGGGCATTTTTTTACCATACAGGCTGTCAAATATGCTAACAAATGTTGTAGTATCTAGATACCAATCTAGTTTTCTTTAATAAAATGATTTGGACGCTTTGTTCATCAAAAAGACACTTTTGACTTGTTGTAGAACCATGAGATATCAAACATAACCCAAACTGATTCAATTATAAGTAAATGGATCGAAATGGCCGTTTCTAAACACTCTTCCATTCTGGTTGCTGACCTGAACTCCCTGTGGGTCAGCATTCCTTTCTAGTTTTCAGATATTTCGTCTGGATATTTTGTTCTTCTGTTTCTGTTTTTTTACCATAGTATTTTGTTTTTAATTAGATCTCATATGCATTACTTATTGTTAGTAATGCATCATTATGGATTTGTGCTACCATCATTTTTTTATTATCATTTTGTTCGCAGGTTTTGGGAAGGATTGAAAAAGCAAGGGAGGTTCTAGATCAAGCCCTGGAGAGTAATCAACTCTCAAAACCACTTTTGGAGGTCTATATCTTTGCTTGCTTTCATTCAAATTTGTTTTTCAATTTTTGTTCCTTCTTTTGGATAATTATTTGCATGTATTTTTCTGGTGATGCAGGCTTTAATCCATATGGAATCAATTCAGTCGCGTCCAAAACAGATTGATCGTTTAGACTCACTAGTTGAGAAGTTCATAGCTCCTGGTCCTGAGGATTTAAATCCTGCAAGTTATGTTGAGAGAGAGGAGTTATCTAGCATTTTCTTGGAGGTAAAATTATTTTGTGGTTTTTTATAATAATGTTTAGAAAGGGCAATATTGGCATGTTTGCCTTTGAATTGATAGATTTGGGTTGTGCTTCTGTATCATATGGGCCAAGTGGAATGTAAGAGCTGAAATAGGAACGGGCCAAGTTTGTTGAAGGCTGTCTGGAGTCTTTTTCTAAAACTTGCAAGCTTTTAAAATTTTTAATTAAAGATATAGATTGTTTTCAAACAAACAAAAATATCCTGTAAATCACACTTGTAGCCGAGCTATTGGTAGGGACTGCAGAGGATGGGATGAGGGCAAACCTTTCTTCTATCATACAGGATAGAGACTAGAGAGGCTGCTCCCATCGAGATATCCAACTTCAAAAACCTTTCTTTGACGTGTACAATGCACAATATTTCAAGATATAGATTGTTTATGTAATAATAATAAATTGTTATCATAATTAACACTATTTTTTTAAAAATTTTAGGGCATTTTTTGGAAAAACTCTTACAGACTATCACCGAATCTGTATGACTGGATACTTCGTTTCTGCATGATTAAATCCCAGATTAAAAAGCAAGGAAAAGCTCCTTTATTCAAGTGTCTTAATTTATTTTAAGGACATTTTTGTCTAGTATCAAAAGTCTATGGACATAATCAAAAAATAAACTCCAAAGGACTAGTGTGCAAATTCAGCAAAAGTTTATAGTGTTTTTTCAACTGCTGAAATGGACAAAATATATCTGGCACCGCCCAACCCAGCTTGTACTAATCTGACACGGTCAAATATGAACCGTTTTTACCTGTTACCGAACCCACTCTCTTTTCATTGTGCTTGTAGAATGTGCTGTGCGGACATCGTGACATGAAAGTATGTTTTGCAGTTTCTAGATCTGTTTGGGGACACACAGACCATCAAAAAGGCAGATAACAGGCATGCAAAACTCTTTTTGCATCATAAGAATGCTTTGGAATCCAAGAAACGCCACATGGACGGTTATCTAGTTTCAGACAGAGCAAAGCTTGCTAAAGCCGGTGGTGTTTCATCTGCTTCATCAGCCTACCCAGGTACACAGAACCAGTGGCCTGCAGGTTATGGTGTCCAGACTCAGTCTTGGCCACAAGCTACACAAGCTCAAGGACAACAATGGCCTGCAACCTATACTCAACAGGTATTATTGTTTAACGACTCATTAACTTCTATCTAAATTCATTCTTTTTCATGTGCTTGTCTCTAGGGGTGTAAAAGAGCCGAGCTCGGCTCGTTTTAGTTAATATAGCTCGAGCTATGTATCTAAAGATCGAGTTTAGCTCGTCAATAATTTTTGAAGTTCAAGCTTGGTTGGTTTATCATTTGGTAAATATTTGATAATTTGTATTTATATACACATTATCATTTATATATATTTGTGAGTGTAATTCTAGATAATATAACCAAATAGGTGTTATTTGCTTTTATTCTAACTTTATAAATAATAATATTTACCAGGCATTAGTTATATGAAATCAAATTATTATATTTATATATACAATAGACTCATGAGCCTCAAGCTCGGGCTTGGGCACTTGTTTACTAAATGAACTCCAATTCTTGTTTGAGCCTTTAGTGAGCTGGTCTCGAGTAGCTCACAAACAGCTTGGCTTGTTTACACCTCTACTTGTCATGCTAAATAAAATCTACTTTTATAAATGCACAATTGCACATCTTATTTACCTAAATAAAATCTACTTTTATAAATGCGCATCTTATTTACCTTTTGATGAACTTTTTAGGCTGCTTATGGCACATACAATGCTTATGGAGGCAGCTATGCCCAACCACAAGCCCCAACCTCTGTTCCACAAGCCGCCGCTCCCACCGCTGCCTATGCCACCTATCCTGCATCCTACCCAGTCCAGGTAATCTTTAGTTTTGCATAACTATATCCTCCAGGAACGAATGCTTCTTAATACTCGAATCTTTACTTATGTTGACAACTTTATGACGCCTGTAGGCTGTCCCACAGCAAGTTTACGCGCAACCTGATGCTGCTGCTGCAGCAGTGGCGGCCGCACCACCTCCACCAACAATGACGCCAGCTCAGCAACCTACTGCAGCTGTTGCTCCTCAGTCCTACTACGGCACCTATTATTAAGCCATCAACTAATAATTTACCATATCTGACATCTTGGGCTGCTTATTTTCTGTAAAAAATACAGATTCATTGGCAGGCATAAAGAGGGCATGATAATTTGTCTGATAGTCGGTTATGGGTCGTTACTTGTTTTAGTCGGATGGTCTAGAGTGACATTACGTGTAGCAGATAATCTTATTAGGTTATGTAGGTTGCGTGCTTTTATTACTTGGATTTGTAACCTTCGTTTTCTTGCTAAGTTTTTGTTATTCGTACCTGGGTTTGCTTTAATAGGGTATGGTTTAGAATTTGGAACATGCTGTTTTTGTTATTCATGAAACTATCTTAAGAAGGGTATAACAAATCTAAGATTTTAGAAAAAAGTTATTATAAAAGCTGATTTATAAAAATATTGTATTTTTTAAAGCGTTATTTTGCAAGTTGCACAAACCAATAGCTGTTTATGTAACAATTATGAAGTTGATCTTTTTATATAAAATCCAACTAAATGGTACTCTCACCAGACGCAAGAGCTTATTCTTTTAAATAAATGCAGCACTGGATATATTAATCAGATACCTAGTATTTAAAAGCTTTAAACTCTGATAGACATGAAACCTTCTGAAAAGAAAATCTTATATAACTACGTTTTAAAAAGAAAACAATTATAAACAACAAAATGTTCAATTATAAGCATCTGTTGTTCAATTAAAAAGGATAACATAACAAATATCCTGTTTTTCAAACGGGCTAAGTATGCAAACCAAACACCCATTTCTTTTCGTGATGTGTCAAAATCACGGCCCTAAATGTTATAAAACTCGCATAGTAATCTAATGATTATGATTAAGACGATCCTTAAATAGGCTGTTTTTATGTGTTTTCGATACAAATTAGAAGCAATCATGCTTTTTCATCTGGTTTTTGTTGTGAGGGAGACGAAGCATGTTGCCATGGTGGTGGTGTTTTTAAGTTGTGGTAGATGAATAAATATCTAAGTTTAATATAATCAATCTGTTATCGTGTGTTTAACATTATCATAATTAAAATTTATAGTTTAGAGCGTTTACAATCTATTTGTTATTCTTATCCATATAATTATATTAAAATTTATTATTTTTTCTCTCACCTATTCAATTATATAATACCTTTTATATTTTTATCATTATCTTTTCTTTTTTCCACACTCATAATTATTTTTAAAATATTAAAAAAATCATAAAGATTAAACAATATTTTTTTAAATTTTAATATTGAACAGTAATATTTCTTTCTGCTCTACTCACAAACAGTTAAAACCATTTCATATAACGCAATGATTCCACTCACATGTTTTTAAGGTATAAGTTGTAGATGCTATTAATATATAGATTTAATTACACGATTGGTGCGCAAGGGGCGGGCGAAGATGATGCTGCAATTCATGTGTGTATATATAAAGGGTATTTTGGTCTTTTCACATTCACTTAACTGAAAAACTTAACAGAAGTTAGTGTCAGGGACCAATCGTGTTACGAGTTAGTAAACAGTAAGAACCAAACCTGTAATTTTTCAAAAGTTAAGACCAATATTACAATATGAGCAAAGCAAAGGGACCAATCGTGTAATTAACTCTAATATATAAGAATAATATATCTAACTTAAGCTATCATCTAATACACAAACACAATTTTTATTACAGATTCCCAAGACATGATATCGAAATCCCTTATAAACTAATATATACTTTATTCATATTATTTTATTAACAAATAGTGCAAATATCGAGTGGCAAAAACCATCCCTTCAAAAACCTAAAAGGCCATATTGGTAATTTCACATAAAGCAAATCCTCCAAAAATAATCACCACCACCATCAAAACCCCAAATCAATCCCAACCGTCCACTTCAATGACTCATCCACCAATCCAACGGCCACGATTCAATCCAAAAACACTACCTTTTCAACTCAGATCTCATCATCTCTTCCCTCTCTTAAACTCTGCAACTTTCACGGCGACCATCGCAATCCGCCTCCGCATACTCACCTCCACTTCAATTCACGGAAACCCTAATCAATTTCAAGATCTTTTATGTATGCTGTGAAACCCTAATCACTGTTGCTTTTAGGGTTTTGTGAAAAGCTTGGGTTTTTGTTCGATTAATGATGGCGAATTCGTACTCTTCTTCTTCGGTTACTGCTTCGCAGGTATTGGATTGATGAATTTGTAGTGGGTTTTTTGTTTCTTGAATTCTTGAGGGTTTTTGTGAAAAGGGTTTGTTTTGATTGTTGGGTGGTGATTGTGTTTTTGGTGATTTGTGTAGGTGGGTTCGTATTTTGTTCAGCAATATTATCAGGTGCTTCAACAACAGCCTGAGTTTGCTCATCAGTTTTACGCTGATTCGAGTACTGTAGTTCGAGTTGATGGGGAATCCACTGAGACTGCATCTGCTATATTCGTAAATCTTTTTTCAGCTTGTTGTTTTTTGATTTGATGTTTTGAATTTGTGTTTAATTGAGTCTTTTTATACGGTTTTTTTGGGGGTGATGGATTTGTGCTTAAAGTGCATCTATAAGCTACAACTGATTATCAGGGATTCAGGTTTAAGGTTTAGTGTTTGATAAAAGCTTAAAGTTGCCTCCCTAGCTCATGCTATTATATTTTGAGTGTGATTATTCAAGTGGTAATAATCACTTCATGCATATCTATACGCCCTCTTAGTTTTAATTATTATGCTGGGTGTGAATTGCTAAAAGATGTGAAATCAATCTGTTCTTGATGTGATTTTGATTGTTGGGATATTTCTTGAGCTTTAAATCTTTAGAGAAAGGATAGTTATTTTCTGGATCTCCAATTGTGCTTTTTAGATGTCTATGTAGTTGTACATGCACGATTGTTTTGTTATCCCTTGTTTCGATTCATCCGTGCGGGAGTATTAGAGAGTGGTAATGGTTGTATTTGGTTGAGAGGATACATTCTTTTCCAGTTATATTTATATCAAATGGATGTTTTAGGTGTGTTTGGAAAATGCTCACGGCGATCTGAAGTTGCAGTGTTTGACTGATATTATGATTTTTTAGGAATGAATTTATTGAACTTGGGCAGACAGGCCAAAGGGTTGCTACAAGATAACTGACTTTTTGGATGAATGTGAATTACCTAACTTTGTTTTTGACTGAATGGTCATCTGATTTTGATTCTTAATTCTTTGATGACACAATAATTGCTTAAAAGCTCACACATTCAAACTATACTTTATGATTTGGACACTTAGTATGAAAGGTATGATCAAGTAGGCATGCTTGATTACATGTAAGTGAATCCATGATCCATCATGTTTTTTTGGTTATCATATTAAGCGAAGAAGGTCTTGGCTTTAAAGTTGATAAATTTATGGTTTTGATTGTGAGCATCAACAATATTATACTGCTTTCTTGCAGCAAATCCATACGCTTATTCAATCACTACATTTTAGTGCGATTGAGATCAAGACAATAAACTCTCTTGAATCATGGAGCCAAGGCATCATTGTGGTTGTTTCTGGTTCTGTAAGATCCAAACTTTTCAATGGCTGGAGGAAGTTTGTTCAAACATTTTTCCTTGCACCACAAGAAAAAGGTTACTTTGTGATGAATGACATCTTTCACTTTGTAAGTGACGAGGTTACACATCATCATCCACCACCTGTGGCCCCCGAGACCAAAGTTGATTCTCAACCAATTAGCTCTACTCCTTCTGAGTTATTAGGTATCGATGTTTTTCTTATTTTAAGTTTCGTGTATTCACATTATATATGTTAAGTTATGTAGGATTATCCAAAGTGGCAGGTTTCTTTATTTATAGAAGTTAATGACTTTTTGAAAGTTTCTGCATGAGGTGGACAATGGGTGGGTTGCTTCCAATTGCACTTGAATGAAGATTCAAAAAGCATATTCTTGCTTATTTGGATTTTGGGGAAGTTCAACTTTTTATCAATGCGTTTTTCAATAAATTTATTTCAGTTGGTGAAGATGCATTAGAGGTTGAAGCAAGGGAAAATCTTAATATGATAAATCTAGAAGGAAACAATGAAGAGGATTACTACAACTCTGAAGAACCACAACATCTGCAACAACAAGAAGATTACGAAAGTGAATCCTATGATGAACAACCACCACTTGAAGAACATGTTCAAGACACTGTTGATTATGCACAACATGAACAACCTATTCATCATCAAAACACAGTTAATGAATATGTTCAGGAGCCTGTGCATCACAACGCAGTTGAATATGCTCAAGAACCAGTTTCTGCTGTGGAAGAGCCTATTGCAGAGCCTGTGAAATTCACATACGCTTCTATCGTAAGTTTTATTAATTTATCTACTATCAATATGATTAGGTGCAAAATGGGACAGGGGCACAGGGCCATATTGGGTAACTTTATTTGGTACATGTTGAAATAGGGTGGGTCGGTATGGGTTGACCCAAAACAATATTTGTCCTAAAGTTCTAATATTTTTGTAGACCGATAGTGCATCAAATGTGATTACAAAAATTATATTATTTCACTAATATTCTTTTTTTTGAATGAAATTATTGCAACGTTCTTTTGAGTTTTGACCAGACTTGGAAAATGCCAATGTGGTTGAATGTGTTTATAATGGTTTTCAAAAGTTATATGATGATTTTAGCAACAGTTCTAAGGTCTAGTAACCAAACTAGAAATGAAGTGAAATTGAGTTGTTTTTTGTTGATGTATTACCAGACCATACTAACATTGTTTGGTCACTAGAGTTACAACTTTTACTCTTTCTTTAAGTAAAATGTATTTTGTTGCATTATGTGCTCTTCATTTGTATTTATATATTAATATACTCCCATTTATCTTGAATTTTAAAGTTGAGATCGAAAGGGAAGTCTTCACCATCAGTTCCAGCTCAGCCATCAGTAAGCAAGAACGTGACACCTGCCTCGGAATGGAATCAGACTCCTGAACCGGTTGCTCAGCCGCCACCTGTTTCTTACGTATCTGAATCCACTACTCAGGTTCCACAGGAATCTTTCACTAATGAAGAAGGTGAACAAGAACCTCATTTTGTTTCTTGTTTTTTGTTGCATTTGTGAGCAAAATGATTATTTGTTATTTGTTAAACTACATAAAAGATGTAATACCATCTGTTTGTAGGTTTGGGCGATTCAAAGTCTGTTTACGTGAGAAACTTGCCGACTACTGTTACTAGTCTTGAAATTTTCCAAGAGTTCAAGAATTTTGGTAAAATCAAGCAGGATGGTGTATTCTTGAAGAACCGTAAGGTTGTTATCTTCTCTTTTAGTTATCTTCTTTTTTAATATTATTTCTCATAGTAAAACATAACTTTTAAATTCTGATACACTCACAGGATGTTGGTGTTTGTTTTGCCTTTGTCGAGTTTGAGGATTTAGAGGGTGTTCAGAGGGCAATTGAGGTTTGTGATCAATTTCCTTACTTATGAATCGATGATTTAGGTTATGTTTTATCTGTCATTGGTTTTATAGTATTGTTCTTATTTCTTGACTCTTGAGTCCATCATGCTATTAGAGTCATTGTTAGTGCATGAAGCCTGCTAAAATGTAATTCAGACTATCATCCTTCCGGTATCACGCATTCAGTGTGAAATCCTCCACGTAACTCGTTTTGTTTTATTAATTTCTTTTGTTTTTTGTTTTTTAGGCGTCTCCAATTCAACTAGCGGGAAGGCAAGTCTACATCGAAGAGAGGAGAGCAAATAGCAGCGGAGGTATTCGCGGAGGAAGTATGTGCCTTATTATGTTTCTTCTTTTTTTTACTTAATGCTCCAAATTAATTTGGTTTTGTTTTCTTTTTCTGTGACCTGCCCATGACCCATTTAACTCATTTATCTAAATAAGTCAAACATGTCGTAATCATTAATCAAGTTGTAAATGTTTGACAAGCTGTAATAAATGGGTTAGACTTATCATGAATGGGTTGACATGTCGACCCATTTAATTATTTAATTAAACTGGTTGATAGGTTGACATGTTGAATTAGATGAATAAATGGTTAACCATATCAACCTCAGAACCTAATTATTTTCATGCCATGATTCGGGTCATGCCACAAATTGTCACCCCTACTTAAGATAACATATCTGATCATATCGACTCTAAAAATCATTGGTATGTGTTGACGTATTGTTGGTTATTTGAGTAGGAGGTCGTGGCGGCGTAAGAGGGCGTGGTGATGCTTCAAGAGGGCGCTACGGTGGTGGTTCTTACGCAAGAGGCAACGGTTTTCGTTAATTTGTCATCGCCCCAAGGGCCGAGTTCTTGGAGGGTTTGTTTCTTTTCTTCAGTGTAATGGTTTTGGTTTCTAAACAAATGTTTGGGTGGTTGTGATTTTGTGTTGCATTATGGTTTTAATCATATTTAGAGAATTATTGTACATCGGTATTCATCTCTTCATTGATTGCTCTATAACTTTCAATTTAAGAGATGCATATTTTTTTTTTTTGTAAACTATATCAGCCATGATCCTTCATCTTCTTTTGTTAGGTATGGTTGGTTTTGATGAAAATTCAGTTGGGAAACCAAAGGAAGTTTAACTGTCTGGTTTTACTGGTTCAACGGTTTAACGGTTTGTTTTGGTGTGGTTTCATGGTTGTTTTTCATGGTTTGAAGATGATGCATACACACAAATTTAAGGTTGAAACAATGGTTGAATTTGTATTAACACTCAGAGAACCGAAGGAAGAAGAAAGGTTCTCGAAAGTAGTTAAAGTTCGTTACAAAGAAGGGGGAAAAGATTCAACTAATTCCTGCACGCCTTGCCTTATTACAACTCCACTATTTATACAGGTACAGTTGACTATTGACTTATCTAACAACCACAATTAACAACTCTAGCACCTCTAATCACCAGTCATATTAATACGTAACAATGCCCCTTGATTAGGAAGATCCTTGTCCCCAAGGATCAAAAGAAGGATACCACTGATTTATGAGAAAAGTCGATTCCCAAGTAGCATCTTCAGGTAAAGCATTCTTCCATTTAACCAACCATTGAACCAAGGCACGGTTGTGTCTTTTGATGATTCTTGTGTCAATGACGGATTCAGGAATCCTCTCAACAACTCGAGGGTCATTAATAAGTGCTTGAGGTGGGGAATATGGACCATAATACTTCTTAAGGAGTGAAACATGAACTGTTGGATGAATGGCAGATCCAGCAGGTAATTGCAAAGTATAAGCGACTTGACCCACTCGAGCTGTAACTTGATAGGGACCATAGTACTTAGCCAACAACTTCTGGTTTGACCGATCACTCACAGTAGATTGCCTATAAGGCTGTAATTTCAAATAAACCCAATCACCTTGATTAAAAGCACGCTCAGTACGATGTAAATCAGCTAACTGTTTCATTCGATGTTGAGCCTGTTGTAAATTGCGTTTTATAATAGTGATAACTTCTTCTCGCACCGTAAGACTCCTATCCACCACTTCATTAGTACTTTCTCCTGGCAAATAAGGAAGACGAATAGGAGGTGGTTGCCCATAGATGATCTCGAATGGAGTGCATTTGATGGCAGAATGATACCAGAATTCAGCCAATGGCAACCATTTAACCCAATCTTTCGGACGATCAAAACACATACATCTCAGATAATTCTCCAAACAACGATTAAGAACCTCCGTTTGTCCATCGGTTTGGGGATGGTACGAACTGGACATCTTTTGTTCAACTCCTTGTAAGATAAGTAACTCTTTCCAAAAAAGACTTACAAAAATCTTATCGCTAGCAGAAATGATGGACTTTGGACAACCATGCAACTTGTAAATGTTATCCAAATAAAGTTGAGCAACTTGTACTGCGGTAAAAGGATGTTTAAGAGCAATGAAATGACCACCCTTACTCAGACGATCCACAACAACCAGAATAACATCCTTGTTGTTTGAAACAGGTAAACCTTCCACAAAATCCATAGCAATATCTTCCCATACACCATTTGGAATATGAAGTGGTTGTAATAACCCTGGATAAGCTGCGTTATCCACTTTACATTGTTGACAAACCGTACAAGTTTTAATAAAAGAAGCCACGTCTTTCCTGAGCTTCGGCCAATAGAAAAGTCTAGCCACCTTGTGGATTGTAGCATTCACTCCTGAATGACCTCCAAGTGCAGAAGCACGCAGCCAAGTTAAAATTTTTATTTTTAAGGCCTGAACATTGCCAATTACTAGTTTACCATGCCTTCGAAGTTCACCAGACTGCCATGTATATTGGCAATGGGAAGAAGAATCTTTTTGGAGATTAGAGATCATGTGCTGCAATATAGGATCCAAATTCCAAGCTTGTTTAATTTCAGCCAATAAATCTGTCTGAATAGAAGAAGCTGCCAACTGCAATAATTGACCATGAGTGACACGAGAAAGTGCATCAGCAACCTTGTTTTCTACCCCTTTCTTATACAAAATCTGAAAATTGAACCCCATTAACTTGGATAACCAACGCTGTTGCAAGGGTGTGGACACCTTACTATCCAAAAGATACTTAAAACTTTGTTGATCCTTTTTGATGATAAACGGTTTATGTGCCAAGTAAGGTTGCCACTTTTGAACCGCATAGATGATGGCTAATAACTCTCTCTCATAAGTAGAAAGAAGTAAGTTCTTTGGAGAAAGCCATAATTCTTAACAAATCGCCTATAATACCCAGTGAGACCCAAAAATCCCCGTAAAGCCTTTACATTTACAGGAGCAGGCCACTCTTGTATGGCTTTTATCTTTGTGGGATCTGTGCTTATGCCTTGTGGAGAAATGATATGACCCAAATATTCCAACTCTCTAGCCCCAAATACACACTTGCTCTGCTTAGCTACTAACTGGTTTTGTCTTAACAGACCCAATACCACCCTCAAATGAGCCAAATGCTCCTGCCATGATGGACTATAAATGAGGATATCATCAAAGAAAACCAAGACAAACTTCCTCAACTGTTCTCTGAAAACATAATTCATCAACCCTTGAAAAGTTGAAGGAGCATTAGTAAGCCCAAAAGGCATTACTAAAAGTTCAAAATGGCCACTATGGGTTTTGAATGCAGTCTAACTTATGTCTTCCGAATGCATTCTAATTTGGTAATAACCAGCCTTTAAATCCAACTTAGAAACAAACCGAGTACCATATAACTCATCCATCAATTCTTCCACTAACGGAATTGGAAATCGATCTGGAATAGTAGCTTTGTTTAACCTTCTATAATCCACACACATTCTCCAACTTCCATCCTTCTTTTTGACTAAAACCACTGGAGAAGCGAAAGAACTGCTACTATATCTTATAATGCCTTGATCAAGAAGTTCATTGGTCATTTTTTCAATGATGTCTTTCTGTACTAAAGGGTACCTGTATGGCCTGCAATTGATACCTTCTGTACCTCCCTGTAGTGGAATTTTATGATCAAAGGCACCCCTTGAAGGTGGTAAAGACTGTAAATCTTTAAAGACATCCCCCAACTCTACTAATAGAGTTTGTAACTCATCAGGGTAAGAGGTGCTATTTATCGGTTGTTGTAAAACAATAGAAGTTGGAGTTTGCTGACCTTCTATTGCATAAACTTGTAACATACAGAGCTCACCCCTTTGCTGAGATACCTTCTTCAAATCACCTTTGGTAAGAGTTGTTAACCTTTTTCCTTGTTTACCCCTCAATACTACCTTCTGTCCCTGATATTTAAACTCAACAGTTTTATCTTTATAGTTCATCTTGATGCTACCAAGGGTAGTGAACCATTGAACACCCAAAACCACATCACATCCCCCTAAGGGCATCACATACACATCAGTTTCAAAAACAAGACCTTGCATTTTCCATTTAACTTCTCCACTATTTTATCACACACCACTGTTCCACCATCAGCAACCTTAACCAACATTGCTGATTTAGTTGTTAGCCTACAACCCAACTGTAGAGCCAATGTAGAATCTAAGAAATTGTGAGAACTGCCTGTATCCATAAGGATCTGCAACTCTATCTTTCCAACATGCCCAGTAACCCTGAGTGACTGAAACTTATCATCCCCATCTAAGGCATTCATCGAAATTTGAGCAATCTCTACTTCGGGAGTCTCTAATTCAGGTTCTTCAACTTCATTTAACAACTCCACTTCAATATGGTAAAACTGTGGTCTCTTTCCCTTACATACATGCCCCGGGGCATACCTTTCATCACAAGTAAAACACAACCCTTTTGCCCTTTTATCATCATACTCTCCTTGGGTTAAAGTCCTTCTATTAGTATTTATTTTCGTAACTTCAGCAGGTCTAACAAAAGGCACTAATGCTCTACTGGCATTTGGAGTTGGTAGTAATGGTCGCTTATTTGAGGACTTGAGTTTCTTAGCTTTAATTGTGGCTTCCTGTAATTTTGCTAAACAAAAAGCCTGTTGAACACTAGTAGGATTAAACATCCTTACCTGCAATTGAATTTCCTCTTCCAATCCTGCGATAAAGCAACTCAACACATAGGCAGCCGGAAGCTTCAATCTACTCACAATAGCATCAAAGGCATCATGATACTCTTGAACCGAACCAGTTTGCCGTAGATTCTTCAATTCTGTCATAGGATCATCATACAGCTTACCAAAACGTACCTTCAATTCGTTGCTTAACTCCGCCCAACTCAAAGGAAGTTCTCCTCTCTGACTAACAAGAGACTGAAACCATTGGAGAGCCTTGTCTTCAAAGTGAATTGCAGCTAGTTTTACCTTTGCTGCATCTGAATTTTTATCCAACTGAAAGAATTGCTCTACTCGAAATAGCCAAGAATTGAGATCTTCTCCTCTGAACTTTGGAAACTCAATTTTAGTCAATCTCGTCATGCAATTAAGCCCTAATTCTGTATTACCTTCTCCATCTACCGTACCCGATTTGTCACCCGAAGTTGTTCGAAATTCTCCGTTCTTCGTCAATTGATTGATGACAATCTGAGAAACTTGAATCGAAAGACCAGTAAGTATATCTCTCAAATCAGCTAAAGCCTTCGCGTTCTCTTCGATCTTCTCATTCAGTTGTGATTGAGGATTCGCTTCACTTTCGGATCCTTTGCTCGTTTCACCATCCGAATTTCCTTGAATCTGTCGTCTAGTCATTTCGAGAAGATTTTATTTGCTGATTCAATTGATTGTAATCCGAGGATCAATGGCTCTGATACCACTGATGCATACACACAAACTCAAGATTGAAACAATGATTGAATTTGTATTAACACTCAGAGAACCGAAGGAAGAAGAAAGGTTCTCGAAAGTAGTTAAAGTTCGTTACAAAGAAGAGGAAAAGATTCAACTAATTTCAGCACACCTTGCCTTATTACAACTCGACTATTTATACTAGTACAGTTGACTATTGACTTATCTAACAACCACAATTAACAACTCTAACAACCTCTAATCACCAGTCATATTAATACGTAACAGAAGACTTTGAACGGACTTTTGCTTTTTAAAAAAAAAAAAAAAGAAATTATATGTTTTTTAGAAATTTTTTTGAAACAAGTTCATGATTATGATATAGTCAAATCGAAAGTGTGGCTAGTGATAACCTTTTTTTTTTATTTTTAATCCTAGTAGCATAATTATTGCTTATTTACTCTTAATTTTCATTTGTTTTTCACTTTCAACCGATTTTTAACTTGATCTCCTTCTAAGAAAGACATGTTTCTTTATTTCTATGCGAGTAAGATTATTATTGAAAATGATAGTTATCGGTATATATGAGTATATGTGGTCAAATTGTCCTTAATTATTTCGAGTAATTGACAATTGTTTAGACTATAAAAATCCAATATCATTTTATTATTACTATACTTGTTAATATTTGAGTTAATCAATTACTAAATGGCTATATATTGTATTCTTCAACATGTTTGTCTATTAATCTATGATCGATGAATTTGATTATAAGTTTAAATGTCAAAATGTTTTTAAGAAAAAATTCTGATAGTATGATGTATTCTTTCTATTCAACAGGCCAAGGATTTAAATTCGATAAAGTGCATGTATATGTGATTGATAAAAATAGATTGAGAGCTTTCCAAAAAAAATCACTTAGATTGGTAGCTCAGTGATAATAATAAAAAACTTTTAAAAAAATCATAATTTAAAACTTGACAAAAGATATGTTAGGTTTTGATGCAGCTTAAAAGCACAAATATATGCCACAGTTCTAAAAAACTATTTAAATAAACTAATAATCTCAAATTGAAAATCATTTTAGTCCAAAAACTATAAATTACCAATACGGCAATACATCACGTACACATTAGGCCAGCATTCGGGTGTAGCGGCCCGTGTACCTCAGGTAGGCCTATCGAACCGGTGGATGAAACCAGACATGAACTAGCCGTTCAATAACAATATTAAAGTCAATAACAATATTAAAGTTGAAGTCTTTAAATGGTGTAAAAATAAGAGGCTGCTTGTTTCAGCCTTTTAATGATTCAGATGTCTGAATGGTTTAACATTTAATGGTTCAGAGTGTTTGTTTCGTGAGTAGATGTCTGAATGGTTAAACACTTTTGTCTCTGAATGACTAAACATTATACGGAGTATAAATGGTTAAGAGCGCTTATCTGAATTGATCAAACATTTGCCTCTAAATAGTTAAGTAATATACTAGCTTTTAATGATTCAAACATTTTATTAGTTCAGCACTTAATAGTTTAGAGCTTTTAATCATTCAACATTTATTCATTCAAAAGTTATCAAACAACACTAAGATGATTAAGGTTCTGGAGACTCCTCCTTAACAACTGTCTGAAAAAAAAAATAATAATAATAAAAATTCCCTTATCCCCTCCAACTGAATGGCTGTGATTTGCACACACATACAGTTAGAATACCATAAAACCATCACCATCTCTTTTCCTCTAGCAATCTGCAACAATGGCCACTCTGCAAACAATCCCCTTCTCCTCACCACTCTCTCAATGCTCTCACAAACCTCCTCTTCTTCAAGGTACACACCTCTTCATTATACCTCCTTCAATTTAATCATCTTCCTAATGCTTCCATTTGCTTCTCAAATGCTTATGTTACATGTATGTTTCACTTTTGTTTTTGCTTTTACTTTTGATTAGTGCTGCTCAACTGTAATTTGTTCATATACATCTCAATGTGATATTTTGGAGTTTCTAGATCTCAATATGATCAATTGATCTTTCAGTATGATAATTGCTTGATGTTCAATTGTTCATCTAGATCTCATTGTGATATTTTGGTATGAATGTATGATAATTGGATGAAGAACTTGTGGTGTTTGATTGTTTGTGGTTAGGGATGACATCAGGAATTGTATGGCATAGTTCAAGGTCTTCATTCAGTGGACAAGCGATGAACATGCCGATATCAAGGCATACTCCGTGGCTTAAAACCTCTCGTACGTTTACGCTTACTATACAAATGGTGAAACCAACGATTCAGTTCATACCAGGTAAAGATGAACAAACGATACCGGATGTGAAGCTAACAAAATCAAGAGATGGGACTAATGGTATGGCCATTTTCAAGTTTGATCAACCGTCGGTGTTTGATTCGTCTGGTGAAGTTGGAGATATTACTGGATTTTACATGATTGATGACGAAGGGACACTTCAATCGGTTGATGTTAGCGCCAAGTTTGTGAATGGTAGACCAGCAGGGATTGAAGCTAAATATGTGATGCGGACGCCACGTGACTGGGACAGGTTCATGCGGTTCATGGAGCGCTATGCTAACGTCAACGGCTTGGAATTCGTCAAAAGTTAAAAAGGCAATGTATATACTACACTCTCCCTTATCCACCACCATTTTCATTCACTCTTGCAGCCATTGTGTTTTTACTTACTGTAATTAGGTCATTGAAATGTGACATATTTGAGATGTCATTTAGTGGCATAGATAGACCTATGTGACTGTGAGTACTATCTAATGACCATTCACTCTCCTCCCATTCATACAGTTTCAATTTTGTTTATAAAATAAGGAACCACTAGTATAATTATTTGGGGATATAGAATGACGGAAAGGTGAAAGCATGTTACCATTTGATGATGCAATTAGAGGTTATTAATATTCCAATGATATGAAGTAATACATTCTTTAAATGGTATCTTCTAGTCTTTATCAAATGATAAAGAATCCAACAATACTTGAAGCTGCAGATAGCCTTAATTTTACTATGGATGAGTCTTTCTAGTTGACTTTGTGACTAGGATAGGACTTTGAATCTTGATTTTGTTATCCTTCAAGTTAATCCATGTCAATTTCCCTTGACTAAAGACCCCTCTTTTTGGGCCTGATTGTTTTTTCAAGATGAACCAAATTCGGTAAGTCAAAGTCTGATTTGAGCGTGAAAACGATAGCCTCCTTGGTTTGACCCGTACTTTGACTCCTTGCGGTGCAACGACTTTAACGGTGTAAAGAGACTTAGGTTCTCCGACATTCGTCACACGCCTTTTGACCATCTTACTAGTCATCCCTGATTTGAAAATCACAGAAATTGAAGGGTAATTCAGGCTAAAAGCCTTGTTCTTTTTCATCATTTCATGACAACTGACATTCCTGTGAGTAATAGTGAAAATCTCTGATTTTGTATACCCAATGGTACACAAATGCATGATATATTCTTCTGGAGTAATGTCATATATCAGTCCAGGCTCTATAGCTCTTTCTGGATTCACATGTCCAGCTCCCATAGCAAGAATCCCAGCCGCTTTATTTCCATCCATTATAGGCTTCCCATAATGATCCACCACATCAGCGCTGGTCATAAGGGCGGACTTGATGGCCGCTGGACTCCATTTTGGATGTGCAGCCCGTATCAATGCTGCAAGCCCGCCAACATGAGGGCATGACATAGATGTCCCCGACATAATCGTAAAGTTTACTCTTCTAGAATCTTCTGCCAGGCCTGAGGGCCCCAAGTTTTGTGGCCAGGCTGCTATGATATTAACACCTGGAGCAATTACATCCGGTTTGGGTATCACGGGGTCCATGAAATTCGGACCCCGTGATGAAAACTGAGCCACTGATGGCCCTCTAGCTCTCCCGATTACTGTCCCACCAAATATGATTCGACCCGTGGGTCGTCTTGTTGAGTTGATATAACTCTTTAACTGAACTGATTCTGAATACCCGATCAATGTGGCTGGTAAAACATGCGCATCGATCGAGTCTTCTTCCATGTTTATCTCTGTGTTTGCCAGAATCATGGCGGCACCGCCAGCCTCCTTGACCACTTGACCTTTCTCCGCCCTCCCATTAACACCTCGATCACAAACCACCATTTTTCCCTCTACTTTACGTCTCGGGAGAGAACCCTTGAAGCAATAGTTACTTCCTCGGTCTCCGCCCGCTAAGTAAACAATTTCTAACCGCTTTTCGTGTGAGTTCCCGGGGTATACAGATTCTCCATAAAGAATCTTTCCGTTCCCCATATGAACCACTGCTGGGAACCTCCGGTCCAGGGTGCTGGCACCAATGGTTGCAACCCATGGAGCCACATTGGCAACGGAGTTTGCTATGGGCCCGTTGTTTCCTGCAGCACATATGACAGATATCTTATGCTCCATGGCGCGAAAACTACCAATGGCAATGCTGTCATCATAGAGCGGAATGGGAAAGCCACCAAGTGATAACGAAAGGACATCAACCCCGTCTCGAATAGCCTCATCCATCGCGGCTAAAATATCCGAGCTGTAACATCCACTGAACCAACACACTTTGTATATAGCAATATGGGCTCCTGGTGCCATCCCTCTTGCAATTCCTGCTCCATTCCCGAGCACACTCGCCATTGGGACCGTGCTCCCCGCTGCTGTTGACGCCGTATGGGTCCCATGCCCGTGTGAATCTCGAGGTGACAGGTACTCTGCCACCTCATCTTCAGACGGTGACAACGAGGCGACACGATGGCCTTTACTGAAATACCTTGCACCAATGATCTTTCTGTTACAGTTGCCACTGTTAAAATCTTCCCCTTGTTGGCAAACTCCTCTCCATCTTTTAGGCACCGGCGGCATACCTCGGTCATCAAAGCTCGGGCTCTCGGCCCATACGCCCGTGTCAAGCACCCCAATGATGGACCCTCGGCCGAACCCAGACTTCACCCATGCACCACCCTCATCACTCGGGCTTAAGCCCAAGAACTTGTAAGAGTAAGTGGTCTGGAGCTCATGAACCCGGTCCGGTCTTATGGCTACAACATGTTGTAGCTTACGCATCAAGTCTACCTCGGCCTCCGACAGCTGAGCTGCGAACCCTTCCATGGCCGAGTGGTAAGAATACAAAAGGCGCGAAGACGGGTCATCGCTTACAGTCTTTTCCAGAAAGGAGAGATGCCAATGAAGTTTGGAGGCGAAAACAACGGAGGCGGGCATTGCTTCGGGATGGAGCTGAATAATGTAGGTTTCGAGAGGCTGGCGATCAGCGTAAGCTCGGGTCGAAAACGAGTATAGTAATAAAATGGTGCAGGAAATAACAAGGGTGGTTTGGAATGCCATTGCTGCACTAGTGACTGCAGAAGAAAGTGATGCATTTGAGGGGTATTTATTTATGTGCTGATTTTTGAAAATGCAACATAATTCAAATGTCTGAAATCCTCTGATAAAACTCGTGAATATTAATATTAACTAAGAGCTCTTCATCACGAGGATCATAGTGTGTGTGTGTGTGTTGGGTTTTGGGTGTTTGAGGGAGCTTGATTATCACGGGATGTTTTTTGTTTGGGTTTATTACACCATGAATCAAAATATTATTTTGAGGGTGTTATGGTCATTTTCAGTTTTGAATTTACGATCTTTGTTTCATTTACTGTTACATTTATTGTTGCATATGTGATATGTCACACGACTGCATTTATTTCTTAACAGGCTCCAGAGTGTCTTTTCTAACAGAATCTTGTTTGCCCACTATCAGTGAGTAATTCATCTCACCGTTTTGATGTATTAGGTATTTTGATGGGTGAGAGCGTCTCAGGTTTCTCGGGTTGTCACGTCAGCGTCACATCAGATTTTTTAACTTTTTTTCAGGGTGTCATCCTAATTTTTCTCACACTGCCCGGGATTATTCTCCAAGTGGGGGTTTAATTTTCTCACCCGGAATCCTGGGGAGAGGGGGGGTGTAATTCCCACCCGGACTTTTTTCAGGGTGTCATCCTAATTTTTCTCACACTGGGGGAGAGGGGGGGTGTAATTCCCACCCGGGACCAGTTTCCCCCCACCCTTGCCCCGTGACGACAACATATCTCCTTATGAGTTTCTACGGAGTCAATGAACCTGAATAATATCAACTTATTTATTCATATAAAGACATCAACTTTTAACCCAGACAATTAAAAGTTAAAACCATTCAACTTGACCACGCCTCAACACGAACACGACTCATCTAAGTTGTTTGTTTAAATAGTATGATAAGTCAAAACTAGTTCCAAGCAACCCCTCCACTTCTATTATATAGATTCAGACTCTATAACGCCAATCAAGTTGTAAACATGGTAAGCGAGTCGTAAATGGATTGTCACTTATATAAATGATTTTAATTTCTTGTTTTATTTTTAAACAAGTTGATGGGTCAACGTGTTTGGTTTTAGTACAACCCGAACATAGTCCTTTAAAAGTAAACTAGTCAGACTATTGGACAACGCAAGATCAGACCGTTTTCGTGTACGCAAGATCAGACCGTTTTCGTGTCGGATTTGTGTTGTGTTTTGAGTCTTGTCGAGAACCCTCACTCTAATTTAAATATATGTAATAAAGTTATAAAACGGGTTGACCAGATTAAAATTACAAATTATGTGTTTATTATTTTCCTTTTCATTCTACTTTTAAACTAGTTAAACTCTTTCAATATAATCCGAACACAATGCTTTTATTAAATCAATTAGACATGTGAACTTAAGCACGTTTTGTTTATTGAACGGGGTAGAATCGTATTAGTTTTTCAGCTTCACGAAGGGTAATGAACAGTTTGGGTGTAAATCCTTGGGCCCATTAGATCGTGGTGAAGAGTCTAGCCCATGGACTTAGTGGTCTTTAAAATTTGGGTCATATGTGGGTCCAGATCACTTATTGGGCTCATGGTTTATGTAATATAAAGTAGGATAACCTTTGTATTTAACTATTTATACATTTTACAATTTACACACACATCCTATTTGTAATATTTATTGTCCAAAATTCATTATTATTATTTAGATATTTCTTAATCAAATTGCTACAAATTTTCTTTTTCTGGTCAACTATTCATCTAGAGGAAGATAATCATTTATTTTAACTCATCAAAATTTAACATAACTTATTAATACAATCATTTTAATATGTAACCGGTGAGATATATTAATTCATATAAACATGTAGAATGAATTTTAATTTTACATTTTAATAAAATAGAACAAAATTTTTATGATTAAAGTTGTAAGATACCCATTAATAAAGTAGAACAAAATTTAAAACTAAAGAACTTGTTAATCATAATCAGCCTCACCAACATGTAATAATTGGTTGATCTTAAAAAAGTAATTGTGGATCAACTTAACCTTTTTTTTAAGGACAAACGTACGACCCTTCTCTTATATCTTCATTTGATTGTGTCATCTCCTTGTTTGTTGTATTAACTCAGGTTGATGTATCATTTTCCTTCTAAAAGAAAATTTCTTTCAAGCGACAACTCAACGGTATGTCGATATGTCATTGCTTACCAAAATTGTGAGTCTTTGTACTAACGAGTTTATTCAAAATTTTACCTATATATATCTTCACGAAACAAGAACATGACGATACCCAAAGATATAATGACGGCATATACTATTCATGAGCCTTCATTCTAGTTTCAAGGAGGAATACACATCAAAATGAAATGCGATACTTGCATTGTGATATCGTGTGAATAAGCATAAATACACACAAGGTACAAATACAAGAAAATGGGAACTCCTCGAAAATGAAACAATAACAAATGGCGCATGTATCCAAATTGGCATATGATTTTATTGTTTCCTTTTACACATGATATTTACACGACAAACGCAAGTTACAAATAGCATTATGCAGTATCAAACAATGCTATCCTTAGTTCTATATATATGATACGAAGGGGTCGTGTTCAAGACCATAGATGAGTGACATTGAACCAGTACATTTTCAAAGTCTACTCACAACATTACTTGTATTCTACTTTAAGTTCAATACTGCTAACATGAATTAACGTCATTGAACCGATTAACATGGCCTAGCACCTATCATCACCAGACATGATTATATTTATCGACAGTGACAAGTACATTCGCCGGATAACCTTATAAACAACCCTAGTCTAAGCACGCCCTATTATAATCTCACTATGTTCGGGTGAATATATTAAAAGGTTTGACGCACCTAGTTCATCAGGGTAGTTCCCTAACATTAGGGGTCACTCACCCCTTAAAAGCCTTACATGTCTGTTTTAGAAGCAATACAACTCCAGTTATTATGCAAACGAGAGCTAAAGAGAAGACATCATATTCTAAATGAATATTACTTTAGAGATATATTTCCAACTAGGAAAGGTATTTACTTATCCTACTCTTTTTAAACTAAACAAATAGCTCTGCTAAGAATGATATATTAGTGAGTATGTATGCTGTTTATTATGGTCTAACTTTCGATATGAAATGGATAGTAGTGCGAGCCACACTTCACCCACAAGATATATACACAAGGTGAATATGTACAAATTGTACACCCCACAAATTGTGGTATAGATGATAATCTGAGATGTAAGTGAGGCTGATGGAGCTCAAAAGAGCAGTAAAAATGAAAACTTTTAATTGGGCATTCTTCTTTTAGTGATATTACAAGACGAACAAAAGTTCATGTAAAAGCATGTGTATATAAATATCATTACAAAGAATCAACAATCTGACAAAATAAAGTAACTATAAATTAGTGGAAATTTTATAATTTTTTTTTTGCTTCCTGCTTCAGGAACTGAATAAGCAGGCCACAAACTAAAGGGTAAACTCTAATACGATGTATCAGCTGACATTAAACTTTAAGCAAACATAACTAACCTCCATTACATCTTCATGCTGCTGAAAGTATCAGGTCATGAGTGCTCTCGTTGCTCGTTTTTCCAGGAATTCTTTGCCGCTTCTGCTGAAGAACTGTCTGAATCACCGTTTCCATCATTCGGTTTTGGTTTAGAGAAAAAGGGATCCCATTCATGAACACCCGCATATTCACCTTCACCTAATAAAGCATACTTCCAGCTTAATTCCTCAATAAAATCGTCATTACTACGGCCTTCAATCATGTCTTTTCTCATTCTTGTCACTTTGTCAATAATGGCTTGAACTGATACATCAAAAGCATCTTTATGAGAATGCAATTTCGATCGAGGGTCTGCGTATATTAACCTTGGAATCAGATTTATGACTTCCTCCCTCATCATTTTGACCTGATCCGGAGAAATTTGACTTAATCTTTCTTCTATACTGATATTTCTCTTACGAAGATCATCTTCTGGAATAAAAACCGAATATTTTGTGTAATTTTTTGGAAGATGCCAAGTGTACTGTGTGTATGCAGAACCAGGATGAAAGAAAACTGGGATACAACCAGCTAACATCGAATCAAAAGCTGATCTTCTTGTGTAAGAATCACCTTGTGGTTGTAAACAAAAAACCGAGCTTTGAAACATCTGCATTATACTACTAGGGGAATGGCACTTGCTTTCACCAAGATCGCATTCTAAAAGCTTTCCAGCATTCGAATTCTTGCATTGATCAATAATCTGACCCCTAATCGACTTAGGATTATCAGGCCGAGGTGCTCCAGCAAAACAAAAAAGCCATTTTCTTTCCAAGTTCATCATTCGATCCTGCCACTCAAACACCTCAGAATCTTTAGACGGATGAAAATAAGTGGGATACGGAATTGCAAAATCATTTGCATTCCATGGACTCGATTCCACAACAAGCATCGACATGTTCTTAGCAGCTGGTAAAAACAAAAGCTTATTCCCCCAATCAGTTTCTTCTTCACTCAATCTCCTGAAATCCCATGTGATCCTACCCGCAACAAGAAAATGATCCTTCCCCCCCATTATCCCCCACTCGGGCCTCTTTTGCAGCCAATCAACAAGATCAAGAGATGCAGCATCCCTCATGGATATATTATATCCCCAAAGATATCTAGCAATATCAAAACCAGCATAAAAAGGGACAAATATAGCAGCCGCAAGCGAAGAATCATCAGTCAAACACTCATACTGCTTCATACGGTTACTAAATATAACATCCACTGCAAACTGATTTGTGGCATACCATCCATTATCCGAAAACACACCTTCAGTATTCTCTAACGGAGGTCCAAGCCCCGCATTCGTAGTGAACTTACACATATTCGTCCACTTGCTAAGACTCCTACACTGCTTAAGCATATCTTCATTAAACCTAGGAGGAAGATCATGAACATACACATATCTCCCACCACAAGGATCACTTTTATTCTCTACAGTTCTCAATGCCTTCATAAACGGAAAATCTTTCGGATCATCGCGATCATCAGACGTCTGTTCAACTACAGAGTCAGTTTGGGGATTTAACTGATTTTCAAAACGATCTGGAACCAAATTACCAGATTTCTGTTCGATTACAGGCTCGGGTTGGGGGTTTCGCGGTTGAGCTACATCTAAATCTCTAACCTCAGGCTTATCATCATTCTCTACGCGATTGATCTCGACCCTCGGGCGAATCACAGGGATGGAATCAGGAGTTTTAGAATCAAACGAAGTGGAAGTAACTTGAAAGCTTCTTCCACCAATAACAACAAAATGGAAGTACAACAAAACGCCCCAAAAGAAAGCACAAAGTAACCCTAATACACATATACGAGAGTGTTGAGGTCTATTAACCCCCTTTTCCATATGATCAACCGCAGGAGTCACCGGCGAACGGCGTCTCATCAGATACCAAATCAACAGATCACAAACATAACGTAACAATCGCAATTATCATCATCAACGAATCAAGGTGAACACGAAGATTGAGGAAATAATAACTGAAGCAACGATTGAAACCGAAATACGATTAGATTTACAATATTGATGAAATTAGGGCAGGGATTCGAGGGAATGCAGTTGATCTTGACTAAATTAGCAAGTCAAAATCGATGAGATCGAGGTCAATGAATAATAATCAAATCATGAATCATGAAGTGAGGGATGATGATGATGATGATGATGATACTTACAGGAGGATCTGATTGTAGGGGTTTACAACTTTCAAGTGTAGGTGATGATGATTGATGAAGATTTGGGTTTTATATAGGGGGTTTGGTGTCGTTTAGTGTAGTCGGTGCAGGATATCGGAATGGGCGTAGGTTAGCGTGAGGGGGTGTCGTGTAGTGTAGTCAGTGCAGGATAACGGGAAGGGCGTAAGCTAGCGTGAGGGGTGTCATGAGTAAAGGAGTTTAGATGAGAAACGGGGGGCGTATGTTAGCTTTTGTGGCGTAAGGGAGCAAGATAGCGGGAAAGATGTAATACATCGTTGTAGGAGTGTTTCATGTCTACTTCCAAAGGACGGTGTCGGTGACCGTACAACTGTATGCCACGTGGATAATATTGACGTCAGAAGTAGTTGGTTAAAATTCACATAAAAACATTCACAACTCATTCTCTATACGCATGTGTGTACGTTCTTTATATTATAGAGAATGATTATAACTGAAAGATAGAAAAAATATTACTGTTAATTTTTATATTTAATAAAACACTGTTCATCTCTATTAATATTTTAATATTTGTTGAAAGTGGTTGTGAGTATAGTAAAAAGAAATATAATAATAAAGTATAAAAATATTATTTAATTAAAAATAAAAAAGAAAATATAATGATTTTAAGTGTAATTATATAGATGAATATGAAAAATGAGCTGTGAATGCTATAAGAAAATCAAAGTAAGGATTTCTATGTTCAAATCATGTTTCTCTTTGTTTTTAGAATAAAATGTGATTTACCCAATCTCGTTGTTAACAAGAAATTAACAAGTCTATATGAAACTTTCACTCTCTGTTAGCAAAATTGCCACTTTTAGAAATTATTTCTTAACATTATAATGATTATCTTCATTTTTAGAACCTTTTATTTCCATGAAAAGATATTGCCAATAAACTTGTATGTTGTCAATAAACTTACAGACTTGCCATTTCCTTGTTAACATATTGTCAATGAACTTTTGTTGCAACTTATATGAGACGGAATTTTAAAACAGGCTATAGCTAGTTTCCTAATTATTATTATTAACATTATTATTATTATTATATTATTACTAGGTTATTATCCCGTGTATAACACGAGTTGAATAAATAAAATATTAAATAGTTATTAATAAAAATTAAAAAATTATAAAATGATCTTTTGATATAAGATATGATTGACATTACGTACGAGTGATAAAAGAACGATATTACTTTTTAAACTTTTGTTTAATTTTTTTTTTGTTCTTTTCAAAAAAAGTTGGTTTTAAACTAATTGTTTCAAAACAAACCGTTTTTAAAAAAAGTGTCATTTTTAATAATTTCTTTATTATAAATTTGAAATTTAATTATTTTCGTTTCATAAGAATTTTATTTTTTAAAAGCCACAGGTTTTAAAATATATTGCGTTTTTTATAAGTTTGATATATTTTTTTTGAAAAAATTTCTTATTTTATAAAAAAATTATTTCTTTACAAATTGCATTTGTAGAAAGATCTATTTTTTAATTTAATAAAGAATATATTCAATATGAAAAGAATTAAATAATATCATTTGTATTTAATGTGATATTTATTAGGAGAGATAAACGGAAAAATAAAATGTAAGAGCTTTAAAATTGTAACAAGTGGCATACAAAAACCTTTTTTAATTAATATAGATAGATTATTATTATAATATTAATAGACCAACTTGAAAGGAATAGTTGGGCTTTGGTCTTTATATTTTGACCACCCCGTTTCTGGTATTTGCAATATGTGATATTTGATTAACAATTGTTATTAATGGGTTAAATTATGTTCAAGACTTTTGTTCAATTATGTCGCTTGATGTAACTAATAATTTTAGTCCTAGTTTGTCACACGCTTGATGGTAAAATCTCGTCCGCGAATAATGAGGGTGTGACACGATGTGTAGATGATGTTTAGGTTGTGCATGTTCTTGCCTTGATGTTGTTGTTGGGAAAATCGTTATGTCAATAATGATGAATATTATCTCATTTGAGGCTTTGTTAAAAATTACACCTTAACCATGAATTTTTTTGGTTTTTCCTTTGATCAGTGATGTTTATTATAATTCTGTTGTTGCCTTAGTACTTCTGTTGGAAATATCTTTTTGTCAATGATAACGAGCCTTAGCTCATGTGAGGTATTAAACACTAGAGCTAAATTTTTATTATTATGTTTTTTTTATTTGATGCTTAAATTGTGTGCATTTTGGTGTTTTGTCTCTGGTGTTTGATTGTATGAGAGATGTGATGAAGCACCAATGGTGTCATATGTTATGGCCTAGCAGTTACTCACGATCACCAGCTGGAACTGAAACCCGATTCTAAGCCTGATTGAACCTATTCTAATGATAGAAACCTACTACTAAAAGTGTGCGTTTATTAGACTGTTGGTTTTGTTCGTACATCACATGCGCATGAATGGACAAACACTAGTAAGTATTTATATACTAAAAGAACATATCTAGTTATTCAAGATTTTAAAATACATTCACTTCTAAAAAAGTCCAAATAATTAGTTTCGGAATATTTTATATTATGAAATAAATTCAAATTTGTCAAAAAATATCCGAACAATCATTCGCTCGTTACTACAAAATATGTCCATATATGTGACTTTAAATATGATAAAAGGAGAAAAGAACAAAATAATTAAATCTTAACATAAATAACTAAACAATCAACTTAAACAGCAAACTAATAAATATCCGATGATTAAGTTATGGTTTTTTATAGAGCTATATTGTTACGTTATTATTCTTGTGTACAAATAACTCCATCAAATATAGCATTTTTAAAAGAGTATTATGATAGTAAAATGTCTCCTCTCTAATTAAGAGATCAATAAATCCCGTAAGATATAATTAGAAATTATTCTAAAAAAAACCAAGCAAACCCATTATTAAATCAATATTTATAACTTTTTTAATTTCTTATAATAATATATTATTTATAAGAAAAACTTTTCAGTAATAATATATTAGTTGAATTCTTCTCCTCGTTTATAAGCCAGCAAGTTTACTATTCTTTTCCGTTTGGCTAAAATTTGATCAATAGTTAGCTGATTAGGCCAATTAGTCCTAAATTAATTGGTTTGAAAAGAGGTACTCATTTCTTTTTAAAGTGAAGGTCATGGGTTCGAGTCTTACTCACTTGGTGTAATATGTTTTAAGTGGGTCAGAGGTTTTACCACAGTGGTCCCTTAGGTGGTGGGTTTTTCCTGGAATGATTGGCGGGCCGGGTCACCAGCGGTGTCTGTGTTTCCATGCGTGGGTGGCCTTTCGCCAATTGGTTTACTAGAGTGACTGGGATTAAAAATTATTCGTTGGCCGTTCAAAAAAAAGTTAGCTTATTAGACTTAAATTAACTCATATCAAAACCTGATAATTAACCAAATTTACTGAACTAATCTACATAATCCTATCGTTTGTAACCAGAAATCAATCTCCTATAAAATTTAAAAATTGTATATTAGTTATAGATTTGGTTGTCTTAAACTTGAGGCTGATAATTCCTGATTTGTTTATGACATGATTAAACATGTTTAATAAAAAAAAAATACACTACGTAAATTTTTATATTTTTAAAAATAATTAAAACTAGAAGGCTAGACTCAAACATTTATTCTTCTTAATCCTTAAAACATATAAACACAAATTATAGACATGATATAAAGTAGTTAAACAAGTTATTTTCATATTTAATACTTGTGTTGATCGTATTATCTTTAACATGTTAAACATGATAAGACATGTTTTTACCAAAGTCAAACCAAACGAAACCACTCATGCTCACCTAGACTTCTATATCTTGACGATGGTATTAGTTTAGATTAACCAAGTACTTTTTCTATAATATTCAATCATCTCCTATAAAATTTAAAAATGTATATTAGTTATAGATTTGGTTGTCTTAAACTTGAGGCTGATAATTCCTGATTTGTTTATGACATGATTAACATGTTTATAAAAAAAAATACACTACGTAATTTTATATTTTTAAAATAATTAAAACTAGAGGCTAGACTCAAACATTTATTCTTCTAATCCTTAAAACATATAAACACAAATTATAGACATGATAAAAGTAGTTAAACAAGTTATTTTCATATTTAATACTTGTGTTGATCGTATTATCTTTAACATGTTAAACATGATAAGACATGTTTTTACCAAAGTCAAACCAAACGAAACCACTCATGCTCACCTAGACTTCTATATCTTGACGATGGTATTAGTTTAGATTAACCAAGTACTTTTTCTATAATATTCAATGTTTTGATTACATTAGTAAATTGTGCAACTATTACTTCTTAATGCAGAATTAGATGCATTTGCACATGTACCTCGTTACAATGTAAACCCGATGTGTACGTTCAACCGCAAACACTATTTATTTAACTATTTAATCATATGGACCAGTAACGGTTCGATTCACATTTTAAACCATCCTCTTATGAACCCGCCAGATTTTTGCTTTTTTAGTTGAACCAGTAAAACGGCAGAGTGACCAGTATACTTTAAAAATATAGTTACAAACAATACAAATTATTGCACATTAGTGGCACGTCACAATCTAACATTTTTGGTATGTTTGGACCTTATGTTTTCTTCGGTTTTGTTTGATTGGCGGAGTTGGATCTATATGTCATCACTAAAACTAATGTTTGGCCCCAATGTTTTCTTCAGTTGTGTTTGGCAGGTGAGATTGAAAATGAGTGTAGATTTAAAAGATAAAAAGGAAAAAGAAATGCACAATATTATCACCAGCGAACACACTTTCTATTATATTATTAAAACTAGTTTTAATACGCCCATGTATTACACGGATTGAATACATAAATTATTAAATAGAATGAAAATTTATAAATTATAACATGATGTTTTAAGATAAGATATGATTAAAATATACCTAATTATATATAGAATGATAATTTTGTTTCAAAACAAATATGTTAAAAAATATCATTTTTAAAAACTTTTTTATTATAAATTCTAATTTTAATTATTTTTGTTTATAAAAATTTTACCTTTTAAAAACACCAATTTTAAAGCATTTCATATTTTTAAAAAAATTTAATGTTTTAGAAATAAATTTTATTTTATAAAAAATTATTTCTTTAGACACGACATTAATAAAAATATCTCTTTCTTAATTTATTAAAATTTATTTTAATTTAAAAGAATAGTTATATAATATTATTAGTAATTAACGTGATTATTTAATAAGAGAAAGAGGCGGGAAAAATTTAGTGAGAAAGAATGTGACGTTGACATGTGTCCACATTAGTTACCATTTTATTATAGTAGAAAGATTATCACACATGTATTGTATATGATTTGAACCCATAATTCATAAATAGAAAGTACATTAGTTTACCATCAAGATGAAATAAAATGCATAATTTAATGTTACCATATAAAACCAAATTAACTAGCCTGAAACTCCAATTATTTCTTTCGGAACAAAAAACATAAAAACTCCAAATTAAAGTTTTGTTATATCAATATGTTTTCTGAAGAACAAAAGCAACTAGATGAATGAAACATAACTACCAACACAACTACATAAGTTTCATCACCCTATTCCTCGCCAATTATACATCAACACCCAACCGGCTGGTTTCCCTTTCGCAAAATAAAAACCGGTATTCGTAACCAGCCAAAAACATTTATTATCCCTCAAACGGCTTTCACCACATTCGACAGCAACATCGTTATCAAAAACATGAAAATCGACTTTTCTAAAAACAGTGTTGTCGGGATTCATCCAAAAAAACTCACCTCTGAACCGAGTCATCTCATCGACATTTCTGCGGAAGTTCCATTGGAAAACATCGTGTATGATCATTGATTTGTTTCCAAAATCCCTATCATTAGAGGAAATATGAGCAACAAGATGCTTAATGTTACCATCAATGATCTGCATCGTGTATGATTCTAAAGATGCTGTTATAAAGTAAACATGATATAATGTTAAAACCAAAACGAATAAGAAGTTGGTTCCACTCATGTTGTGAACTTTGATAGTCATTTGGGAACACTTTGTTTCGTTTATATAGATTTATTTTAGTTATTGTGCATATTAATATTTGGTATGTTATAATAATTTATTAAGTATGGACGTTACAATAATCAATATTTTAATTATGAAATGGTTTGGACATAATGAATCTCTATACTAATAAATTAAAATAAATCCGGACACTTGTCACCATTCTAGGCCATCTAATAATTAATTTTCCCGCTTCTCTCTCCTCTTAATTATAAATACTATAATAACTATTTATTAATTAATAACTATCCATAATTAAAATTTTAAATATGTTAACTTCAAATTTTCAAATATGTAATACATGAGTTTATTTAATTCGTATAATACACAATCTTTAATATATAACATTTTATATTATTAACCATGTAACTGTAAATTTATTTAACACGTGTATTACACAGGATTGTAACCTAGTCAGTTTTAAAATAAGAAAAACGATTTAGAGTAAACCTAAAATCATTCCATCTTTCTTCAAAATCACAGCAAACTTCCTTTTACATTGATCATGATTCCATCTTTCTTTGTATAAATACTAGCTATAAATTTGTGTATTATACGATATAAATAAATAAAATTATATAGCTAGGAACTAGAAACATATAGGAATAACAAATGTTAGTTATAAAAATTAGGAATTTAGAAATAGAAACAGAAAACATACTCACTTATTAAATGAAAAAAGAGAAGCTGAAAAAGTAAAAGATAGTAATAAAGATTTAGAAGTTAAGAAAAAATAATGGAAAACAGTCTCATTTATTAGGTGAAAAAAGATAAATAACTAAATAATAACTCTACTGATATCCTTTTTTATTTATTATTTATAAAAAATGTTACCTAATTAGTTTGTTTCTTATTTATAGTATATAATAAATGAGTAACTAGAGACGTTATATGACACTATCCTGTTACTTATTGAAAAAAAATTTCCACCTAAATTTATATATTATTTTAATCAACTCTTTTATTTTAAGAAACTAAATTAATAATTAATTTTAGTTTTCATATATTGATTTTTGAATTTATAATTTTTATTATCAACTAAATTGTTTAATTATATTAATTTGAATTATGCATACTTTGATAGCAAAATAAGATTCGATTAAAAAAAGTTAGAGAAAAAAAAATTATTGATATATTTATATATTTTAGGTTAGTGTAATATGAAACAACCGGTTTTTAATTTTACACAGATTAACTGTGTGTTACATTTACACGAGTCAACTGTATGCTATATTATAACATTTGAAAATTTATCAATTATAAGGGTGACTTTTTATTTTTCATTGTTATATGTAATACGTAACTTAATTATATTAAAGTACTTATACATTCATAAGTTATATCGTTTTCATATTTTCAAACCGTGTAAAACATGAGTTTCTAGCTTAGTAGCCTATATAACATATATTCTCTTAAAAAACACAAAAACTCGTTATTTTAAATTGTTAGTTTGCTTGGTGTTGTTAGGTCTAGATATATCATTACCAGAACTATTGTTTGCTTTTGTTACATTTTGGGAATGGATGTAACTAATATTAATTCTATTACTAATACTATTTACTATACTTATGATATATAAATGCTAATATAAATAAAAGAGAAGAAAAGGAAGAAGTATTGTTATGGCCTTGTTTGGACAGAGTTTTCATAATACAGATTTTGTCTCTACTTAGAGAATGTCATTCTCCCAAGGTAAACAATTGGAGCAGTGGTGGTACTAACGAGACTAAAATTTCATGTGAAAAATATTTGTCAAAGCTCGATGGAAATATTTGGTACTTTTCGATACATAAAACCTAGGCGGAAAGCTTGGTTTCGCATCCATCTTAAAAAAGAGAATGTTCAAATCATTTACCTATATTAAACTAAACAATTAAAAATGCATTAGGCATTTTAATTGCAATCAGAAAGATTTAATGTATAGTTACAAACTGATTAAACTTGTTCTCTTAATGACAATTTGTTACATATAGGACGGAGTTATTCGACTAAACAATTGTAATTATAAAAACAATGTTGGCGCTGTAGAGGTGATAACGTATTCGCACAGAAGGAACAAAGATATTGGAGAGGTAATGAACAAATAGCAGGATGATTGAATGGTCGACTCTAAAAGTTCTTATCAATTTTGAGAAGATCATAGTTATAAACTCTTGTTTAAGATGGTTTTCAGAAAATGTTTCTTTCATGAGTTTCTTTAAATTAAGACCAATCAACTAGTCATCTACGGAGTAAGATCAAACTTCTTTTGATATTTTTATATGTTTTCGTTTTCACAAATCTAACAAGTTTAACACTAATTAATTTTTATAAGAAAAATGGTTTTATGTAACCATAATCCCAACACCCCCCTAATATAACAAAGAAAATTGATCAGTTTTATTATCTGGATTTGATTAACCATCCAGTTTATAAGCAATTAAAGGAACAAAGACTTGAAATCTAAACTTACACAAAAATAGGTTCAAAAATATTATACAAGTCATCGAATGGTTTCAAGAAAAAAGACTTGAAATCTTTTTATTCCTCCATTAGTCTGTCTTGGGGAAAACAAATGCACCTGAAAACCTGATTTTTTAAGATGCCAAAATGGTTACTTTCAGAGAAAAACTTGATTTATTATATACTTCCTCCTCCCAATCTTTTCCTCTAAATCTAAGATGTTGAACGCATGGGTTTGAATTTTTGACACAACACAAACCTAACACAAAATTACAGGTTTAAGTTAGTCCAGGTCAAACCCAAGAACACTTTTAGCTAAATGGATTGACCTGTTTAACACTTTTTTTTAAATAAAATGTTTTTATGCCATCACCTAAAATGGCTGGTTATTTAAAGCCAAATTTAAGAGAAATTAACATAAGGTTGTATAGATAAACACAGCTATTTTTATAAACATTTGCATCTGTTGTGATAAATTTGTCATTTTAGAGTATGAATGTAAAAAAGGTTAAACGGGTCACCGGGTTGTGTTTAAGTTAACTCGTGAAAACTTGTTTCGTGTTCAGGTTCATGCACCCGACAGGATTTTCAACTTCGTGTCATGCTTAGGTTTTCGCGACAAATTTCCGGTGGGTTTGTATTGGGTTTAACCCGCAAACAAGTCCTATTTAACATCCTTAGCTGGCTGCCAGATAACAAAACTATGATATGTCTATTTTTATAATATAGTGATTTAGGAGGTTGTATGCATCAAAAACACACTTTGACAACCTATCTCCTTTTAAGCTAATTTTTTAGGTTTTCCTGATTGACCCATTTTAGATAGCATATATAACCTACGCCAATCCATTTGTAACTGGATCATATTCGTCATCTATACTAGTTGTTAGAGATGGCAATCTTGATTCTTGACCAATGGCACATAAAATTAGCCGATTTAGGTTAAGTGTTATCTCCTAATGGGTCAAATAGGTAAAATCTAACGACCTTGGTTAAAGTTAAGCAGGTCAGGTGAGTTGCACTTTGTTGAAAATTACTATTTTAATAGCATGGTGTTTATAATCATATATATAAAATGTTTAGTTATAAAACTAAAAAACATACAAAAAGTATTTCCGGGCAACTTGAAATGACCTGTATTAAGAACTACGGTTTTGACCCACTACCCACACACTCAACCCCCCATGTTGCCAACTTTACTCATTATCATCATTTTAGAAACTTTCAGGACCCATTGTGTATTTAAGAGTTAAGACATCAGTAACATATTGCTCCAAAACTACATGAGGGGTTAAATATTGCTATTTTCAAGGGATCAAGGAAGTATATAACTTACAAATGCATGGAAGGAAGATAAAATTGTAAGGCATACCTCAGAGGTAACAGTTGGGTCATACACCAAATTTTAGAGATTTAAATATCCAGCTATAAGAACTCAACGATAAGGCTCTGGGGTCACTCTTTCACTGACTGTAGAGCCATAATTGGGCCCACCCTTGCGATACTGGATAAGGTACTCAATAGGATATCCCTTCACCTTATGTGGCACAATCCCGAGATCACTGAAAGTTAGAGCTACAAAGACAGTCATAGTATATTTATTTCAGAAGCCAGTAAAGCAAAATGGATGGACTAACTGCATAGAAATGTAATGTCTATATGAGGTAATGAAAACTTGTTTTCAGCCATAGAAACCATTGAACTTTTCGAAAACTTGATTTAAGGTATTCTGACATGTTTACATTATCAATAATGGTAGTGTAGCAGCTAGCGTATTAGTAATTTTGATCATGTTCACTTTCTTGTAATATGGTGCTGATGTGGAGTTTGGAAACAAGTTAACTTACATTATCACTTCAGATCAAAAGAACTGAATTTTTAAGGGTCTAATATGTTAAAACAATGTCTGTTGCCTGAAATGTAAATCTGCCTAAAGGTTTGTAGTACTCACCATCTTCTGAGACAAGTTTATCTGAGGAAAGAGCATTAATCATATCCAAATTGAAGATACTCGGGGAGGGTAATGGGAAAGGAACTTTATTAAGAAATATTTCTCGAGGTGTTGAGATTGCCTGTGAAAAATTCACACCAAAACAAAATAAAATCAACAACTTGGGCTATATTTCATCACAAACATGTCAAACGGGTAAAATTTAGAAGCTTGACTAAAAAGGAAACTAGTCATAAGTCACTAAAAGTGTACTAAAATGTGTATAACCTTAGACATTGTTTGTTTCCAAGAACATCATATACAAATAGAACTAGTTTATTATTATAATCATTGAAGATATTAATTATTTAAAAACTTAAAAAACAAAAAAATGTTGTTGGGTTCAACACAATCCAACCCGCCAACTTGCCACCTATGCCATATATGTAGTTGCTAAAAGCAAAAGCAACAAGAATGCAAAGCTGGCAAATGCACTGTCTACAGCAAATGTGGTATGATGCCCCACGTAAAATGCCTAGTAAACCAAATTTATAGCTAAAAATTGATTTAAGATCTTTGTTTTGGGTATGAAACATTAATCTATGACACGGAATTCATAAGTTTCCATAAACTTGGACTATGGTGTTTTATCATGGATGGTTCACTTGATAGAGTAGCTTTAGAAGGGAATTTTTAATAACATGAAAATGTCACTTGATTCATAGTTACATAGATAGAGATTTTAACATAACGTGGTAACCATTATTCAAATACCTTAGCAATAGGAAAAGGAACATTAACATAATGAGGCCACTCTCGAATCATTTCATACATAATTTCAGCCTGTGAAACATAGATTTAAGAAATTTACGATTGAAAAAAATAAAATTGAATATGAAATAGTTAGCTGTGGCAAAAAAAATATGAAAACAATAGAGATTAGAGTCACCAATTGACGAATTGTATATATATCAGGTCCACCAAGTTCATATAGCTTTCCCATGCTACTACCATCATCTTTCAAAGCTGCAACAACTGCAGAAGCCACATCAGCAACATACACAGGTTGAATCCTGTAAACATCAAATATAACAAATAACTTATCAAAGCATTCAATAAGTTGGTAACTTTCATGTGTTGGAATATATTTACAAATTCATAGAAGAGATTTAATACATACTTGGTAGAACCATCCCCAATAATTGGAAGAAAGTTATATTTTTTAGCAAACTGGGCCCATGGGTTCAAGATTCGATCTTCTGTACCAACCATCACTGCAGGTCTCAGTATAGTGGCCTGAAGGCAAACATATTAATAGTATCTAATCATCAAAGTTTAAGCATGTACTGAATTTTCGTTTATTCCTGCTAACATAATATGTACAAGTTTGTTTATAAAATATTTACAAAAATTAAAAATGTAATTCACCTCAGGCAATTCACGTAAGATGGATTCTTCTGCAGCAGCCTTAGCTTGGAGCATTCTTGATGGAGATGATTTAGATGCACCCAAGCAAGAAAGTTGTATAAATCTCATGATTCCACCATGTTCCTTGGAAATCTGCATATGAAATACATACTTTTGTTAGATGACAAACACACCCACAAAGAAAAAGATGTCACAGAAAAGAAAATAAACAAAAGTGCAAGAATAATGTCACAATAACACTGATAACAAATGCAGAGACTTACCTTTGCAAGTTGTTCAGCCATATGATGGTTCACTTCCTCAAAACTATAATTTCTGGTTTCATATTCCCTTCCTACAAAAACAATGGTTACAATGTCAAAAAAAGGCTTCAACAAAACCTATGTAGGGAAACCGAACCAAAAGAAGATATTAAACATGTACCTATGAGATTAATCACAACATTAGCTTTGGCCATGACTGCCTTGATTGAGTTTTCATCCCTTGGATTGTATTTCATGGGAACAATCTGTGTGAGATAAATGGGATTATGACAATTTCTAGCAACATAAACCGTATCTAAAGAATAATCAATGTTTTAAGTTACCTGCCCCAAATCACCCATCAGTTTGAGATGACGAGGTGAATCTTCGGAACCTCTAAATGGCACCAGCACTTGTGACCCCATTTTAGCTGCAGATAAACAAAGAACCAATATCAGTATGCACCACGAGACATAAAGTAACTTCAGCTTAAGAAAATAGTCAGATGGTTCTGTGATATGCTTAGAGCATGATCTGCAAAACTAATTTCTCTAAGTAATCAATTGTATAGAGGTATGAATGAGCACAAATGTTGCTATAAATTTCTAAAGAAGTAAACTGCAGTTACGTATTTTACTAACCAAGCTGTTGCACCAAGTAACGACCAAGAAAACCAGTAGCTCCAAACACTGTAGCAACTATGCCACTGCAAATCAAGAAAATGCCAAATTGAATAATTAATCAGTGTGATGCAGGGCATTACACAAATTAACTATGTCTAACACTTGTAAGTTTTAGACTATGAAACTAACAGAGTAATCAAATAAATTGACAGCAATTCCTGCACAGAGCTAGACAACAATAGAGATACACATCTAAATCGAAAAATATCATATCCATAATCAGTTCAAAATCATTATGCTGTTCAGTTCTTGTAGCTTAACATGAGATTATGTTTCGCATTTGGTGCATCTCTGTATACCACTTTTGAAGTACAACTTTATCAAGTTTCTTTACTATTTTAGTGTCTTGCTTCACAATTATACAAATAATGTCCAAAAAAGAAGCATAACTTCAGTTGCTAAGCAGCTAATTCAAGAAATAAAATGAACTAGTAAGCAAAAACTGACATTCATAATACTTTAAAAACAATGTATCAAATGTTTACTCCAGATGATGCAACTTCACTTGAATGTCAAATCCATTATGTTTCAAATTCAAAGAAGATAAATTAAAAAACAATTCAACAAAAGCTAACTGCTAACCACATCTTACAGTAAGATTTCAAAAGATCATGCCACCCTTACAACATTGACAACTAACTTCCATTCTAAATTTGAATACTAGTACAGTACTAGCTTCCACATCAATAAAATTAAACCTTTTAGCCACCCAAGAGTAAACTCGCAATTTCATACTCTCAAACCAATTATACAGCTACTAAACCAAATGAATCTACACATCCATATTTACCAGGCTTATAAATCTCTAAACTCCACCAAATCCAAACTCAATACCTAACGATATAAATAGAAACATGAATACCTAACAGATGATCTTCCACCAGTACCCTTGCGGACCAAATGTCCAATACCTTTGGAGGTAAGAGTAGACGCATAACGCCGATCATAGTCACCGTAATCTGCATTGCATCAGTTGAATGAAATTGAAACATTATATGGAAAATCAGTTCAAATCAAACCCTAGAAATGGATAAAGAGATAGAAATCAAATTACATCGATCGGAGATAGGGTAAAGTGGTTTCAGAGAGTATGTTGTTGAGCGAGAGCTCAAAGTTTCACGAGATAATCTCCTTGAAATCGTCTGCATCGTTTCCCGTACGGAGAGATACGAAGGGGGAGAGAGATTTGCGATACGATGGGAAATAAGCTAGAGGTCTCTTCTAACTTGCGCCTGTCTATTAGCCATTTAGCCCATTCACAATCCACATTTGTAAAACGTTTAAAAAATAAAAATTTCACTTCACTAGAGTTTTATCTCACTTCGTTTAGTTTATTTTTACATGCGATAAAATGTTTTGGGAGATGAGCGACTGAACTTAAAATGCCGGCTTTGATGCCCATGGCCATCGAAGGCAAAACACGAGTGGAAGTGCTTGTAACATGGACAGAAGAGCTCAAAACACGGATGTAGGGCCTTAAAACATAGACGAAAGCTCAAAACCCAATCAGAAGACTTAAAACAGGGTCGAAGACCTCAAATTATAAGCGGAAGCACTCAAAACACGGTTGGAATACCACAAAACACGTGTGGAAGACCTCAAAACACGGGCAACAGACCTTGAAACACAAGTGTGGAATACCACAAATCACTCGTGACATGAACCATAGACTGGCGAAAGCACCGCCATTAGAAAATGTATGAGTGTTTTTGCCCATGTTTGGATATGCGGTTGAAAGTAGTTGGATATCAATACAAGCAGTTGAACTCAACATGAGTCCTGGCACTCATGTTTTGGGGGACTTTTGTGGAATAGATCAAATGAACAATTTAAAATAGAAGTCTGAAATTTAGGAATTTTCGTTTAAAAAAGTCCAATTATGAGGATCATTTTATTCCAACAGTTTCATCCATCCGTGTAGGACGCCAAAAACTCTCTCAAACATACTCTCTTGCAAACTCATGGTGACGACTTTGGAATTGCGATTCCCCTCCAAACTAACTTCATACCGATCATCTTCATATAGGCCACTAAAAAGTTAGTGATTACGGCCCAGCAACCTTAAAAAAAAGGACTGAGATCTTTCTAAAACAAACGAAGTTTTCAAAGCTACCCAATATTTGTTAGCTTCATCAAGGCCTCATGACTTCCTCGATCTTTTTTAAGTGGATTTCAAGGCAAATTCACATAATCATCATATGGTATAGATGCAACTGATGGTCTATAAGCATTTGATGTTGGTGTCCTAGATTTGTAATAACTAAAATTTGTGTTAAATTGCACCTCTACTTATGACAATGAAGAACACATAACAAATTGATAAGCAAGGGAGAAAAGTTTTGGAGGATAAAAAAAATTAAATATGTTTATCAGATATTTAAAAGTTTGAGTAAGTATGTATATAAGTAAGAAGATTTTATGGTGGATATATGAAATTCTTCATATCTTAACTTGGTTGTCTGATTTAACTCATTGATTCGAACAGGCGTGATGATTAATAAACACCCTTCTTAAAATTTAAGGTTAGTTTTGACTAATACAAGTCAAATTTAAAAAATTGTGTGTTTTATTTCTTGATAAATACTTGAGACTTAACTACAAATCAAATCATCTTATTTTCACGATAAGCATACCAAATCTTAAAACACATGTTTAACTGTGTGTTTAAAGATGATTTTTTCCAAAGAACTTTTATTCGTTTCATTAAAACCTAATTTATTGGATTAATTTTGAAAAACCTTAATGTCTCGTGTAACTGGATTACTTTCGTAAGATCTTACGTGTTATGTGTTTTCTCAATGACAATACTACATCCAAAACTTACTAAAAACCTTGACTTTTACCACTTATACTTCTTAATAACTTCTTTAACAAATACTTGTCGTTTTCATATATGATAAGAACCAAAGGTCATGTAACTAACTAGACTAATGCGTGTAAAAAATAAGTTTATTGTAATGCTTAAGTTCTCTAAGTCTTATGGTAAACAAACGTATACATTTAAGATTAAAATTAAAGAGTGCGAGTTAGATCATCGATATAAAAAAACCATATTTTGATTTAACTTAATTATTAAGTAAGTAGAGATAATTTATATTTTGACGCATATAAGCCGACATAAATTAATTTAAGTTTAGTGGCTTAACTATAATATAATGTTATTAAATTTTAAAAAAAGTAAGAGGATATCATACATCCCACATAAACATTTGAGCTAATTACACAGGTAGTTTTTGTGGTTTTACGAAAATAACAAACTTGAGTATTAACTTTTTTGATTAACAAGTTTAGGGCTAATGCTTTTAATTTTGTAACAAGTATAAGTATTAAGGTCAACTTTTTTGTTAAAATCAAAATGACTAAACTACCATCTAATAACTAGTGGGGTTGTTTTTGTAATTAACCGTGTTATAAGTTTTAATATATTATACAAATTTCCACCTAACGAACACCGACAACCACACAATCGACGTCGTCCTCTAGTCAAAACACAGATCCCCACAATCACTCTTCGGTTAAAATCCACGACGGTCGTCAGAATCTCCTCCCACCGGAAAATGTTGATCGACATCAAACAGAATCTCAAGCTCTGTTTCACCAAACTCAAATGCCACCAAAATAGTCCCTCTACAAATATTTTAGTCATTTTATATAGATTTAACAAAAAAGTTAACGTATGTTAATCTTAGCGCCTGAACTTGTTACCAAATTGAAAACACAAGCTCAAACTTGTTACTCAAAACAATTAGTATCCAAACATGTTACTTTCACTAAACCATAATATCTAAAAAAAGGTGGAGAAACAAAAGCAAAGTCCAGACTCGAATGTTTGAATAATAACTTCTTCTTCTTCTGCCTGGGTAAAAGTTATTAAATCGAGACATGGGACTAGAGGTGGTATTGTTGATGGTCAAGAGAATGGGGTCAAAGGAGGAGCGTGGGATCGTATTAGACAATCTTCAAAGTCCCTTAATGATAAAGGTGTTTTGCCTTGGTCTACATTGAAAAGAAAAGTTGGCAATGGGGAAAAACAAGTTTTTGGATGGATACGTGGGTGGGTGATGATTCTTTATGTATCAAATTGCTTAGATTGTTTCGTTTTGATTCAGACAAGGATTGCACAATAATGGCTCGTCGATCAAATTTGGGGTTGTCTTGGTTATGGAGGCGTGAGATTAGAGGGGGTCGTGAGAAGATGAATTAAATAATCTTTTGCTGGCCTTGAATGATGTTAGTTTTTGTAACAATCAAGACTTGTGGGTTTAGGATTTTGAGTTGTAGGAGACATTTAATGTCAAAACTATTTGCAATTTTATTGATGAAGTGATGTTACCAGAAGAGCATTTTGCTGAATCTTATTCCAGTTAAATCAATTTTGGTAGACCGTTGATGTTCCTTCAGTGTTGCGATGATGAGATTGAATCGGTGGCTCATATTATTGGTGGATGTGAAGTTGCGATAAAGTTATGGCTATCCATTTTTAAATGGTTAGATATGTCGTTCCAGCTTCTCTTGCACCAGCAGACTTACGTGGAAGTGAGTCTCTTACGATTGAGAAAAAAGAAAAAAGAATTGATTCATGGCATTATCTTGACCAGGGAATCATATTCTACACTAGATTTTGTATTGTTTTTGCTATCAAATTGTGATTCTACCCCTACATTCATGGTTACCAGATGCCCACAGAGAGGCAAATTACAATACATGTATGCTTCTAGCCAGAATGTTACTAAAATGAGAGCGTATGGACTGATTTGGATTATATGAAATTATTACCACACGCTCATGCTATATTTTCTCCTTTGTTGATAATAGTAGGCATACTAGTATTATTGAGGTAGATACACAAATCACTTTAAATAGAAGTAGTCGGTAGGTGGATTGGTATCAGTGAAAAAAAAAAAAGAAAACAGAAAAAATTAAACTATAACTTTTTTTTTTTTTTTTTGAACGGCCAACGAATAATTTTTAAGCCCGGTCACCCAGGTAAACCTATTGGGACCCACGCCCGCAAACACAGACAGCGCTGGTGACCCGACTCGCCCACCATTCCAAGGAAAACCCACCACCCAAAGGCCCACTGTGGTAAAACCCATGGCCCACTTGGAGCATATTCCACCTAGTGAGACTCCAACCCATGACTTCCACTTTGGAAAGTCATAGAATGCCTCCTCCTAAACCAGTTGATCTAGGACTCATTGGCTAAACTATAACTAATAAGGCATTCCGATTGATAGCACGGAAAACAAAGAATACAAAGGTGGCTACCTAGGCGCGAGACGGTTGTCCCTTGCACCCTAAAGCTACACAATTATCAAATAACATGAAATGGCAATAGCCCAGAACAATCACTGCATGCATATGCCATCAATCTTACATTTGACTAATTCAAGTCAACTAAAAACAACATATAACATAAAACCATATAAAATTGTATCTCTGCTAAAAAAAAAAGTAAATTTGTATCTCTAAGCATTCATAAAAGTCAAACGTTAGTATTTCTAACAAAAGCCAGCCAGTTGTATTTACATTCAATCAGAACAAAATGAGCCAAAAGGCTAGTATCAATAAGCACGAAGGCATATCGTATCGGTCAGTTTCCGGGCCCTAGAAAACCTCTTGAAAAGTCAAAAGTCAAGTCAAAGGTCAAGTGAAAAAGTTAACAGAACCATTAGAAAATGACTATTCAGATTAGGTTCAAAATCTCCTCATCATGCACAATTCTGAAGAAATTTGACCAAAATCATCTTAAAGAACATAATTTATTCCATTTGGTAAGAAAAAGATTGTTTCCCATTGATTCTTTTCACTAATAATTACCAAAAAATAACTAATTTCTTTTTGGTTCCAGATTATTTATGTTACAAAGTATGTCAACAACATGGGAATCACATAATTCATAACGGCTTTTGCTCTATAGCATGTACCTTTTGGCAAGTTATCGTGTGAGAACTTCTTTGGCACCAGTTTTGACTTTGGTCAACGTAAAGCTCGAGAAACAGAGGCAGGGTTGAGTTTGATCTGATTCATGAAGTTTGGCCCACTTCTTTGGTTCGTGGTTGAAGGGTGTATCCGCACACGCCATTTGGATCAAACATCCGGGATGCCACTTGATCTAGATGAGTATTCCATCACCAATTTATAGAACATGGATGACCTATCTTCTAATAGTCGAGTTGGAGAATCAAATTCCGCAACTTGCCCTGTAAAACACGTGCAAAACACTATAATTACAAATCTGATGAAAATTTTCTTCATAAAAAAAGCAACCTAATGCAGGATGCTTTGAATGTAGATACTGATTTAGACTCTAAATAGGAACACTTCCAAGATGAAAGGAAGTCAAAACGTACCATCACTAAGAACAAGGACTAGTTCACTATCGATGACAGTAGGGATACGGTGAGCAATGGTACACACAGTACAATCCTTAAATTCTTGACGAATAATCTTTTGGATTAAATTATCAGTGGCTGAATCAACTGAAGCAGTTGCTTCATCTAGCACCAAGATTCGGGCCTGTTTCAGTAAAGCCCTACCAAGTGAAACAAGTTGTCGTTGGCCCACACTCCAATTGTCACCATTTTCTAAAACTGCAAGAATCACATCACAACATTTTACATCAAGGCATACCCCAAGAAACATATATTTAATAGAGATTCTCCATTTATTTTATTTGCATACAGCAAGAAACATATATTTATGTTTTATATGTAACACGCTAACGGGTAAAACAAAAAAAGTTAGCTTAAAAGAAAAGAATGTCAGATGGGCCAGATAAAGTGTACTTTTAATGCATAAAACCACAAAATCAATTTATTAGAAAACTTGACAATATAATTCCTTTTTTCATATTTCATACACTAATAACTTATAAAAAATTAAACTTTTAGACCACAACTTGATCCATTAATTAAATAAAAATTTACCCATTTCAACCCGTTACCAACCTGATATCGTCACCTAAGTAAAATTAGCTTAAAGAACTAGTCAAGTGGGTAACAGGTACAAAGTCACATAAAGTGTACTTCTAATGCATAGAACCTCCTATATTATTCTATTCAAAAAAGTTGGTGCTATTGAGATAATTTAAATTTGTAATTACAATTTACACACTAATTGATTTATAAAATTGAACTTTTAGACAATTTTCCATTTTGACTTGTTGCAATACCTCTATAGTAAACTTTTGGAAGCTTTTATATTAGAGTTCAGATTATATTGTAAAACATACCTGGTGCATCAAGCCTTTGCTCCTTCTCACGAACCGTATCTCCAAGTTGAGATTTATCAAGTGCCTATTCATTTAAAAAATGCATTTATTATCATGCAGAAATGTTTTGAAAAAAAGCATATAAAAAGTTTGCAAATCCAAATATTTAAACATTTTCACAGTTTGTAATTGTTCAAAATGTGTTGGGAGTACTAAGTTTCTAGTTTATAAGCACAAGATTTACAAGTGCCCATAAAAATTACAAATTTTTGTTTTTTCAAGAAGGTTCTAAGTTAAAAAAGAACCTATTTACCCATTATCTTCATCATCACATACAGATTGATGATATTAACTTAAACTAACAAAATTTCCCAAGTTATGTTTTTTGATGAAGGTATGCCGTCTTTCACGAATAGTCAGTCGTGTATAACAGCAAGTCAAAAGTTGCCAATTTCAATGAATGGAAGGAGTACATAAGTACATCGTAACATTCTTGAATAAGTTGCCAAAACTGTTAACATCAATAATTAAAAATCAAAGGAATGGAAATTATATATCTAACCTCCCAAATTTCTTGATCAGAATGTTCTTCAAGGGGATCAAGGTTGCCCCGGATGGTCCCTTCAAATAAAGTAGGATCTTGTGGTATAATACTGAGTCGGGAACGTAAATCATGAAGGCCAATTGATGAAATATCAATATTATCTATAATGATTTGGCCACTTTCAGGTTCAATGAGTCGAAATAATGCTTGAATTAATGTTGATTTACCGCTTCCTGTACGACCAACAATACCGATTTTCTTCCCTCCTGGGAATTCACAGGTCACACCACGGAGTACCACAGGCAAATTTTCCTTATAACGAACCTACAATATAAAATCAATCTTATGACTATAAAATTCTGATAGAACCCAAAGAATTATTTTGTTGAAATAAAATGAAGTTAACAAAATACAACATTGGCGTTTTCAACAGACAATTGTATCTCCAATAAATGCTCAATTTAACCCTAATCAAGAATCAAATCAAGAATCAAATCAAGCCTAATGTCATACTTTTCCTAATCCTTGTTTATTAATTTTGGTAACACTAAGAAATATCATTGTTACGTCTTTTAATTAACCTTAATTGATACGTTAAGAAAATTCTTTACTAACATTTAACAAGACGATAGTAGTCTTTTCCTTTAAGTCTCGATTAATTTTCTTTAAGGGATAGTTATAAAAGTTAGCATGCAATAACAAGATATTATGCATGTCAAAAAGATTTATGATTTTTTTCCAACTATTATGTTAAAAGTACCTTCAAGTCTTTAATTTCAATTTTTCCTTCCTCGGGCCATGATGGCGGGGGACGACTATTTTCAATGACAGGTGGAGCTTCACTCGGGATATGGCAATATTGATGAATCCTCTCTATGGAAATAATCTTGTTTTCAAGCTTGCAAAAGCTAAGTATCCACCGTGATAAACGAGCATTTAATTGCAAACCATAGGTTACAGCCAGGCCCGCCATACCTGATAAAGATTGACCAAAATTGGTTAACTTTACGCAAGTCTCATCTCATTTTGATAAAGAAGGTCCATAATCACATAAATGGACATATGTGCTATGAACTACAAGATTAGGAAAATAAAAAATTATTAGTGAAAATACTTACTAGGATCTATAGCTTTACGTGGAAAACTCACTAATAAAACCAAACAAAAAGCAAACACAAAAGTTGATATCAACTCCATGCGTAAGCAAAGCCATTCAATCGCAGCAATGCTACAGAAAAACGGACGGGCAAAACAATCAAGAAGATAAAGATTCCTCTTCATAAACCTTTTTTCTTGCCCAAAACCTCGAATGGTGGCAGCCCCCGCTATCGATTCTCCAAAAAGATTAATAATTGGAGACTTTTGGATGCTAACAATACGCACCAATTCCCTTGATGAAGCCATGTAGTATTTCTGCAAATAGAAAGTATAGGCTAATTATCATTAGTTCATTACTTTATGAAAATGAAATCTGACCCAACATCCTCCTAATCAACTTAAAAATACAATCAAAAGTTACTAGAGGCCCATGACCTAGAACCTACGGGTCAAAAAGGTAACTTTGGGGGCGCGTCAAAACGGGTCGGCTCTGGTTGAGCTGATCACAATTTCTCTAGATTTATAATTATCAGAAATAAGTAGTGTTTTGACAACAATTATGAAATCTATATTATTTCAATAGTACTTCCATTTTTTAGCATAATGATTTAGGAGGTTTAATGCTTTAAAAGTACACTTCGGACAACTTTCATCCTGTTCCATCCATTTGACATTTTCCTTTCATGCTGGTCTTTTTTATTTACTCGTTTTATCGTTAGAGAAGATATATGGCCCGAATCAACCCATTCACGAGCAAACAGGTCAAAATTACCATCTTTATACAAAGTGTTAAAAGATAATAATAATCACCTGCATCCACAAGCATGTAATTGCCATCGGGACAATAAGAAGCAACACTTGCCATGTGACCTGAGTCATTACCCCAACTATACCAAGAAGCTGGATTGTTGTTGAAGCAAATCCACCAAGTCTAAAAGGAATATCAAGATCAACAACACTTTGATCAACCGATACCTGAAATATCCAAACAGATTAACACCAAACTGAACAGAAAATAAAGATTTTGAAAAAAGAAGCAAAATTATATGTATTTAAGTCTTATATTTTATACATACCCTATTTAGTATTCGTCCTGCAGGAGTAGAGTCAAAGAACGACATTGGCGCCCTAAAAACATTATGAAGCATTTTCACAAACAATTTCTGGGCAGCAGCTAAACCAAATGTAGCTACTAAAACTGCCCTAACAAATATAAACCATGAGCTCCCGAAAGCAAGTGCCATATAAACTGCAATTAGCACAAGATTACCAACTCTAGCTGTATCCTCTTCGGTTTGTGGGTTAGCCCAAGCCATCCACCAATTACTAGCAATTTGAAGAACTTGAAATAATATCTGTGCAATAATAATAAGTGGCACCAATAAACCCTTATATGCTGCACCCATATAAGACAGGTAAATTTTCATGCTAATTTTACCACGTTCTCTTTCTTCTTCTTGAACCAGCTGTTTTTTTCGTGAACGTTTTGCTTTCTTTTTTTCTTTTATGGCTTTTTGACCTGAAATGGATGCTTTTTCATCTGGGACATTTGTGGTTGTATTCATACTACTTCCAATTGACTCACAATTTTTTATTGAGTCATGATTATCATCTGACTCATCATCTGAGTGATTATAGATGTCCATAGCTTCGATTGCTTCTTGGTGAGCTGAAACTAATGTGTTAAAATCGGTTCCTGCTTGCAAAAGTTCATCATATTTTCCAGCTTGAATAATTTGACCTTCTTTAAGAACCTGTTATACGAAAAATGACAAGAATAATCCCACTGAGCCTTAAAATATTTTTTTGGAAATAAAAGATATACTAATGAGATACAAAATTGATGTGCTTTCACAAGGTAGGTTGTCTTTAGTGATGCTTAACTTAACCTTAGACTAATTATCAAATCAAGCATACCAGACCATGTCTCATGAACCATGATACAAATTCCTAATTTATTGGCCTATCTAACTTACGATATGATATAGCTAGCTACCGTGTTATCATAATATTATTGCTTTGCATTTTAGTTAGTTGCCTTCACATGATATTGTTGCCATATATTTAGTCTTGTTAAAATGGGATTTCTAAATTTTGTCATAAAGGCACATGTTAAGGAGCATTTAATGCATACTAAAGATTCCTTAATTAATTAATTCTACCACATTGGTCATTGCTTTAAATAATCTATTTTTCTTAAAAGATATATTCTTTCTCATTTCTCAATTAAAGCAAGGGCATAATTGTAAGAATAAGAAACTTAGAGTCTTAGATCATTAATGTTATAACTAGAATTTGTTAATGGAAAATTGATATTAGCTAGAAAAACCCTAATTTATTGTTATTGTTATTGTTATTGCCATGTGTAAGACTAACATAACTGTTACCAACTATATAAGGAATTTGTCAGTAATTTGCAAAAACAATGAAGAACGCTAGTGCCATCATTGAAACAAGATTAATCAGATTTAATTATTTATTCAAAAGCTTGTGATGCTTGTAGGAACAATCTTAAAAGCTCAAGGCGGCAAAATGGCGGATCAGTGTGTTGGATAACAGATACGAATCAAGAAAGAAAATTTTTGTTACTGTTGAAGCACATCGGGTTGAGTTGACCCAAAATACTCTTTCTCCAAATTTTTTTAACTTATTATAGATAATAATTAGTGTGCCAAAAATGATCATAAATATTACATCCCATTTCCTTTTCCCAGTTCTTTATTGTACTTGCTTGACCCGTTAATGTAAAAACATGACTGAAGTTGACCCAGTATAAGTAAATGGCTTGAAATGGCACCTCTATTAAAAATAACATAAACTTCATATATTATTTAGCCTTTGTGTTTAAACACCATTATTGTTCCTTAATTATGCATAAAGTAATTGCTTTCCTTATTTTCTACATTTCTTAACTAGCAAGATCCACATTCATCTTTACCAAATGAATAAAAAAAAAAGAAAAAAAGAAATAATAATTTTTTTTACCAGAATCAAGTCAGCAGCTGGCAGAAATTCAATCTGGTGAGTTACAAAAACTACCGTTTTAGTTGCTAATGCTGTCAATATGTATTCCTGGAGAAACAATAGCCGTATTTTACGTTAAATCAATATAAATAATAAAAAAAACTTTCAGTAAACTATAAACAATTAAATCTGAACCTTAAAGAGTTCTGATCCAGTGTGTGCATCCACAGCACTAAATGGATCATCAAGTAGATAGATATCAGCATCTTGATAAAGAGCCCTTGCTAACTGCACCCTTTGTTTTTGGCCCCCACTCAAGTTTATACCTCGATCACCAATAATGGTTTGATCTCCATGTGAAAAAAGTTCCAAATCTTTTTTTAATGAGCACGCATGAAGAGTTCTTTTGTATTTAGCCTTATCCATTGGATTACCGAATAATATATTTTCTTCGATATTTCCTGATTGGATCCATGCTGACTGTGATACATAAGCTGCAGAACCACAAATTCGAACCTAAACCACAATGAAAACCAAAATAAAGCAAGTTAGTTTGCCTTCAAAGCACCAAAAAAGAACTACATGGATGTACGCTTTGAAGTGATTATGTGATATTGAATATCTGATATCAAATATTAGTTGTAAACAAAACCGGTTGTTAAAATATTGTTTGGATAATTGGATGCGCTTCTAGTGTTCGAAGTTGTAATAGTTAGATAATTATCATGGAGGGCGTAAATAGTGTTTGGATGTGCTTCAACTGTTTGAAGTTGTAATAATCACAAAATCAGAAGTTTGAAAGTTTGATAGATTCTGATTTTAAAAATATTTTAACGGATGAAATGACCAAAAAGACATTATTGTGGGAAAAATAAAGACGGTTGTGAACTAGAAAATAGAAATATCTCGAAATATGCATGACAGTTAGAAGAAGAGGTAAATAAGTGAATTCCATTTACCCTTCAGATTATCAGTTCTGTTATAGCTGATATGGAAACAACTGGTAATGAATAATTCAAGACAGAATCTGTTAATCCAAACATTGAAAACTGATTATCTAATAATTAGTGTCAAAACACAAATCCAAACACTCCTTACAAACTTAAGAAGATAATTACACATATGAAGCTAGTACTTACTTCACCAGAGATTTTCGGTATTTCACCAAGAATACAAGAAAGGAAGCTCGATTTCCCGGACCCCACACTGCCACAAACCGCCACACGCATCCCTTTCTCGACTTTCATCTGAATACTAGACAATGTCGGCCTTGGAGAACATGGGTCCCACTGAAATTCACCATCTTTAATTTCAATCGCCACGTCAGACATCCCGCGTGGCAACACAATCGTTGCATCTTCTTGCAACTCTTCCTCTTGTAAGAAACCTGTGATTCTATCAAGAGAAACTTTTGTTTGAGCCATCATTGAAACCAAATCGGGGAAATTCCTTAACGGCTCTTGAAGAATTCTAAAAGTGGCTAATGCCGAAAGTACCCCTCCCGCTGTAAGTTGACCGCCAATCAAGATTGAAGTCCCAAAGGTAACCGCCGCCACGAAAATAGGCGAGCTCCAAAAAAAGAAAGTGATAAATGCTTGTGAATATAATGCCTTTTTGAGCCATTTAAATTCCACACTTCTCATTTCTTCCAATCTTACTTTATACCGATCTTCCCACGCTTGTGATTTGAGAATCCTCATATTTCTAAGACACTCAGAAGTTTTTCTCATTCTATCATCTTTAGCAGCCATTAATTTATCTTGATAAACTTCTTGAACTCTTGCTAATGGGATTGTTATAACTATAGATATAATAGTGGCGAATAATGTTGCAATACATGCAATCCCCACACTTTTATAAAGAATTGCTAAAGCTAGAATGATTTGCATTGGTAACATCCAAATGTCATGGAGATACCACGCGTAATCACCTACCCTTTGCACATCAACCGCCATGTAATTTACAATTTCGCCACTCGTGTGACTTTGCCTAGCAGAACTCGAGAGTCTTAAACCTTTTCGGTAAACCATGGCAGTGAGAGCCGATCTCACATGCATTCCCAATATATCGACTCCTAAATACCACTGTCGGGTGGTTAAAGTTTCTATCAGTTTTGCTACAAAAAACACACCTGCAAGAATGTACCCTTCATGTGGGTAATGCTCGATTCCGCCCAAATAATCAACAAAATCAGTGATCATATACGGGCCCACATATGACACGAGCGTGTATGATCCTGCAAAAACCGCATTTTTTGCAGCTTCTTTCCAAAATGACCTTGCAAGAGCCCAACCCAATGAAGCATGATTTTCGGACTTCAATCGTTCCCAATTTGAGTTCAGAATTTTATAGTTAAACTTGGAACGATCTTCGGGTGCAAGAAGTGGGATGTCTCTAAGCTCAAGTGGTCTTTTAACACCAATTGACAGAAGGGAGTTTAACCATGATAGTGTTGCTAAACTAAAGAAACCAGCATCACTATATGGTGTTACTTTTAAACACCCTGCATCTTCTTCTTCAACCAACAAAGGTTCTTGAAGATCAGAGCCCCTAATTATATAAATTCCAGTCATACCCCTTAAACCAAGAAAACACAGAAAACCTAAAGCAGGGGTTGCAGCAAGATTAGCTAAAATATTACAACTTTTCAACGATGTAAACCCTTCGATCGCGAACTCCTTCGCGTTAACATAAAGGGTACATAAACTGATCATAAAAGATGCAATCCACCATACCCTTATCAGTAATGGCAATCTTTCAAGGGTTTTAGCCTTACAACTAAGAGTCGAATGGCTCAAAACGAACCACGCGAAAAACTGTGATGCAGGCAACAACAGAGGCTCTAAGCTTACACCCTTTTCACCTTGTGCAGATTTTGTAATCAAACAAACACCATCATAACATAAAACCACTGTTTGCAGAAGAAAAACATAAAAGCAACAATAAACTGATGCTTTATAAACTTTACCGATTTCGACATTGAGGAATTCAGATCCTATAGCACTTCCATTTTCTCTGATCACAGAAACCCTACTCCCAATTTCATCAGAATCCTCTTTTCTACCTCGATTTTGACTAACGTAAACAGAGATCTTCTTCCCCACAACGATCAAAACAGAAAGAACCACCAAAACGAAATTGAACCCACTTGCAGTGAGCTCCAAAACCCTGATATCAATCGTCATAGGAAGTATCGATCAACAGTGAAACTGAAACTGAAATTGAAATTGGGTTTAAGATTGAGATTGAGATTGAAATTGGGAATTTGGGATTTGAATCGGCAAGATGAAACAGTGAGTTGTTTAATAGCTCGATAGATTCAAACAGTGGCAAGAGCATTTCACCATGTGGCAATGATTCTTACAGATGTGGGTTTTCTAAAGAAAAAGAGCAAATACCCACAGCAGAAACTCTGTTTTGTTTTCTTCTCCTCCCCTGCGTGATTATCCTACAGAATCAGACGCAAACAAACACGAGAGGAGAGAGGGTATTTCTAGGGTTTAAAATATTGAAATCTGATCAAAACCCATTACACAAGAATCCAAAACAACCCACTTTCTGTGGGTTTCCTATTGCTTTTGTAGTGGAAAGCAGCTCACACAACTCTCACTTTACACCATTTCTCACCGTCGCCGGAGCAAATTACACTCCGATCACCGGAAAGATTTCTGATTATGTTCTTCTTGAAGATTGTGGGTTGAACAAGAATGGAAATTTGGATTCGATTGCACCGAATTATGAGAATATTATTATTATGAGGGTTTAAAGTTACTGAAATGGGTGATATTGGGGATCAAAAGCAGCCAAATTTGAGGGTATGTTAGTGTCATTGTCGATTGGACGGTGGTGTGATGATGATCTTTGCTGTAACTCCACTAACTAGATCATGTACGGTGTTAAACCTACAGTTGGATTCAAGATAACAAGAGGAGTAATCTTTTAATCTTTTAATATATATAGATATAGATTTTATTTTTTTAGTAAGATTGTTACACTGTCTAAATCAAATTATAGCTCGGTTTGATTGTTTTAAGATTTATATTTTTGGTTTATGGTTTTATCATTTAAGAGAATGTATTTAATGATTTACTTTAAGTTTAAAACTTAGAATAGTTTTTTATAATCAAACTTAATCTTCATTTTTATCGTAGTTTTCATGTTTTAAATATGTAGTTATGTATGTGTGTAACATCTTAATATTTTTAGAAATAAATACATACTGATTATTTAAGAAGGGTAATGTCATTTTCACTCATTTTAGTATGTTTCTTGTTGAAAGTATACTATTATGGTATGTTGGTCAATATATATATTTAAGAGATATAATTGCACATAAATATGCAATAATTAATTCTATGGTGTACCCATCTTGGCCCTTGCCGGGTTGAGTTGGAAGAGGTTTTCATGTTACTTCATCTCACTTGTTGTCCTTCTTTGATTATTCTTCAGTTCAAAGTGGATGGGTCATGAGCGGCTTTAAAATAGTTATATCTATATGCCACCTCTCTCTCCCTACCACGTCATTCATTCGCAAACCTATCATGCTTCTACATCGTACAGTCTTACATAATCGGTGATATTAGATACACCACAACCTAGACCATTAAATATAATTTTTTACCTGCTCTTTTCTTATTTTAATTTCTTGCATGCTTTTATTTTGCTATCTTCAGTTTCTCAAATAGTCATTTTACGTTTTCTTTTTTTGTAAGGATGCATGCATCAACATTCAGCACGTTTACGAAATTACTAGTTGGACTACACTATAAAAAGTCTCCAAAGGCCACTCAACATCATTATTAGCATCTTGGTCCTTGAAGTACAGAAAATAGTGGCATTGAATATTTAGTGGTGTGGTCCATGCGGACACTCCAATCCAAACATCTAGGTCTTCATCATCTTTAAATTCTATGGTGGTCACACTACATAAAATACTTTATTAGATCATGTAAGAGTGGATTCATATTGCTTAATTTAGACGAATGTATAAAGTATAAAGTTATTTTAAATTAAAAACTAAAGATGCAACGACTTAACACACTTTAAACTCTTTAATAACAATCCGCGTGCTTAAAATTGAAGAAACTAAAACTAGCATATATAGCGCGTTTTAAAGAAAACGACATTTAAAGTGTGCGTTAAAGAAGAACAAATTATTTGGATTATGATGATTCAATGTATCCTTCCCCTATTACGTTTAGTTTTAGCCACTCAAGACTTTTTGAAAGAAGCTTCTACAAACTTTTAGTTATTTTAAGTTTTTCTTTTGATACACTAATAAAGTTAATTTTTATAGAAATATATATTAACCCTCACATCTAAAAGAAACTATTATTTTGATGTGATCTTACTTAAGTTAAAAGTTGTAATTTTTCATAAGCTATAAAACTCGTTGCCAAACGTGACCGATAATTAAATTGTAAATTTAACGAATGATTGGTTCTATCATGCCCATACGTCCCTTTTAAAGGTGCATATTTGTACCAGTTAGCAATTAATAAAAAAACCAGTCATGATTGATGATTTTTATTCCATTTTACTTATTTGACAATAACTTCAAATCATTATTATAATATTAGATTATTAGTTACTAATCCATGTAGAGAGAAGTTCTATGAAATGAAAAGATTATATGAAGCTCCAAACCCGTAGAATAATTATCAACATATGGTAATTACTCTGTAACATATGTATACTAGGTTAGTACACCGTGCATAACACGGGCTGAATAAATAAAATATTAAATAGTTATTAATAAAAATTAAAAAATTATAAAACGATCTTTTGATATAAGATATGATTGACATTACGTACAAGTGAAAAAAGGACGATATTATTTTTTAAACTTTTGTTTAATTTTTTTGTTTTTTTTTAAAAAAAATTGGTTTTTAAACAATTTTTTTCAAAACAAACTGTTTTTAAAAATATTTTGTGTTTTTTAAAAGTTTTATATTTTTTTTTGAAAAAATTTCTTATTTTATTAAAAAATTATTTCTTTGCAAATTGCATTTGTAGAAAGATCTATTTTTTTAATTTAATAAAAAATATTTTCAATATGAAAAGAATTAAATAATATCATTTGTATTTAATGTGATATTTATTAAGAGATAGAAGTGGAAAAATAAAATTTAGCAGCTCTAAAATTATGACAAGTGATATACAAAATTTTTTTTTATTAATATAGATAGATAATAATTAACACATAGTTCTATATATATGTAACACGCAATAAAACAAAATTTAAAAAAAATAAGTTTTCAAAATATATAACAATGTTATACTCCTATTGAGAAGAACAAAATATTTGACTTTATATAGATAATTTTACTTAAATAGTAAAAGACATAAAAGTTATCTGCATTTTAAGTTATAAAAAAGCATCTACAAATTTATGAGTTATATCATTTTCTTTTTAGTTATTGGATTTTAATAATCACAAGTTTAATTTATTGTCCGGGATTAATCCCAACTCATGAAATGTTTGCACACACTCCCAACTTTAAATTTATTTTCCTTCGACAATCCCTTACTAACTGAAAGTTAACTGCCGTTAGTTTTTTTGATAAAATGGGGCCAACATTGAGCCATTTTTCAACTACGTCACCGCCCAGCCTCCATTAAGTCCGTTTTTTGGTGTCTAGCCTCCAACATCACATGAAATCTATCTCGAATGAGTTTAATGGTTCAGATCAGAAGGTGGAGATTGACAGGTTTTAGGGTGCGAAAGTTTTAAATTGACGAAGCAGATGGTTGATTTCAACTTTCTGCTTAGTGTTTTGGCCATAAAAACAGTCTATGTCATCGAAAAACTAACACTGTTAACTCTCAGTTAGCTAGGGATCGTTGAAAGAAAATAAACTTAAAGTTGAGAGTGTCTGTAAACATTTCTTAAGTTGGGATTAATCCCGGCCAATAAATGAAAATTGGGATTATTAAAATCCGATAACTCTTTTCTTTTCTTACAACTTGTGTAATGCATGGGCCTATCACCTATTATATAAATAAGAAGATTGTTTAGGCTCGTGTGCTAGCTCAAGCTTAATATATGAAGCCTTGACATGAGCTTGATAAAGCCCTATGCATTAAAAAAATTTTATCGATCCGATCTCAAGTATCTTGTGAGCATCTTAGCTCGTTTGTGCCGCTAGTGTCAATCAAGAGTCCATGAATCCATGCAAGTAAACCCTATATATTGGGTTTGAACGAAAAACTCCTCTGAAGATCTATTTGGTCCTACGCGTTGGGCTTTTACCAACCAACAATTTGAAACCTAAATGCAAGGTAATAGCATTTAGAGTAGAGTTGTATAAAGAGGTTCCAACCAAGAGATAGTTAGGGTTGAACCCGAACCACCAGTTTGTTATCGTTTTGTAAACAACCATGGTAGAATTAGTCTGGAATCGGTTAAATCTGGAACCAAATCAAACTAAACCAATCACCTCACTACCCACAACCGAGAAATGTTACCAACCCGAACCGCTTCCACCAAGAATTAGTTTTTACTTTTGTTGACCCAGATAGGAAAAATAACTCCTTTGTACACCTCAATTTTAGAGACCATATGAATGAAAATAGTAAAAATTGAAACCAAATGACTTTTTCTACCCACAAACAAAATTTAAACAAACAAAATTTACACAAAAACGTTGAAATCCAAAAAAAGGGCATTAGAATGTATAAATACAGCTTTCATCACCAAGTGTTCCAAACCAATATCGCTTTATCCTTCTTGCACCTGAGTATGCACTTCCTATTCGATTTTCATTGCATCTATTCTTTTTTGCCTGCATAAAACAATAAGTTATGTTTAGTAGTCATGTTATATGATTCACATATGATTCACAGAAAGCGAAAAACAAAAGATTTTATGATCTAACCAAAGAATTTGCCAGTCTCCATGGCATCCTTGTTAGCATCACCAAGCGCCGCAGAGTCCAAATAGGTATCGGCCAACTGGACTCTCTTCACATTCTCTTGTTCCTGAACAAGCATGTATCCGTATTCAAGGAGCTTATCGATTGTCATTTTGGGTTGCTCGAATGTTGGGGGTCCCTCCCTCGAGTTCACAAGCTTCTTTCCAATGGTTTCAACACCAACTTCTCCAATCCACTTCCTCACTTCATCATCGTACACTCTTGCCCTCAACGCGCCAAAGAAATCTGTTTTTAAGCACTAAAGATAGTTACTACAAACAATAATCATATCATCTACATAATATGGCTTTGTTTGATATTTGAAGTGCTAAGATGATCATATAAGTCAAACAAATTTGTTTATATAGGGTTTTGTTAGATGCAATTTGGCTTTCATGATGTACAAAACATAGGGCTTTTAATGACAGGCGCATCTATCAAAAATCTCTTAATGAAAGTGGTATCCATCGGTAATAGTCTTTTACGAAACATAACATGGTAAAAATTTTACAAACAATTTTATTATGGGATTACTAGCGGATGGCGTCACCACCAGTTGTCAAGGCAAGAAAGCCATTGTAAATTCATCGATGAATTAGCAACTGAAAAGTTACTGATTGGTCGACCAATGAAGCCCACTAACGGTAGCAACAAAGTTCCTACTGACCCAAGTCAACCTTCTAATTAACGACATGCATTTATCAATTTTATTTTTGACTTATTGCTATTAATGAATAATCTGGCTTATAGTCAATTTTCTAGTAATTGTGTTCCTTCGGGAACTTACCAATTGATTGTCCAGGGAAAGTATCGACGAGTTTGACAATGTCTTCTTGAGGGACATTGTCAGTACGGAAAATACCGACACACACGCCAATTCGGTCTTCTCTAGTGGGAGCCCAGTAGAACTTTTCCATACGACCATCACGAATGAGGGGAGCATAAAGTGTCGAGAAGTCGTTTCCAGTGACGATGATTGGGACACGCGGGTTCTCCTCCTTGTTGTACATTCCAGGTAGTTGCACATTGGTGGGGTTATCAGCAATGTTCATGAGTGTAGCATTGACCATCTGGTTGTTGACCGTGTACTGTGTGGTTCCACCCATTCTACCTGCACCTGCATCAAGATCGTTGATAAAGAGGCAACACATTTTCCCCTTCTTGATGATATCAGCTGCCTCACGGTACCGTTGTCTAATGAGCTTTGCTGGCTCTCCAGCGTTACCACTTTCCAATTCTCCGGCACTCATCATAATCGGTCTATATGAAAATAGTCAACACTCACACAAGTCAAAATTATGTTGTTTGACTTCTGAATTTTATATGATTTCTTGGTTTCTTCAATAATTACGAGTGTTATACTATGATATGGTTAAAAAGAGTATGATAATGTTCCAAATAATAACTACTACCAGGCTTCAAGTGTTAAAACTTGAGTCAAGCAACAGAACATTTGACCTAAAGGTTAAAGCCTTATGAAATAACTTACGTGATTCCCATCTTGGCAAACACAAGTTCACATTGGAAAGATTTTCCCTGACCTTTTCCTCCCCAAACACCCAAAATCAGAGGGACCTGAAGAAACAAATTAATAAAAAAAATGTAAGCCAAATGCTATATTCATCAAGATTATCTTGAATTTTAGCAACCAGATTGCATTAGTAGGGGCGGACATAGGTTATAGTCATGACTCACAAGGGTCTGCTAAAATCACCAGAATTTATTAGTTTTTATATGTAAAAGTTGAGTAACATAGCTTAGACTCTTAATTATACAGTCAGTACATAAGAGAATCTTATTATAACGTCCCGACTAAAAAACTCTGGTTTTGACACTGTATTAAGATTTAGAAACCTTGATGTTGGGCAAAGTCATGAAGTTCTTGGTGATGTGAACGACGAGCTTGTCCATAAATGCAGGCGCGATGTAGAACCCACCCATATTGTTGTCCAAATTGTATCTAAACACGCATAATTCATTTTCAAGAATCAGTTTCATTGATAACCGATCAGACGTACATGATATAACCAATGAGTTCGATCACTTACGTGCGAAGACCGGTGCTGATGTACTCGTAGGAACTCATGACCGCAAAATGGGTTCCTACATCTTGTGGAGCCTGGAAGAGAGAATCAACCATACCCTTACCTCTAGTGATGTCTTGTTGATCATCCGACATATCATACGCTAGTCCCCTCCATCTATCTTTGTCGGTCTGTTGGGTCTCATCGATCTCTTTCTCGGCTGCCAAGATCTTGAAAGGGGAAAACTTGTTGTTGTTGACTACATGTCTCGAGCTCACGATCTTCTTCAAGCTACTGCCCAAGAAGCTTGAACTCGGGACTGCAGCAACACCACTGCTCAACTGCCATAATAGTAACATACTCAAATTATTAGTCTATTAACTAAAGAAATATTCTAAAACAATCTCACTTACACACTTTCTAAATCTGCTAATAAATTTATACCGGTATTATTTAAGAAATAACATCTTTACTACACACCTGATACTAAACTGTTAAACTACACGTCTTTTTATGATACAAAACAACTAGTGATAGATGGAGGCAAAAAAGTAGTACTACCGGGGTGCGATTGACGGTAGCTCCAACAGCGGTGGCCATAGATCTCCAGCGAAGGTGGGAGGCTGAGACGATGAGCAGCAGCGGAAGTGATGATGAATCGAAGGATGCATTAGTGACTTATAGGCAGTAATGTGTGTACCAAAATTGTGAAGGGGAGAGGATTGGCTTCTGAAAGCTTAACGGCCACATAATGAAGATTGAAAGAAATGCCACGTGGCATCACAATATTGTTTGTTGGGTTGAAGGGCATAGAATTGTATGGAAAGATGATCTTTTTGAGGTTATTAGCATTCAATCTTTCTGTCACCACAAGTTATTAATTTGGCATGAGGATGTTATTGAAGATTGTGGGTTGAACAAGAATGAAAATTTGGATTCGGTTGCAATGGAGTTGAGAATATTGTTACACCGAATTTGGATTCAAGAGAACACGAATAGTGATATTTTAATTTTACTTTTTTTTATTTATATTTTTCTAGGAGTGTGATAGGAGGGTGTAATTGAATCAAACCGGTCGGTGGGTTTGTCTTAAGATTTATATGGCTCGATTTAGGTTTACGGTTTTAGAGAATGTATTTAACGGCTTGGTTCATGTTTTGATATTTGGATAGGATTGTGTAAATTAAACTCAGTTTTTACATTTATCGTTTTTTTATATTTTGAATATGTAATTATGTATAGTATCTATAAAAATCTTATTGCTATAAAAAATATAATATGAACTAATTATATTAAAAGAGTGAATGAAAATCAGGTTAAATTGTTGTTTTTAAATCATTATAATAGGTTTGTTGTTAAAAGTATAATAATATGTTAGTCAATATATTTTGTTAAAAGTATAATAATAATGTTGTGATCTATATCAAAAGTTTTATCTCTCTATGCCACTTTACTGTCACTCTCTAACGTCACCTATCCCACAATCCCATCCTCCTATTTTGTATGGTCTTATATAATAGATGAAATTAAAAACACCCCAATCTAGACCACTAAATCAATTCTTGTACCATCTTTTTTCTTTGTATATATATTCTTTTGTTTGCTTTACACGCTTATATTTTGTTTTTTTCAGTCTCCAACATTCGATTTATTTTTTTCTCCCGTAAAGACACATACATGTTAATTATATTAAAAAATTAAAAAAATACCTAAAAACATAGAAAAAATATTTTCTAATTGAAACATAAAGAAAAACATGCAAAAAAACATGTTAAAACTTATAAAATAAAACATAAAACCTAAGTGACTTAATTGAAACACATTTTAAACTTGAGTTATCTAATTAAAACATTTTTAAAAATTAGTTACTATTTTATAAAGTTACCCCTTACATAATTACTAGTTGGACTAAACTGTAGCCAAAAAAGTTTTCATAAAAACCCTTAACATTGGGATATTAGGCTACGTGTTTTGGGGCTTGACCACCTCCGGCCGCGTCCCCTTACGCCCCTCCAACTATGACATACCCCACGCGACGAAGCTTGGCAATTGGCACCAAGAAAGTGACCATGGTCGTGAGAGAGGGAGACATTTTTTTATCTTCGTTTTTTTTTTTAATTCAACCAATAATAATAATCTACACCACCATTCATCTTTTCACTCATTCACTTCATGATTAAGCCCATAGCACATCTTTTTTATTCGCATTCATCTTTCCTATGTGACAGTCCTTTTATTTATTTATTATTATTTTTTTTTTGATAAACACACTAGAAGTTGATGATAACATATAGCCTTAACTTCTTATTCCTTGAAGTTCAAAAAATTATGCATTAAATGTTTGGTGATGTGGTCCATGGGGTCACTCCCATAGTCCCATGGAAGCATATAGGGTCTTCATTTTCCTTGAAGTCTATGGTGGTCACACGGCAAAAATATAATTTATTAAACCATGCAATAGTGGATTCTTATTACTTTAGGTGAATGTATAAAGTATAAAGTAATTTTGCAATGAAAACAAAAACACAATGATATAGAACACTTTAAAATCTCCACTAATTATCTAAATGCATAAATTTGAAGAAACTAAAACCATCATATATAACGGGTTTAAAAAGAAAATGACATCTAAAGTGCGTGTTAATGTTATTTGTTTTTTTAATATTAACTCTTACATCTAAATGCAACTATTATATTGATGTGATCTTATTTTTTAAAAATAAAAGGTTGTACTTTTTCATAAGCTATTAAACATTTAACCTCGTTGCCAAACATGACCATTAATTAAATTGCAAATTATACTAAAATGATTGGTTCTATTATGCCCATACGTCCCTTTTAAAGTTTGCATATTTGTACCAATCAACAACCAATAAAAGAACTAGCTATTATTGATGATTTTTAGTCGATTTTTTTCTATTTGACAATGACTTCATAATCAGTATAATATTAGATTATTAGTTACTAATGTATATAGAGAGGTTTTATGAAATTAAAAAGTTATACAAAGGTACAAATTTGTGAAATAATTAGCGACACATGTTAATAACTACGTAACATATATATAATTGTAATTAACACACGGTTTAACGCATAATACAATATTTTTTTCATAAAAATCATTTTGTAAAATATATAGCAACGCTATACTTGTATTGAGAAGAGCAGAAAGTTTGATTTCATAATATAATCTTCTAGAAGAATAAAGAGATAAAGAGCTAAAATGTATCCACATTTATGTTTCCATTAAAAAAAACATGTCAATACATATTTCAATTTTAAAGTCAATATAAAGAATTGTGAATCGGTTTTAAATTGTGATTTTGTTTTCATTTTAAAGAAATCTAATAAAACAACACATGGCAATAGCTTGTTATGAATATGTCAAATGGTAATGTAACTTTTAAAATCTCGCTACGTAATTTAAACCCTTTCCTTTATTATATATTGAGATAAACTTGGTCACAAGTGACTCATAAAGTAACTAGAAAATATTTGTTTATTCATGTTTTATACTCGTTGTTCAAAAGGAATTATCAAAACGGTGATTCTTTTCTTACGTGCTTTCTGCGTTCTCTTTTTTTAACTTTATCAACCTTTTTCCTTTTCAGCAACAAAGACTTTTTTGTCTTTTCACATCCTCCACAACAATTGTACATCACACAGTTTTTACTTAAATATTAAAATTTACCATATTAACATGACTAACAAAAATTACTTTATATAGCAATGATATGTATTTAGATTTTACTCGTTCAGAGTTTTAGCCAATGTTATCACGACCGGATCGGACCGGCCGGTCCGACTGGTTCGACCGGGTATCGGTCACCTAGCCGGTCCGGTTCGGTGCGATTCGTTTTGGACTGGTCGAACCGGCCGGTTCGTCCCGAACCGGTGGTCGGACCGGGAAACCGGACCGGTTCGGACCGATTTTTGTATTTTTTTTTATTTTTTTGATTTTAATGGGTAAAAACGGGGTGTTGAACCATAAATTAGTGTGTTGGATATAAAAATATAGTTAAGTTTTATATATAACTATAAAATACATATATAAATTACTTATATTTAATTATATATATAACTATATATATAATATACTATATATATAATTATAACGTCATCCGGTTCTTAAATCCGGTCCGACCGGTCCGACCACCAAACCAGTAAGGCGTCCGGTTCGACGTCTGATCCGGTTCTAAAAACATTGGTTTTAGCAACGAAGATTACTAAGGTGGTATGTTTTGTTTTTAACCTGACAAACGCGAAAAAAAGTTATTGTTGTTGTTAATAATAGTAATAATAATAATAACTGTAATATTATTTTTATTATATTGTATAAAGTTCGGTCGATGCGTGTTCTCACATATTTAAGGTGGCTGCTTTTTATCTTCATTGGTCTATTTATTTTCATCTTTTTGTGCTCTCTTTAAAACTTTTGTCCACAATTTGTGTAAACCTTAATGAATGAGACTTGGTATCCGATTTCAGTTTTTATATTTATTATATTTGTGTTTATATAGTTATATTATATACTAGTAGAAGGGGATGCCCTTGCGATGCAGTGTGAAACGCAATATTTGAATTTTTTTTCTTATAGATTAAAAATACAGTATAATATCATACTTAAATTAAAAAATAATAATATTATTCTTTTTATGATGTAATTTTTTTAATATTAACGTATAAATACGTTATAGCAATTTAAAATTTATGAGGGAAGTTCAAACCTAATCACATAATTGGTAGCTATTTAAGATAATCAAATTCATGAAACATAACTTTCCCCCTTAAATTTTTAAAAAATAATATAAAAAACAGTCATTCTTCCAAATATGTTATACTACAATATAAATAATGTTACATATTACGTTAAATTATTATAACCTTATAATACATGTAGATATAACATATAAAGTAGGAAAATCACAAAATTCTTAATTCAAGAGTTACTATAAGGTGGGGATTGTTTAATAATATATATATATATATATCTATACATCTATACAACTATATAATACATATTAAAAAGATAAGATTGTAAATTCATTTAAAGTGTTAGACACCTACACAATATTTTAATCATAGAGTACAAGTGTTTTTTGTAATAATTCTACTTTTGCCCCCATTTAATTAACTTCTTCTAATTATTGTATTATTTAATACACATTATTAATACATTATTTAATAATATGATATTATTTAATTCACTTCATTAAGTTTTATTTTATTTATAATAATATAAATTGACATTTAAATTTATAATTACTAATCATATTTTTAAAACTAAAGTTTTATTTTATTTATAATAATATAAACTAATATTTAAATTTATAATTACTAATCATATTTTTTTAACTAAATACTATTTAAATTAAGTATTATTTTATTTAAATACTTAAATCTATACTACTTTATAATAAATCTCTCTGGATAGAAATGTAATTTTGCCAAGCATACAAGTTTTGAATCAACATCTACAAAGTAGTGCAAGGCATTTAAAAGAGGTAGAATAGAATATTGATTAAGATTTTAAGATATTTTAGGGTAATATGGTAAATTTATCAATTAAATTTTATATACCTTGGTAAATTTGCCCATGTCTCTTTCATGTATTTAATAAACATTATTAATACATTATTTAAAAATATGATATTATTTAATTCACTTCATTAAATTTTATTTTATTTATGATACTATAAATTTATATTTACTAATTATATTTTTATAACTAAATATTATTTTAATTAAGTATTATTTTATTTAAATATTTAATATATATATATATATATCTTCATGTTTATAATAACTATAATACTAATATTTTTCTATGGACATATTGTGAGTTTAATAATTTTAATATTTATCTATATCTTTTATAATAAAAATAAAAGAATGATTGAATGATAATTTTACATATGGATTAAGACACCCATATGAAAAGTCATGCTTAAATTTCAAAAAAATAACATTTTCTTTTATTTATACACTTACAATAAAATATAATATATGATTCTTATAATACAAATGCTAAAGCATATACACGTGGCCAAATAAAACCGTCATTTACTTTCAATTCCGTTCATTCACTACGATTGAGCACTAATCCCTTTTCCCCTTTCTCTTGCCGGTTGTTAAAATCTCAATAATAATCAAGATGATAATTTGTTATGACAATTTCTCCATTAACTTTCTTTGGTCTATGCAAATCATCATCGAAAACTGCCTCCGATGATCATAAAACTCTAACCTACATTCATAAAATGAAACCCCCTAAAATCTAGCTAATAAGTGATTTCCGATCATAAATATCACCCATGTTTTTACTAATCTTGTTGGGATAATATAGTTGTATTAAATACTTTTGTAATATACGTAATTGTTTTCTTTCATTTAATTTTTTTAATAAATATATTTTATTTTTTAATTTATGTCATAATGCACCGAGCCGATACTGACTACAATCGAATTCCCAAAAAATCGTGCAACAGCCGTACCGCTGCAACGCGCGGGCATTTCCACTAGTATATATATGTGTGTGTGTGTGTGTGTGTGTGTATAGGAGAGGGTTCAAATTAAAACTCACTTATTTTGTGAGAACTCTAGTAACCAATGTGAGCCACACATTTTCAATGGCAAAATGGTAAATAATGATAACATAATAAAAGAATTTATAAAATAAAAAATAACATAAAAATAAAAAAAAGTAAAATGACGAAAATGTTTGTTTTGATTCCCTCTTTCATAAAAAAAATTTGTAAAAAAAAAACTCATTTTTTAAAAAAACCAGAAAATACATGTGTAAAACCAGAAAATACACATGTGTAAAACAGGATTTACACATGTGTAATGACTAATTTACACATGTGTAAATAACGGATGAACGATTTTTAAAAAAAAAAGTATATCAATATGCTACGCGTTGGAAAGATAAAAAATAAAATATTAGTTATTGATTTTCATAAATAGAATGTGGAGATTTGGTTCACACAATGATTATATATATAATCATTAGCATTAGTAAACTCGTGTATTACACGAGTTAAATAAATAAAATATTAAATATAATAAAATTTAATTGGTTTTAAAACTATATTATAAGATAATATATAATTGAAATTACGTATGAGTAAAAGATATATGTAATAAAACGATGCATCAATTTTTTAAACTTTTTTTGTTTAAAAAACTAATTATTTTGTTTCAAAACAAAATGTTTTAAATTCATTATTGTAACTTTTAATTTTAAATATTTTTTTATTTTAAATATTTTCCTTTTTAAAAGTACCAATTTTAAAATAATTATCTTGTTTTCATATTTTACTTTAATTATGTTTTAGGTTAGCCATAATTTTAAAAAACTTTGATATTTTAAAAAACTTCTTATTTTATAAAAATTTGTTTTTTATAAGTAACATTAATAAAAGGAATTTTTTAATTTATAAAAAAGTATTTTTAGTCCATAAAGAAATTAAATATTATTATTAATAATTATAGTAACTATTAAATAGGAGAGAGAAGCGGGAAAAAATTAATTATAGGGAATGTAGTGTTGACAATTGCCCCCTATATATATATACACACTCTAATAAAAAGGTAATTATAGGGAATGTAGTGTTGACAATTGCCCCCCTCGTTTACCTTTTTATTAGAGTGTGTATATATATATATATATAGATATATGTGATTGGGTTCAAATGAAAATTAAAAAAAAATTATATTAATCAATAAACCATATCCTCATATTTGATTTATGAAAATTAATGAGTCATATTTTTTTATATAAAATAATAGAAGGGTGTAATTTTGTCGCAACATGTGTACAAAAGGTCAAATGAATATTAGTTATTGATTTTCATGAATAGAATGTGGAGATATGGTTTACACAATAATTATATATATAATTACTAGCATTAGTAAACTCGTGGTTAAATAAATAAAATATGAAATATAATAAAATTTAATTGGTTTTAAAACTATATTCTAAGATAATATATAATTGAAATTACGTATGAGTAAAGATATACGTAATAAAACAATGTATCAATTTTTCAAACTTTTTTTGTTTAAAAAAACTAAATATTTTGTTTCAAAACAAAATGTTTTAAAAAAATTTCATTATTGTAACTTTTAACTTTAATTATTTTTTATTTTAAATATTTTACTTTTTAAAAGTACCAATTTTAAAATATTTTATAATTTTAAAAAACTTTGATATTTTAAAAAACTTTTTATTTTATAAAAATTTGTTTTTTATAAGTAACATTAATAAAAGGAACTTTTTTAATTTATTAAAAAAGTATTTTTAGTCCATAAAGAAATTATATATTATTATTAATAATTATAATAACTATTAAATAAGAGAGAGAAACGGGAAAAAATTGATTATATGGAATGTGGTGTCGACAAGTATCCCTCTCATTTACTCTTTTATTAGAGTAGAGAGATTACACTTTTAAGTAACGGACACGAAATACATGTTTTTAATAGTAAAATCTTCTTTATAAGAATCGGACATTATTCTTCGTATTTACCTATATATTAAAAAAGCAATGTGAGAAATAGATAAGTTATATGATTTGTATTTTGGCCACCAAAATTGTTTGATATTATCATACTATTTAAAAAGCAAAGCATTCAACAATGTCGTACAATTACTATTAAAACATAACAAATGTTCATACGATTAGTAAATCTTATTATTATTAATTATTATTTATATACATAAAAACACAATATAATAAGCATTGAGTTACTCTAAGAAGTGAAAATAAATAAGAAGAAAGAGAAAGATTATTAACCACTAGATCTTAAATCTAATAGTTATGAAATTTTAGTGACATAATAGTAAATAATTAAAACTATAAATAATAAATAACTGGTATTTAAGTTTTAGCCACATTTTTATGTTCCATCATTTTCTTTAAACGCTCATGATTTTTACATACAAAATTATTTTTTTGTTAAATTACATCCTAAAAAACAAGTGTTTTTTTTTTATCTTTTAGAGTGCATATAATGATATATATAAAAAGAAGTTTTTTCACATATGATAGAAGTTGTTTTGTTTTATTAGAGAAGATAACATCTCAAGGCTTTTACCAAAAGAATGTTAATGAGAAAAATATTTACCAAATTTATGTTGGTTTTTCTATTTTGCATTTATTTTTTATTTTATATAAAAATCATCAAACCCCATCAATCTACTACGGATTGAATATATGAATAAGAACCGCGATATCATTGCCGTCATTGATTGAATCAAAAGCAGCCATTGATATAATAATCGATTGAATCATATGAATCTATATAGGCCTTAACTGTTCAATTGTTTAGTGTGCGTTACACCTCCCGGGAAAAAATATTAAATAAAATGCATGATGATAATATCAAACCCTTAGGTCTAATAGAATATTAGCACCATGGTAGAAAGAATCAAACATTAAAATTATGCCTTGAATCAAATGTGATAAAAGCATACAATTCTTAACTTTTGTGTTATTTAACCTATAAAAAACCTATATCTTTGAAAAAATACCTATAAAAAGTATAAAAAGTGAGGTCATTTTGTTTTTGGAGGGTTGCAATAACTTATTCTCAACTTGCTAAAAGGTTAAATTATAAAAATAATTATTATAATTAACTTAATGATATTTAAATATATAGACCATTCCAAGATGTTATTCGTGTTTAAAATAATCAAACAAAATTATACATTATAAAATTTGGATTTCTTTTTAAGTATACTGTACATTTTCTGGTTTGTGTTTTATGATGAATGGGCGTTAAACACTTCCCTAATGTGGCTTTAAAGGGCGTTACAAGCCCAATGTGTTAAAGCTTTAACGAGCGTAAAGTAAAATCACTATAAACACAATGATTTACTATTTATTGTTAAATTAATTAAATTAATAAAAAATTACATATTTACCTTATAAACTTAATGAATTACATATATACCCAACTTAAAATTTTTATTACATATATCTTTTTAAAAAACTTAGCCATTTACATATATATATATATATATATATAATATATATATATATATATATATATATATATACCCAAACTAAAATTTTAATTACATATATCCCCCTCACTAAAAATATTACATATATACCCATTTGAATATATTTTTAAAAAATATATATATATATTTACCATCTTGCTCTTATTTTTACTAAAATATAAAATTACGTATTTGCTCATGTCTTCACTAGTTTTTTTTTCTTTTTTACTAACATTCGATTTGTAATTATTTGTTTATGTTTTGATATTAACATTTATTACATCCTTTATACTATGTTTACCTTTCGATAGTAGCATTTCTCGTTTTACATACGAGACACTTTCAATCCCATCATGCAACACAATCCAAACACCTATTCTTTCTTGTTTTTGTGTTACGAGTAATTCTCTGGTCTTAAATCTTACTTTTGCACATGTTTAATTCAAAAATCGACAGACCCAAACCTTCTCGAGAATCTACTCAAGTAGCTCAAAACTACTAGAAACTAACTTGGAATAGACATAAACTAATTATGTTAGAATTTTCTCATCACCATCCACCGTATTTGTCACATGCGTAGTACTCTAGTGGCCGTAAAAGTAACCTGCCAAACAATTGTGTTTCTGCAAAATTTCAATATGTAACTTCGGAAATTATATTTGAAGATAGATAAATGTTAGAAGATATGTTTTTTATGTTGCAGGTTGAAAATCTAGCCAAATCAGGCTTTTTAAACCAGTAATGTTTTTCCGCCCTCTAGCTGCGGCTGCTAGTGAAGGTGGTGGACAGCGAGAAGACGATTTCGGCGCAATTATTTAAAGTCCGTTTCGAGTTCATTTCTAGCTATCAAATAGATTCACGAGAAGGTTCGGGTTTGATAGTTTTTGAACCAAACATGTGCAAGAGCGAGATTTGAGATAGGAAAATTATTTTGTGACGCAAAAATAAGTAAATTCATATGTTCGGATCATGTTGCATGATGGGAGAGAAAGCGTCTCTTACGCGAGACAAAAAAAATTAGCATCAAAAAGTAAACAAGGTAAAAAGACAAAAAGAACGTAAAAAATGTTAGTATAGAAACATTAACAAATAACTAAAACTCGAAAGTTAGTAAAAAGAAAATAGAAAATGTAATTTTATAGTTTAATAAAAAGAATAGTAAAATACAAGTTATACAAGTTATTTTTAATAAAATAATTAAATGGGTGAATATGTAATATTTATATTTAATAAGAGGTATACATATGTAATTAAAATTTTAATCTGGGTATTTATGTAATTGACTAAGTTTTAGAAAATGATATATGTAATTAAAAATTTAATTTGAGTATATATATATATATATATATATATATATATAATTATGTTTGTAGGGGAAAATATGTAATTCCTCTAAAATTAAAGTGTGTGCAAGGGGTGATCAAGACCATTTCTTGTGAATGAGGTGTAGTGAAAGAAGATGAAATGGATGTCGTGATGTATAAGTGAAGTTAGAAGAAATGAGAATATACTCAATGATCTAAAAAGAATGTATAACTTTTAAAATCACATCGAATGTTAGTTTAGAAAACACCATAAACGAATTAACAATAGTTGGATAGAGTACGTTGTGAAATTTGTATATTAACAATATTTTATCTAGAGTATGAATCATGATCTTATGTTAAAAATAATTAAAGATGTTCATTACAATACAAATCGGAATTCTAGCATGAAACGTGCCTGATTTTGATTATTCTATTTTGTTTTCTTACTTTAGATATATCTTCTTCGAAAGCATCAACAAAGATGGGTTGCCCCAACTCGTGTATTGTTTGTTTCACCTATTGTTGCAAAACCCCTTTTCATTCCCTCATCATGCGTTTCTTACATTAGTATTAAGTTTTGTTGATTTTTTAAATTATTATAGTCTTCTTTAAATTTAACTAGTATGGAACATGTGTGCGTTGCGGCACGTAAAACCATGAAAAATCATAACGTAGTCTATAATTTTTACGTAAATCCACATGTTGCGTCGAATGCATTTGAAATCGTGGCCCAATAGCGAAAAATATAACTAATTTTTATTATAATAAAAAAATGTTGTGAAAATTTTATATCGAAACGTACTTATAGATAATCATGTACTAACAGGGCATTCATAATTTCAAAAAAATAATAATTTATGTACTGAATTAATTAAAAATATTTTTATTTAACCCGTATCAGTTTCGAACAAAATTTATGCCTAGACATAAATAAAAATAAGCATGTAGCAGTGGAGCATTCGAAATTTAAAAAAAACACTATATTTTTAAAATTAAAAGGGAAAAACAAATTATAATAAATTTTAATTATAATAATTAAATAATCTATACTACTATATAAAGCATATAGTGAGGATACAATTGTAATTTTATTCAAAATGTAAGATACCTAAGACAACTTTTTAAGCACAATATACAAGTGTGTTATGCAATAGTTCCTAAATTGCCCTTATTAAATATATACTTCTTCTAATTAATGCATTATTTAACTTACTAAATTAAGTATTATCTTAGTAATAATGTTTTTAAAATAATAATTAAATTTACATTTACTATTTATATATTTAAAACTATATATTAAAATTAAGTATTATCTATATATATACTACTATATAATACATATTAGAAGGATAAGATGGTAATTTTATTCAAAATGTAAGACACCTATACAACATTTTAAGCATAGAGTACAAGTGGTTTATGCAATAATTTCACTTTTGCCCCCGTTTAATTAACTTCTTCTAATTATTATTTTTTATTTAATACACATTATTAATATATTATTTAATAATATGATATTATTTGATTCACTTCATTAAGTTTTATTTTATTTATAATAATATAAATTGACATTTAAATTTATAATTACTAATCATACTTTTAAAACTAAAGTTTTATTTGTTTATAATAATATAAATTCATATTTAAATTTATAATCATTGATCATAGTTTTTAACTAAATACTATTTAAATTAAGTATTATTTTATTTAAATACTTATATCTACACTACTTTATAATAAATATCTCTAGATAAAGATGTAATTTTTGCCAAACATACAAGTTTTGAATCAACATGTACAAAGGAGTATAAGACATTTAAGAAGGGTGGAATAGAGAATTGATTAAGATTTTAAGATACTTTACGGGCAATATGGTAAATTTATCAATTAAATTTTATATACTTTGATATTTTTATCCTTGTCTCTTTTATGTATATAATAAACATTATTGATACATTATTTAATAATATGATATTATTTAATTCACTTCATTAAATTTTATTTTATTTATGATACTATAAATTGACATTTAAATTTATATTTAATAATTATAATTTTATAACTAAATATTATTTAAATTAAGTATTATTTTATTTAAAATTTAAGTATATAACTTATATATATATATATATATATATATATATATATATACTAGGTTATTAGCCCGTGTATCACACGGGTTAAAAGTTATAAATATATAATTCAAATATGTAAACAAAAATATTTAAACTCTATCATTTTTATTTTAAATCGATTATATAAAAATAAGGATTTGTGATTATAAGGTTTAAAGGGTTAAATAAGGTTTGAGATGATTGATATCATAGATTCAAAATCTCTATAAATGATGATGTGATTGAGGTAGTTAAAATAATAAAAACTTCACACTTGTCATTCAAAAAAAAATTAAAATAAAATAAAAAACTTCAAGTAAGAAATATAGCATGATTTGTGGAAAATTGGTTAAAGAAAGTTTAGGCGGAAAAGTTTTTGTGAGATGAGATCTAGTGATGACATGTGTCACCACATGTAATCATTTATTAGTATAGATATCTTCATGTTTATAATAACTATAATACTAGTATTTTTTAGAGGCATATTGTGAGTTTAATAATTTTAATATTTATCTATATCTTTTATAATAAAAGTGAAAGCAGGATTGAATGATAATTTTATATATGGATTAAGACACCCATATGAAAAGTCATGCTTAAATTTCAAAAAATTAATCATTTTATTTCATTTATACTCTTACAATAAAATATAATATATGATGCTTATAATACAAATGCTAAAGCATATACACGTGACCAAACAAAACAGTCATTTACTTTCAATTCCGTTCATCCACTACGATTGAGCGGTAATCCCTCTTTCCCTTTTCCTTGCCGGTTATTAAAAGCTCAATAACAATAAAGATAGTAATTTGTTGTGATAATTTATCCATTAACTTTCTCCGGTATATGCAAATCACCACCGAAAGTTGTCTCCGATGATCATAAAACTCTAACCTATATTAATAAAACGAAACCCTAAAAATCTTGGTAATAAATGATTTCCGACCACAAATACTACCCATGCTTTCACTAATCTTGTTGGGATAATATAATTGTCTTAAATACTTTTGTAATATACGTAATTGTTTTCTTTAACTCAAAATTTTCAATAATCATATTTTTATTTTTTAATTTACATCATAACGCACCGAGCCGATACTGACTAAAATCAAATTCCCAAAAAATCACGCAACAGTCCTACCGCCGCAACATTTCCACTATAATGTTAAAAGGTGTTAACCAAAAGCAAACTCACGTGGTATTGCATTTTAATTTTGTACTTCATGAATTGATAGAGAGTAATTTATTATAATAAAATAATAATCTTGTCTTTGAAAGTGGAAAGAAAAGCAAAATGTTTCAAGTGCACATGCATTACAATTTGTACTTTGTGCATGAATGGTGTGTTATTTGGTTTTTAAAGTATAGTGTAATGTAATGTTTTATAATTTAGAGTAAATTACACGGATGGTTCTTGTGATTTGGTTAAAATTTTGGATTTGGTACTTAAAATTTTAAAATTACGAATATAAATCCTAATGTTATATTTATCTTTAATCAATGGTCCCTACTCTGTTAGTTCAATTAGTAATGTTAAATTTATCAAAATAACTATTTTATTTGTAGGGATCAACAATGTAATTTTATTATAAATATGTTTATTATTTAATACATAAATAAAAAATAATTTAAAAAATGTCTTCTTTTAAATGTTTGGCTTATAATTTTTTTAAACCAATATGCGGGGTTTTTTAAACCTTTATAAAAATATCTTCTTTATAAAAATATTTAAAACTGAATTGTTTTTAAAAAAACTAAGAATTAGTTTACGAAAAGATGTTTTAAGAAATGAATGGTTTTGAAAAATAACTTTAAAAAACCAACCAGTTAAAAAAAGTCTAAATAATCAGATAGTTTTAGAATGACATATAGAAAACCAACGGTTTAAAAACCAAACATTTAGAAAACATTTTTAAAAAGTTTTTTATTTGTGTATTTAAAATGTATTTTATTAAATAATAATTTTATTAATAAAGAAATTATAGAAATAATATAAAAAATAAAAAAATTTGAAAAACAAAAATATAAAATTTTCTTTAATAAAAATAATACGATAGCTTAAAAGGTAAATTAAATAGATGGCTAATGTGAGTAAAATACTATTTTTTACGACATAAACATTACTAACTGTTAACTAATAGACATAGGGATCATATATAAAATAGAAAAAAATGTTAGGGACTATATTCAAACATTTTAAACTTTAAGGATCAAATCTAAAATTTAAACATATCTTGTTTCTCTTATAACATATTGTTGGAAAATCAGTAATCAGTATACAGAACTGTATTACAAAAATAAATACAATAAAAGATTCGATATAATATTTATAAACAAAATCCGATTAGCATCCGAAAGTAATCCTGCAAAACAAGGAACTACAAACAAAAACAAGTATGAGGAGAACCGGGCTTGTGTTTGACACAATTCTCTTAAGTAGATTCTTCGTCTGTTCCCAGGGTACACCAGTTCAAAGCAGTGTACTGCCGGACGTCGCACTTGCTTGAAAGATCGTCGGAACGTTAAGAAAAGAAGCTGTTGTGTTGGTGTGTATTAGTATATTGTGACCTCTTTGTTGTGTTGCTATATATACACGAAAAGAAAAGAATTGTAACCGAATACTTAATTACACAGAACGGTTATATCATTATTTTCATTATACGACAGTAATGATCATAATTAGCAAAACGGTTTCGACAGTAATGATCATAATTAACAAACGGTTTCAACAGTAATGATCATAATTAGCAACAGGGTTTGTTCTATAAATTCTATGTTGTTCAAAAACGGTTTCAGTGGTAAAAAGCACCTCTCGTGAACCCGGTTTTTTGGGGCTGCATTCGTGTCTACATTGGTTCAAGAAATTTCAAACCCGGAAACTCGTTTTCTGCACCCCCTACGTGCGGGTAGGTGCTAGAGTAAAACACAACATAAGAAGTTAATATGCCTTGAAGGCTTATACATATAAACCAAATAAACATTTGTTCCCACTACCATTCTTTCAAATCCTCATCAAGATCATGCAACACTTTGATATTTCGACATCTCATTCAATCTTCACATCAACACATATAACATATGTATTTTTTTCTTAAATTTTGCATTTACCATTAGAATATACTTATTTTTATATAGGTTTCAATGTGATTTTTATTCAAAACATGGTCAGGTTTAAAATAATATTTTTTTACTTATTTTATTTTTAAATTCGTTGTCATGTTCCTTCACAATCATTTTAGAATGTAATGTTTCTTAGGTCATAGTTTTAACTTTAAAATCAAGGTCATAACTTTTGATATGACCCGAAACACAATATGAAACATATCATACTTTGAGTTATCATTTCTAACTTGTTTAATAAACAAGTCGTGTTTGTGTGGATCCGTTCAATTAAACAAACTGTGTTTAACTAGGCATGCTTGATATATCTAATTAAACATGTGGATACGCTAACTTATTTGCCTTTTTATTACAACATACTAATCCATTTGACACATCCACACTTTGATTACAAATTATCAACCCATCAGTCCGTTTGACTCGTTTAAATAAACATATATGTTCAAATTACACAATATTAAATGTATTCAGGGTTAGAATTAATACTTTTAACATGGAATATATATTCAAGTCCGATTAAAATGAACAATTCAGCAACGAACCTAACAAAATTATATATATATATATATATATATATATATATATATATATATATATATATATATATATATAAATTGATGAAGGATTCTACAGTTAAAATATTAATAAAATAATAATAATAATAATAATATTTAAATGATAATAAATATAGAATTTGTTTATTAAAATGGTAAACTTTAGATTTCTAAAATTCCGGGTTTACGTAACGGTACGAGTCGTGTATAAAACGTTACCGTGCATATTTATATATACGTTTTAAAATTATATAAGTTTTGAGTTGTACTACGTTTCGACATAATTTTGCTTGGAAAAGAGTCAGGTAAAGTATAACACGTTTTCGTTAAACGGTAGAAATTTAAATTACTCTACGGTTTGACGTAAATTTAGTCCAAAGACAAATCGAGTCAATTATTAATCTATACGTTATCACGTCACGTACAATGTTGCCACAACGTGTTGTTGTATTCGCGTTTTGATATTTGAGATCATTGCGAAATTCCTCGCGCAACGATCGGGTTAGAAAAACCTAGTTCATATAAAAACTTCAATCACTAATATCATTTTTAATATTCACGTCAGCCTCACTAACTCATGTGTGCAAACAACCATGATTACGCAATCGCGAATTTTATAAGCAATCATTTAAATTATTAGGTGTCAAAAGCTCCATCTATATTAATTAAGACCGGCACATTTCCTGCAATATCGTTGATGGGTTCTCGTAGATTTATTCAGTAGAAAATTTTAAGTAATAATTAAATATTTATATTTATTAAAAGAATAATAATAGAGACATGTGTCACTCACCCTATTATGTATCCTTACTTTTTTTATCCATCCCTTATTTAATGATGATATTTATAGTAATAATATATTAAAATAACATTGAAATAAAAAAGATATATTTATAAATATTATAAATTATTAAATAGTAATAATGTTAAAGGTAATGATTTTGTCTCTAAACTAATTAAATTTTTATAATTATTTTATAAATCTCATTTAACTCATGTACCCATGTAATACATGGGTTGTAATCATGGGAAGACATAAAAGTTGCTCCTCCGTAAAACCGAGTCAAAACCAAATCAAAATAATGATGCTACGATTCGCGAAGTAATTGTCTTAGATTTACACTCTGATGGATCATTGTTAGACTTCATTTATAAAAGACCCTACTTATTTTTATGTAAATGAGGCGAATTAAGTCGATTAGATAATATATACTTCTAACATGCCAAGCAACTAAGCAAGTAAGAACATAAGTTTAGCAAGTAAAACTTAAACTTAGTTAAAAAGAGACGAATAAGAAGAGTTGATTGGTTTATCGGATTGAGTGTTTCATAAAAGTTTAAATAATTTTCTAAATGTAAGTGAATTGTAGATACACAGAGGCATCAACGTATAATGAATTACGAATGTGTGAATTTACCGATATTCATTATTATAAATTGCTTTATAAAATAATATAAAACTTTAATCAGGATATATTAATTATATACTTTATGTCTTTATGCATATGCATACTTGCGTAATCCAAATTATATAAAATGATATCGGTCGTCAAAAAGTGAAGATTAGATTCCTACAATCTTACCTAAGATCCTGAACCTTTTTGGGCCCTTGACCCGGGCCAACTATTTTCGTCCCTGCTAAAGAAATTAAGAAATTACATGACTTCCCAATCTCATACGTTAGTTATATCCGTTAATTAGTTAAAAGTTACTTGTTTGGGATTCTTAAATACGTTTCTTTACATACATATATATATATATATATATATATATATATATATATATATACTAGCTTTAGTAAACCTGTATACTACACGGGTTGAATAAATAAAATATTAAATAGAATAAATTTATTAATAATAAAAGTATATATTTTAATATAAGATATGATTAAAATTTTTCTTATTATAAATAGAATCAAATATTTTGTTTTAAAAAGAACATTTTAAAAAATATCATTTATAAAAACTTTCTTATTATAACTTCTAATTTTAATTATTTTATAAAACTTTTACTTTTTAAAAAACACCAAATTTAAATATTTTGTATTTTTAAAAAAGTTTGACGTTTTAAAAATCTTCTTATGTTATAAACATTTTTTTCTTTAAAAATAGCATTAATAAAAAAATCTATTTCTTAATTTATTATAAATTATTTTAATATAAAAAAGAATTAAATAATATTAGTAATTAATATGATTATTTAATAGGAGAGAGAGGCAGAAAAAACTTAATGAAGATAAAAATGGGGATACTATGTGTCCTCTATATTTACCCTTTTATTAAAGTAGAAAGATTTGGTTGATCAGTTCGGGTATCATCTATTATAAATATACCATTTTCGTTTTGAACTCACAAACATTATATAAACAACTCATAGCTAGATTCCATACCTGAATATCCATATGTTTTATAGTTTAGGTTTGTTTGGCATCCTTATTTTTAGTGATCAGGCTTGGTAAATGCTAGCACAACCATCATACATGAGTCTTCCATATCTATAATAACATAAAATATAAAACTTTATCAGTCGGGGTATTTACAGTTTGGTTGACTGGTTTTGACAAATATTATTAGACGGGCCATTAAATATAGTTTTGTAAAGTGAAAAACTAAACCAAGTGGGTTGTTAGGTTGACTGAACCGACCAATACGGTTCTATATAGAGATCTCGAATGTTTAGTTTCTACCCTTTTCAATATATGTTCTGGAATACTAATATAAGAGTTTAGATCATCACCTAAATCAAATAGATAAAAAAAGAAAGAAAGAAAAACATATTAGTAAAAAGAACTTGCCAACCGCATAGACATGAAAAATAATAAAGAATGATATTGTTTCGTATGCCTTTAGTTTGACTTGTATAGTACCGAACTAGCTTTAATAAACACGTGTATTACACGGGTTGAACAAATAAAATATTAAATATAATAAAAATATATCAAGTATAAAACGATATTTTACGATAAAATATAACTGAAATTACGTATAGCAAGAAAAATATGTAATCAAACAATTGTATCAACTTTTAAACTTTTGGTTTAAAACTTTTTTTCCAAAAAAAAATAATAAACATTTTGTTTCAAAACAAACCGTACTAAAAAATATCATTTTAAAAATTTTCTTATTATAACTTTCAATTTTAATTTATTTTTTGTTTATAAAAAATTAACTTTTTAAAAAAATATATTTAAAAAAGTTTGATGTTTTGTAAAAATTTCTTATTCTATAAAAATTATTTTTAAAAATAACACTAATAAGAAGATCTTATTTTAAATTTATTAAAAAAAACTATTTTTGTTGGTGAGAGTGAATGTGGTGTCGCCATGTGTCACCCCAAAATACTCTTTTATTAGAGTAGAAAGATTATTAGAGTAGAAATATGACGACAATTTAAAATGATTGTTTTTTTTATATTAAGCAAACTATGTTTTCTAGTATGGATATGCATGGGTCAGTTTTATTCTAAAAGGAAAACCAAAAATTGATATTTTGGTTTTTGGGTTGTTAAACTGTTCGTTTTTTTTTTTCGGTTTTTGTGTTTCGCTTATGGTTCGTTTTCGGTTTTACCATTTGGGTTGCAAGTTAAAAAAAACTGCTTCAAAGTAAATTTGAGCTAAAACTTTAAACTAACTTTATTTTGTTGATATTTAAATATAATCAATATATTCTTATAAATTACATGACATTAAATAAATGCAATTCATTAAATAGAAAAACAAAAAATTCAATAAAACATTTTAATCTATCAATTCAAACAAAAAAGTTTAAATATTATTCTTGAAACCTAAATATTCAAAAAAATTAGATAACATAAATTGAATAAGTAACAAATAGGCTAATCTATGTTTATAAGTGTATCAATACACCTATAAATTTACAAGTTTGGTTGTATACTTTTGGTTCGATTTCTTTAGTTTTTATTACAAGTAAAACCGAAACGGAACCAGAGAAATTGATTTTTAAGAAACCATCAAACCAAACCGTGAGTTTATTATTAATATCGGTTTTTCGGTTTGGTTGTCTCGGTTTTTTGCACATCCATATTTTCTAGTTATATATTATTATTTTATCATAGTTTGTTGTTTTTGTTACCTAACCCATTCATTTGTGCTGATGGAAATTGGAATGCAAGAAAACTACGTTGAACGTTCATGCTTGAAAAATTAGTCAGATTCTACAAAAAGAATATAGTTTAGTTTGAAGAACGTAGAGAACATATAGACGGTTTGGCCGAGTGGTCTAAGGCGCCAGATTTAGGCTCTGGTCCGAAAGGGCGTGGGTTCAAATCCCACAGCCGTCAGAATACTTTTACATTTTTTTATATTTTACTTGGGAATTATTTGTTTTCTTAATAAAATTTAGGGCCATTTACATTTTTTCCCAAAACATTCATTATTCGTCATTTGAAACGGAGCTGAATAACTACTTCGAATTCAGGTGTAGTTAAAACTTTATATTGTTATTAGTTGTGAAATATTGATTCTGTCCGACATAAACATAAGTTTTGGGTTAAGCTACAAGTTTATTGTTATTATTATTGTCTTGATTTTCTTTGACATAAACAATATTGTAGCTTTTGCAAATTTGATTAGGCTTTAATCTATTATTATTGTTTTCTCCATGATTCTCTCTAATATTACACATATTGTTGTTCTTGTAATATCAGATTAAGTTGAGATTTATTGGTATGTCATATATGCAAATATAACATCAATTTTACATAACTCATTATAATTTCATCTATTTTAAAAGCATACACAAATGGATACTTATTAAGAAGCAGGTTTGACCTTTTTGTTATACTTAATAACTAACAGACTAAAATCGTGTTTTATGTAAGAACTAGGTTATAACCCCGTGTATCACACGGGTTAAATAATAAAAAATACTAAATATTTATTAACGAAGAGTTACGAACTATAAAACATCAAATATAAAGATACTTTGATTAGCTGATAAAACACTTTTAATATTCTTAAAACTTTCGTTTTAAAAAGTTATTGCTTTGAAAAAATTTCGTTTTGTTTATCAATATCTCACTCTTTAAAAACTATGGGCTTGTTTTGTAAAAAATATTTTTATGTAAAACTTTTATTTTTTAAAAAGATTGATTTTAAAATATTTCATAATTTAAAAAGATTTCGATGTTTTACAAAAAAATCATAGTTTTAGACAATTTGATTTTGAAAAAGTATATTTTTAATCAAAATACTTAGTTTTTATTTAATAAAAAAATGTTTTTTAATAAGTTAATGATTAAAAAAGAATATGAATTTTTAATATAGAGAGAGAAAGATAAAAAATTAAGAATTAGTTATTTGATATTTTAAAATAAAATAAATAGTTTTAGCGAAAAAACTAAGATCAGAAGGATTATGGGAACGCCATTAGGTTAGATAATTATCGTCGTTCATGCTATTATATTTGGAAGCATTAGATGTTCATTTTTAATTTTTTATTAACATATTTTGTCTTTCAAAAATAAATCTTCTTTCTAGATAAAGAAAACATTATCAGGTCAAATTTAGCACAATGTTTTACCTCTATGGTCATTAGTTACATGAGACTTCTGTAATGATCCTAAATATCAAAACGTGAATGCCAAACACGTTGTTACAGCTGTCATTCCAACATAAAATCCTCAGGCATCTAGAAAGATAAAAAACACGCAACTACTACTTTTATTCCGACGTAAAACCCTAATGTGTACTTCTTTATAAAAGTGACATAATAATTTTATTGAGTCAAAAAGATATTTAAAGAAAACAAAACAAACCATAAAATACACTAAACAGAAGTAACGCAACTAAACTCTAACAAACCCAATTCAACTTTTTATGATCATGTTTACAAAATCATGTGCTCGAGCTGAAAATAAAATTACAAAACAAAACAAAAAAAAAAAACAAAAAAGAAAGGAAAATAATATAACTTTCAAAAATCAAGCCATAGTCCTTTGCCTACATTCACATCCACCTCGCCACCAAATCAAATGGCTTTTTGGTGTAATATTCTGAAACAATTGGTTTGGGACAAGACACCCCATGGTTTTTCAAAATGGATGTCATGGATGTCATGGGTTGGAGTCTCACTTGGTGCAATATGCTTCAAGCGCGCCAGGGGTTTTACCACAGTGGGCCTTCGGGCGGTGGGTTTCCCCTGGATTGGTGGACGGGCCTGGTCACTAACCCTGTCTATGTTCGCGGGCGTGGGTGGCCTTTCGTTATTGGGTTTACCCCGGTGACCGGGCTTAAAAATGTTCGTTGGCCATTCAAAAAAAAATAACTAAACCAACCTCTCAGTTGGCATTTCATAAAATTAAAATGATCAACTTCCACACAGCTGTTACTATTTCCCCATTTGTATTTTAAAGGCCAGTTGGCACGCAGCTGACACTATTTTCTCGTTTGCATTTTAAAATATAGTAATACAAGAAAATAAAATAGATAGATAAAAATTTTTAGTACCAATAAGAAACAAAACACTTGTGAGATGTATATATTATATATCTTTTTCACTTGCGAAAAACTTCACATGTTAACAATCTAGTTGGCATCGTTAACACATAAAAAGATGCTAGTGGTAAGTATTCATGCGCTTCGCGCGTGTGATGGACGGGGCAAAGAAAGACTCAGATCCGTCATCATAACCAAGCATTCATTTTTAATAAACACATGGCACAATAACATAAGTAACAGGGTCAAAACCCACAAAATATACCCGTTGACACAAAAGGCTAAGTCCTGGTAGTCGGGTGCGGCTGCGAACTATAAACGGTCGCCAAGCCATGGCAACCGACACCGTTTCGCTCTACAATCATAGCCCTCGATTTACCAACGACAAACGGTCTCAGATGAACAACGATTCATCGTCATCGACACACAAAACCATCAAAATACAACATCCAAACCGACCACAGAACCAAATCTCATATGAGATAGTGCTCATCGTCATTGAAACAGATGTTAGAGACAAAAACATGTAAAATGAACCATGAAAAAAGAGGCCAAAAAACCGCTTACACCATCACCATCGCAATCGACCCCACCTCAACCGTGAAGGGAGGCAGAAGGGCTACCAGAGCAAAAGTCTTAGCTTCCGCGAAAAAAACATCAAATCTAAAGACCCTAAGTCGTGTCATTAGATCTGAAAACCCTAGGTCATCCCGGAGGCGGCGATGACACCATCGTCGAAGGGACTGCCACTAACGGTAAACCTTACTACTGTCACCACGGAACATCACCCGCAGACCACCGCCAGCCCCACCTCGACCACAGAGGGAAGGCGGAGCGTCAACAGATCCCACCACCACTGCGACGAAGAGTGATAAATAAATGAACGCGGTGAAACGGTTGCCATCATCGTAGCCTCTGCCATTTCCGGCGACCACCACAACACCCAGACTTTGTGGTCGCACCAGATGCGACGAGGCGGCCACCAAGCCGGAGCGACAACCGCCTCGACCGTATCCGGCACCACCAACCACACATGCATCTTTGGAGGGATAACACCCCCACTAAAAAACCCAAAACACATCGGAGGGGAAGCCACAAAACGGCGGCCAAGCGAGAGCACTACCGGCTCCACCGTCACCGACGCCACCTTGTCCTCTTCACAAAACCTTAGATCTGTAGATCTTAAGTACCCTCGAAAAACCCCAATAGAAACATGAAAGCATAGTTGCGATGAGGACACGACGACAAAATCAAGCCTGCCAGCACCTCCACCGAAGATGACGGAAAACCGGCGGCGACGAAGCGGCCACCAAACCACCGTAATCGCCTCGACCATCTCCGGCACCACCAACCACACATGCATCTTTCTCTTTCTAAAATGTCTTTTGTCAATATATAAACACAACAGGAAGTAATCAAATGTAAATTTTGATAAATAATGTGATCAAAGCATAAAATCATAAAAATATACTGCTTCTTTCATTTTTTTTTTAAATATATAGGTCAATTATTTACGTTTATTAAATACAATGATTTTAGTTTGGGCTGAGGTTTAACAAATTGATTTCAATACTTTATAATTCAACTTCACCTGTAAATGAAGATGAATTCGTACTAATAACTTGTTCAAATGATATTTATATTATAGATAACGAATTGGCCTAACAAATAGGACTCTGTGGCCCAATGGATAAGGCGCTGGTCTACGGAACCAGAGATTCTGGGTTCGATCCCCAGCAGAGTCGATTATTTTGTGTTTTACATTTTCTTTTCTTGTAATGAACTGCCCAGACTCGGCCCACTAGGAGAGTGCATAGTAATAAAATCTTCAAATATTTTTTAAGCCCAGCCCATTGTTTAGAAGAGAATCAGCCTATTTGGGATAAAGTTCATTATTTAAGGCTTGAACTTTAAAGTTTAAACAAAGTGACAACTAAGCACATGGTTTCAACTAGAGCCTAAAGGTGCACGAAACCGGATTGGTTTAAAACCTGTTTGGATCAAGTCAAAGAAAGTTAAAACCGAATAACCAAACAGGTTCAAACGGATTATTAGAGGAAAAAACGGGTTCAATTTGGAATATGTTTTAGCCTGGTTCGGTTCGGTTAACAACAGGTTTCAAGGGATGTAATCTTCAATACTCAGCCTGCTATAAGAGCGAATGGTGATCTATTCTTAAACTGATTTTAAAATTGTAGAACAGGATCGGATTGGGACGGGTTTCACACAAACTAGTTTCACTATTGGTTTTGGATTGGATTGATAAGATATTGGTTACGGATATCAAACTGATTTGAATGTGCACCTCTAGCTTCAAGCCAACTTGGTCGGGGTGTTCGTCATAGGGTTCAACCAGTTGACTGGTTTTTATGAAAATTCTAGGTCCGACCGCAAAGGGACAAACCGACCTGTTTTCAGGGTTTAGTGGTTTTGGAATATTTTTTTAGAAAATTTATTTTCAAAAGCATAAATATGTGCTAAATTTTTAAATACAATACAAATTTTTACTATAAATTCTTGAATTGAAAAAAGAACGAATAATAAATGTTAAACTGTTGTTTCAGTTTACGTGACCGGTTTACAGTCAAAAGCTAAACATTCATATCTGAAACAAGCCGGATTGTTTCGATTTAACTTTTTGTCGTGTCTCTCATGTATATAACTTCAACAATATAAGCATCTCCAATAAATCCACCTCCAATTTTCTATACTAAATGAAAGTTTCCTATATTTAAGTTTCCATATTGCTTTTGATCATTTAAACAACTTTTAGTAACAAATTCCAAACACCCCCATAGACATGAAATAACATACATCAGCTACTTATCAAAATAACATCAATCCCACTTAAAATACAGGGTTGATGATTTCTGCGTTGTACTACAAATTTCCTATATTTAAGTTTCCTATATCAGCTACTTATCAAAATAACATCAATCCCACTTAAAACAACTTTAAGTTTCCTATATTTAAGTTTCCATATTGCTGTGAATCAGGACATGATAATACAGTATTAGCGTGCGGTCACACTACAAATTTGGCATTTTAAGGTATTCGGAAGTTAAATTCAAGTAACAGACTAGACCCGTGTGGCTGTTAATGTTAACACTCACGTCTAGATAGTCGAGCGTCTGAGAGAACAGTGAACATTTGTGTATCTACAAATTCCTGCAAAAGCCGAAAATAATTGGATTATAAACAGCTGTTGCATATTTTAGCAAGAAATGGTAAACAATGGGATTAAAAATAGTTATTGGTTGCATATGTTTATAAATTTTATAATCGCTTTATAGAAACAATTAAAGTCGCAATATTCACCCTTCGGATAAAGGGATTCTTATTATGATTATCTTGTTATTATTTCTTATCAGCTACAGCAAAGTTGATTATTTAGGAAAATAATTAGTATTGGACTTTGATATCCAAACGATATAAGAATATATTTTTACAAGAGAAAATTACAAGAATAATCATTTTCTTTGTTGTGTCACACACGTATAGCCATGTCACACATAAATAAATCATCCATACTCGTGCATTAGACTTTGTCCCATCAATAATGACTAAACTAATGTGATACCGGACACCAAATCATGTATAGATTTGTGTATGTACTGTTATTTGGTTATATATTATTATTTACATCCGGAATGAAAATATTTATGTTTTAGGCGAGTAAAAGTAGACACGTAACTAGATTTGCATATCTTATGGCTATATGCGTGAAATTGTTGACGATATGATTTAAGTACTTTCATGAATTTCTCATTGAAAAAGGTATATGTAAGTCTGAAAACTTGATTGAAGAAGTTAAAACATAATAGGGAGGTTATAAAGATCATACCCTGATAAATTGCCGGTCTCTATAGGGGAAGGACTCAATATAGCTCTCTTTTAGAAGTAAAGACACCTGCAAATAAAAGAAAAACTTAAGTAGAAAAGAATCAAGAAGGATAATGCTTGTTTGAAAGTAGCCATTAATGATTGGGTTTTGGAAAAATAATAATAATAAGACTTAGAATTAGGTTATCTTACCCTGTCATTATCACATTGTACACTAGTGATTGTATGGTTGGACAAGTTTGAACAAAGTGACTCCAAGTGCTGCCTCATGGCAGCTAAAAATTGTGTTGCAGCTTCAATCTGTGTCGCAACAACTAGTTTTTCCATACTCATAATCACAAGAACCATATATGATTTGTGTCGTGTTCGTGTCAGACACACTTTAAATGGTGTTGTGTTTCTAGTCGACTTGTTTAATGTTTATTTGTGAATAAGAGTATTATCTTGCGACTGGGTAACAATTTAAACAACCAATGACTTCAAATCAAATGAATGTTTTAGTAATTGGTGTCTTTTAAATTATCTTTATTTCCTATCTCTCATTCCCAGTTAACAAACATGGTTTATATGTTTAGCTGGAGATTAGACAAACAACTCCAGAGAATGAGTAGTTAGAGCTGATGAATAACATTGTCAAAAATGGAGAGTTGATAAAGAGTTCATGGGGGAAATTAATTTTATAGAAATGAATAGTGAGATGAAAAGCTTCAAAATATAAAATTTAACACAATTTAAATAATTCCTACTAAAATCTAACTAGAAACGTTTCTAAAATTCTTAAACTTAAAGGGGTTAATGAGTCAGCCATTTATTAAATGGGTCATTTTTAGTTAAACATTCATTAAACGGTTCGATTTCGGGTTGACCAATTTAATAAACAGGTTAGATTACCCAACCCAACTCTATTATTTTTGTGTCATGTTCTTGGTCGTGTTAGGCATTGCTGACCTTAGTGCTTATGTTCTTAAGATGTTAATAGTTTACGATCAACTTGGCCTGGTTTGTTTATGTTATAAGTGGAAAGTCTTACCAATATACTTTACAAATGAATCGACCTAGGTTATGTATATCTCAAAAATATGGAACAAATAAAAAGCAGGTTAAGAGAAAACGAGTCATGAGGGTTGAAATTTGACTGAAGTGTAATTTTGATTCATAGAGCATTCTAACTCATAAAGAACGTGGCACGTCCCATTGGATCTGATACTTTAGACTTCTACCTTTAACATCATTACCCATACCATATTGACATTACCATCATTGCCTATTTTGATATGAAACCCAAAATAACATATGTGATAAATCTAACAATATGAACCTAATCTATGATCATCAAAAAAAGAAACATGAAGAAAAGTGAAAATGATAAGCAATCACCTGCCATTTGTTGCACTTGTGCACCGGATGCTTTTTAGCTGCAGTTTTGTCACTTGACAGTCTAGCATGAAGCGGACCTAATTTAGTCATGAGTTCTTTCTGCTTAGGAAGTGATGGCAAGGAGGACATTTCAACCTGCCAGAAAAAGATAACTTGATAAACTAGATAAAAAAAATTGACGTTAAATGCATTAATATATGATCAGAAAATAAAAAGTTTCCTTTAGTTAAGAATAAGGAGTAACCCCATGAGATGTCAAGAAAATCAAGCTACCACTGATTTAAGGTAGCAAAATGGGCAGGTCAAGTAGGTTGGGTAGTCGAGAAGAGTTATGGTTGTAACGAGCTTGTTTTGGTACAGTTTTGGTTGATTTGCAAACATTATTTTGTCAATTTTTATATCTAGTTGATGAGTTAATTCACAACAACCATGTTATTACTAAATAATCAATTTATGTAAAATGAAACGTTATAGGTGGTTGTATGCGTATGTACCAAAAAACAATTTGGGCAACTTCAACCGGCTTGACCCTTTTGACACATTTGACCCATTTCCCTTATTTCCCTTTTAGCCATATCTTTTGATTTGATCCGATAAGGATAAACCATAACCCAGATTGGCTATATCATAACTTCACAAGTGGATGGGTCAAAGCTGCCACCTCTATAACTTTAAAAGTTTTGCAGCTAAAGCGAAAATGCTTTGTTCTTGAAGTCTTATACCTGGTTATCTGCCAAATTTACATGAACAAGGTTATTAGATTTCATCTTGTTAACTGGTTTATGCAATATCCCAACCTGAACAACAAATATAAACAATTAGAAGCAATTAAACATATTAACTAATAATTTAAAAACCCATTTTCATATCACCAAAGAACACATATACAACTGTACAAGTGCAGTGACTTTCCAGATATGGCTTCAGTAACATATTCAGTAATTAAGAATCCAACAACTAAAAACAACAGATCAATTATGTCTGTAAAAGGAACCAGAGGCTGAATATCAGACACTTACAACAAAAGGAACTGGGGCATCAAGAAAATCAAACATCTTCCCAGGAAGAACCTGTAAAATGAAAATATAACACTTATACTACCATCTGTGCTACTATTACTACAACTTTTTGGGGGGCGCTGAACATTAAAAGCGGCATTTTGTGCGGATTGGGTCATGGACCATGCTACATTGACCCGCAAACACATTTTCTTTGTTTATAAAATAAACAGTTTAGATGGTCCTATGAATAATAAATGGGACTTCGGATGAAAAAGCTCCCCTTATAGCTAAGATTTTCATTTGACTCATTTGGCTCGTTAGAGATGTAGCACAACCCAAACAACCCCTATATAAGTATATGAGTCAAAATTGCCACCTATAATTTGTAGATACATATTACTCACTGGAAGGAACAGGCTTTGCCATTCAAATGGAAGAATCATAGGAATAAGAGATAACACTGTGGCTGATAGGACACCCTACATATATTAAAGTTACAATAATTAAGGTCAATTAATCAGTTGGAATAACAATCATACTAGTATTGATTAAAATTTTCAGAAAGATTACCAGATTTGGGGACGTGATGATGACTTGTTTTTCTAATAGCACCACCGCAAGCAATAATAAAACCTGAAAATCGTTTTGTTACTAGATTCCCACCTCATAACATATTCTCTCTTAATAGTATCAGTTCTAAGATGCTTGTAGTTCTAAAAAAGAGTTCCTTAAAAACATATAGTTATGAGGATAGCACTTAGGACTACATAATATTGTAACTATGAATATCAAATTTCCACCCAATGAAAGAAAAACGTGAATAACATTTACATTTTGAAGGGAAAGAGCTCTACACATTGTTATGGTTGTCCAGTTTGATAGTGAGACAGCTTCCTCAATTGCAGCAAGTTTGAATTTGACCTAGTCAAAGATTACATGTCAGCATGAGTAAACACTAGAGATGACACTTTCAACCCATTTGCTTAAGAAGGGACAATTCAGCTTATGTTTCATTGTAAACAGTCAAGAAGGGAGTCCAATTAACTTGATAAGAAACGGGTCAAGCGGGTTGCGGGTCGCATAAACAGTGAATTTAAATAATAGAACCTTCTAAATCACTTTAATAAAAAAACAAATTATTTAAAAATAAAATGACATTTTTGGACAAAGAAAACTGGTTGATCAAACTTCCCCATTTTGACCTGCTACCCAACTCACCAAACCTACCTATACTGCCATATCTAGTGAACATAAGAGTGCATCAGCCACACAACATACCTTATTGGGAATCATCGACATTTCAACATCAGGATCTTCTCCAAAAGCAAAATCCGTTCTATAATATTCAATAGCCTGTAGATGCTCAAGTGGCTTAAAATATATTTTGCCTCCATATGATGGAACTGGCAATGCATGAAAGCCACAAACAATTTGCAGCAAACCATTCTTGTTTTCCTGTCATTCACAACCATCTAATAAAATTAGTTATCAACTTTTTTTTTTGAAGAGAAAATCTACCCTACTCCTACTTCTAAACTACTCCAAATTATTCTACCCCTTGCCGGGATATGAACCCGGGACCTCCCATCTAAAAGGCAAGAGCCTCTACCAAGTGGTCTCGTCCCACATTGGCAATTATCAACTAACATGGTATGTTTGCTAGATAACTCATGACTGTAAGTAAGAAAAGTCAACAAACCTTAGCCCATTCCACAGTCATCTTATCAGTAGCATACTAGCATGTTTATCACTGCAAGAAAGTACTCCATCTTCATCCTCTGATAAAATGCCTCTCACTGAACTGATTAAAGACAAGAATATGGTATAAACAACTGAAATAATAACACATACATCATGATCAACTTCTATAGTGCAACAAAAATCCACAAACATACACAAGCATTTCAACTAGATTTGTTGGACTATAACCTATGGGCTATGACTAGCAAAATGTACCGGTCAGGGTAACGAGTCAAAATAATTCTAAGGTAAAAAAGGTTACCTTCTAATGTCATAATGAATCAGTCGGACTGGAATTACCTGGAGCACTTTTATGTCCATAATATTTTCTGATTTTATTTACAAATTATTCCTGGTGTTAAATGTCTAAAGAATTGATATGATAATTAATAGTAATCAAATTTAATGGTGGAAAAATATTCCACAGGTATATATGGGTCTTTCACTTAGCTTAGTTGGACTACAAAATATGACTAGAGATATGGTAACAGGCAGGTAGGATGATGTGTCAATACCATTTTGGGCCAAAATTGTTATTTTTGTGTGTGATAGGTCATAACAGATCATATCGGTTGGGTTGACTCAAAACATCTTATGCCAATAACTTTTAGCATATCTTTTTAATAAAATAGCGGGTTAAATATGACTAAATACTATATTGTTTCAACAAAAAAGTTTTCTTTTCATAATACGATTTAAAGGTTGTATAAAGTGAGCATACCCTTTGAGCAACTTTCAACCCATTCAAACCATTTGGCCTGTTTTCTTTAAAGATTATCTGACCCACTAAAGATAAAAAAGAAGCAGAAGGTATATTGATAAAATAACTTTTTTTTCACCTGAACAACGGTCCAAAACTCCCAATTCGTTCTAGTGACCTGTTAACTGGAACAACACAAGCGTCGATACTTGCCTTGTGCATGCTATCATGGTCAGCATGCATTTTTCCTAAACACTCCCATCTTCTTTGTGATGCATCAGAATTACACTCACTAGGAGATCTGGTTCCCAGTTTTGAAGGTAAATTTAGCCGGGCATCTATAATGCCTGCAGAGGCAGCTGAAGAGGCTAGTGTGCCATCAACTGTTATTGCAGAATCCATCCATGACCGCTTTTGACGTGGACTTCCAGCACATTCAGCTTCTTGGTTATTTAATTTGGGTGATGAAGGTACATGATCAAGACTCACTTCACTTACAAACTGTGTTATTCGACTTAGACGCTCCTGTGCAACGATACTGCATCAAAGTACATACATATTATTGTGTGGTAGTTTAAACTCAAGTCTCAACATGTTTTCTGTAGCTGGAATGGGTCAAAATAGGTAATTATTTGATGCAGGTGGAAACAGGTCAAGCTGTTTTTTGACATAATTATTTAATATTCTGTATACAGATATCGTGGCTATGATTTAAACATTCATAACAATTCTTTTAACGTATATGCCACCTCTAATGTTTTCAAATGAGTGAAGGAAGTGAAAAACTAACCTGTTTAAAACCTCATAATGTAATTCAAAGAAAGGAACTCGGGTCAATAGACAGTAACAGCGAGGTGCGGTGACTAAAAAGCGACTGCCTCGGCTATTTCCTCTTGAAAGAGATGATGCAACACCAAGCATCCCTCGTGGTCTCTGAACAAATTCTTGTGTGTGTAAGCAAACACCATAAAGAGTTGCATTGTCTGCCACCTGGATTGACAAAAAAAGCCTACAATTGTTACTGTGCTCGCACATGTGTGCAATTTGCAGAAGCCCACAAGGTGAATAGTTAGCTTGTTGTGGAAGCTCGTTGGTAGAGATATAAACAAACCAAAGGTTCAGCAAACCTTTTGGCCACATATTTGTTTATTTAGTTTGTTTAGTTATATGAACAAAAAAAACATATGTTTCTTTTGCTCAATTGCGTTCCTGAATATTTGTCCGTTTATGCCCAAATACTAATACACACACGTACATACGTGTGTAGTGTAAGTGTATATATGTATGTATGTATGTATAAAAAATGTTAATGAAATAGTTACACCTAAACTAATAAACACAAACAGCATATAGCATATGTAAATTGTGTATATTTTTTATGGAAAGGCATGATATGTATAGTTTAATTTTAATAATCTTTTTACAGGTTATATTTTGAATAGTATATGGTGTATGTCTGTCTGCTATCTTAAGTGAATGAACACAAACAAAGACAAACAAACGTTTTTTTTTTCCTTAACAGACATACACAATCAAGGAAATTCGTGTGTGTTTGGTTAAACTTAAACGAACATACACAAACTTGCTACATTTTCGTTCGGTTCATTCACAACCCTACTTGTCGGTGCGTGTCATGTAGGATCCACCAATTGACCCTACATGACCTTGTGTGGAGTGGAAGGTTCCACAATACTATTTTTCATGTAAGATTTCACTAATCCTATATTACCACACATAGAATTTATCGATCACATGCTTATAATTCCATTTGCTAGTGACTTTTAATTAAATTACCCAAACCCAACATTCATGAAGGATCATGATATATTGTTGTTAACGTAGAGTTATTTTTGTCATTATAAATGAAATGTAGTAGGGTTTAAAATTTCACTCAACAAGACATTTCTTTGTTTACTCTTTATATGGTCCATTGGTCCCCCATCAAATTGTTCAGCTGTCCTTTTATCCCACATTGACCATTCATGTTACTTTATTTGACTAAAACCGAATAACAATGATGTCATATGATTGAGAAGAATGAAAAATAATGAAGAATATATCTTTTAAGGGTACGTAGTTAAAATTAGTATCGAATGCATGTGTTATCTGTTTTAGCCATCAATATGCCAACAACCTTCATATACATTAAAAGCCAACTATCATTTGGGTATCTATTTTAACTCAATGCAAATTAATAAGCCAAAATGTGACCATTAATAAGCCAAAATGTGGCCATTTGAGAAAGAAAAAGGGGACAAGTGGATAAAAATGGTGTGGCCTGTTAGATACCAAAAGCATTACTTGCCTTGAGTGAAAATATAAAGGATAAGTCATCTCTGCTCAAGTGGTCCTGTTCATGAAAACACAATAAAAAAAAGTTCAGTTATTTTCTTAGCTACATGGTCCAACAATAAAAGATTTTCTATAATATAAAAGAAAATGAGTTTCATGCACTTGTAGTCTCATACTTGTCCATAAACGAGTTGATTTAGCTCGCTAAGCGATGGGGACCTTGTCAACATACATGCCTGAAGGAAGCACAAAATTAAAGAAGAAAATGATATCTGCATTATTTAGACTATAAATAAAATCATTGACTACTAAGAAGAGCCAAAATATTCATATCGTTTGATCCAGATTACATTGTTCCTGTGAAATATATATCTAAATTTTGTCAGAGTATAAAAATCTGGATATGGATATTTGACTAGGCTTATGTTTTTACTAACAGGCGAAATGAGTAAACATAAGAAAAATAAGCTAAAAATAAAAAGTCAAATCATTGAACTGGTAAAATGGTCAAAATTACCCCAAAGTGTATTTTTTAAAGCATAAAACTTCCTAAATATTGTATTCATGAAAACAGGTTTTATTCAAATTATAAAAATTTCGTATAATCATATTTAAAAACATTAATAAACAAAGAACCTTTGACCTGCAACCTGTCCATTCCCACCTCCCCTCTTGTTTGGCATATGAAGATATGGAGTTGAGCAATACATCACCTTCACACCTTCAGGGAAGCAAAAGGATGCTAGATCTGCTAAGCCCATAGATAAACTCTTCCCTGGAGGGTATTTGAAAAGTATATGGAAGTAACAAGAAAATAAAAAAAATTAAAAAAAAAAAAAAAAAAACTAGAAAACGTGAGCATTTTATATCAACAGTATATCTACATGCACAACACAAAGTTTCAGTCATTAGAGTAATGTACAAGTTCTCACACTTCTACATTATATACAAATTTGCTTATGTTAGGCCCAATTCTTGTTATCATCTAAGAAACTACAAAAAATCCTCTTCGTTCCAAAATTACAAACAATATTTTCATGAGAAGCATCTTTTATGAAAAATGTTCATAAACAGATGTTATCTCGAACAAGAGCAATAGAAAAACAAAAGATTGAACCATAGTTCACATGTTATTCTTAATTTAAAATTCAAAAACTGCAGACCTGAGGTTCCATCATCACATTTGGAGATGGTTCAAAATGCATGGTTTTGAGATCCGTGAGTTCAGATTTTTGTGATTTGGCCTCCCACTTCTTTCTTGTAACAAATGCATCCTCCACGGGCTCTAGATTAGCATTCGGATGGATACCCGCAATGAAAAATTGTTCAAAAAGTGGGGATCCTGATAGTTTGAAATATCCTACACATACCATCTCCACATAAGCTATGCAATATCAAAGGCAAAAAAAAAAAAAAATCAGAAGGAAAAACAAAAGGTTGTTCATGAAAGTGTAGTGCAAGACATTAACAATAGTTTGCACTTAGATGCAAAATACTATAATTAAGTCATGAGACAAACATTATGTAGGGAGAAAGAAACACTGAAGCAGATTTTGACTAATAAATTCGATAAATCAAGTTACATATTACCGAGGACTTGGAATGAAATTGATACCACTGGCGTTTCTGATGAGCTAAAATCTCCGGACTAAAAAAGGCTTGATCCTGACTACCACCCCAGTTCAAAGCCCTTTGCATTTGAGTCTTGAATCTTTGAAAACCATTGGTTTGAGTATTTAATGAGGTCATAATTTCGCTTCTACATTGTCTATGGTTTGCCCCTACAGATGTCATTCTTGGAGCACTTGAAGATTCACTATCCAATGCTTCACAAATTACTCTGTTTGTTACCTCATAAACATAATTCTCAGATGTTTGTAACTCTTTTGCAGCTTAAAATCTCCTTTCCTTCCATTTCCCTAACCTAGAAACACATGATCCTTCTACCAATTCATCAATACCTTGACTAGTGACTGATCAATAGACTCCAATCTCACTCTATAGTCTATAACACCGGTACAAACTTAGCAGTTGTTAAAACCTAAACGAACATCAATCTTTTATCATATCAAATCATAACCATCAAGCAATTTCCCACACAGAGGTCTCATACATTAATAATCAAACTAGAAGAGCTTAATACGAAACTCTCAGATTAACAATCTCATAAACACAACAATCTCGTCGAAAATCCTTTCTTAATCCTTGAATTAAGCAAACACCACAGCTTAAACCCAATCAAAAACTAAAACCATCAGATGCATAATTGATAGTTGATACTACCTCACGCTGCAATAATTCCTCGAGAATAACAATGCTTCTTCCACAAATAATTATCCTGTGGCTGTACATACAATCAAAATGACAGAATCAGCTTACAACGATATGCATTGGATTAATGTCTCGATTGGCTCAAAAGGAAGAACAAAAAACCGTAAGATGTAAGTTATGAATTCGTATGAAGTGTGTTTGTGGAGTATTTGTTCATCAACATGCTAGGGTTTTTTCGATCGTTTCGTTGTGATTTTGGATTGATTAAACCATTCGCATGCAAATGGATTCAACAGAATTGCCTCCGATGAAACTGGATGGTTGCGACGAATATGACATCATGAATCAGTAAATCAGCAAAAGATATGAAATATTATTTTTCGTATAAAATATTACTTTTCGGAAAGATTACTAGATTTGTACAATAAATTTATCTACACAAACTTAAACTTCTAAATTTTTTAGTTTTGTTTTTTTAGTTTTGAGTGTGAAGTACACTACTTATATTCAAAATAACCTTCTAAGAACATGCAAAAACGTAATACTTGACACCAATTACACGTATAGTTAGAAAGATAAAGCGATTGTTACATAATCACGTTATGTATCGTTTTTATGATAACAAATTCGAGTTTGTGAGGTTTTGTCAGTTATGATTTAGAATTGATCTAGATATGCATCTTCATATAATTATACGTACAAACACATGTAATGAAATTCTATTTAATAAAAATAATATATTTGAATGAACAGTCTGTCAGAGAGCTGGACTAACACAATAAAATATCAAGTGTTTGATAAAAACATACAAGAGAAATTAACACAAGGGATTTAAATAAGAGACCATTAGACCAAGGATCTCGACTCCGTTGATCCAATAATGAGACTTGCATGCCAAACCGGCTAACCAATAAAAAGGTTTGTGACTTGATGCTGTTAATCGTTTTTGAGCTAAACGAATAAAGCTTTTTAAACGCCAATGAAATTCTTGTAACCAAATGAACAAAAGGGAAGAGTAAAAAATGGACAGGCTTATCCCTTTTAATTTTATTTTACTACTGCTTTCCGTGTACAATACGTCAATACCAACCGAATAATGTTTTGGTTGCACGGAAATTCTTCAAGATCGCTCCATGCCTCCATATATCCTTAGCATACGAACATGATCCCAAACATGGTCGACCAATTTAGCAAATCTTTCATAATATTGGTTACGTACTAATTTCTCTCGTGACTAGAGCAAAACTTATGAAATTCTATATAAAGTTGAACGACTCGTACGTATTAAATTTGACTAGAGTAAAATGTTATTTTCGTCCCTGACATTTTGTTGAATTTGACATTTCAATCCAAAAACTTTTTTTTTTTTTTGCCATTTCAGTCGCTGTAGTTTACTAAATGTTGTCATTTTCATCCACTACACTAACACATTTAAAATTCTGTTAAAACTTTGTTAAATATGTTGGTATTTTAGTCTTTTTGAACACCCTAATTATCCAATTAATACAAATTAATTAATTAATATTCAATTAAAACTAAAAAACACATGAAATGACTAGTGAGACTAGACGCTTCGATTTAAAAGTTTCGATTAACTCTAACCCATGTTGTTCGATTGAGGTTTGTCGTGTGATTTCAATTAATCTTCACGTTTTGTTCGAATGTGTACTGTTATTTGATTGAAATCTTTTATGGGAATGAGTTTTGTATTTGAACGTGACAACAACAGAACTCAATAAAACAAAACGTGACAACATTAGACCTCAATCGAACAACAGTACACGTTCAAACAAAACGTGAAAATTAATTGAAATCTCATAGCAAATCCTAATCGAACAACATGTATTAGAATTAATCGAAGCGACCGGTCTCACGAGTCGCTTCATGTGTTTTTTAGTTTTAATTGAATATTAATTGATTAATTTGTTTTAATTTGACAATTAGGGTGTTGAAAAATAATAAAATACCCTCATATTTAACGAAGTTTTAATAGAGATTTAACGGTGTTAGTGGAGTGGATGAAAATGACAACATTTAGTAAACTACAGTGACTGAAATGGCAAAAAAAAAATTTTAGATTGAAATGACAAATTTAACAAAATATAAGGGACGAAAATGACATTTTGCTCATTTGACTATTTTTAATCACCAAAACACCTTTTTTTTTTTTTTTTTCTTTTTCTTAGTTATTTAAAACAAGATGATTTAAAAATCAAATTTATAATATGCATGCTAATCGTTTAACACAAAACTAACAGTAAACTACGAAAACAGTATTGTTTTAAGTATGTTACATCATTTATTTATTATATATCCAAAACCTCTCTCACTCACTATGTCCGAATAAGAGTTCTATATGAAATTTTATTTATATTTGATTATGTATTGGTACAATATATTAATTTAATTGGCGTGTAAATTATTCTTTTATTCAAAAACTCTTGCTTCTTTAAAATCATTTTGTTAGCCAAGTATATCTTCTAAAAGTTATACTTTTCAACATAATATAATAGTGTTTTATTTATCGTTTCTGTCATGCCTATGACTAAAATTTGTATGGATTTAAACATTTGGTTTTGAGATGAACTTGAAAATTTTAAAATAGAAACATAAATAATAAAAAAACTTCTTTAAACTATCTTATCTTACTACTTTAATAAAAGAGTAACTTGAGATGCCACATGACAGCACCACAATCATCCTCACTAAAATTTTTCCTCCTCTCTCTCCTCTTAAATAATTACCTTAATTACTAATAATATTATTTAACCTCCTTTCATATTTAATAAATTTAAAAAGAGATCTATTTATTAATGTTATTCTTAAATAAACAATTTTTTTATAAAATAATAAATTTTTCTAAACCATAAATTTTTTTTAAAAATACGAAATATTTTATAATTGGTATTTTTAAAAATTCAATTTTTTAAAACCAAAAATAATTAAATTTGAGAGTTATAATAAGGAAAATTTTAAAAATGATATTTTTATATGGTTTGTTTTAGAAGAAAATGTTTTTTTTTTTTTTTTTTGGAAAAATGGTTAAAAATAAAATTTTAAAAAGTTGATATCACTGTTTTATTAGTTATAGTCATTTCTTATATGTAATTTCAGTCATATCATATTTTAGAATATCATTTTATAACTAATAAATATTATTATATTAATATTTTATTTATCTAACCCGTGTAATACACGGGTTTACTAAAGCTAGTTATAATATATATATCGTTGAAGTCTTTTTGGTGTCGTAGGAAGCGATCAATTGGGAGTTCTAATACGGATGAAGGTATTCAAAGCAGGAAACGCGGCTTGTCATGCACGTTGTTGGGCCTTTGCGTCCACATGTCTCCATTACCAGCAGCAATAATAACTTATAAAAAAGTTTATAAGGGAACAGTAAAAAAATACGCGTGTTTCAAACCATACTTAAGGTAAATATGTTAAATGAAACCTAAGACTTAACGGCTGATAGAATTAAGATTATTTATAATGAAATGTGATCATACTAGGTGGTACATCTATTATGCCTTGAACACCGTCACTGGGTGTGATAGAGGGCATGATGGGCATTTGGTGATTGCTACAATAGACGTGAGTCTAAACTTCTGATTCTTATTTTTTCCATCAATTCATGATACTAAATATCATCATCTTTTTTTAGTTACGTTTTACATTCACACTAACTCCATTACGCTCCTTGAATTTGTTATCAACCATTGTATATGTGGAACCTACGTTACACCTATTTTTCATTGTTATCATTAATCCGTTGTGGATGGTTTAACAAACAAGTTTAACACACCGTGTATTTTTTGATGTGGCATTAAAAAACGTATAAAATGTTTGATTTTTATCATATGATTTTTTAAGACAAATTAATTGTGTAAAGTTGATGAAAAATAATAAAAAAGTTAACATTATGTCACTGCTACCATTTTACATCTTATACCCCTGCTATATTTTACATATTAGGCCCCTATTCCATTTTACAACTTAAGTTCAGACCTTTTAAGTTTGATCAACTTTAACCCTTTTACTATACTTTATATACGTTCTTTTTTGGCCTAGTATATATATTTTGTTGTAATTAAAATAAACTATATCATAAATAATGTTATTCTGTCTCTTTTTGTGCCATCCAAATAAACTATAAATTTGTTATATAAAAAAAAATGATTTTTACAAGGCGTAATGCGCTATGCGATACACGATGTGGTTATCCAATTTACATAGTTGAGTATATCAGTTACATGGTTTGAGTAATGAAATTTACATAGCGTGGATGCACATCCGGCTCTAAAATGTATATTTAATTATGTTAGCAATGTCATCGTTATCCTATTTATATGGTAGATTATGTGCACAAACCAACATATGCATAGTAGAAGCAACTAATCACCATCCATGAAATTCTCACACGAACACGCGTCATGTCCTTGGTGCTTCTTACTCTTTCGGGATAAATGCAAAAAAATTATCCATGTGTGTATGCCTGCGTAATATTTGGGTTACATGAAATGAGTTTTATTTTTTGTACAATCTTAATAAGACAATCAGACAACACGTGTAGATGAGTGATTTTAATTTTCAAAGCACTAATTGTTGAAACTAAAAAAGTAAGAGTCTCATGCGGCATGAAACAACGAATGCACAATTACATTGGCACCAACGTTCCGACAACAAGAGGCACAATGCTAGTGCTTCAATGAATTGAGATAGAACTATGACAACGAGAACTCCAACTATGATGGCCAGTAAAATATCGTTGGTTATTGAAAAGAAAATGAACTATATTATAATATATATACGTATATATATTCATACTTATGTATCCAATATATAAAAATCACAATCTTAGATACCTTTTGTTATATTCCATCATATCCATCTTATAACAAACAAGTCAGTTTATATAAAATTAGAACGATTGCTTTAGTCCTAAATTTTTAGACGTATGAACTTACATGCATAGTTAACTCTTTATTTATATTATTAATAAATGTTTCTTTGCTATATATTGTTAGTTAATTATATAATGTGTATAAAAATTACACATGTATACTTTAACATTATTCTAAGTTTGAATCTTGTTAATACATCTAATAAATGTTGAGTTCGTTAAATTAACAAAATACGGATTATCTTAAGTGAAAAACTTATTAACTATAACTTAATTAGTTATGTCCGAGGCTTATCCTTTGACCGTCACTTCACCTTCAACCTTTAATTAGTTTTGAATAGTATGTTATATCGACCGAACATACTTTTATACATTTCTTAATATCAACAAAGTAACCCACGTAATGAACTTTGTAAGAGCATTGCATTGTGTGAGCTTATGGTTAGCTTGAAATGTAACTTGTGTTGGGCTGAAATGGGCCAGAGGGCCTTTCTAATCAGTCGCATCATGTTTTCATCCACCTTAGTCACGAGTCATCGACTCAGTAACTGATGAAAGTTCATACAAACACGCAACGTACAAAAGTTGAGCACTACGAATACACGTATGGTTTTTCTTCAAATCATTCTAGTTGTGTGTGTTTTGCCCTAATTTGAAGTTGTTGAAGAGAAACATCTCACACAACTTGATGAAATACGTCATTGAATCTAAACAGTCAAGCGTTGTGGTGCTGGAAATAAGTTCCGATGAAGATGCTGATTGGAATAACGATCGGAGACGCATTTCTGTCGCTGAAGATGATCGTTGTTTTGTGGCAAGACTTTCTGATGAGGTGAATAAGGAGGTTTACGATGATGATTCCGATGAAGTGGTGGCAGGAAGTGAGTGTAGAAAACTTGTGAATATGATTGCATGATGTATGATGAAGACACGAACGCGCATGGGGAAATTAGTAAGAATGATTCTGGTAACGAAGATGATGATGATTCCGATGATATAATTGTTAGCATATTTTGGTAATTCGAATTTTTAAACGTACCATCACTCCGTGTATATTTCGACATTTAACTTGACACTTAGTCTGCTGAACTACGCATGTGAGTCACATTGCCCCCATTCATTGATGTGGTATGCTTTTTTCAACTTGTTTTTATTAACTTCTTTACTATCTATAATGTGTAAAGATTTGATTTACTGCACGACAATGCATAATTTTTTCCAATATTTTGACTTTTTCTTTCTAATTTTTAAGGTCCCATTGTTGCGTGTATGTTTCGATATCTAAAACAGCGTTTGACCCACTAATAAAGTACTTATACGCGTTGGTTCGCATGACCTTCGTTTGAGAGCTGCATATATTTTTTTAAGATTATTGTTTTTAGTTAAATTATTAGCGAGCCCCAAACGTGTAATGCTTTGATTTAACTAACTGCTTTGGTTTTTTTTTTTGAGGGGAGGGGGATAATTAATGTTTCATATTTTGTGTTTTTGGTATTTTTAAAGTGTCTATCACTCGATACATTTTAATATTTCAAATAGAAAATGAACTGCATCGAGCGAGCACAAATACCATATACTATACATAAATCACTCCACCCCACCTACCATACGTGCCTTTTGAGCTGTTATAAGAGTCTTGTGAGTTTTGTTAGTAGAAATTCTTGTCACATCTCTCAAACTCGGTAAGTAATAAGTCATATAATGTTGTGATATGTACTCATCTAACAGATGACACGACATCCTATCATATGTAAGTAACATTACATACGACCTCGCATCATATGCAAGTATAGCACCTCATACAATCCTTGTAACATTATAAACACCTCACACGATTCGTATAACATAATAAACATCTCATACGAGCTTGTATAACACATCACACGGGCCATATAGGTCATACGACTCATATGACATGACAATGGATATGTTAATAGTATGTTTATGTGTCTATGGTCCCTTGTTTATATACTATACTAGTCTAACACAGGTTGAAAATTTTAAATAAAAATAATTACAAAATCAGGTCCCTTGTTTATATACTATACTAGTCTAACATAGGTTGAAAATTTTAAATAAAAATAATTACAAAATCAAACCTAACGTATAAATCTATATGAGTGCAACTTTAAATAAAACAAATTCTAGCGACACATGCTTTCTATTTTACATCTAAATTAGTGTAGCAAAGTTTTTTAATGTATAACAAGACACATACTTTATATTTTACATTTAAAATAACCAAATCAATTATTTATAACGCCCAATGAATACTAAATCCGGTTATTCAGGTAAACCCATTTGTTGTAGGTCATCACGCCCTGCGAACACAAACAACTCTCATGACCGGCCTGCCCATCATTTTAAAGGAAATCTACCGCCTAAAGACTTACTTTGATAAAATTCCTAACCCACATAAAACATATTTTATTAAATGAGACTCAAATTCATGATCTATTTAATAAAAATCATCAAACTTTTAAAGCAATTGATCTTGAACTCGGTATACGATTTAGGGCTTGTTTAGGACTGCTTATTTTGTTTGAAAAGAACTTTTGATAAAAATGACTTGTTAACTTATGACTTTTCAAAAAAAATTTAAAAAAAGTGTTTAAATTAACTTATAAACTAAAATATCGTAATAATCAAAAGAGACATACTTTTAAAATAAGAGGAGTTAATAAGAGGTAGTATAGAGGTATAATAGGAAATTAGAATAAAAAGAGTTTTTAAAAGTTACTCATTTCTTATTTTTCAAAACCTTCTTTTTATTTTATATGAAAACTAGTTTGAAAAGTAATTTTGGATTTACCAAATACTTTTTTATTAACTTTTCAAAAGTTAATAAATTAAAAGCTGATAAAAAATAAGCAATCCCAAACACCCACTTAAAACAATAGTGGTGTTTGGGATTGCTTATATTTAACCTATTTTTGACTTATTAATTTTTGAAAAGTTAATAAATAAAAAAAATATTTGACAAACCCAAAAGAATTTTTCAAACTGATTTTTCGTATAAGGTAAAAAAAAGGTTTTAAAAAGTAAGTAGTGAGCTACTTATTAACTTTTGAAAATAATTTTTAGTCTAATTTTTTATTATACCCATTTATTACCTTCTATTAACTCCCATCATCTATATCTATACTACTATATAATAGAGAAATCATGGCTAGATTTATAATTTTACATCAATTTTAAGATGGCATATGAAGAGTTGCAAACTTTAATGTGTAATGTTATGAGATTTATTCTTATTATGCTCATTTTAAGTTTTAGATACTTGTACTCCACCATGTCCTAATTAAATTTAAAGTATCATTATTATATTTAAGGTTATCTTAATTTATCTATATCTATACTACTATATAATATAACTTTTTGGACAACATTGTAATTTTAATCCCTTTTTAAGACATTTAAGAATAATTTTGTTACATTTGATACAAGTAATTATGTATAAATAACTTGTTATTTACAAATTTGATCATCTCTATAATAATATAGATATGTTTGATATCCCACATTAATAAAAAAAAATGATAGTTAGCACAATAAGGTAAAGTTAACGAACACACGGTCCTAAAAATATTTATACGCCCGCCGCACCGCGCGAGTTTCACCACTAGATTAAAAATTATGTTTATTTTGGTTATTTTATGACATTTAAGTTTATAGGATAATACAAATATTTTTTTAAAATCTATTTTCAAAAGACATAAGTTATTTATCAAAAGTAAATTTGAGTCAAAATAATCAATCCCAAACAGACCCAAGCCTCACATATCGTTAATCGAATCGGTTGCTTCACGTGACGCCGCCGCATTGTTCGACACGCGCCACCGCACACGGCGGACAATGACAGCTATATACTCCACCACCACCATGCTCTCAAGTTTCATCTGCTCTTCTTCACGCGCCGCTTCTTCATCTCACTCCTTCACTTCACTCAGGTACATTTCTTCACTCTCTCATCACGTTACTCGATATGTTACTCCGGCATAAACTCACCGAAAAAATTATTCAGGTCAAACATGTTGTCTCCATCAAATCAGCTTGAAACTCCAATCGTGGTACGTATTTGATATTTCTACTTGATTTCTCAATAGAAGCCGATAATCGCAACGAAGAGTTATTCGATTCGATATATGGATGTTTCTGGTGTTATTCGATTGATATCTTAGGATTAATGAGCTTATTATCGTAACCTAGAGTTATTCGATTGATCGACACGATTATCCTCGATTGATGTTAGTTATGATTCGATATATGGATGTTTATAATGTTAACACGCAGCTTGGAATCGGAGGTATTTCGGTGGATCTATTGGCGACTGTGGCTTCTTACCCTAACCCTGACGACAAGATCAGAAGCACCAGCATGAAGGTGAGTAATCTAAACAGTGATGCATTTGTTTTCTGGAGATTCACTCTGGTAGCAATGTTGATTGATGCTACAGTTCGTTTAGTAATCAAATTAGGTCAAGTTTTGTGGTTTGTGATTACGAGGATTGATCTGGTTCCACTAGAGTTTTGGTTATAATCACGTTCATGTGAGATTATTCTTTTCGTTTGTGAAATTGGTTATCGGATGTAGATGATGTTTCATATAAATGGCTAAAATTATGCAATAAACAGCTGATATGTTAGTGAACTTAGTGTACATTGCTAGAATATTACGGTTTAAGTTATTTATAATCACTAAAATTCAACACGCTCGATATGATCTTACTGTTATGAGTTATCTTGTTTTCTTTCACAAAAAATGTTTAAGCTTATATTGCAAGATCTATCAACTCATTAGAAGTTTTTGTTTCTTTAGTTTTATGCAAACAGTTGGGATATTTCAATTTATGCTTCATTTTCTTCTTACTTCAGTTAATTTTGTTCTTTCTATTATTTCATCCATTCCAAATCTGGTTGTGGTTGATTATATATTTTTAAACAGTCTACTTAATGTAAACTTTGCTATCTTATTCAAATTGATAGTCATTTTTGGGGGTTATCAGATAAATCTAGTGGAAGGCTTGAATTAGAAGTCGCTGTTGGCATAAAGGTTAACCATCATCATTCACTCAACTTTGTTCTTAGGTTCAAGGAGGTGGCAATGCAGGAAATGCCTTAACTTGTGCAGCTCGTTTAGGATTGAATGCAAGGTTGATATCCAAGGTATGCAATATGCGCTTTTTAATTTATTTTTTCCTAATTGTTTCAGTTAATCAAGCTATTTTGAACAGTTCCCCTTGTGCTGAGACTACTTTTCAGGTTGCCAATGACGCCCAAGGGAGGGGAATTTTGGAAGAATTACAAGCTGATGGAGTAGATGTCTCCTTTTTTGTGGTAATGAACATGTCTGTTTAACTTATTTCTACATGTTTCCTGAGAGATTTTCTACTAACATTTGTATATTTTTATTCTTTGTATATAAAAATAGTAAAAATAGTGTTAACTTACATAGATTGTACAAGCTCTTTTGTTATAGCAGCACATAGCAGAAGTCATTGGATAATCTTTTATATATCAGCTTATTCTTGTCTATTTGCAGGTTTCTGAAGAAGGAAATTCACCATTTACCTATGTCATTGTGGATAATCAAACGTAAGGGTACCTACATTATCCGCATTTGTAAGAAATTTTGTGCCAGAAGCTGCAATGACCAAAATAGTTCTTGTTTTATATTTTTTAACACTACATTTTCCAGGAAAACTCGAACTTGCATTCATACTCCAGGGTCACCTCCAATGATTCCAGATGACCTCAAAAGTTCAACTTTGTCATCTGCATTGAAGGGAGTGCAGCTTGCTTATTTTGACGTACGATTGCATGAGACCGCTTTAATTGTTGCACATAAGGCAAGTGTTGCAATTTCCAGTCATTTTGGTTTTTGTCAGCTATAATTATAAATTGTTGCTGCAATCCAAAACCATACAGGGCAATAAATAATTTATAACAGAAACTGATATAAATAATCCCTGTTGTATGTTACCAGTGCAGGCAAATCAGAGGGGTATACCTATTTTAGTTGATGCTGAAAGACTAAGGGAAGGATTGGATGAATTTTTAAACTTATCAGACTATGTTGTGTGCTCTGCTAGTCTTCCACAGGCAAAGCTGATGCTTCTTCTAATTTATCTCTGTGTTTATGTGTTATATATCCAATAAATTGTACTACTTTATTTGTAAAATAATGGTTACATTATGTGTATTTTACAGGCATGGACCAAAGCTCCAACTGTTTCAAGCGCCCTTGTTTCCATGCTGTTACGTTTGCCAAAGGTCAAATTTGTCATTGTGACTTTGGGTTCAGATGGTTGCATAATGCTTGAGAGAAGTATAACTGGTTTGTATCAAATTTACCTTTACTCACCTTTTGGATCCTTAGTTTCATCTTCGTAAGTAACTAACAAGTCACTACCTTTTCTTTTCCATTTTTTAATCTTTTTTTTTTGTTTCATGTGGGGTATCATTCTAATTAGAGGTTCAAATATGGGCTGGGCAGGGCAGGTGAACAGGTAAAAAGGTTTCATTTTTTTCATGGGTTGGGTTAACCCGGGGTCATTTTGTCCAGACTTCTGTTTTTTTAATAGAAAGGGGCATTTACATATTTCCTCTTCATAAGATAATTAATTGCATATTTTCCCAAACACAAAAAATCAATTACATATTTCCCCTTCCTAAAACATATATATTACATATATATCCATATCATTAAAATTAACTTATTGAATCACTATTTATCTTTATTTTTATTAGGATATTTTTACGTATGTCACTTCTTAAGACCATCAATTACATATCTCGAACCTTCTGTGTAAATAAAAACAACAAAGTTACATCTCCAAATTCAAAAGTTTAAATCTTTATTTTAAAACAACAGTCACCGATAATCAAAGTTACGTATTAAAAATACAAAAAACTAGTGTCAAACTTTTAAACAATTCCAATACTAAAAAATCAATATGTGCAAATTCCATAATAAAAATAAGGGTAACATAGTTATTTAATAAGTTAGTTTTAATGAAATGTATATATCTGTAATATATATGTTTTAGAAGGGGAAATATGTAATTGATTTTGTGGCTTGGAGAAAAATGTAATTAGTGATATTAGGAAGGGGAAATATTTTCCATTATATTTATAGCTATATATTTCAAGATAATAATACAAAATAGTATTTCCATTACTTTATAGCTCACTTTTTTGTTTTTGGTTTGCCTGTTTGATGCGTTAGATGTATAAATACCCAGATTGACCCGTTTATAAGTAAACTGTAAATGGGTTAAATTTGTTATCTTTAATTCTAGCCTCAATGGTGATAGCTTTTGATAATAACTTCACCTCCAACAGATGATGCTAAAACTGAAGAAATGGATGTAGACAATCAACTTGAATTATTGAAGCAGAAACTTGATTGTGGTAAAACTGCTCCTACATGTGTTTCATCAGTAAGCCTATATAATTAGCTTTCTATTGCTGATAAAATTTTAATAATCTCCTCAAAAAACTGGTTTAATAACTAACCCATAAAATATGCAGATAATTATAATTACAATGTTGCCATATATTCAATTCTTTTTCAGGGAATTACAAGATTTCAAGCAAAGGGAGTAGGGAGTGTCTGTGGTAGGTTATTGCTTGGAACAGCTGAAAAAATTCCAGACTCGGAACTCATTGATACAACAGGTGCTGGAGATGCATTTATAGGGGCTATCCTTTATGGTATGTATGTTGAACATAAGATTGCATGCATGAAAGTAGAGGTGCCAAAACAGGTGGGTTTGGTAACGAGTCAGCCTTGTAAATTTTGGTGCACGTCAAAATGGGTGTGTCAGGTTGACCCATTCAACCCCTTTTGCCCACAAACTTAAGAAATCATTAATGTGTTAAAAGATTATTACAAAACTATATGATTGCAATAATTGTTTAAATCTAAAATGAAACCTTTTAAGAGGTCGTAACTCGTAAGCATTAAAAATAGACTTCGGGTGACCTTCAACCCGTTTGACTTATTTGTCCTGTATGGTGCATAAATTGAACATGAAGTGGCATGCATAAAAATTAGATTTGGCTAAATGGGCAGGTTGGATACAAGATGAAAATGCCCATAAACACTTTCTCCGAAAGTTGTAGAAATAATCAGTGTGTTAAATACACGTATAGAGGTTATTTGCATAATATTATTGCACTTAAATAAAAAGCTTAGTAGGTCATATGAATTACAAATAGACTGAGAGAATTCCATTTGACCCATTCTTCTTTTAGCTACTTTTTTATTTGACCCGTTTGAAATAGAAGGTGACCCAAATTAACCCATTAATCAATATTATGCTATGCATTTTGGTTACTGATAACTTTTTATCTATATGTAATTTGTAGCTATTTGCACCAACATGCCACCAGAACAAATGTTACCCTTCGCAGCTCAAGTGGTTAGTATAAAAATTTACACATTTGTTTTGTCATAGTGATGATATTTATCTTTGTTCACAAGATTTGATACAGAAAACATTTTCACCAAGGGGGTGTTTGTATGTGAAGTTTTAGAACGGTTTTTTTTATTTCAAGGATCGGCTTCATATAAATGGATAATCATTCGATTAAAAGCAATAATTTATTTTATTGCAGCAATTATCAACATGTTACTCCAAATTTTATTAATTTTGTCCTATAAATCCAGAAAATCAAAATCAATACGCATTTAAACACCTCCTATGTGTTATTTGATCTCACTGGTTAGCAGAGTATTTGTGGGTCAGATGAGTTTAATATTAGCAGGTTCGCACAGTAAAATAAAAAAAAAATATGTATTGAGAATATTCATTTTTGGAAACTCAGGCCTAAATCTCTATATCTATGATCACAGGCAGCTATTAGTTGCAGGGCTTTGGGAGCTCGAACGGGCCTTCCGCATCTATCAGATCCTCGATTAACACCTTTTTTAGGTTAGAGGCTCCTCGCAACTGCAGTTATGATGTTGCGGGTGTAAGAAAATCGAGGCCTGGGTTCCGGATTTGGCTTTTCTTTCTTGTATACTTCATCGGATTTTTTTGGACAGATCTTGTACTCCTTGTGCCATTTTAGTTAACCTCCGCTGTGTTTCGAGTCACCTGTGAATCTGTGATATAACTAATAATTGAAAAGATGTGTGTTATTGATAAACTGTCTATTATGCTATGTTTTATTCTTGGTAACATAAGATGTTTTGGTTTGAAGTTAAATGGGAAAAGCAATCGTAAAGAGATTTGGATAACGCCATATGTTTTCCATTTCTAATTTTTAAGATAGCTCATATGAGCTTAAAAATATTCGTTGGTCATTAAAAAAAAATACCCATTAATTTAGGGTGTGCATTTCTGACAAGCAAAAACAAAATTGAGGGGTTTTAGTTTATTTTTGGTTCAAGGGGAACATTTTAGCTAAATGGATCAAATTCATGGGTTGACCATCTATTCTCATAAACTTTTTTCACAGATGTATTTTTTGATATAACTTGAAGTCTTAAATTGATAAGATATTTGTATCAAAATCTAAAGACAAAAAGAGCAATGAGCATTTTGGCATAAGCATGTCGTATTAAAGAAAAGATTGTAAGAAGTGACATGAAGATTTAGAAAAAAAAAGACAACTAAAAAAAATATTAAATACAAGATGAGAAGGTTAAAATTCACCTGAATTACTTTCGAATTACTGTAATCATTGCGACAATCTCTCTTTTACCCTAATTTCTTTACATAATTTATTTAACAAGCTTTTCAAACTAAAATATTGTCTAGAAACATATATAGATCACGCCAAAAGAAATAACCCATTCATGTAATAGCATTTCAAAATGAAAAAAAAATAGCCTCCTACATGTTGACAACAAAATCTCAACTAGTGTGCTCTAAGCTAAAATCTTAAAGAAAAATTGAACTCATCTCAAAAAAACAAATGTGGTTAACATACATAATTTTTGTAGAGACAAACACCACATCACTAGACCACTGGCTCATGGATTGGTAAATTTATAGAGACATACACCATACTAAAAGATAATTGGTAATCAAAACAATCTTGAGTCTAAACTTTGTTCTCATTAACTTAACCACACAAACCTTGTAAATGAAGGTTACCTATCAGATAACCTATTAAATAAGAATATTAGATAAAGATAACCTATTAAACTCATACTGGAATTAAAAAACTGTCTCAAACAAACCCCCTTTTAAGTTTTATAAGTCGGTCACTTTTTACCCGAACTTATTTACAAGATTATTCTAATGCATACCACCAAACCACTAGTTCATGGGTTGGTGAATTTGTAAAGAAAAATATTATACGACTAGACCACTAGCTCAAATGTAAGTGTGTATAAAGACCCAAAACACTCACATAATTGGTTGCATCATCAAACTCAATGTGCATGTTTGGTTTAACTGGGCCTGAGGAGAAGGTATCAATTGGGTCTGAGGAGATCCAGTTCACCGAATAAGCCCAACTACTATCTTCATTTCACTTCTCTAAATGACTGAATCTTCTTATTCCATCTTTGTGAATTGTGATTCTAGATAAGTAGACGTTAAAATTATTATTATATTTTATGTGATTTTTTTATTTATTGCTTTGAAGTTGGGATCTTTTTTTATTTTTAGAAGAAGCCTCTCTACCTATTATAATAAATTTAAGGTTTGCGTACATATTACCCTCTTCATATCTAATTAATGGCTTGACTATTGATAAGATTTACTGAGTTATGATTATGATTTTATATGAATTTTATCTTAATATCACTGTTAACTTATTCATAAATCATTTTATAAATAATTATAAATATTAGATTTTGTAATGTTCTTTAAAAAAATATTAACAACCAACGAGCTAAAGCATCAACAATGAATATTCTTAATGGATATGACCACATCTTCATGTCGTGCCAACCTCTTTTCACTCTCCCATCCACAGTGAAAGATTTTCCTTATTTTACATTCCTTGTCGGTGTCGCTAGAAACCTAGGGTGTAAACAAGTCTACTCTATTTCATCTAAGCTCGAGCTCAACTCGTTTAATTTATGAGAGCTTGAGTTCGAACGTATGTCGTTTCAAGCTCTATTTCTATATATAAAAGAGATTTATCATGTTGTTATTTTTTCACCATAATTTTATATAAAATAACAATAATAATATATTAAAAGAGATTTATCATGTTGTTATTTTTTTCCCATAATTTTGTATAAAATTACAATACTAATGTAAGTAAGTAAACAAAACTTATATAACAATAGGTTTGCTTAGCCTGGTGTGCCTATTTAAATTTGATAATTGAAGTCTCGACTTGAGCTCATGCTCGTTTAAGTTCTATTCGATCCAAATTAATTCTTTTAACAATAATATTCTATTTTAAAATCCTACTAAAGCTTATCAATAGAACCAAGTACCAACCCAAATGACACTCGATTGGGACTTTTAACTAGTGTGGCTAATTGGCGATGTTTACGCCCCTGATATGAAACGTAATGGGCAAATTCTCTTATATATATATTTTTTTGTTTATTTGTTTATGTTTATTAAATTAAATTAAATTAAATTAATTTTAATTAAATTAAATTAAGAACTAGCTCCCTTAGTTGAGTTGGTAAGGCAGTGAAGATTTGAACCTCACTTCGTGAGTTTGAATTCAAGCCAACTCGGGTTTTAATCCCGGAGTGTGTTACGCTAGCTGATTTCGGTTCGTGTAGCGGCGTAACTATTGTCATGTGGCAGTAGGCTCTATAGGTTTATCGAGGAACGCCAAGCCACTCCTCTGAACCCGCGGGCCCGATTCGAACAACGTAGTGGTCAGACATAGGGGGGCTATTGGTCTTCAACTTATCGGAGATGTGACTCCACTAAAAAACGAAAGTCGTCGTTAAAAAAGTTTTTTAATTAAATTAAATTAAATTAAATTAAATTTATTGGAACAAGATTACGTGTCAACTCCTCTTTTCACTCAAGTTGCCGCTTTCGGTGGCGGTGACAATTTGTACATGCATTCACGTTGTTGTATGTAGCTATCCCACTCTCACTCTCCCTCACGCGCCTACACCTCACTTGATTAAATCAATCAACGGTTCTTAAACATGCGTACTTAAACGGTTCCTTTTGGCGCGTTTGACTGACCTTTTTTAATACGCGGTTTGTCTGAAATTGGATGTCAAATGAATCTCACTATGCTTACGTCACTTTGCCATTTTTTTCTTCTTTTCCGTATCTATATTTTTAGAATTTTTTTTAAAAATAGGGTTTTTAGAGAGAGGGGATTGAGAAGGGGGGTGAGTCTCGTCAGCTATTGACTTTAAGGGTATCCGCCCCTGTCAGGGGCGAGTTCTGCATCTCGATCACATACCCAATGTTTGACCAATGTTTGATGCAATGTTTGATGTGACTACATGGAGAGACCACGCCCTTGGCAAGGGCGGGTTTTCTAAATCTATGAACCGTCCGATTTACTTACCCCAACAATCTCAACCACACATTTTAAAAAGTCAATTTTAAAATTGGTATTTTTAAAAAGTCAATTTTTTAAAACAAAAAATAATTAAATCTGGGAGTTATAATAAGGAAATTTTAAAAAATAACATTTTATACGGTTTGTTTTAGAACAAAATATTTATTTTTTCTGTAAAAAGTTTTAAAAACAAAATTTTAAAAAATTGATATCACTGTTTTATTATTTATAGTAATTTCTCATACGTAATTTCAGCCATATCATATCTTAGAATATCATTTTATAATTAATAAATTTTATTATATTAATGTTTTATTTTATTCAACCCGTGTAATACACGGGTTTACTAAAACTAGTTAAAATGTGTGGTTGAGATTGTTGGAGTAAGTAAATCGGACGGTTCATAGGATTTGGAGAACCCGCCCTTGCCAAGGGCGTGGTCTCTCCATGCAGTCACATCAAACATTGGTCAAACATTGGGTATGTGATCGAGATGCAGAACCCGCCCTTGGCAGGGGCGGGTACCCTTAAAGTCAAAAGCTGACGAGACTCTCCTCTCTTGTCAACCCCCTCTCTCTAAAAACCCTATTTAAAAAAAAATCATATTTTTATTACTGATTTAACGGTTGGACCGGGAATCAAACCCTCGTTGTTTTTAACAGTTTGATGGTTTTAGACGACCGTTTAAAGGAAGAAACTTAATGTTTAAACGCTTATTTATATAACTAGAATCGTCAAAACAAAAAGCTCACTCATTTAACTAGAAACGTTTAAATGTTAAAATGGCTAGTGTGATGTGTATCAGGGATGCGTATTCGTTTAAACTTAACGTTTAAATGTTGCACAACACCTCCAATATAAGTTAAAATTAAACTTAGGAGACTCTTGATGCGCTAGATGCCTTGAGTTTTTATATTAAGGACGTTTAGAAACGATGTTTCAAAAGGTTTTGTATTTGAGGAAAAGATTTATAAAAGGTTTTTTTATAACAATAAAAATCTGCAATCTATATATCTATTTATAAAAGGTTTTTTTTTTCTGTTCAAAAAAAAAAAATAGTGACTTGGTGGGACACTTGGCACATTTCTAGGACCCCTAAATTTATTTTTCCCGCATCTCTCTCCTCTTAAATAATTACTTAAATTAAAAAAGATTAAATAATTTTAATTTTTTTTAGATTACAAATAATTTTTTAGTGAATTAGGAAAGATATCTTTTTATTCTACAAAATTTTTCTACTCTAATAAAAAAGTTGATATCATTATTTTATTACTTATAGTTCTCACTTATATGTAATTTTAATCATATCTTATTTTAAAATTTCGTTTAATAATTAATAAAATTTTTATTTTTTTAAAATTTTATTTTTTTAACCCTTGTAATACACGGGTTTACTAAAAATAATTATCAAATATAATGATCAATTTATAATTAAAGTGATCATAGTTTATAGTTATTGAATGCTTCTAAAGCTAAAAGAGGTCACTTTTACACGCCCTTTTTCAATTGAAAGCTACTCCATCCTGAATTGGTGATAGGTCAAACTTCAGAGAGTATTTTATCATCTGCCATGTGATAGCCTATTTACATCACAATAACCTACCACAAAAATAATAACAAACTAGTATTAAATCCTTTATGAGCGGATGCGCAAATTCAGGTCAAGTATCATCAATGCCACATCATTGGTGGTGACCACCAACAGCAAAAAGCGTGTATTAAAAAAAAACAATACCGAACGAAAAGTAGATGTAAAAATATTAAACCACATAGGCGAAACTAAAACACAAAAACAATAAGTCGATATAGGATCAGCGCGTTGTGACAGTGTCGTTAAACAAAGAAAAAATATACGTAAAAACGTTGAACCACACACGCACGTTGCAGCGTGTTAACACACAAATTTTAGACTAAAACAAAAAACGAAAAATTTACGAAATAAGAAAAGGATAGGGGACCATATTTAAAAGTAAAAAAATGTTAATGCTTTATTATAAAATATGTAAAAGTATTATGTTAAAATAAATTAAAAAATGTTAAAGATTTAAAAAATAAAAATAAAAGATGAGTACAACCCACTAAAACACATATTACAATTATGATGCATACCAATGTTACAAATTAGTATATAGTAAAATACTTTTTTAATCTTAAGAGCCAAATGCAGGATGTTCCAAATAACTCAAAATAAAATTATTCATGCTAACACATATTAAATTTATTCATGCTAACACATATTCTGTTGTTTTTTTTTCTTTCGTGATTTTAAATAGTGTAAATGTCCGCGCGTTGCGACGGTACGACTGTTGCATGATTTTTTAGGAATTCGATTTTAGTTACTATCGGCTCGGTGCGTTATGATATAATTTAAAAAATCAAAATATAATTATTGAAAAAATTGAATGAAAGAAAACAATTACGTATATTACAAAAGTTTTTAAAACAACTATATTATCCCAACAAGATTAGTGAAAGCATGGGTGGTATTTGTGGTCGAAAATTACTTATTACCTAGGGGGTTTTTTGTTTTATGAATGTAGGTTAAAGTTTTATGATAATCGAATGCAGCTTTCGGTGGTGATTTGTATAGACTGAAGAAAATTAATGGAGAAATTATCACAACAAATTACTATATTTATTGTTATTGAGCTTTTAACAACCGGCAAGGAAAAGGAGAATAGTGATTAGTGCACAATCGCAGTGAATGAACGGAATTGAAAGTAAATAACGGTTTTGTTTGGTCACGTGTATATGCTTTATCATTTGTATTATAAATATCATATATTATATTTTTTTGTAAGAGTATAAATAAAATAAAATGGTTAATTTTTTTAAATTTAAGCATGACTTTTTATATGGGTGTGTTAATGCATATGTAAAATTATCATTCAATCCTCCTTTCACTTTTATTATAAAAGATATAGATATATATTAAAATTATTAAACTCATAATATGCCCCTAGAAAAATATTAGTATTATAGTTATTATAAACATGAAGATATATATATATATATATATATATATATATAAAAGTTAATACTTAGATATTTAAATAAAATAATACTTAATTTAAATAATATTTAGTTATAAAAATATAATTAGTATATATAAATTTAAATGCCAATTTTTAGTATCATAAATAAAATAAAATTTAATGAAGTGAATTAAATAATACATATTATTAAATAATATATTAATAGTGTTTATTAAATACATGAAAGAGACAAGAGCAAAAATGCCAAGGTGTTTATAATTTATATTTTTTAATTATCTAATCCATGTAATACACTTGTTTTTTAATGCTAGTTTTTTATAAAGTAGTATAGATATAAGTATTTAAATAAAACAATACTTAATTTAAATAGTATACAGTTATAAAAATATGATTAGTAATTATAAATTTAAATATAAATGCATATTATTATAAATAAAATAAAACTTTAGTTTTAAAAATATGATTAGTAATTATAAATTTAAATGTCAATTTATATTATTATAAATAAAATAAAATTAATGAAGTGAATTAAATAATATCATATTATTAAATAATGTGTATTAAATAATACAATAATTAGAATAAGTTAATTAAATGAGGGTAAAAGTAAAATTATTGCATAAATCACTTGTACTCAATGTTTAAAATATTGTATAGGTGTCTTACAAATTTAATAAAATTACCATTTTATTCTTCTAATATGTATTATATAGTAGTATAGACATATATTTGTTTTAGTATATATGAACGTTTCATTTCTTTTTTGTTTACTGTTTTGAAAATATACAACATCGAATTACGACTATAAGTGTCGAAAAAATACGAACCCCAACAGGAAAAAATTATAGACCCTAGGAAATAAATCAAGCTATTTATACTAGCCTAAAACGGTATAAGCATGACAATCATTACCAATTTTTTAAAAGTTGGTTGATTTACGTAATTTTTTCATATGAGTTTACTTTGACGAACTTAAATTATACATCAAATAAACCTGGCAATGCAAATATATCCGGATGATACAAAATGTCATGTTGTGTGTACTTGTCTTATATAAAAAAAATTTAGATGACCACATTTGTGAAACTTCTACTTAATAAAAAATTAATTTTTCACCTCTCTAAATACATAGTATTCTTAAGAATTAACACACGCATCTCATTGTTTTAAACTCTATTTGAAGTCTTTGTGATTCAAACCCATAGACAATGATACATCATTTACAAGATCGCTCGTCTAAATCCAAATATTGTTACTCATGATTCCAAAATGCTAATTTACAACATTTTCAAAATCTGGTTTTCAACAATTTCAATATGCCGGTTTTCAGCATATTTAATATGCTAATTTCAACAATAAAAAATTGTCGGTTTCACTACGTTTCATAATGTCGTTTTTAAGAACTTCAAAAGTTTGAAGTATCGATTTTGCATCTTAATTTCCACCCCTCAAACAATCATTGTGTGTTTACTTCCACCACATTACCACGAGTCAACAGTACTAAAAAGGAAAAAAAAAACACTTACATCCTTTTCAACTATGGTAAAGATTCAAAGTGGACTATCAAAGATAAGGAATTACAATCTCAAACTTGGGTTTTACACAATTACACATACGTCGATTCCAATACAAGGTTCCGAATGTGCATCCATTAATAATTCCTGCGTGGCTAGCATTCAAATTTCAAAGTACACCAAGGTCCATCGGCAACTTATGATCACACCTTCACCAAATCAATACATTGGTATCTCATTTATGCAATCTATTTAATTGCAATATGATGCCAAAAATACATTGGTTGTTTCAATGACCAAATAACGGCAATGGCACGAAATAGTACAAGTGTACCAAATGAGCTTTCAATTACAAATATGAAATATGTGTTCTGAATTATATATTGCTCTGGATAGAAAAAAACCAGTTGAAGCCACATACACAAGTTATTAAAATTATCAAACCCGAACATCGAAGTATTAATACCAAGTGTGAACTAATAAAACATAGAAAATTTTATAATTTACTCATATTATATTAGTTAATTGAAGATTGTTTGAAAAAAATATCTTGATTAATACACCCATACTGTTTTGATGGAAAAAAAAGTTGTTCACCAAAGAAATTTATAAAATTTAGTAAATACAACACAGATTTCATAAAAACTACTTTTTGTTTCACATAAGGCAACCATTAATTAAGCAATTATTTCTATTTACAAGGGCTTGTCAATTAATTCGTGGTGGTTTCGTTTGCGATTTCTAAAAGACTAAAACCGTTCATCATATTAATGTAAACTATTCACGATGTAAACTAAACGGTAAACATCCACTATTTAAATGTATTTTATTTTATAAGCATATATATAGTTAAAACATGACTGATTTGGAAATTTTTATTTAATGTCTAACTCTAAATTCATAAAATAGACCAACACTTCCTTACAGTTGATTATTAAAGCATCACCAATAGCAAGTTTTAAAAACAATTAAAAACAACTAAAAACACGTCTAGTGTGCTGACACGTTAGAAAAACACATATTTTTTAAAATCTTAAAAAATCACTACAACAAGAAAACTAAAAAACATTACCAAATCATTGCCACCTTTTTATTTTTAATCACTTATTTTTTTCTCTCTTTAATATCTGTAACATATAATAAAAGAAGATTTTTTTAATATGTGTCATCATTTTAGCATATCAAATGACATGTGCCATCATTTTAACATATCAAAAAAATTTATTTACCGCCTCTCTCTCATAATAAATAAATATGAAAATTATAATAACAAATTATTTGACTTTTTTTTACTAAAATAAGTTAAAAGAAACACACACACACACACACACATATATATATATATATATTTGTGTTTTTTATCTCTCTCATATTAAATGATAATTATTTTAAATAAGTAAATTAAACTATCAAACATTTAAAATATATATATTCTTATTACAATAGCTTATTAATACATACTAAATTATATGATTTCAAACATATTTTATCTTTAAATATAGCGTAATAATTTATAATTTTATTATTTGTTATAACTTTTAGATATTTATTGTATTTTTATTTTACCAATAGTTAATAACATCTAAAAAATAAAATATTAATAAAACTAATGGTTTTAACATGTTTTAATTTTTTCATCCATGTATTACATGGGCTCTAACCTAGTATCCATATATATAGTGCATGGGGTCCATATCTATTCATTTTTTGATGTTCTTGGGGAAGAACAATTGCATCAAAAACATCACCACCCAATGGTACTTGATCTAAAAAACGGATGTTTTGACCTTTTTTTAAGGCTAAAAACGTCCTATTGGAGATGCTCTTATCTTTCTAATATAATAAAAATATATTTATAAGGGACACTTGGATCTCTTATTAAATATTTACATTAAATACTAATAATATTATTTAATTATTTTAGATCTAAATTAATTTTATAAGTAAATAAAGAAATATTCATTTTTATTAGTATTATTTCAAAGGAAATAAATTTTATAAAATAAGAAACTTTTCAAAAACACCAAACTTTTTAAAATATAGTTTTTATAACGGTTTGTTTTGAAACAAAATGTCTAATTTATTTTTGAGAAAAAACAAATAATAGTTTAAAAAGTTAATATAATTATTTTATTATTTATAGTTCTTAACCATATCTCATATTAGAATATATAATTTTATAATTAATAAATTTTTATTCCATACAATATTTTATTTGATCAACTCGTGTAATACGTGAGTTTAATAAATCTAGTATAAGTATATACCCGTATTGTTTATTGTTATGATTTATTGACATGCAAAGAAGTAGAGAAAAACAAATAATATTATTTAAATAACAACCTTATTCATACAAAGTTAAAGCAGTAAATAAATTGTATTTATGCGAAAATTACACATTTATTTAACTTGAGTTATATATCCTTCCAATAGATAAAACTATAAACTTATATTAACAAACTTATTTTTAGATAGTGGAATTTATACATTTAAACACGTTATCTTTAATTTTGAACATAATAACCTAGGCCATTAAAAGATGAAGTATAGTCGAGATCAACTTAATAACACTTTAAGGAAAAAAAATACATTTTATGGTAATTAATTGATTTCTACATCTTATAGTACAATTTAAGCATCATACTTTCTTTCAAATTTTGGTGTAGATATTTAACTAAAAGACATTTAATTACATAAACGGATAGAAAATCATAAAAATTATGCAACTCAGCTATATATTTTATTTTAACTGTGACACATAGCGTTTTTATATAACGACTCATCTCATTTACGGTCTAACTTTTATTACACCAATTAAACATTACGTACAAATGAAATATAGGATTATAACAGTATCATGTTATTATTATTTATTATATCTTAATGAAAAATAGAATTTAGAGCAATTCCGAACAACGTGGGAGGGAAACCCCCAGCGAAGCCAAACGAAAAGAAAAGAAAAGAAGAAGAAACAGTCGTCATTCATCAACAAAACCACGATAATTTAGGGATTTCATTCCTCTAAAAAATCTCAATCAATTCGACTTCCAAATCGGCAATCCACACCACCAATCAACTCGATCTCTGCTCTGCTGTCGGATCTCTCACTATTCTCAATCAATTCACTCGATTTCACAATATTCTGCTGTTTTTCTCACCGATTGAGCTCTTCTGTAGCACTAAATCGTCGATTCGTTGATTTGTGGTGTTGAAGTTGATTCACGAAGCGAAGGGAGGTGATCTGTGTGGTGGATTGAAGTGATTCGAGGAGCTGCCGTTTCCCGATCTGATCCGAGTTGGTTGCGAATGGTATGTGCTGTTGTTGTTGATATTCGTTTCGTTGAGTTGATGCATTTACTTGGAGTGATCTGTGTGGTGGATTGAAGTGATTCGAGGAGCTGCCGTTTCCCGATCTGATCCGAGTTGGTTGCGAATGGTATGTGCTGTTGTTGTTGATATTCGTTTCGTTGAGTTGATGCATTTACTTGGAAGTTGTAGCTGGTTAGGATCTACGGGTTTTTGAAGGTTTTTGGTGTGAAATGGTGGTGGTTTGGGGTGAATCGATGCGTTTTCAGGTTTTTATTGTGTTTTGTTGCGATTAGTTCGTTTTTCTTGTTAGTTTTTGTTATGTTACGGGGAAATGAATTGTTGTATGACTGCGATTCGAAGGGATTTGTCGAATTCGTGTGTTTTAGATTTGGGCGTAGGTGGTGCGTTGGGAGATGAAGTATCTTTGTGTCGGTGGATGGTTTAGGTGAAGCTGATTCGATGATGAACGTGTTTCTTTTGCAACTTTTGTTCATCTACATTGCTGATCTGTTTGGCATGTGGATTCTGCAAAAAGTCAAACAGTTGCAATGAGATGATAAGCGTTTGTGTTGTTAGTTTCATTTTGCTGAAAGGTTTGCTGGTGAAATGTAGGGACCTAATACGGAAGAACTAACTTTTAACATAGCTGCTTCACTTGTTAGTACGTGTAAATGGATATGGATTTTGAGTTTTGATGTATCGGTTTGTGGGATTATCGTATTGAAAGATCCTAAATTCATTACAAACTAGTTAAGCAGCCTGTGTTTCTGTGTTCAAATACATCAACTCACTTTGTGTTCTTTGGAGTTGTGGACACGCATTAAAATTATGGATTTATTTAATGTTTCTAGTCTTGTTACTTTTTGAATAATTATATTTCATTTTAGTTCTTAATGGGATAGTTTTTACACCTTCTGGCACATGGATTTTTCTGTCTTTTTTGTGATCGTTAAACATGCACTAAAAGAATAACAATTTCTCATAGTGAGATTAGCACTTGTTAAAGATGAATAATTTTCAACTTGGTACAATTATAGGCGGCAGTCAGTCTAGGGATCGGGTCACTTGTCTGGGTGGAAGATCCTGAAGAAGCTTGGATAGATGGGGAAGTTATTGAGGTTAATGGTGAAGACATCAAAGTTGCGTCCACTTCAGGCAAGACGGTAAGTATTGTTTATTAACCTCACTCATTATTAATTTGTCACTTATATATCTTGTTAGCTGATTGGAAGATTAGTCAAGGATAGTTATTTGTTCGGTAATCCACATTAGTTATGTATATCCCAAAGATGCCGAAGCACCACCATGTGGAGTGGATGACATGACAAAGCTGGCTTATTTGCATGAACCAGGGGTTTTAAATAACTTGAGATCTAGATATGATATTAACGAGATATATGTGAGTTCTGTTATCCCTCTATGCTTTGTCTTTTTTTCTACAAAATAACCAAATATTTAACATTAGCTAATGACTAATGAGCTTTATGGTGCCACCAGACTTACACAGGGAGTATATTAATAGCCGTAAATCCTTTTACAAGATTGCCACATTTATATGATAGCCATATGATGGCACAATACAAAGGGGCAGCATTCGGGGAATTGAGCCCTCACCCTTTTGCAGTTGCAGATGCAGCATACAGGTATTGTTTCACTTTCAGCATACTGGTTTTCTAATCATGGAATTACAATATGTTATTTAAATGCATAAATTGAATGTGCCCTCCAAACTAACTACACCATTTGGTTCGGTAACAAAAAGACATTCGTATACCGTCAGGATATGGCAAAGTATGATAAACCTTCAAGCAAACGTTAGGCTCGTTAGCTTTATTGCGGGACTTGTCATTTATAGTTCAACTGATGGGCTAGATGGTTTTTTGTGCATGTTAGTTTGGATTAATTTCTCATTATCACAGACCTAAGGTTTGGTTTTTTAAATCAAGTAGGTGTTTCAGAGTTGGTTTTAGTTCACTTAAATTCGTACTTAATCATGTATAATTTTATTGAGGGTGTTTATTATTAACATTTTTTAGTATATAATGCTTTTTTGCCTGAAAAAGTGAACAAATCTATTATTCTGGTGCAGAGTTATGATCAATGAAGGTATAAGTCAGTCAATTTTGGTTAGTGGAGAAAGTGGGGCTGGTAAAACTGAGAGCACAAAACAGCTGATGCGTTATCTTGCTTACATGGGAGGTAGAGCTTCTACTGATGGAAGAAGTGTTGAACAGAAAGTTCTAGAGGTGTTTACTCTTCACATTAAGTGTTGATTTTTTATTATTATTTTATAACTAATCATTAGATACTAATCAAACTTTTGTCATGCTTGCTCCATGTTGTAGTCAAATCCTGTTTTGGAAGCTTTTGGGAATGCGAAAACTGTGAGAAACAACAACTCTAGGTGGGAGTGATTTTCTTTTGCTATTACCTGGAATTCATTGCATTTTTTTTGTACATTTCTGGTTGACACATGTTTTTTTGCTATTGCTTTAGTCGTTTTGGCAAGTTTGTTGAAATTCAGTTTGATCAGAAGGGAAGAATCTCAGGGGCAGCCATCAGAACATATTTGCTGGAAAGATCTCGTGTTTGTCAACTATCAGATCCTGAGAGGAATTATCATTGCTTCTACTTGCTTTGTGCTGCACCACCGGAGGTAAGGGGTCATCACTCTACTTCTGGCATATGTTTTGTAAACAGAAATGAAAATATGCTTATGGGTTTCTTTGGGTTGTGCTTTTATCTTAAACAGGCCAAAAAAATTTAGTTTTACATGTCAAACGGGTGAAAGTCACCCAAGTCTCTTTTAGTGCATACAAATACCTTAATCATTTTATTCAAAGACTTAGATTAGTAGTATAATCATATTAATTTATATAATCATAATGAACACATTAACTACTTTCAATATTCACATATTAAATAATGATAAATTGTGTGTGCGGCAAACAAATTCAACTCTTATGTGGTTGTTTATGGTTGGTACCTTCATGCAGCACATGTGTTTTTTTTTCCTAGTCTGCTAGTAAACTTGAAAAACTCAAACATGCAAATTTAGATTCACAGCAAGTTAGTTTTTTACCGCTTTAAATTTACACATTTGATATGTCACTTGAATTTCCGTCTTCGGTATCTCATTCATATTAATCTTATGTATCATGCTTCTAGGATTTAAAAAGATTCAAATTGGGAGATCCGAAGACCTTCCATTACCTTAATCAATCAAACTGCTACCAAATAGACGGGTTAAATGAAAGCAAAGAATACATTGCTACAAGAAAAGCAATGGATGTTGTTGGGATTAGCTCTGAGGAACAGGTACATTTAAAGAACTCACCTATAACGAGAACATGCAAAAAAAATTGAATTACCACATGTCTACATCTTAATTATTTTGTTTTTGTACTTCTACTTCTGTATATAGGATGCAATTTTTAGAGTTGTAGCTGCTATTCTTCATCTGGGTAACATAGAGTTTGCAAAAGGGAAGGAAATCGACTCATCTACCCCCAAAGATGAAAAATCCCGGTTCCACCTTCAAACCGCGGCAGAGCTTTTTATGTGAGCGACCAAATTTATTACGTACACATGCATTGATTAAAATTAGTGTTATGCACTAGACATTTATTTAGAGTAAGGAAACACAAAAACATGTTTTAATAAGCTAAATATTTGTTCAGGTGTGATGTGAAAGCTTTAGAGGATTCTCTTTGCAAACGTGTAATTGTAACACGTGATGAAACCATCACCAAATGGCTTGATCCCGAATCTGCTGCTGTCAGTAGAGATGCATTAGCAAAAGTTGTTTACTCAAGGTTATTTGACTGGTAAGTATCACTCTTGCTGCGGTGCTGCACAGTTCCATGCTATTATAATAGATATTAAACAGCTTAAGGGTGTTTGAGGTGCAAAATTTGAAAGCGATATGTAATATTTAATAATGAAAAAGGATAATTTCGGCTTTAATACGATGAGATGTAGATGATAGTGTTTTGATATGCTTCTGCTACTTGAATTTGTAATAATTGAAATGACCCTAGGGGACATTCTTGTAAAAAACAAGACATTTTGTCAATGAGATGACTTTAGTTTGCCCTAAGATGATCAGTTTTGTTGTAGCCCCTATGAAGCTGATTATTTGAACTCAAGTAACCTGATAATCTGAGGGAAAAGTTGTTTATCCAAATATTAAAAACTGATTACTGTGACTTCTGATGATATCATTTCCTCATTTCCAAAGTACAAAGCCTAACATCCCCTAAATAGCTTACGTTCAAGGTCTCCACTGTTGGTTATATTGTTTTTTATTGCATTGCAGGCTTGTTGATAGAATTAATAGCTCAATTGGTCAAGACGCAGACTCAAAATACATTATAGGAGTGCTGGACATTTATGGATTCGAGAGTTTCAAGACAAACAGGTGCTTCATTGGTATGCCTTTTAATTTCATTGTTGACCAGTTATGCCATGCGGCATAACCTTTTTAGGGATTTTCCCTAATGTTAGTGTCAACAATAAGATGAAATAATATCATCTTTTGACCAGCAAATTGCAGAAAATTAGCCAAAAAGTCTTGATATAAGTAAATGTATTGTACAGCAGTGTCTGCAAGAATTGGGTTATAAACCTTGACCAGCTAATCAATTGATTCTCATTTTGATTGTACCAAGTTATTGAGAATGTGATGTAGCAGCTATGGTTGTAGGAATTTCAGATGTTGCATGTATAATAAAATGATATCTTATACTAGATGTGGATTTTTTCCCTTTTGCAGCTTTGAGCAATTTTGCATCAATTTGACAAATGAGAAACTCCAACAACATTTCAATCAGGTTGCTTAAGAGAACTTTATATCTTTTTTAGGTGATTTCTGAAAAACATATAATACTGTATACACATAGTTATTTGGTGAGCTATTTTTGTTTTGCAGCATGTCTTCAAGATGGAGCAAGAAGAATATACAAAAGAAGAAATTAATTGGAGCTACATTGAATTTATTGATAATCAAGATATCTTGGATCTCATTGAGAAGGTTTGGTGTTTATATGCTTGAATTTCACACCATTCAATTTTATCTCCTGCAGACCTTTTTATCCCAGGATAATTAACAGTATCACAGTATATTCTTCATTCTTGTTTAAATTATTGGTGATTTTTTGGACCATTGCATACTATTGGGATTAGATGATCCAAAACTATAAGTTTCATTTTCCTTGAGGAAAACTCGATAATTTCGGTAGATTATTCAATTTCTTTTTAGAATACTGACTTGTATGCTCTAGTGTATTTGTGTTGTTTATCGTTCCTATATCTAGTAGAAACACTAAGATCTTATCTATGCTAGTATGCTTAAGCATTCCGGGTCATTTAGACTCAGATTTCAGTTAGTTACTTACTTTAATTATGTATCAATGGTTCCTATAATTTCAGTTCTGATGCGTTTTTTATCTATTGCATAGAAACCGGGTGGCATCATAGCTCTTCTAGATGAAGCTTGGTAAGTTAGTTATTGGAAGCTGTTTTTCTCTTGGTCATTTTTTTATCAAGATATATGAAAACTTACATTACAGCTTGGGTAGTTTTAATATAATATCATATAATTTATTGTCTTGTGTAAGCATCTACTTCTGTTCTGCAGTATGTTTCCCAGATCAACTCATGAAACATTTGCACAAAAGCTGTACCAAACTTTCAAGAATCACAAGCGTTTTGTCAAGCCTAAATTGGCTCGTTCTGACTTCACGATTTGTCATTATGCTGGAGATGTAAGTGCTTTTAAATACATATACATACACATACTGCATGACACATATATATGTATATATCCTGAAATTTCTTTTAGCTACTGATTTCTAAAGCTTTAGCTACTGATTTCTAAAGCTTGGAAAACCTGACTTATCAGTTTGAATCGCATATTTAGGTCACTTACCAAACTGAGTTGTTTCTAGACAAAAACAAAGATTATGTCATTGCTGAACATCAGGCACTCTTGAGTGCTTCTGAATGTTCCTTTGTTGCAAGTTTGTTTCCTACTTCAACTGATGAGTCCTCCAAATCATCGAAGTTCTCTTCGATTGGTACACGATTTAAGGTACTCTCCCTCTCTTTCATACACACACACACGCACACCATCTTTCTTCCATCTCTCTGTCTTAACATGCATACACGTAACACTTGTTTTGTCATCCTTTCTTTTGGTTTCAGCAACAACTGCAACAACTTCTTGAAACTTTAAGTTCAACTGAGCCTCACTATATACGTTGCGTAAAGCCTAACAATCTTCTCAAACCCGCTATCTTTGAAAATCATAATGTCCTGCAACAGCTACGATGTGGGGTAAGGATATATGACGGCCCAAAACTACATTATGCATTTTTCCCACTCTTATTTATTCAACACAGTTGCGACATATATTTAGCTGACACATGTCATCTAATTAATTCAGGGTGTTTTGGAGGCAATCAGGATAAGTTGTGCTGGGTATCCCACTAGAAAGCCATTTGCTGAATTTGTGGATCGATTTGGCATCCTCGCTCCTGAAGTTTTGGATGGCAAGTAAGTGGAACGTTTTTGTGTGTGGAAATTTTGATCTATTTACTTATATTTGGTCGATTCTTATGTTTATTTCTAACAAATATATTAATAGCTTAGGACACATGTGGGTCAAATCAGTTAGAAGCTTCCCATTGTTGATTTTAATGCATAAACCTTCTAATTTTGTTTCAAAAACAAATTATTATCGAAAAATTATATTTTTTTGTGACATATAAATTATTTTATAAAGTTCAAAAACTTCAGGCAAATTGTCTAAAAGTGTTTTAGGTCATCTTGACCCGATCCATAATGAAGTTATTCATTGTTACCCTAATTCATCTTGATGCATTACCCGACACACCCATTTTACTATCTCTAGATCTTGTTTACTATCCTCTGAGACTTCAAGTGTATGACTAGATAATTGAATTGACCCTATACTATCTTTTTGACTGACTTATGGTAGTAGTGATGAAATTCATGCTTGCAAGAGGCTTCTGGAGAAAGCTGGACTTGAAGGCTATCAGGTTAGATGGGTTGCAATGCCATCTGTTAAAAGCTTTTTCTACATACAATATTTCATTTAAAATTTACTTTTTTAAATTATTATATGTTTGCTTCTGTGTTTCTACATCATGCGCAGATTGGTAAGACAAAGGTGTTTCTAAGGGCCGGACAAATGGCAGAGCTTGATGCTCGCCGTACTGAGGTCTTAGGTAGATCGGCTAGCATTATTCAAAGAAAAGTCCGTTCATTTATTGCTCAGAAAAGCTATATATTGCTCAAACGTTCTGCTTTGCAAATTCAATCTGTTTGCCGAGGTACATCTATTGAACATGTTATGTTAAATTTGTTTTCTTTGATAGATTAAAGCATCTAAATTTGGTCGCTTTTTACATCTTTTTGAACAGGCCAACTTACTCGCCGCACCTATGAAAGCATGAGAAGAGAAGCTTCTAGCATACAAATTCAAAGGAATTTGCGAATGCATCTTGCAAGGAAAGCTTACAAAGAGCTTCAATTTTCAGCTGTTTCAATCCAAACTGGTTTACGGGGAATGGCTGCGCGTAATGAGCTTCGATTTAGAAGGCAGACAAAAGCAGCAATCCTTATTCAGGTCAAATAAATAAACATAGCTTAAAATGAAACGGTTCAGATGGGTTGAAAGTCTCCCAAAGCGTGTTATCAAAACATAAAATAAGTGAAATTGTTTTGATAAAAAAGAATTTGATCATTAACTTACAATGTTTGGCACACTAATTATTTATAAAAAGTTCAAAAATTCTGGGCTGAAATATTTCTGGCTGACCCAACTCCGTCTTAGCTGTTCTGGAAAATTACTTATTTTGACCATTTACCTGACCTCCATGACCTCATTATATTGCCTCCATTTTCTTTGTTACATTTGATGTTTATAAAATAAGTCCGGAATTGCTATAGTTGGATATGTCAATCTGTCTATACTACAAACATTGTGGAGAAAGAAAGTTGTGTAATTTAGGTGGCAATTATTTTACCTGATGCGTAAATTTTGGTTCTTGACTGCAGAGCCATTGCCGAAAGTTCTTGGCCCGCTTGCACTTTATCAAGGCAAAGAAGGGTGCAGTTACTATACAATGTGCATGGAGGGGAAAAGTTGCTCGTAAAGAGCTACGGAAACTTAAGATGGTATATTATTTCAGACTGTTCCAGAAGTAGATTGTTGAAACAAGGGACAAATTTGACCCATTTACATATGATTTATAAATGGTTTGATTTGTGTATGTATTATTTTCAACGGCTAAGATAGGTAAAATAAAATTTTTTTTTAAGGGAAACAAGTCAAATGGGTCGAAAGCCGTCCAAAGTGTATTTTCCACACGTAAGACCTAAGTCATTCTAATCAAGAATTTAGATTATTGAAATAGTATTAGCTAGCCGTTTACGAATATCTCTTAGTTCTGGGGTCGTGCATTTTCTTTATACATTTTTATGTGTATGTATTAATCTTTTATACTTAATACTGCTCTTTGGATGTAGGCTGCAAGGGAAACTGGTGCTCTGCAGGCTGCTAAAAATAAACTAGAGAAGCAAGTTGAAGAACTGACATGGAGACTGCAGCTTGAGAAGCGCATGAGGGTAAGCTTAAACAATGAGTTTTGGTGTTTCAAGTAAACTCTATTAATTACCAGCAAGAAGGCATGCATAGAGATCTAAAAGAAGCTAAAAATTGAAGCTTACAGCATTAAACATTGCATATTAGGAGCTAATGGTGTATCAAACCCAAACTCTTGTGAACCTAAATCACAACATGTTAAAAAGGGGAATAAAAGTGAACAAGACCACCACAGGAATTATATATTTCTAAGCGGTGGCTAAGGGAATGCAAAACTTCGTTTGGACAGACAAAACCAATGAACCATTAGTTCAAGATTTTTTACTTTAAAAAATTGGCTTTTGGTTCCAGCTGTGACATCTTGATTGTATTTGATAAGCAGACACCTCATTTCTCTTTCACTGGATGTAGAATGACAGTATTTTCTTTTGCAGTCTGACTTGGAAGAAGCCAAGACACAGGAAAATGCAAAACTGCAATCTGCTTTGCAGGATATGCAACTTCAATTCAAAGAGACTAAAGAGTTGCTCATGAAGGAACGTGAAAATGCCAAAAAGGCAGCTGAAATCGTCCCAGTCATCCAAGAGGTCCCAGTCGTTGACCAAGAGCTCACAAATAAGCTTGCTTCTGAAAATGAGAAACTTAAGGTAAATTGGTTCAAATTCACCAGTTAATTTTCAAGACATCTTTGATGAGCTTTGATTTCATGTAGGGATGGCAATGTTTGACTCAGTTCACTTTTAAATATCTTGATTTTGGCTGTACTTTATTCTAAAAAGAGTCTGATAAAAACCTAGCTATTAAGGAAATGGGTCAAATGGACAAAAATGGTTGTAAGTTACTCAAGTTAGTTGTGGCCTGTGGGTCAACTCAACCTGGCCCAACCTGTTTCTACCCATACGAAAAAAATCCTTTCAAACTGGTTTTGACCTGGTACCCATTTTGTCCATCTAGCCACCTCTTGTTGAATATGTCATGTGGCTTTTTTCCTGTACTTAAAACATTATTTTCTTCGATAAATAATTTCAGGCTTTAGTTAGCTCTCTAGAGAAGAAAATCGATGATGCAGAGAAAAAATACGAAGAAACAAATAAACTCAGCGAGGAGAGGTTAAAACAAGCTTTGGATGCAGAGACAAAAATTATTCAGTTAAAAACTGCTATGCAGAGGTTTGTGCCCAGTTATTTTAAGCATAAATTCTTATTCATATCTTTCAAATTGAATAATGAAGATGCTAGTGTAATGCTGTATCTAATTGTACTTTTAAAGACTTACTATGTACTTGCTGCGTTTCCTCATTCAGTCTACAAGAAAAGGTTTCTGACATGGCATCTGAGAATCAAATTCTTCGCCAGAAAGCACTTTCTGCAACAGTTTCTCGTGGGGCAGAATATCCTCAAACTCCTGATGCTAAGGTGAGGTTTCGTTGTATAAAACAATGACATTACAGGTGGCAAAATAGACTGGTTGGGTAGGTTGGTTAACTTGTCAAAATGGGTATTCATATTGGCCGATTCGGGTCTGCTTCTGTTGACCAGAAACCATTTGGCCCAAAACTTATATATATTTTTCAACAGTTAAGTGTGTCAATTGTCAAATATGATTACAAAAACATTAGATTGTTTCAATTATTATGCATTCTTTTAATAAAATGATTTTGGGAGAATTCAGGCATTAAAAATTCACTTTGGATGACTTTTGACCCGTTTCCTAGTAACCTGAAATCTCAAGTTTTACTTGTTTGACCTGTGCGAGATCAAATATAACTAAAGTTGACCCTACTTCATAAGTTAATAAGCCAAAGTGCTACCTCTAAATAATGTGGAGCCATCTTATCTCTCTATTTAACCATTCACCAACTTTTGTGGCAGAGCATGGCAAATGGTCACTCCGGGAATGAGGTACATAAAGCAATTTTATACTGAATGCAGTGCACTAATATCATATCAGTGTATGTAAAGCTTGGACATGTTCTTACCATGTTGGAGGACATCTTTTTTTACAGGAACCACAAACACCTGCCAGGAATTTGACGACTGAATTTGACAGCAAGGCTAAAAGACCACCAACTGATCGTCAGCATGTAAGAACTCCAGTAAAAATTACGTCTCTCTGTTATCCTTTTTTTTTTGCTAGTGCATTTGATCTTAGTATGTTTTTTTCTCTAATTTTGATACAGGAGAATGTTGATGCTCTTATTGAATGTGTTATGAAAGACATTGGATTTAGTCAAGGCAAACCTGTTGCAGCCTTTACTATATACAAATGCCTTATTCATTGGAAATCTTTTGAAGCTGAAAGAACTAGTGTCTTTGATCGTCTTATTCAGATGATTGGTTCAGCTATTGAGGTATTTTCAAGCAGTTCAAAACTGCAAAATGAAATTTATCCAGTTTGTTGTAGTATAACGAGGGGTTATCTTATTGCAGGATCAAGATAACAACGAACACATGGCATATTGGTTATCAAATGCATCTACTTTGCTCTTCTTACTCCAAAGGAGTATTAAGTCTGATGGTGCAAGTTCAGTTCGTAAACCTCCAGCTCCAACTTCCCTGTTTGGAAGAATGGCAATGGTATTGATAATCTTAATATTGGTATTATGTAGATATGGCAAAATGGGCGCCCAAGTCGGGTCATGGGATAAAACATATAAGATATAACTTTTGTTATGGGTCTGAACTAACCCGGCAGGGTAGGGATGGGTTGACTTGAAGTTCTTATTCTCCAACATTATTAGGCTCTTAAAACAATCAGTTGTCAAATACAGACAGCTACAATAATTATATTTGTTTGCTTAATGACATGATTTGCTACTCTGTGCAGGGATTTCGTTCATCTCCATCTACCGTGAACCTTGCTGCAGCTGCAGCTGCACTTGAGGTAGTGCGTCAGGTCGAAGCTAAATACCCTGCATTGCTCTTTAAGCAACAACTGACAGCATATGTGGAGAAAATGTATGGGATTATCCGTGACAACTTGAAAAAGGAGCTGGGTTCATTCCTAACCCTATGCATTCAGGTAGTTGAACTCCTTATAATTTCCCCCATTAGACTCTTATAATTCTGAACACTCTTCTCAACACGTTGAAAGAAAATTTTGTATGTATTTTTTATCCTTTGCCTCTTAGTTCTTATATACATGGATAGGAATACTTACTCTAGTTGCATTTCAGGTGCCCCCCATTATTGTTCAAAAGATTTTTACTCAAATTTTCTCATATATCAATGTACAACTATTTAACAGGTGAGTGTACTCCACTTTGGTTTGTTTTCCCCATCATTTTTTATGATTTAACTGCTAATTTTTTTCTTTCGTATTGCTTTGTAGTCTTCTTCTGCGCCGTGAGTGTTGTACTTTCAGCAATGGAGAATATGTCAAAGCTGGATTAGCCGAGTTAGAGCTTTGGTGTTGTCAGGCAAAAGAAGAGGTAATTCTTCATAAGTGCACACACATTAATGTGTGTGTATTGATATTGATTTAAAGATACATAATAAATATAATATAGGTTCTGCAATGGGTGGAAGTTAACTTGGCTAAAATGTGTATTGAACCTAAATTTCTTTTTATGGCTTAAATAACACGGCTGAAAATGGTGTTAAATTTGCACTTTGCAGTATGCGGGATCAGCTTGGGATGAACTTAAGCATATTAGACAAGCTGTTGGGTTTTTGGTATGTACCTTGTGACCAAGATGTTTACACGTCTCCTTTTCCGCCTTCCATTAATGAATATAGTTTTTATTTTCGCTATAAGGAATGTGTATACATATATACTTTTTCGTAATTATTTTAGTTTATCCTTTCTTTATTTAAAATATGACCGTTCTACGTGTTTATGCCCTCAGGTTATACATCAAAAATACAGAATATCATATGATGAGATCATCAATGATCTATGCCCCGTATGTCTCTCTCTCTCTCTCACACACACAATACACATGCACATAAGGTGACATCTCTCTAAGACTGACTTGATACCGTTTTATTCCCAGATCTTAAGCGTCCAACAACTGTACAGAATATGCACATTGTACTGGGATGACAATTATAATACCCGAAGTGTATCTCCAGATGTAAGTTTCAAAGTTTAAAAATGATTTTTTTTTCTTTATGAGGATCAGAGTTTCCCCAAAACATCTTGTAATTAACGCGACCCGTTATATTTCAACCAGGTCATTTCAAGCATGCGGATATTAATGACAGAGGACTCCAACAATGCTGCAAGTAGTTCATTTTTACTGGATGACAATTCCAGGTAATGCTGCATTCCTTACATATTATATTAAATTCCTTGACATTTAGAAATTAATAACAACAATAATAATTACTAATTAAAAAAAACTAACGACCCACACAATTTCTGATTGCAGCATACCTTTCTCCGTTGATGATCTCTCTAGTTCCCTGCAAGTAAAAGAATTTAGCGACGTGAAACCTGCAGTAGAACTGGCTGAGAATCCGGCCTTCCAGTTTTTACAAGAGTAAAGGCCATGGAACTTGAATATATACATATATTATATATATATCTATATATTCTTATGTTTGCAAATATAATATAAGATTTGATTGTTGTAAAAAGGTCCATTCTTTATTTTATTTTCTTCTTTTTGAATTGTAAAATTGTTTTGTTTTTCATCATGTCTGTTAAAAGTGTTGATATGATGAGCACATCACATGTAGTGTCATATTTTTGGGGTCTTTATTTCTTTGAATATTTCTGCTACTTTTAAGCAGCATTCTTTATAGGAGCTAGGTGTTGTTTTACCATTGGTCAATGTCTGGGTTATACGTATATATTCCCACTCAAATTGACTTCTTGTAATGAAATACATGATAATCTACACAAGTTATAAGGATTTTGTCTCATGCTTAATGTTTCTTGCATTTACACTTATGATTTTGCTGTTGGAGTTACATGTTTGGTTGTAAAGATTTTACCCTTATCTTCTATATTATCCTCAATGTTAGCGGGTTTTATAAACGCCTCGCTTGCCTCTTCAGCCATGACTGTTTATGCTGCGTACCGCTACCAATACCCATTGCGACTAGCTTCCATAAAAATAAATACGGTAGGTGAAAACATTTTAATATATTTTTTCTAAGAAACACCTAGTTCAACATGAGCTCATGTTAATCAAAACCTATCTGAGCTGATATAAATTGATACTTTTTTGAAATGACATGCTTTGCTCTAAACTCATTTTCACTTGAACTTGTTTGGACATATGTCTGGCAAAATGGGCGGGTTGGGCTGGGTGGGGTTCCGGTTATGATGGGTTTAGGGTCAGGATGGGCCGATTTAGAAACCGGGTCAAAATGGGGTACCAATGTTTTGTTCGGTATCGTTGTCATTCTTGATGGTACCACAAATTAGTTGATATAGTTTACGATACCTAAAATATCCTATTTTGAATACAATCCTGTTTTTAACAAAATTATACTGAAACGTTAAAAAGAAAAAAAAACATGTCCACAAAATTAAAAAAACATACAAATGTTACTAAAGAAAAATCAAATTCGTAAAAAATAATTATAGTTTAAAAAAGTATATTATATGTAATAAATGGAAATGAATTTGAAACATAGAAATCTAAGGATTTAAAGTAAAAATATTTGAGGGTTTATAACGAAAATAGAAGTGGTGATCGGTATCATAAGGGTTTATATGCTAAATGTTGTAATATACAATGGTGACATGCAATTGATATGAATTTTTATAAATCCCCTTCATAGTGAACAAAAAATGTTATGTTCCGGAAGCGATTCCGGTTCAACACCGGTCCAAATTGAGTGCACTCATCCGGGTCAACCAAACACGGCACAAACAGAACAAACTCATATGGTGAGGAAGGGCACACATGATTCCTGTCAATTACATACCTAAGAAGGTGAAACTAAAGGATAGACCTAAGATAGTTGATGTCACAAGTGTTATGGGTGATAAGAATGTTAGCAAAAACAGTTTCTTTGCTCATATGATTTATTTATTGGATGGCTAAGAGCACTAATATTCGTGAAAATATTGATTAACTTTTATTTATTTAGAGTTAAATGCATTTTTTATCATAAGGTTTCATAGAATTTAACATTCGAGTCTAAAAGTTTAAATTTTGTTATTTGTATTCAAATATTTCACAAAAATTGCTATTTGAATCCATTTACAACTACTTCTAATTAACATCGTTAAGTTTTTCCGTTAATTTTCCTACATTAGTGGTATTTTTGTCAAAACAATTACAAAATAAAAAAATCAACTTTATGTGAGGGGTTTTATGCGTTCAGTCTCTTTTGGTATCACCATTGCAGTTTGAATCCACCTATTAATTAAATTAAAATATAATGATAACCCTTTAGAAGTGACTCATATCTAACATTATAACATATACACCAGAAAAAAATATAAATAAACAAACAAGTCATATGACATAAGTTATTTGAATCATAACAATAAAATATAAATCATCTTAAAAGTATAGGAAAACAATTAACAATATGACATTTACAACATGAATAATAATCATAAATTATCAATCATTGTAACCAAAAATAAACTTTAAACAAAAAAATCTATTATTTAACAAGACAGACAAAAATAATGACTACTACACTAAAACACATTAACAAAACAACAAAAGACTATCATAAGAAAAAATTATGAACCATCTACATAAATAGATCAACAATTCATATTAATTTTACTCACAAATAATAAAGGTTCTACATATCACATCAACCATCTATCCAAAATTGTGTTAAATCTTTACATAAGTGTATCTAAATTTGTGTAAAAGCTTCACACAAAATTGGTGAAGTGATCAATCATCTTAAGATAATTTTTTTTAAACATCAAAATTGGTGACTAACAAATAGGTATAATGTATTAATGGTATTAACATAGACTGTCACATTGTCTTTTATATTAATTATTTCATGTGAAATAAAACGTAATTTACATGATAGTGAGCAAAAAAATTGACCACCGAAGCACTTTTCATGTTCATATGCCCTTGCATGCATGAATAAACCCCATCTACACAACTTTATGGGATTTAAAATAAATTTATGATTAAATTTAAGAACATGAAAGCCATTTGCTTTAACTTAATATTGGTCAACATCTCATTTGATTTGTTTGTTAAGTAGTAAATTAGTAATCATTCAAACCAAAGAATATACATGTATATTAAATTAATTGGTCAATGAAAAAGGTTAGTTATTAAACAAAATATTAGATGGGATTATTAATTATTGACGGTGAGTAAGTATATTTCATTAAGAATTAAGAATATATTAATTATTTAATGATGATCATCATAATGACGCACATGCTAGTTTGGCGATGAGGTGTTAGGATGTAAGATACTTGATCGACTTTTGCAGCCTATTTAAAGGTCCAAATGGCTTTGAAAATCAAGTCAAATGAGCCCAAGACTAGAAGCCAAGTGTCCATAATGTGTTGTGGGATTATATTTAATCTTTATAAGTTTTATATTGATAAATTACACGGATGGTGATTGTACTCTGATCAAAATTTTGGATTTGTTTTTAACTTTTAAAAATTTTAGACATAGTCCCTAACATTTTATTATTCTTTCATCCATAATCCCTAAGTTTGTTAATTAATAGCTAGTGGTGTTAATGTTTTTAAAAATACAACTTTACCCTAAGGACTATTTATGTAATTAAGTTTTTTTAATATATATAATAATATATTAAATTAACATATACAACTTCTTCAAGTTTTTTTTTAATTTTAATTTTTATTATTTCATTATTATTGTGTTTATTATTTAATAAAATATATTTAAAATTCAGAAATAGAAATGTATTTTAAAACATCTTTTTGAAAATCTTTGGTTTTTAACCTTGTTTTTTAAACCGTTTGATATGTTTAAATATTTTCTTAAAAACTATCAGCATTTTTAAACATCTTTATTGATATTGTTTATTTTTTAATGTTACTTTTAAAATCTTTTACTTTTTAAGGTTATTTAAACCATTTTATATTTAAACGTCTCTTGTTAAAATCCTTGTTCTTGAAACTTTTTTAAGCCATTTGTTTATAAATTTCTTTTGTAAAATTGTTCAGTACGTCGTTCTTAAAACCGTTTAGTTTTTTGAAATGTTCTTCTTAAAATCATCAGGTTATTAAACATCCATCTTAAAATCAAACAGTTTAAATAAAGATTAAAATTAAATCATTTTATAATAAAAATTTTTTAATAGACCAAGCAGAATAAATTTTTTTAGAAACACACATTTTTTTTAAAATGTTTAAATAGATTTTAAAATCATTTAAAAAAGACTTTTGAAAAAAATTTATTTAAAAATTCAAACAGTTTAAGAAAAAGGGTTGAAAAACTAAAATAAAATATAAATTAGTAATTAAAAAAAACGTTTCAAAAAGAGTACAATTTGTGTTCATAAAATGAACTTTTTTAAATAATAAACGTACTAACAATAAGATAATAAAAATAAAACTAAAAATACAGAACTTCGTATAAAAATATACATGTTAATATATATATATATATGTGTGTGTGGGGTTTAAAAAATAAATTATATGGATGGTCGTTAGGGTTGAATGGTCATTTTGACAACTTTAACATCATCAATTGTTAATTAACTAACTTATGGACCATAGATGAAAGAGAAATAGAATTTTAAGGACCATACACGCAATTTTTAAACTTTAGGGACCAAATCCAAAATTTTAATGAAACGACAGGGACTGCCTATGTAATTTACTCTTTTATATTTAATAGTTTTATTTACCAATGATTTTTAGCTCAAGTGATTAAGATGACTAGTTTAGATATATCTTAAGATCTCATAAAAATAGGTAAATGATTTGAGTTTAAGTCCTATATGTGACAAAAATAAAATGTAGTTTCAGGTGGGTTAGGCAGGGGGTTTTCTCACATAACCTAAATTTTCTTCTGAGGATGATCTCAGGTTTCATATTTGAGTAAAGAAGATGATCGGATGGACCAATGACCCGCCAGTGATCTAATTAGTCGTTTAAAAAAGTAGTTTAAATTTAAAAAAATCTCTACTCTTATAGATTTTCAAAATTTGATCTTGTGAGTAATCAAATTAGCATAAAAAACAGTAGATTAGTTTACTTATCTAGTAAAGTAATACCCCAAAAAATAAATGGTGGATTCAATAATTTTCATCAGAAGACGGAAACTAGTCTAACAAAGCAAGACAATAAGTGTAATCACTTTAAATAGTAGAAAAAAAAAAAAAAACCGTGACCTTGTGACAATAATCAAGATGTCTACGCTATTTAAAAAAAATTTCTAAAAAATATAGTATTTTTACACTAGCGAGCTAAATTTTAGTGGGTGTCTTTCCCCTCTCAAGAACCCATAGATCCACACTTCCTTCAACTATTGACAACCTCAATCATACGAATTATACGTGTTCAGGATTTCTGAATGCTATTTTATCTGTCAAAATTTTTTAAATGCTTCTTCTTTTACTAAGATAAAAAAAACCTAACGTTGTTGTTCATGGTACATCACATTCAATTCAAAATAGCTTGAATCATCTTCAAAATTCCTTCAAAGACTTCTTTCTGACCAAATTGTCATGTGGTCTCATGTGTTTTCTCTCTCTTAATTGTGGTCAAACTTTGTTTACATGCCATAAACTCAAAGAATCTCAACTATATCATGTTCTTAATATTCTTGCATCTCTCTCTACTTATGTATTTTAATATATCAAAATAGCACTATAATTATTTCGACAGTTAATATAGTTGATTAGGTGGTTGTTTTATCAACTTGATTAATAATTAAAATTCTTAGAATAAAATCTATTAATTAACAATTAATAGATATTGTAAAGATTCAAAGCATAACTTGCTTGTATGCAATGTTTTCAGAACCGGATCGGACGTCGAACCGGACGCCTTACTGGTTCGGTGGTCGGACCGGATTTAAGAACCGGATGACGTCATAATTATATATATAGTATATTATATATATATTTATATATAATTAAATATAAGTAATATATACGTATTTTATAGTTATATATAAACTTAACTATATTTTTATATCTAACATACTAATTTATGGTTCAACATCCTGTTTTACCATTAAAATCAAAAAAATAAAAAAAATAAAAAAAATTACAAAATCCGGTCCGAACCGGTCGGTTTCCCGTCCGACCAGCGGTTCGGGATGAACCGGCCGGTTCGACCGGCCAAAACGAATCGATGTGAACCGGACGGCTACCCAGCCGATCCCCGGTCGAACGGTTGGACCGGCCGGTCCGATCCGGTCACAAAAACACTGCTTGTATGATTTAAAATTGATCTATTTACACTTATTTTTACATATTAAGAAAAGGAAACTATTACAATATATATAGAGAAAAACGGGTTGACTTTTGTGGACAACTTGTAACTAACCCTTTTAGGGATATATACAATAAGGGTTGACTTTGTAGTATTAGTAGAAACTACTCTAAAAAGAAAAATGTCTAGTTTATGAATTATTTTTAGGTTGACTTTCTACTTCCATAAACATATACAACATGAGCCACACAAAATATGGTTTAAAGTCAATAAAGAAAAGAATATTAACCTATTTTAATATTAAATCTAGTCAATTAATTTTTACCTGCTACTAAGGGTTTGTCATGTGCCATTTTAAACAATCATAACACATATGGTAACTTATACAAATATATTGTAAGTTAAGGTTGACTACGATCGTTTTCTTTTTTACTCATCTAAACCTATTCATAGATCTGAATTCTAAAATCAAAAGGTCCAATCAAAGTCAAAATCGAACAAGAAAACTGGATCTAAATTGGAACTGAAGATCAACTTTTCTACCTTACACATCTAAATTTATCCAACTATAATAAATTGAACAAAGAACAAATTCGACGGATGCAAATCTAACAAGAACAAATTAAGATAGAACAAAAATGAGAATAATAAACATGACATACGAGCAAAAGATAAACAATATAACAAATGTCGAATATGCCTAGAAAACTGGATTAAGAACCACTATTTATGTACACTAGTGAATACACAAAACAATGTATTCATTGCTGAGTACACTAAAGTTCATATAGTATAGTAATATATGCATCAATAAATAAACTAAACTATAATCAGAATCAACGTATAGTGTATGCATCAACGAATACATATATAAGATCCCAAGAGCAAAGTATAAAATAACAAATATACTAAAATTCTCATTATCTAGCAATAGTGTATGCAAAGATGAATACACTAAACTACCTCAAATTCTACATCTATTGAATGCAAAAAGGAATGCACAAAACATACTCGATATCTATATAGTATATGCATTAGTAAATTAACTATAAAAGAACCCATATGTTGCATATTCACATATACACACTAAAATTTTTAGAATTATTATAAATACATGTATTAAGAAATACATACACTACACTATATTTAAATTTACGTAGAGTATTCATTAGTGCATATGCTAGAGCATGCTAAGGACACATATGCATCAATGCACACACTTAAGTACCATTTGCAATACATCTAATGTAGGAGTAGGAGTAGAATATGTTTGCCGTTCAAAAAAAACACATGCGGTATATGTAACGATTAATATTAATAGCATGGATCATTCATTAATATTATCTACAAACTCTATTCTTGATACTCATGTTTTTTTGATTCTAATATATATATTTTCTTAATAAGTTTTGATTTATAATTTTACTACTACTATCATGTTTTTCTTGTCAGAATAGTTTATGCATATAGTCTATTTGCGTTGCATTTACTAATAGGCAAGTTCAAAGTCTTAACATTTCATATAAAATTGAGCAATGCACATTTAAAATAGTTATATGGTTAAAGGCCGATAATAGTAATTACTGCCTTTAACTTCGAACTGACCGTAATGTTTTAAATCTAACTTATATGATATGCCGATGTTATTTTAATAAATTTTAAATTTTCTAATTCAAATAAGAAATTGTACACTAATAAGATCTATAATGTAACATTACTATGATATGTAATAAAAATATTTTTTTAAGTGATTGAGTTTTCTAGTCTCGTTATAGAAATTGAATTATATTTAAAATAGTTTTAAAACAGATTTAAGTAATGAGTTAACCGTTTCAAAACAAATAAAAAATTATAACAATGTGATTAAAAATAATTAAAAAGAGATTAAAAGTAAGATGGGGATAGTTAAAACACATAAAACAAGGAGAGCACCTGGGAAAGCTAAATCCTGTGTCTAAGTTTTGTTAGCAACTTGGCATAAGCCTTCCTTGATTAAGAAAGAAGCAAGTTGTGGGATTTTTAAAATTACTATATTTCTTTCAATAATTTCTTATAAAATAATTTAATAATCAATAATTTCTTATCATATAATTTAATAATGCATGAAAAATAGCTCATAGATGCCACACGCAAGCCTGTGATTCAGCCAGGTGCAATGCTTCTCCTCTATTTTTTTATAAATTATTAAGGGATTTCATAAATAAGGTTAAAAATTTAAGCATAACTTCATATTAAAGTTAACACTTTCATCCATTTTAGGTAATTATTTGCACGACTCAACATTATTCGAGGCTTAATGAAATATTTAAGTTGAAGCCCTTTTTATTAAATTACATCAACATTTTAAACAATAATTTGAGTTGCTAAGCTTAAGCTTTAAAATTTTCTAATTGATAATCTCAATATCTTATATTTTAGTTAAAGTTCAATAACACAATCTAATTCGATTACATGAAACTATAACCTATAAAATCATGTTGAAAAACTAGTCTTTTTCATTTTTCGAATCTATTTTTTACAATTATATTCTTTATAAAATTTTTGTAACACACCGATTTGTCCTTATGTTAAAAGTTTGGGATCTATTTTCTAAACTTTAAAAGATAGAACAAAGGTTAGGGGGCAGCTAAGTATAATTAATTAACCCCAATGAGGGTTTAAACGGCCAAAGCCGCTCCATACCCATTCTTTTTGTTCTAGTCGTTACAAGGGAGTAGAGAAAAATAAAGAGAGACCGACATCCAGAGTTAAGTACCATCAATGCTAATCAACCATAACCTTCAGTGTAGTGTGTGTTGTTGTGGTTGACGAGTAAAAGCAAGGAAAGAGAAAGAGACATCGAAACAGGTAGTGATTCAAGGTAAAACTCGACTTCATTTGTTTCATTATAGTGCTAAGATTCGACGATGATATGTAATGAGTAGTATGTGATAATGTATGAATTGTGATATGATCTATGGTGCGATTAGTGTAGTGGCCCACGGTTTCAACTTGAAGATACGGTTCTTAATTCTGGCAATTAGTTAACCAATATTTTAGCAGTTGAAGTGAGTTTTTGATGCCCTCTTTTAAATGTGTTGTGATTTTAGGGCTAATATATATGCTTAACGAATTTGACTAAAAGGATTAGACACATATGGAAAAGGGTTTCACAAACATTGTATGATTTTAGAAGATGGTTTTTTATGCATGAAATTATTAACATGTAAGGTTACAAACCATTCGATGTATATGATATGTTTTAGTGATCATGTTAAAAGGTCAGGGTCAAGCTATATTTTAACCATTAGAACTCATTTAGTAACGCTGAAATTTACATATAAATATTAGTTTGATTTCAAGTAATTAGGTAAGATGAGAACCTCCTTGGTAGTAGATCAAGCTACCCACTTTCTGGAAGACTGGCAAATTCCCATTTATGACATTTTATAGAAAACTAGACTAGTTGGAATATGTATGTTCTTTACTTTATGTTTTATGGATTGAAATACTTTTTCCTTGCAATGATTATGATTTTTTATTTTCTAGTTTAAGATCTATGTTATGCTTATGATTGTTTGGTTGTGAGATGTCTGTATTTAAGGTCTTAAAAGTTGATATTAGAGCCGCAATTTGAAAGATTTGAGTATCATTGATGTTTAGACTTCAACTGTGAATAAGTACAAGGTAAGGCATGTCTGTACGAGTAGCTTCATGCCAGGAGGTAAAGTGATAAGTTAAGCTGATGTATGTAAATGTAGTTACAATTATGTAAGATGGTATGAAGGATAGGGCCCATTCATGTGTAGATGATGGAGTCTTTATGTGCAAATGGTGAAAACCTCGTGAGTAGATGTGAAGTATTTCATGCGTAAATGAAGTCCTTCATGCGCAGATGTGAAGACCATGCACATAAAGTCTTTCACGAACAAATGAGGAAACCATGGCCTCCTTTTTCCTTGGCCCTCTGCTAGTTCTGTCGCCGTACTCCATAACCGTTTGTTAGAAAAGTTTTAGATAATTTTATTTTTAGCTGCCTTTTTTTTTCCCCTTAAACTATTCTAACAGGTCAAACTCTAAAAAAATCTAACTATTTGACAGACCTTAATACTTGAGAGTTAAATCAGTTGAAGTTTCAACTAGCCCCCTTCTAATTTTGCTGATGCTTTAACCCCTTTAACTTTCCACTAAAGCCTTCTCTATGCCAACATACGCACCACTCATTTGTAACATTGCAAGTGAACTTATCGGCAATGGCTTTCATAAAATCCACCAACAAAACATTCCAAATCGGAAATTCAATTTGATAACGATTTTGGTTTGAAATGATAGGAACTTTAATTTATTTGTTGTAAAGTTCTATGGGGAGCGTTTATAGTAAAAATAATATTTAATCTAAAAAGTCTAAGAAGAATTCTAAGCTTACATGTGTTCTCCTATTGTTCTAAAGGGAGGACATTTTTATTATTGTGTCAAATGCGTCAGGTTATTCTAATACGTCTAACATTTTGATAATATTAGTTTATTGTGTCAAATATATTTCATTATTTGTTATATATATTCATAATTGTGTTTTACATTTTAGATCATTTTATGTTATTTTTTATTTTTGTTTTTATATGTTATATAAACTTGTTATCTTATCATTGTGTATTATAATAATAGGTACACAATGAAATGTTATTTTACTAATATGTTATTCAAAACTCATTGTGCCCAGGAGAACATAATGACCTACAAAAAACACAATGAAACGTTTTGTCATTGTGTTTTATGTTTTATATCATTTTATGTTTTTTTTATTGTTTTTAAAGTATTAGATTAATTAGTTGTTATTTAAGCATTATGCTTTTTTAAAATAATTCATTATTTTAAAAAAACAAAGTAGTATTCAAGAAAACACAATAACTATAAAAAACATAATAAACTGTATTAAAGACATAATGACGAATATATTTCACATGCTATTATCTTTTTATATGATGATATTGTACTCGTTTTAAAGATAAAAAATATTTATTTTTATAATGTAATTTTTATAAAAAAATAATATATATAAAAATTATGAACATTTAAAAAAAGTAAAAGAACTTGAAAAAGTCAATAAAAATAGTTATGCTCAAACTTTCTTTTTTAACAAACTTAATCTATATAATTTGATCTCAACCATTAATTTAAAAGATTGATAATTGAGATTCATTTTTACATTTTTTTGATTTATTACTATTTTCATTTGAACTATTTTCAAGTTTTATAGCGCTGGCTGCTGGTTTTAAAAATCAATGATAAATATAAAAAAAAAAGAAAATTCTTTGGTTAATAAAATACGATGGTACTTTGATGAATTATATATATTATATTGCCCGAGAATACCTTAACCAACTCCTGCGAAGATCTCAGCCGTTGAAAGTATGCAATTTCATATCTTGGCCGTTTAAATTCACTAGATTCCTTCTAGAAGCAGCGGTTCATGACGGTTTCTCTCCGACGCTCCCACTAACTCTTGGTTCCGATTCCCATGCTTTCTTCTTCTCTATAACTATCTCAGTTGCAAACTTCCACGAACACACCTCTTGGTTTCTTCTTTGTTTACCAAATCCACCACCGGCTTCCACCTTCATCAACTACGTACCTTAGTTGATCTGCCCACATCTTTGTCTCCCTCTCTATCAATCGATCCCAGTTAGTAGTGTTATTTTTGGCAATAGAAGATTTATTATTAGCCATATGTAGGTATTATGGTATTTTTATGCAACATTTTGATTGCAATGCTAATGATTTTACTAATGGCAATGTGTTTTGTGTTTAAATATAGGATCGAGCAGCTATGGCCCTTGGAATTGCTTGGGAATGTTGGTGTTAGTTAATTTCATTGGTTCCAACATTTTTAACGGAGTCTGATTACAATTGATTATATTTAGCTACTGTTTCTTGCCATTATTAGATAAAATGCTTCTGTATTGGTTTGTGTTCTTCTTTCTTGGTTTAGGTTTAGTCCATTTTAAAGTAGACAACATGAAAAGGTATTGGCAATTATGGTGCATAACTTGGGTAGTTTTGCCTAGGGGAAAATACGAGAAGCTTGAAGGTGTCATTCGTAAAATCCACAACCAAATTGCAGTGATTACTGAGTAAGGAGAATGAGCTTTGTTGCTATTGAAGAATACACCATCATCAAGTACAACACTCATCGGTCCCTTAATTTATCTTCAGCAATTGTGATGTTACTTCATAATTCAATAATTAGTATTATGTGATTCATTAAGCATTATAATACCCAACACATCTACACACAGAGGTTGGTATTCGTGATTCAATGTGTTGTGCTTAATTTCTACCATAAATGGGACACAAAATAAATAGAAAAAATATGAACTGAAATGAATATATTCATATCTCAAGACCTGATCAATTGAAATCGTAATTCTAATTCATGAAACTTGTAACAAAACAGGATTTCTTGACCTGGAAAACTATCAAAGGTAAGTCTGCACTATATCTTATTTGAAGGGGATAAGTATTTTATTTCTTTCTGTTGTATTTTCTCCTGCAAATCATTAGTTGTTTAGTTGCAAAATTCCGTCATATCTAAACTAAAAAATAGTAAGTCTACACCTTTGTTATTTGAGTTGAATTGCCATTGATGTCTAAAAATATCACATAAATGTTGTGAACATAAGGTGGAAGCTTTGAAAAATCATGGGTTGTAGTTTGAGTATTATATAGATTCTTTTGTTTTTTGGTTTATTCTAACAAAAGACGATAAGAAGGGCTGGTTGGCTGGTCAAAACGAGTTGGATTGACATGCAAATAATTTTTACCCACTTTCAAATTTTTGAATAAATAATCAATGGTTTAGTTATTATTAAAGCATGCAATACTTATATATTAATTGCTTTTGTATCAAATCATAATGTTTTCCTTTATGTTTTCCTTGCAAGTCACTGTTTGGTCATTGGAGCTTATAGCATATGCATATAATTTAGCTCTAAGTGCTCTTAGTATGACTTTAGTTGGCATATAACTTAGATAACTGATATTTTATATTATATACATTATCAGAATTGTTTCACCACACATGATACAGTCATAGGCATTTTTGTTTTATGTACATTAATGGAGATGAAAGTATCTAATTCTATAACAAATCTGACTGGACAAATTTAATAAGGCTCATGAGCAATATCTATTTTCTATGTTTGTATCATTGTTCTTACTGTTAATATTTATTTGATCAGCATTTCGCTATTGTTGTTGATGTTTATATTTTTTTAAAACATGATGTGTTCAGTTCATTTTCAATATCTTAATCATGTTGTTTATGCAGAATTGCAGATCGGTTTCTTTGGTTGAAATTGATGTTCTCTTTATTAGTTCTTTAAATACTTCTGTTACAATTATTGTTAGATTCAATTAGCAACTCTAATTGGAATGATCGAAATATATTTGGTTAAAAATATTAATTTCATTAATTAATTTTTGCTAGAATATGATTATAAAATTCTATCATTTGAAGGCAAACAACTAATTCTTTAAATTCAATCATTTTGGAGGTTGTGTTATATAAAACACAATATGGGTGTCTTTTGACCCATTAAACTCATTGATTGTTTCTCATTTAGTATGTCTGGATTTACCGGTTTGATATGTCAAAATAAAACATAAATCAAAATAAAAACTTGATTGACTGATGACTCATTCATAAGTAAACGGATTCAAATAATACCCATTTGTTTAGAGTAAATAACACTACACAAATTGAATTTACTCATTCCTAAGTAATTATGTTGGTATGTTTTATGTGTTTACAATTACATGTAACTATTTGGGGTGTAGTTGTTTTGTTATTGTTGTTTATTTGTTTATTCACAATTGACTTTTTTTAAAAAATAAGTCCGTACATGGTGACATAGCACGTTACAGTACCCGGACACCGGACGGGTATAAAACTAGTTCATATGAAGAGGGACTAATTGTTTTAAATAATGGGAATATTTTTATCATAAAACTTCTTTCTATTCAAATATTTATATTCGCTTAAACCATAAACGCAAATGAAATTAATCAAAATAATACGAGTTAGAACTCAAAAATAAGTATGAATCCTGTCCATATTTTATCACGCAAGCATCGAAGAGACTTTAAATAACTTTTCTGTCTTAATAATGCGGATACTAAACGTTAGTTTAAAAAAATAATAGTATAAAATATGAACTGTAAATTAAATATTATTATTTAATAGATAATTTGTCATAATAAAAAAAAATATCAATTATTTTACCAACTTCAAGAATGGTGCTTCTACATAACTTACAACTTCATTCATCCATTTAAACCGATCTACCGACCGTTGGTTAGTTGAATTATAATATTAGTCCATCTTAATGGTATAACTAATTAATTATTAACTAAGCATTAGTTAAGTAATATATTATAGTTGTTGTATCATTTCGATTAGAAACAGCGCAACTTATAATCAACGTGATTTTATGAGTTAATCTGTTAATGACACAATTCAAAAAATAAATTTTGTATAATTTTTTGTTAACACTTATAACTCTCTATTTTAGTCAAATTCTTTCTCTTCCTTGTAATGATTATTGGATAATATAGCTTACAATTTTACCTTTTGCCATTTTTGCCATAATTTTGCTATTTCTGTAATAAGTTATGAGCATTGTTTGATCATTGTTCAAAAACTTTTTTTTATTAGATCACAACATATTTAAACTTTTATCATATTATATCCTCACCACTACGTGATATAGATACAATCCCCTTGATATAACCATGTTTTGGTAAAAGGGGGTTCTAATGTTGAATTTGAAGCCCTTTAAAGAAATAGAACCCTGATTTTTGGCAAACAATTATATTTTAAAATTGATGCCCCGTAAAGAAATAGAACCAAATTAAGTAAACATAGTTGGAGGTAGTTTTTGAACGTTGTTCAGAAACAAGTAAACAACATGATTTTATTAGGGAATTAAACATAAAACCGTTAAAAATTTTACGTTAAAAATTGAGCTTCATTTGAAGCTTACAAAGTTGAACTTTTTTCTACAAACCAGACACAAAACTCACTAGAAGTTTATAGATATCAGTTTTGTTATAACAACCGAGTTCTATTACCCCATTCATTATAACCTAATTTATAACTCTGTGTCACAATATCTTTCTTTAGATCTACTTTCTTCTACGACATAGTTATTTAAATTATTATAAGCTTTATTTATTTATTCTTCTTTCTTACATAATTTGTCAAAATTTTTATGGCATGTTAGGAAACCTCTATTTTTCATAAACATGCCCAACTTCAAAATATATATTCTTAAAACGATATGCTAGATGATGGTGGGTTGATGTGCTAGATGATGTTAGATCCTCTTGTTAGATAACGTTTGATCGATATGTGAGTTCAAGTAATGTTTATGATACTAATTAACAAAAGTAGCATCATGATGCTTTTGTTTGGTAATGGGGATCATGTGTATGATATTGCTGATTCTTGTTAGATATTGTCAAATTTTGTTAGATAATATTGGATCTTGTAAGTTTAACTATTGCTTATGTTTATGTATTTAATTTTTAAGTTAGTTTTAAATTCATTTGGTTCGTCTGTTTAGTACTAAAAAGTTGGTGCATTAGTACAGATAAATTGTTTATATTTTTAGTTTTTAAAATAAGTTATTTAACTCTTGCATTAAAAAACTAGTTGTTTGATTAACTCTTGATCACTTTTAGCTCTAAGTATAGTTAATTAATTTGTAGGATCTCATTCACTGTCTAATCTTCTTGATATTTAACTAATATTGTAAATGTTGATAATAGATGACCTTGCTCCCCACCTCGTGTAATTTCCTGATCCTTTTGAAATTTTCAATTTTCATATCCCCTAATATAAGAAGAAGAAAGGCTAGCATCTCTAATAAGGTCTATGAAGAAGGAATATATAGTGCTTGAAACCTCATAGAATGTAAACACATAAATTTTCATATGTATATCTTAATCTATTTTTTATCAACAAACCATCAATTCTTTAAATAAATTTTCATATGTATATCTTAATCTATTTTTATCAACAAACCATCAATTATACTTATACTTATTTGTAAAGGTCGGTTGGTGGAAAAGAGTTTTCACGTTACATAGTAGTGTTATATAATAAGAATGATAAACAAACACATTTGATGAAATTGCTCCAATGATAGTTGCTTATCTTAATAGTGCACAGGTCCTAAGTTCGATCCTTGATCTCTCTCTTTTTTCTTATTCCTTATTAATTGGTAACGGTTCTTATTTCAGTTATATTCCTCACTAGCTTTAGTAAACCCGTGTATTACACGGGTTAAAAAAATAAAATATTAAATAAAATAAAAACTTTATTAATTATTAAACGATATTCTAAAATAAGATATAATTAAAATTACATATAAGTGAGAACTATAAGTAATAAAATAATTATATTAACTCTTTAAAATTTTATTTTAAAAAAATATTTTGTTTCAAAATAAACCGTTTTAAAAATTATATTTTAAAATTTTTTTATATAGCTCCAAATTTTAATTATTTTAGTTTATAAAAATTTTCTTTCTAAAAATATTAATTTTAAAATATTTTGTATTTTTAAAAAAATTTAATGTTTAAAAAAATTTCTTATGTTATAGAAATTCATTTCTCTGAAAATAATATTAATAAAAAGATCTTTTTTTAATTTATTAAAAAACTAATTTTAATCTAAATAAAATAAAATAATATTATTAGTAATTAATGTAATTATATAATAGGAGAGATTAGCGGGAAAACTTTAGTGAAAAAGTATGTGGTGATGTCATGTGTCTCTCTTAGTTACTCTTTTATTAGAGTAGAAAAATTTTATATAAATAACATTAATAAAAAGATATCTTTCCTAATTTATTAAAAAATTATTTGTAATTTAAAAAAAAATTAAACTAATTTAATCTTTCTTAATTTAGGTAATTATTTAAGAGGAGAGAGAGGCGGAAAAAATAAACTTAGGGGGTCTAGAAATATGCCAAGTGTCCCCCAAGTTACTCTTTTAGTATTATATATAGATTTTCAAACGCAACACTAATATTTCACAAAAAAACAATATTTATATTATACTAATACACATTTACAAAAGTCGGTGGGTTTTTTTATTTTTTTATTCTATCAAAAATATTGTTATATAAAATACTTTCCAACATTTGTAGCATAAGTTGCTTTTTGGTTTAACGGTTTGTTTCATCATCTTCAAAACAAGTACCTTGGGTTTGAATCATGGGGGGAGCAAAAAACCTTTTTCTCATTTTTCTTTTTTCTTTTCTTTTTTCATATATTTTTTTTTTTTTTACTTTTTGTCAAATACAATTCTTTACAAATTTAAAACATAACTTGACCCTTACATTTTTATTTATTTACGCTTCGACGTAAATTTAGTTTGAAACGAGTAGAAACGACTGTAAGTATAAGTTTCGACATAACTTTTGTTTGAAAAAAAATAGGTAAAAAATAATACGTTTTCATTTAATGGTATCTACGTAATGAAGTAAATTCAATTTGGAAACGACTTGGGTCGATTGTAGTCTATACTTTATCACGCCGCGTCCGTACGTACGATGCCGCGGCAACGCGCGACGGGTAAAAAATCTAGTTCTTTAAATTAAAGAAAGATACCTTACGATCAGGATATCTCCTGAAGGACATGCAAACAAATATTTATCATTGTTTCTCAAATACGTTTAACGTTTACATGGTTTTAAGTAGGGATGAACAAATAGGTACTAAGTACTGAAACCGAACCGGTACCGGTATTGAATTTCCCGTACAGAATAATTTTCGGTATCAATTTGATAACTACTTTTTGGTAATTTTGGTATCGGTACTTATGGTACCAGTATCGGTTTGGTAGGGTACCTGTATTTTACCGATTTTTACCTTTAAATACCGTACCAAACATTTTTAGTACCGGTACCGGTACGCAATAGTCATCCCGAAATTTTTTGTTACATATTTAATGGCGACATATATCATCGCTAACAAGCTTATTAGCGGCGACAAAGTGTATCTTTTTCTAAGACCACTAATTACATATTTTCTCATGTCATAAAATCAATTACATATTTTCTCTTTATAAAACATATAATATATATGTTTTAGGAAACATAAATCTGTAATTGATTTTTTGGATTGAAAAAAACATATAATTAATGATCTTATGAGAGAGAAAGTATGTAAATACCCCAATGAAAATGGTCAAGGTCCATTCCTTTGTCATCAGAATTACACCTTTTGGGAAGATGATCAACATAATTTTGAACATAATTTCATGAGGTATTGGGAAGCTGTGTTGGAACGATGTTGACATCGTTGCGATTCCCAAGGTTTGGTACTTGGTGAAGGCGTTAATCGTGATTTGGTGAAGTGGATTGAGAATTGTTTGCTTGATTCAATTGTTTTTTCAATAATTGGCACTAGAGCGAGGAACAAATCAAGGCCCATGTGGCAGTAAAGAAGAGAGATCGACAAAAAGTGGTAAGAAAGAACGATTGCGCAAGCAAAGAAGAACAACAACCGTCATCCGATCAGTGGATCAAGGAAAAAACCAGTAAAAGATGTTGTTTGTGTGAAGAAGAGAGCTTTAGAACACCGAGCCAAAATAACTCCAACAGTAGGTTTGTGATTTGAAGTTCCAAAGGTTAAGGACAATTCTTATGGTGACCTAAAGTCTAAATGACAAACTTAGAAAGAGTTCAAGACAATAGGGGAAACCAGTATCGAGTTTGATGGGTCTACATAAAACCCAAGTGAAGATTCTTATTGTTGGATGCAAGTTAATGTTTGTTAATGAGTCAGTGGATCAAACGTGTTATTTGGAATCCTAGACCTAGGAGAAACACATTAGGATTAAGGGGAAAATAAAAGGGTTAATCTTAATTTGGTGATGTGGATTGATAAACAAGGAAGATAAGAAAGGATAAAGCTTGGTTTGACTATAATTAGTGGAAATATTTAGTGTCTATTAGTTTATGTTTATTAAATTCTTTAAAGTTGTTAGGAGATTTGAGTGAAGTAATTAAGGATATATCGAATTATCTTATGAGCTAGTATTCGAATTAATTAAAGATTGCTTGTTTAGTTAATCTTAATTTGGTGATGTGGATTGATAAACAAGGAAGATAAGAAAGGATAAAGCTTGGTTTGACTATAATTAGTGGAAATATTTAGTGTCTATTAGTTTATGTTTATTAAATTCTTTAAAGTTGTTAGGAGATTGAGTGAAGTAATTAAGGATATATCGAATTATCTTATGAGCTAGTATTCGAATTAATTAAAGATTGCTTGTTTAGCAATGTTAGGAGTAGTATAAATAAAGTATTTGTGAAGTTTTTGTGTTTTTCGATCAATATTAATATAGAAAGAGTGTATGTTGGGAGTTTACCCAAATCGGTTGTTTTGTGTCCCTTGATCTAGTTACTATTCAACACTTAGAATCGCAAATGAACCAAGTAAAACTCTACCTCAACTAAGGAAGTTTGACTCCTTTCAAGCCCGGCCTGCTTTAAAGCTCGAGCAAAGCTAGAGGTGGGCAAAAAAAAACCGGTTTGGAAACCCGACAAAGGTTTGGACCGAAACCTTTCCAAACTGACCCTAACCGGTGGTTTGTATACTGGTTTAATAGCCCGACACTCAAAACCTGTTTCAATTAAAAAACCATTTAAACCGGGATAAAAATCGGCTTAAAAAAGCCGATTTACAAACCGGTCCAAACCGATTTGATCTGTTTGAGGATTCTTATATAAAAAACCGGTTTGAAGAAAAACCTGTTTGTACATATTCAAAAAAAACCGGTCCGGTTTAAAAACCGAACCGGTTCGCACCAAAAAAAAAACAAACAAAACAAAACCGTTTTGTACACCTCTAAGCAAAGCTAGTGATTATTATTAGTTCAACTCATATATTATTTAATTATTTTTTCTTATACATACATTTATTCTTTTAATATCTATAATTAGAATTCTATATATAATAAGTTTTTTTACAGTTTATGATTATATATTATCTATTGCCAAGATGTGCGCCTCAATTCTTTACCATGGTCTCCTTATTGTTTCTAAGGGAGACATGTTATCTACATGTTTTTTAATCGGACACAATTTTAATCAAACAAATATCTTATCTATTAATTAACCCTGAAAATGAATGTGACTGCAATATCTTTAACATCTAATTGAAAGTTTATTAAACTCGATTGTTTTTTCTACGGGTTTTATAGGGTCATAATTCTAGCTCAATTAACCAATATAAGTTTCACCCTTATCAATCTTAAGAACTAAAATAACTTATTGTTTATTTGTGAGAAGTTCTTACTTACATTTTATTTGTTATAGATTTTGTGGTTTCTTTCCATCAAGCATTCCAACTAGGATGATTCCAATATGTACTAAGATTTCAGATGCATAAATAGTGATGAAACATTAAAGACCATTATGTAAAAAAAACTAGATTTAGTCAACATGTGTATTATACGATTAGAATAAATAAAATTGATTAAAAGATTTCTTTCTTAATTTATTATAAAAGTATTTAAAAAAAGAAGTAAATAATATTATTAGTAATTAATGTGCTTATTTAATAGGAGATATGAGCGGAAAAAATTTGGTGATGAGAAATTACCCTCTAGTTACTATTTTATTAAAGTAGTAAGATGTATCATTATGTAACTAATACAAATTTTATAATCTTATCAAACATACTAGTTATTTAAACTTCTTAGAAAATATAAAAATATTATATTACAAAACAAAATATAGACCCATAACTCTACCCAATATATCATTACGCCACATTTAAAATAAAAACAACTTAGTGTATATGCACTCCAAAAATCCACATGTTGCATGCATTCTTTTTATAAATATCTACAAAATAAAAAAAAAAAGGTGTATTAAACACAAGAATCTATGTAAATCGAAGCTCCAAATATTTTGCATATGCTAGATTCTTTTTTCATTATAATATCTATTTTTGTGTTTCTTGAAGATCTTGGGTAGGCGTTAAATCTTAATTCTTTGGATTTCGTATTATGGTTTTATTCCTTCCATGTTGCCATGTGATCCTACTAATGGTATGGAACTTGGAGACGTGGCTTATTCCATCTACTTCAACTATGCATCAACAACCCTATCATCATGTATCAACTGTGAACCAACATCTTTATTATCACCTACTTGTCATATCTTTTTCCCATATGCATTTTAAACTTATAATATATAGTATACAATTTCACTAATTAGTAGTATAGAATACAAGTCTTTATTACATGTAGACAAAGTTATGACGTGGATTATAGGACAACATATATAACCGAAGATCTAGAGAAAGATAGCAATCAAAAAAAAAAAAAAAAGATCTTGATAGTTAAGAGATTATGTATTGGAGAACATTTTAAAAATAATAAGATATATGTTTATTATTTTATGTTGATTCTAGGACAAAATAGAGGAAAGAATTATAGAACTAGCTAGTTCGCACTACTTTGACTGGTTAGAAGAATCAAATGGATTGTGTTGTTTGATTCAATGACGGTTTAGTTGGTTCGCGCTCGTTGAATCCATGGAATGCACTGGTTTAGACTAGCAGCACCTATTGATGCAGGTGTTACCATATTTTAATATTCGATTGCTTTACTTGATGAATGAATTAACAACATAGACACCCGATATCGATAATAACGAGCAAAAAACCCAGTAAAAATAATGTTGTCTACGCAGGTGATGTCATAGGCGTAGCTTTTAAGGGCAACTCCTGTTTTTCGCCTAGAAGCGAAAGTTTATATGTATTTCGTCCGAAAATTTTAGACGTATTGAGTCCGGCCCCCTTAATATATAGCGATAGAAAAAAAATTTATGGGTCTCGTAACTTTCGTGTCCCCTATATGTTTGTTTAAGCTCCGCCATTAGGACAAAATATACAAACTCCTTAAAATGCTACTATTTTTAATGTATAAATTTTATGTAAATGTTTTATCACCTAAATTCTCACACTAATCATGAATGATTATATATTAATGTGTTCTAAAAGTGTACACCACAAATAAAGACATGAGAACCTTAATATAAAACGGCCCTAATTTATAATACTTATTACAACCTCGGAGTTTGAATAGACGGAATACGAACATTCAAATTAGAGTGAAGATTGATAATTAGGTACGGTGACAAACCCTTAGTGAAGATGTCAAAATAATAGGTTGTTGATGCAACATGAAGAACACAGAAGTTGACACATTGCAACTTTTTTCCTGAACACGATGAATGTTTATATCACTAAGTTTGGTACATTGATGGTGTATGAGGTTAGTGGACAATCGATGACACCAAATTTGTCACAATAGAAATGGAGCTTAAAGTAAATGGCAATTCCAATTTCAAGAGGTAGAATGAGTATCCAACATATTTCGGCAATAGCCTTAGCAAGTATGTGGTATTTAACTTCAGCATTGGAGTGGGAGACAGTAGTGTGACGCTTAAAAGACCGAGACAACATTATCCAGTTGTATAATGTTGATGGTTAACAATAAACAGTAATATGATTGAGAGAAAGTGTTATAAAATATTTTATACCAATTATTTTACTTTTAGCATCTCCTAATCTTGTTTCTGTTTTACTTTGACTGATGGTGTATATATAAAACACATCTTAACCGAAAGAATTGAATCTTTTTTCTCTTAACTTCTCTTTTATTACAACTGTATATACAATTAATATACTATCAAATGTTATATTTGTAGTTTAATTTCTTGACCAATTTTCCTTGTATTTAAACTTTAATATTTTTAATTTATCATTTTTCATTAATTGTACAAACAAAATTTTGAATCAAAAGATACAGTTTTCGATTTTTTAACGAAAAATCTATCTTACACGCTTAAATTATTTTAAATTAATTACATCATGCTTAGACTTGCATGCAAGTTATTTTCTCTAAGAAGCCAATTCTCTACTAAATTACATAGCCACACATTAGGTACAATTATTTACTAACTCAATTTGCAATGTCGTCGGCATCTTCCTTGGTCGTAAACTATTTAACCCCTACTGCAGCAACCAGTGTTCTATTCTTTGCCTCAACGCCTTAATGAAGTGTTGTTTTCGGTTTTTTTTTTTTTTTTTTTTTTTTTCATTTCTTGGTTTTTTATGTTTTTTACTTTATTTAATATTTTGTTTTTTATAATCTTTTTTAAATTACTTTTTTTTTTGTTTTTAAAAATTATTTTACTCTCGTTGCTGCAAACTTTTTTAACAAATTTTTCGCACTAATTTTAGGTCCTGTTTATAAGTCGCAATGTACGAATCATAATCAAGTTAGTGTCAACAAGGCAACGATTGTTACGAATTCCGATGTTAATTATGATGTTTGCAAACGTACCCTTTATCACGTTAATATTATCGTACAGTCCCAACGCTACGCGCGGGGTTTAAAAAACTCAAGTTTTTTACTTAATCTACAAAATAAAAAAGAAAGGATCGAAATCTTAGTGGGACCAACTTTGAATAATGAATTATCTAACCTAAGGCTACTAACCTTATTATGTTTTGCAACTACTTGCATAATTGGAAGTAACTGTTTAGAACTTTTTGGTTGACCAAAAGAAAATAATACTCTAGAACTAGAAATATTTAGATTCTTTTGATTGGAACGACGATCTATATTTGAAACTTATCATCGGAAAGCTAAGCAATCATAGTATAGATATAATAAGGAACTGTGAAACAACTCTAAAAACAACCCAACATTTGATTTGATCCACTTTAGATTTGATCTCCTTGATGATCTTTAACCGCTAGTTGGTCCACAGACATCGAATGTCCACAAGTAAAAATGAGGCCCTTAACAAAGTGATTCAATGGGTTGCAAGTGATTCGTGTAATCGATAGTTAAAATCCTCAAATACGAACATAAATAAAATAGGATTTTTTTTTATTTTAAACTTAATGGCCCCTTCTAGAATATTCTATTGTTTTTTAAGCGAATGGGTTCAAGACTCAAGTGACCCTAACGGTTTCTGGAAATTTTTAGAGTGTATATAACAAAAACTTTATTCTCCCCATAGATTTTTACTTTTTAGAAATTGCCCCATAAAATAAATCTGGATGAAAGTTTTAACAAAAACGTATTTTGTTTAACCGGTAACAACTTGACAGCGATTCTCTCCATGTTCAAACTACCTGTGTTCGAATGTTAGATCAATTCTATATATAATATTGTATTTTTATCTACATTTCAATATAAATTTTAGTTAAAGCCCGTCGCAACGCACGCTACAGTCTACTAGTATATAACAAAAACTTAGGATAGTGTGAACATGAAAGTTTTATTATTTTTTATTTATACATTTTTATATATAAGAAAAATAAAACAAAGACTAATCAAAATGTGAGACACCAAGGATGGGCGTTCCCCCTAGACCTCTTGCCTCGTGTTCGAGCCCGTATGTGTTTTTTCCTAACTTGTCTTTTCCGGGTTCCCCACATACATATTTGGCTTTTTTGTTCTTATTATAATCTTTTTTATTTAATGTTTATAATTAGGTCAAACATTATTTGTTTTTTCTCGCATAAATTTTATTCACGCATTCCGAATAAATTGTTACAACCTATTTATTTTTATTTACGTTTCAATATATTTTTATTTAAAAATTGAGTCTGACCAAGGATGAAATCTTTTTTTTTTTTTCTTTAAATTTGATTTGGTGTCTGTAATGATGCTTATTTTAATTTTTTTTAACGGCAAACGTACGACCATACTTCTGATGATAGATGTTATTTTAAACAAGCTCACATATTTGTTTTCTAGTCGAGACCGCACCCCCAACCATCTCAAGAGAAAACTCATAAGTAGGAGCCACTGGCTCAATCCTGAATATTTTTGCTCATATTAAAACTTGAACCCAAAACCTTTACATTTTTAATTATCGTGGGTACGTACCTCAATTTAATCACTTGGGTTAAGGATCTTTGGTAATATAAATACTTATTTTCATAACTTTATTACCTTTTCATTATGACTATTTTATCCATATTTAAATTCGAAATAAGTTCTATTTAAAACTGAGTCGTCACAACATGAACTCATAACCTCTTGTTTAATAACAAGATGAAACGCTATTTAACTATAGATCATTCGTTTCTATAATATTTATTATCCCTTAAAAGAGACCTCGCGAGGGAATTAACGAATAACGTTACATATAGCTTAAATTATAAAGGGTGTGCAATAGTCTTAAGTTAAAGTAGGTTATTTGTATATATAGTTGTCTACAATAATAGATATTTATACGAGGGTATCAACTTAATTAAGTTTGTTATTGTATGGGTCAAATATATATTATGCATATCATCTCAGCTCTCTTATATAAAATTCTTGATAATATAATCAATTATGTAAAAAAAGAAAATGAATAAACCAAACTTCGTTTTATAATCCATATATACGTACTAGAACTGAATAAAATCAATGGTTTGAAATTTTGATAACAATTATATCAGCTCTTTATTTGGACGGAGATGATAGTAGGTATAACTAATATATTAACTATAATTTATAAAATTAAAATTATTTAAAGAGTATTATTCGCCATTGTCTTTTATGTATTAGTCTAAGAACCTAAAACTTTTTAGTTGGAGTGACCATGCAATTGTGTTTCCACGAAATCGTCTTCATATCTAATTATGTTTATATAATATAATATTATGTATATATGTATGAATTTTCAGTTGCAAAACCTCATTACGCGTACTCATATGTACCTATATTACCTAAAACTATTAAATTACCAAATATTCATCCAAAAACACGCTTTCTTGAAGGCAGCCACACTAAAGTTGATAAAGAATAGTTAATTAAAAATAAAGAAAACAAAAGAAATTACATAAAATTAAATTAGAGTAAAACGTTGTGTTTGTTTGGATTCAAGAATCTTCATATTCCCAAGCAATCGAATAATTTTCTGGTTGTAAAGTAGTATTGCAAGCCTGGTATAAAACTAGGGATACTCAAAAAGCTAGGAAATTAAATAATTAACGACTCACCCGCTCTCATTTGCATGGGATTTCACATTCGCTCTCGTAAGTATACATATTTTTGCGTATTAACTTGATACGTTTTTTTTTAAACGGCAAATCTATCCTACTCCTACTCCTAAATTACTCCATATTACATCATGTCGGGGTTGAACCCAGTACTTCCACTCTAAGAGACAAAGCCTCTACCAAGTGATTAATTAGAGGGTACGACTTTGATTTGCAAACGGAAATGCACATCAATCGATGGTACCTACTTTAAAAAAAAGCGAAGTTAATTATGAACGTTTAAAAGAAGTGAAAAGGTTGAAAAAAAAATCAACAAAGGTGGATATGTTTAAATTATGGATTATTGTATTTTAATAATCTCAACCTTCATTTATTGGACATGATTAATCCCAACTCAGTAAATGTTTACTAACACTTATAACTTTAAACTTATTTTTATTCAACGATCCATTACCAACTGAGAGTTAACCACCTTTAGTTTTTTTGATGAAATAGGGCAACCTTTGAGCCATTATTCAACTTCACCCCCGTCCAACATCTATTAGGTCCGTATGTCGGTGTCTAGCCTCCATCTTTACTTGAAATCTACTTCCAACTAGACAAGTGATTCAAATCAGAATGTGAAAATTGATGGGTTTCAGGTGGCGTAACTTTTAGATTGACGGATTTGATGGATGATTTCAACTTTTTTTTAGTGTTTTGGCTATAAAAGTAGTTCACATCATTAAAAACGATGTTAACTCTCAGTTAGTAAGGGAACATTGGAGGAAAATAAGTTAAAAGTTGGGAGTGTTTGTAAGAATTTCTTGAGTTTGGATTAATCCCGGCAAATTATTAAATAAAAGTTGGGATTATTAAAATCTAATAACCCTTAAATTATTAGAGAAAATTGTATAAATAGTACTTATAATTTAATCAGATTACATGATTAGTTTATAGACTTTGAAATTTACAAAGTTAATCCAAAAGTTTGTATTGTAGTCACTGCAAATTTGATCCTCAAATTTGAAAAAAATACAAAGTTAGTCCAAACTTTTATGTGGGTTTTGTATTTTGGTCCTTAAAATTAAATTTAAAAATTAGTTTAAATTTTATGAAATGCATAAAAAATAAATTAATTTAGTGCTAAGGACCAAGCATGTAATGATTATGCAAACGTTTGAAATATCTTTGTAGTTTTTAAAATTTAAAAACCAAACATACAATTTGATTAAACCACATGAATAATTTCTGCAATTTTCTCAAATTATTGATATTAACCATTGATTAAAATATTGATATTAAGAATATTTCTTACACTTTTAAATTTAAACTCTTTTTCTTTGAACTCTTACCTATAAACAAATTTAGTTATATTAAAGAAAATTATATTATTTGAATTTGAAAATTATATTTTAAGAGTTAAAGATGCATTTTTAATCAGAAAAATGCAGAACTCCATTATATAAAAATTAATTTAGTGACTATATTCATATTTATGTAATTAAGTAATTTGTGTTACATTGCTGAAATAAAAAAACTAAAAGCTCTAAAAGCGTCAAAACCCTAGTTTATATAAATCTTTGTACTTTAAATCCATTAAACAATTGTTAGCACCTTTCGTAAAAGATTAGGGCTTCACATTACTTTCGGTTCATTCACGCGTGATGCATTAACTTTAAGGGATAAATGAATATTCTCAATTTTGATCTATGTGCAGCTCATTGAACTTGCTAAAATGGTCGATTTACAGTTGGGGATTTAGGGTTATTTTAATAATGGTCGGTTGTGAATAACAGAGCTTGATGGGGTTGGGTTCTTGGTACATTCAAGCCAGTGCACACAATGATATAAGCATGCATCATGCATATATGTATAATAATCTTAAAGATTGATGTATCTTGTACTATGTAGACATGTGGAAACAACGTTTATCAGCTTTATGCAATTCCGAGGATATTGGAGTTGCTGTCACTTGAGTTGTTTAAGATAAGTTTTGTTGCTTGAGCCAATAGCATAGTAGTAAGAGCAAACACTCTTTAACGAAAACCACGATTTAAATTCTTACATACAGTGGATTAGAATTTAGAAGCAGTTGTAGTTTAATAGTATGAGTAGATGATGTATGAGTCTACCCATGTTACGAATCTTTTTTTGGAGAATTTGTAAATACTTTTTTGGACAACAACACTTAGATTTTTTTAAGATAAATCAAAATATCATGCACTTTAACAAATTAGAATTCATACCATTATAGTTGGAGAGTACATTACCAAATACTAAAATGACGCTTTAATTAAGGTAGTAGAACTTGGAGAGTACATTATAGTTTGTACTTAAGTGTGTTTTCGTGTTAACATATACTAATTAAGTTTGTGTTGGTTATTAAGTTTTGAGTGGTTGATGATTAATGGTTAAAATATAATAGTATACGTGTAGAACTTTTGAAAGTTAACTCGATCTTTATTGATTTTTATGGTTATCTATCCATTTTTACTACTATGTAATATTAGTATTTTATTTTCAACCGGCTAAAATTAAATTCACATAACTTTGCTCATTATCTCTTTCTCACACATATATGTATATATACATAATCAAATTAAAAATATTGCATATCAACCCTAAAATTAAAAATTTTGCTCATATCTTTTCTCCCATTTTATACAAATCTAAACTATTATTAAATTGTAAAAATCATAAAATCAAACTGCATAAATAGATGATATATTCTTATGACTCAATATGACTATATAATTTTTATAATAAAAGATAAGTTATTTAAATAATTTACATTTAACTATTAATAATTACACAATATATGTTTATATACAAATCTATATTTTATAATTCCGCACATAGCTCAAGTTGGTCCAGATAAATTCTATAAGAATGCTATAACGTAATCTAAAAGAATAAATAATTTATATATTGTATTTTTTTTTCAAATGTCTTGCCCGTGAAAAACTTATATAAAAATTAACATTAGACTATTTATATTACACAACTATTATGTGATAATTAACAATAATTGTAGAATTTATTTTAATTACCACATACCTTGTTGTCCAATATAAATTCTATATATTAATGCTATACGTAATCTAAAAAGAATAAATATTTTATTTATATTGTAGTTTTTTTTTTCAAATGTCTTATGAAAAAGTTATATAAAAAGTTAACGATGTTAGACTATTTTATATTTACTTCTTCAAATCTATTCATGCGTGATAATTAAACATATAATTGTGAGAATTTGTTTTAATCTTAACCACATATTCCCTTGGTAGTGGTCAATAACCATTAACTATAAAGTTATCAAATTGCATTATGACTGAAGTACTGAACCTATATCATGAAAAAAAAAACGGGACACATTAAAAATATATTTATGTAACTGTGCAAGTCTTAGAGAGAAATAATACATAGAAACTTTTTGTTAGAGAACGTCAACTACTATACTAACACAAAAAGCACACAAATATTTAATCTTAAACCCTAAAGTTTATAAACATTACAATAGATCTAAAAATAATTTGTATATATGATACATACCTTTCATGACATTTTATATTATACAATATAAATATTATACCACTCGATAGCAATGGATTTTATGAGATTCATTAAAAGCCTATTGGTACTTTTTCGAATTTCTAAAAATTATTCGTTCATTTTGTAGAATTTTGTGGGTTCGCCGTTAAATTATCAGTTGGCAGTTAATTAAACTCATTTTTCTTTTTCTTTTGTATTCTATGGCATTTGCTGGAATACATGGTAATCCCTTTTGTTCTTCCACTGTTTTCTTCCTTCAAAACCTACTGCTTGTCAATGAGATTTCATACATATGTTAAATGAAACAGGGGACAACCGTCAATTTTGAGGTCACCATTCAATTAAACACGCTATCTGACACGGGCTTCCCGCCTCATCACCAATGGAAAACCTTTCCTTCGGTCATTTCCATCTATGAAAATGGTCTGTACGTGTAAATTAACAACATTATGATAGTGTTATATATGTATATTTTACCAACAATTATGGTATATGTAAGTAGTTCTATAATCTTTTTTAGTTTCATATCATGAATAAATCATAAATGTAATCTTTATAAACAAATGCATTTTCATTGGATGCATAAACCACAATATTGTATATGTAAATAGGTAGTGGGCTGGTGGCTATGAGCCAAGAGGAGTAATTTGCAAGGTTCCAACGTGTTCAAAAACCGTCCAGCCTCGAACTTGTGAACCAGGGCCACTAACTCCTTTCCAGGCGGGCACACTTTACAATCCTAGTCAGCATTACCAAGTAAGCTATTGTTGAATGATCAAGAGGTCTAGTGGCATGTGTATATCTGTCATACATATGATGTTAATTTAATAAAGAGTTAAAGTTCAATTTTATTTTTTGAGATTTGTTAAAAATAATTATTTTTCTTCAAAAGAATAAACACATCAATTTACCTCCAAAAATTTCATAAATTGTTTCAACTTTAATCCAAAAGTTTCATTAGTTGTTTTAATTTTATCCAAAATAATGAAACTTTTGGAGTGAAATTAAAACAACATATGAAACTTTTGAAAGTAAATTGATGTTTTTAATCTTTTAAAGAAAAATGATTACCTTAGTTAAAACTTAATGAGTAAACTGAAATTAAATGTTTAATGAATGTTTGTAATTACAAGATAGATGAACTTTTATTTTTGAACGGCTCCTAATCTCTACTGTAAGTAGCTACCTATACTTTAACATATAGCTTGTAATGTTGGAATCATTGGTCTTCTAACTAAAGAGAACTTATCTTATCGTGAGGATGTTTTCGTGAAAACATATCGGTGGTATTTAGGTGTTCTAATAATTATTATTCCTTTTATGAACATTATAATAAACTGATTTATTTAAATTATGTATATCACCAATGATATGGAAGATTTAATTATAAAATCAGATATTTATAATATAAAATTAATATATTCATTAAAAGGTATATACCAATGGAAAATCATATAAAAGGTTTTTTTCTTTTTTTTTTTCTTTCTGTTGACAAATATAACAACACTAAAATAATACAATATGGGAATCAATAAATAAATAATTAAATGTATCTTACAAGATTTACTTTAATTTATTTTTAGGTATGTAATACATAAATAATAATGACAAGTATAATATGATTATTATTCTTCTAAATATATGATTTAAAATATATGTTTAGCGTATGGTTTAGAGTGACCCTTGAAATGTGAATTAATTGCCCACCACTTCTCACATGCCACCCTACCCCCCACTCCACCCCCCATACCCCACCCCAACCCTTAGTCCTATATATACACATCTCCAACTGCCATCTCATTCATTCAAAACTGACTCCAACAACAATCATCAACTTTTCACTTCTAAACGCCTTAAAAACAATACAAAAAACTTTCATCAATCCCTCAAACAAACCTATTCACTTGTGTTTCATACCAATTTGCAAAAAATGTTCAGTTTTTCAGAGCCAAATAACTTCTTTGGTAGAAGATGTGTGTGGGTGAACGGACCAGTTATAGTCGGGGCTGGTCCTTCAGGGCTAGCCATCTCGGCTTGCCTCAGGGATCAAGGAATTCCTTTTGTAGTCATCGAAAGATCCGACTGCATTGCTTCACTCTGGCAAAAACGCACCTACGACCGCCTGAAACTCCACCTTCCGAAGAAATTCTGTCAACTTCCCAAAGTACCCTTCCCAGACGAGTACCCCGAGTACCCGACAAAGAAACAATTTATCGCTTACCTCGAGGATTATGCCAAAAAGTTTGACATCAAGCCACAATTCAACGAGTGCGTCCAATCAGCGAAATATGACGAGGCCTGCAAGCTCTGGCGGGTCAAAACCGTCTCCACAACCGGATCAGTCCGGTCAGAGACGGAGTATATCTGCCAGATGCTTGTAGTGGCCACAGGGGAAAACGCCGAAGGCGTGATCCCGGATATTGAAGGTCTAAAAGACTTCTCCGGTGAAGTGATCCATGCAAAAGACTACAAGTCAGGTGAGAAATACAAAGGAAAGAAGGTTTTGGTCGTCGGATGTGGGAATTCCGGCATGGAAGTCTCTCTTGATCTCTCTAACCACAATGCAAAGCCATCAATGGTGGTTAGAAGCTCGGTAAGTAACTTATTATTATTAACCTCTAAAAAACTACCAAAGCTTCTTGCTTTTTTTCAAGAAAATCACTACCCATTACAAACAAGACACTAATTCATCATTTTCAATCATCAGGTTCATGTTTTACCAAGGGAAATCCTCGGGAAATCGACGTTCGATCTCGCGATGATGCTGATGAAATGGCTACCTCTATGGGTAGTTGACAAAATCTTGTTAATCTTCGCATGGTTCATCATTGGAAACATTCAAAGATATGGTATCAAACGACCATCTTTGGGTCCATTAGCACTCAAAAACAACCACGGAAAGACCCCGGTTCTCGACATCGGAGCACTCGAGAAGATCCGGTCAGGCGACATCACAGTCGTCCCCGGGATCAAAAGATTCACCGAGAAAACAGTCGAATTCGTCAATGGCGACACACTCGACATCGATTCAGTCATTCTAGCAACTGGGTATTTCAGCAATGTCCCCTTTTGGCTTCATGTAAGCATAAAAATCCAATCTTGATTACTGTTTTGTACAATCTTGATCAACTGTGATCAATTGAACTAATTGAAATGTGATCTTTTGATGAACAGGAGAAAGAATTCTTTGCTGAAAATGGGTTCCCAAAGACCCCATTTCCCAATGGTTGGAAGGGGAAAGGAGGGTTGTATGCAGCAGGTTTTACAAGAAGAGGATTGGCTGGTGCTACTGCTGATGCAGTTAAAATATCAAAAGATATTGGTAAAGAATGGAAGAAGGAATTAAACCAGAAGAAACAGAAGGTTCCTACTCATAGAAGATGCATTTCTACTTTCTAATTAACTTATAATAATTGAGTATATATGCATATATACATGCATAAATACATGTATGTATGTGTGTATATATATATGATGAAAGAAGCAGATATATATTAGCACACAGAAGGCCAGCCATCTCCAGAAAACCCTTACAGAAGTTTTTAAGAATGTTTGGGTGTTTTGCATAGTGAGGATGATGAAGCTACCTTTTTCTTTTATTTTTTTTCTTTTATTTTTTTTTCTTTTATTATGTATACAAATTGTAGAAGAATCAGTTTGATTATCAATGAAAGTTTCTTGCTTATGTAGTTAATAATTTTTCCAATCTAGAGTTCTTTAATTTCATGGTTTGTGAAATAAAAGGACTTTTGGTCTTTCGCAAGTACCACTACTAGAATATTGAGTATTATCAATCACTTATTATTGATGAATTAGTAGCATAACCCACTAAAAGTTAAAAAATGAAAAATTATGATGTTCATCGACGACAATTTATCTGTGATTAACAACGTACTACTATTGGTAATTTGGCTGAACTTCTGTCACCATAAATTTTTATCGCTAATCCGTCGATAAAACTACCATAATCACCTATTAACAGGGTTGACTTAGTAATGTTTTGTGGAAAAACCAGACGGGTAAAGATATTACTTTAATGATATTATTGCATGTATTTTAAAAACATATAATACATAAGTTCAAAAGACATAAGTTCAAAAGGTTGGGATTAAATATATAAATTATGAATTTTGCAGGTTTTTAATCCTGTTTCTAATATCGTTAATTTAACGAAAAAGATTGTGATATTCTAGACTTATAGTATAGTATTAAAATATAATTATATGTGTATATTTTATTTCTAATATCATATAGTATTATTTGAAAACCAAAACTAAAGCATATGGGTAATGGAATGGGGCATATCACTCTTGGCAACATTAATTTTGTATACATGTGCCCTTCATAATTCCTTTCTTGAGAAGATTCATTTATTGACTTCGATTCTTGTGCTCAACTTGCGGATCAATGCTTATTCTTCTTCATTTATATTTGATAATTATTATTATTATTATTAACAACAATTAAAAAGATGTTTGAGCATATTCTTAAAACTATGAATGTAAGGATACAAATTTATATAAAAAAGTAAAGAAAATAAAAAAGAGAAAAACTAAATCGATTCTAACAAATTCGAGCATATCCTTAAAACTATGAATATTATGAATATAAGTATGAGTGTAATTAAAAATGTATAAGTTATTTGAGAAAACCTTGTGATCATACTTACATCTACTAAAGAAGCATAATGGTATAGTTAATGCTACTGGTAATACAATAATTACCTGATGATCGTTAACTATTATTTTATATTATTGTAAAATATTATGTTATTACCTTTATATTAAAAAAAACATTACTAGTAATTCTAATAGCTAAAAATACATTAAAATAATTCAAATATTTGAAAAAAATACACTAAATTTTATTAATCCTTTAATCACAACCAAAAAAACTACAAATTGCTTTAATTGTCACGAAATCGATAAACTACATTGTATAACTAAACCCGCTTTTAGGTGGTTGTGTGTTTTCAATCGCGGATCTTACACGATTTAATAGTCGTTCGTGCTAGCTAAGCTGAACGATAGCCGGGTTGTCAGGTTATGTTGGCATATTGCTCAGTCTTTTGTCCTTTAAGTTTATGTTATGTAAAATAATACAAACATATCCCAAGCATGTGTTAGATTAACAATAATGCGTAATTTTTCTTTAAGTACTCCAAATGTGTGCTCAACATCCTTTATCACCCAATCTTAAGCCTTTTTGTGATTAGTTGGGACATGTGAACGCTTCTCAATCGTGGTGTATTCCAAATAGAAGTCATCGTCAAGATAATAATGGTACTCGTATTTGTTTCTCATTTACAATAAACGTACAGGCTAGTACAAATCCATCAATGAGGTCATTAAAAATTAGCAATTAATTCAAAACATTTATCATTGTTTGACCTCGCAACACTAAAAAAACATGTTAAAGCCATAAATCATGTAACATCATAGGTTCAAGCATAATTGTCGGGTGCGGATGGTCACCTTGTTGGTGCTGACCTCGCCAAGCGACATGACATTTTGGCCACTCCTAATGTATACAATCAATGCTATCGTGCTTCTAGATAAAATCTTGTATGGCCTTGCGTGCCTCGCATATCACCCGATGTTGGTTTCCTCATATGCTTACTACCATATAGTTATATCACATCTATCCATTAACAAATATTAAATATAAAATTCAACTAAGTTACTACAAATAGTTTACCAAACTCACTAAAAGAACACATTCGCAAAAACGGTAAAGAATATCTCACGATGTTTTACCTAACATCTTCGAATACTCGTCCTACGAGTATGCACTACGACCATACCCGATTGACGAAGAGTCGCGGTTCACTTTTAAAACGCGATAAAACCACAATCGATAATGTCGATTTTTTGTTTAAATAATTAAATAAGGTTAAGTGGGTTAGTTTAAAATTTGAATCTTAAACTAGTAGTATGTAACGGCTCCAATACAAAACCCAATGATTAAATCTATTATTACCACCCTCAGTCACAGAGAAGCAACCATGGGCCCTCTTTCAATGCCTTATAAAGATTACCCTTGTTGGTTTGCCCGTTTTAAGCAATGTTTTCAGAACCAGACCGGACAGTGAACCGGACGCTTTACCGGTCCGATGGTCGGACCGGTTCAACCAGTCGGACCGGATATAAGAACCGGATAAAATTATAATTATTTTTTATAAATATATGTAAAAAATTACTCAAAAATAAAAAATTATATAAAAAACCGGTTCGACCACCGGTTCAACCGGTCCGGTTTCCGGTTCGACCGCCGGTTCGACCGGTTCGACCGGTCCGACCACCGGTTCAACGTCAAAACGGTTTTAAGCACCGAACCGGACCGGTTTGGAGTCCGGTTCCCGGTCGGACCTGTCGGACCGGCCGGTCCGGTCCGGTTTTCATAACATTGGTTTTAAGCCCAGGTTCTTGTTTATGATTTGTTTCTTCTGATTCATACACATCACCGAAATGGTTAGTTATGACAAGGTCGGTTTGCCAAAGTAACTACATATTAAGTTCAAGTTAAAAGTCACTAAAAAAATTGCTTGTATATATTTCACTAGCTTAAAAATATTAAATATAATAAAAATTTATCAAGTATAAAACGATATTTTACAATAAAATATAATTGAAATTACATATAGTAAGAACAATATGTAATAAAACAATTATATCAACTCTTTAAACTTTTGGTTTAAAACTTTTTTTCCAAAAAAAATAATAAATATTTTGTTTCAAAACAAACCGTATTATAAATATCATTTTAAAAAATTTTCTTATTATAAATTTCAATTTTAATTATTTTTTGTTTATAAAAAATTAACTTTTCAAAAACACTAATTTTAAAAAGGTTGATGTTTTGTAATAATTTCTTATTCTATAAAAGTTATTTTTAAAAATAACTTTAATAAGAACTTTTTTAAATTTATTAATAAAATTTATTATTGTTTTAAATAAATTAAATAATATTATTGATAATTAAGGTAATTATTAATATGAGAGAAAAGCGGAAAAATTTCAGTGAGAATAAATATGATGCCGCCACGTGTCACCGAAGATACTCTTTATTAGAGTAGAAAGATTTGATTTCTTCGAACTTCACTTATTATATTTATATGGTTAAATGTTGGAATAAATATGATGCCGCCACGTGTCACCGAAGATACTCTTTATTAGAGTAGAAAGATTTGATTTCTTCGAACTTCACTTATTATATTTATATGGTTAAATGTTGGAATTCTAAAAAACAATCAAATAATGCTTTGTTTTAAATTATTTTTTAGTTTATATATAAAGAGTGATAAAATATTAACTGAACTTTTTATAGATTTGTAGTAACGGTTTGATTTCAATTAAAGTTGGTTATGAGGCACCCTTAACCGTAACCATAACCATAAGCAGTCCGTCGGTTAATCACAAAACCTTAATCATAACCATCGATTATATTGGTTTTTGATTAAATGCAATGTGGTTATCATTTGGTCATCGGTTGATGATCAGTTAAGGTTGCCTCACCTCTAAGTCCCACTCAAATAGTAAAACCTTAGAAAGTAAAATGAGGGCAAACCTTATATCTTCTAATAGGATAAAAAGGTTACTCACGGTGAGACCCTTAGCTCGACAAAACCTTTTTTTATACTAGTAACATGCCCAAAGCAACAAGTATAACATACATTATTAGCAACAGCATGCACTAAGATAGAAAGAAACACACAACACTTTCCAAAAATCATGTTAAACATTATAATATCTAATACTAGAGCAAATAAGTCACTAATTTTAAAGTAAAATAAATGTTGAAGGCAAACCTAGAGAGTGGCTATCCTGAACACCTACATGTGAACCTAAGATACAATGCCATAGCATATGATGCCGCATGGTTCGATGATGTTCCCAAGGGTCGGTTCGATGATGTTCCCAAGGGTCGGTTCAAAGATACACAGCCCCAATCTTCCAGGCTCAGTGCTGCCTCATGCGACTGTAACCGCAGCAAAATCAGCAGATCATCTTAGCCACTGGTTTCCAGTTCCGGAATTTAACATGACATCAGTTACTGTTATCGGTCGCACGGATAATCCATCAGACAATCAAAAGCTACCGCAAGTTCTTAGTTCTGCAGTTAAAACAGTCTCCATCAGACACAATTGCCACTTCCTCAGGCATATGCATCTCCAGCAAAACTCAGGATACTGAGTTCTTAGTATATATTTTTTTTAATAACAGTTATATGTTAATTAATCAATTTCAAAAAAGGAGGCATGCCCCCAATTGTAACTAAATCAAACAGCAGCAAAGATGCCACCAAACCTGATCATCATCAGGTACAAAACCAAAAATCCGAGAGTTCGAGACCCATGGATTTCGACATTTATTTACAGCACAATTGGCTACTTACACAACAGGCTTCTTGGCCGACTAAATTTTGTACCTTAAGGGGGACCTGAGGACCCAAGTTTCGACCCAATGTTCGTCAACATTCAACAAAACCCTGTTGTTTCACGTGTAACATGTAGTCATGTTATCAGGCATGATATGTTTCATCTCGTTTTAAGGTTTATTGTTACGAAGTATGTATAACTACTCACTAATTACCACCAATCTTAAACTAGATAAAACATGCAATGCCAAACACACCCTACGATCATTGGTCCAATGTATACTAAAAGAAACCGTAGACCCAGGTCTGCCAGATCAACTAGTGTTTCTGATAAAGTAATAATGTATCCTCAAACAACTGGACGATGTCAAAGAAAGGAAACTTGCATTTTCTACTCGTAAAGACAGAATAATAATGTAGTTAAATATTCCGAAGGCACTGGAAAAAAAAACTTACACATACAAAATAACGCGTCCAGACTATGTGAAAACTAATGAAACGGTCCAAGCGGGGGTGTTTTCACATATAAAGCCCTTCTGGTACGCCTTCCTTCTTCTTGAACATAACCTTGTCTTTTGCTTTCTTAAAATCTGCATGTGTCACCTGAAAATGAAGTAAAACGTTAATTTAAGAACAAATATGGACAAGGTCGTGGTATCTTTAAGAGTCCAAACCGTTAGAAAGCCGTCTAAAGTGTTTATAATAAATAGATTAATATTGAAATAACATAATTTGTAATCATAACAGACTCGCTATAGGCATGTGATGCAATATGGCCAGTAGTTAATGTAAAAGTCAAACCTTCATTCGGCGTTCTCTCAAAGCAAGTAATCCAGCCTCGGTACAAATGGCCTTAATATCAGCCCCGGAAAACTCATCTTTGGTCATAACAAATTCTTCCAAGTTCACATCATCAGCTAGGGTCATTCTTGATGTGTGTATCTGAATCAAAAGGTTCATTAAGAAAGCATATTAAAATTTTGTATATACCCATGTGTGTACTTGAGTGTTTCACAGTAGGGAATAAAATGCTTTTGGTAACTGAATTTTAAGTGTGTGTAGAACACCTTGGTGAATAACCTCAACCTTTTAACAACCGCCTGGTTTTAACAAACTATCTTCAACAACTAAGCTTAGTACCGTGAGCCTACCAATATATTTACATAAATAAACTTTGGATGATATTGTGGTGGCCCCTTTTGGCCCTAAATAATACTCAACTTATATGGGCATAAAATGAATACCATAAGATGCAATTTAATTATTTTTTAAATTACATCCATAAGAAATAAGTTAAGTTATTTTCTTCTACCATATCCCACACTCCCACCCAACACCTTGTAATAAAAGGAGATTATGTAGTTACTAAAAGTGGGAGTACTATTCATGTAAATTGTAATAAATGACCAAGGTTATTCCCTTAGATGTATCAAGCAATTTCATTTAGTGATTAAACAAAGCGTCAAAGTCCTCTAAACGCCATTTGTGTTAAAAAAAAAAAACTGGGTTTAATCAATACTTTTAGGCATTTAACAACTAAAATGAACACTTTATCTACAGGGTTTAAATGGTAGGTATATTAAAAGCAAACTGCCACAATGTACCTGGAATATACGCCTTCTTGTTTTAATGTCAGGAAGTGGGAATTCTATCTTCCTATCTATACGACCAGGTCGTAGCAAAGCTGGATCAAGACTTTCAATTTTATTAGTTGCAAGTATCACTTTAACATCACCTCTCGAATCAAAGCCATCCAACTGATTCAATAATTCCAACATGGTCCTTTGAATTTCACGTTCACCACCAGAGTGAGCATCATATCTGCACCAAGAACCCTAGTTTAGCCCTCCTCATAAAAAAGCTTCCACGATTAAAAAAGAGAAAAAAACCATAAGCATACCTCTTCGTACCAACAGCATCAATTTCATCAATGAAAACAATAGATGGAGACAAGTCATCAGCAACCCTAAAGAGTTCTCTGACTAACTTAGGACCATCCCCAAGGTACTTTTGAATCAACTCACTTCCAACAACACGTAAGAACGTTGCCGATGTGGAGTTCGCCACTGCCTGAATAACAAACAAAAAATTCAGATGCAAAAAAATGATGATTTCTCGTTCATGTTTGCTTGTTTTTAATACAAAATTGCACAAACAGAAGTTTAAAATGCAAACCTTTGCAAGCAATGTCTTGCCTGTTCCAGGTTCTCCATAAAGTATAACTCCCTTTGGAGGTTTGATACCTATGTCTTCATACAACTCAGGGTGAGTTAGAGGGAGCTCAACTGCTTCCTTAATTTCTTGTATTTGGGCATCCAACCCACCAATATCAGCATAAGACTCCAAAGGAGCCTTTTCTACTTTCATCACAGATACCATCGGGTCCACATCATCTTGAAGAAGTCCAACAACAGAAAGAATCTGAAGATGTGTAAACGTCATGACAATTAGCACAATCATATTCATATAGCTGATAAACACTCAGATTTCAAGCGTAACAAGATAACAGACATTTAACTATCTATATTGTCATTTGTAAGCAAACAACATGATATTATGATCAAAATAAAAATCTTTCAAAAGTTAGCACTCTGGTTGCATGCATTATAGAGGCCCTATCAAGGTTAACAGTATTATTACTCACCAAGACGGTCCACTGTCAACTGTCAATGGTCCATCAAGAAGATAACCATAAAAATTCTATTTTTAAGAAACACCCAAATCAGAATGCTTGAAATAGAGGCCATACAACCATTGTCTAGACAAAACATAAAAAGAAAAAAAATCAAAACCCTAATTCACCTTATTATGCATCAAAATCGCACACCCAGGCTCAAGCTGATCCTTATCAACAAACGACAATATCCCAACGTAATACTCCGGACCCACCGACGACGACACAATCGCATGATTCTCATCAATCAGCTCCTCAAGGTTCCCCACACTCATCGGCGATCCCCTAAGATCATCCACCTTCGACCGATCCTCCTCCGTCTTCTCCTCCTGCGGCTTCAATCGCTCCTGATTCGCCACAAACTCTTCCTCCATCAACAAGTAATCCTTAATTCTCTCGAGCTTCAACAACCTTAACCTACACTTTGAATGCGGTGTTACTGTTGGTAACCTTGCGGCTGCCTCTGGGCCCTTCTGCTTCCGCTGTTTCCGGCCGACGCGTGCCGGAGGTGCCGCCGGTTCGAACTTTTTGTCCTTTTTGTCGCCGTCGGTCTTCCGGTCGCCGGGGTTGCCTTGCCGGTTCAGACCGCCGGGAGTTCCTTGACCCATGATTGATTACTTGATTTGGTTGTATGGAGATGAAAAATGTGGGATTTGGAAGACTGAAATTGGGGTTTTGATTTTGAAGGTTGAATCGTTATCTTTCTTCTCAAGAAAGTGTAGGATCGTTCGTATACGAGGGTCTGTGGACTGTAGATCCGTCGGTTTGTCGGGTCGGGTATGATTTGACCCTTTTTTCTACCCGGTTTATTGTAGACTGTAGTTCGATACAGCCCATTAATACTTTGATTAACGAGACAATCTATTATATGGGTTGAGCCCAAAACGCCTACCCACAAATTGTGGGCTTGTGGCCCTATTATTGCACAATTAAAGATTTACAAAAACACTAATTCAATATACTTAAAATCTTATTAAGGCGTGGGTGTGACTCACATTTAACCGTTTATTGAATAGTGCGGGTGCTACTCAACTCGTATCATGTGACGCATTGTATTTTGCTTTAAATTGTAGATCAACGTATTTGAGAGCAAACACTAAGACCACTTCATTTTTAGATGGGGTTGTTAAACGTGTCATGTTGACGGGTCGGAATATCAAACCCAAACATGATTCATATTCTTATTCGGGTAAAAACTTAAACTCTAATATGAACTTATATAAAATCATGTAATCCGAACCTAACTCAAATTCTAAGAATGTCAAAATTACACTAATTTAATGTTGTAGTACTTTAAAATTACATATATAATGACGTGTCAAATGCTATGGTTTTCAAGTTCAAATAAATGTTTTTGGTAATAAACATTTATTGTAAAAAAAAAAAAAAAAAAAAAAAGGTTATTGGATTTTAATAATCCTAAATGTCATTTTTTGGTCGGGATTAATCCCAACTCAATAAATGTTCATATATACTCCCAACTTTGAGCTTATTTCTCTCCAACGATCCTTTACTAACTAATAGTTAACTCCCGTTAGTTTTTTGATGAAATGTGGCCAATTTGAGCCATTTTTCAACTTCGTCGCCGCCTAACCTACACCATGTCTGTTTTCCGGTGTCTAGCATCCATCGTCACTTGAAATCTAACTCCAACGAGTCAAGTGGTTCAGATCAAGAGGTGACGATTGACGGGTTTTAAGATGTAGAGGTTTCAGGTTGACGAACCTGACGGTAAATTTTAATTTTCTGCTTAATGTTTTGTCCACAAAAATAGTCCGCATCATCAAAAAACTAACGGGGTTAACTATTAGTTAGTAAGCGATCGCTAGAGGAAAATAAGCTAAAAGTTGGAAGTGCTTATAAATATTTCCTGAGTTGGGATTAATTCTGACCAATTAATAAAAGTTGAGATTATTAAAATTCAATTACCATTTAAAAAAAAAACTAAAGTGAAGTTTGAAATGTAAGTTTTAAAATAAATTTCCGAACTAAAAAAAGTTACCTAAAAATAATATAGCGATGCAAAACTTAAAAGACCTATAATAATTTTTAAAGAATATATTATTAAAACAGGTTAACTGGTCAACTCATTTTCAAGCGGGTCAACCCAAACCCAACTTATTTTTTAAACAGGTTGCATTTCTCAACCAAAAACCAATTTTTCTTCGTGTTAGATTCATGTCGGGTTTGAATTCATGTCAGTTATTAACACCTCAACTTTAGGTGCCCTCCTCCTTGGATATGGGAACGGGAATGTTGACATGGCCAAAAACTTTGTGGAAACAATGCCCAACCATGCTCCTTATGGTGAGGGAGGATTAACCCCATGGAAACTCGTCATGGGAGCAACGAAGATGCGAGGGAGGAAGGGAGCCAGACGGCTCATGTGTGTGGTGGGTGGAGCGAGAACTCTGCCTCCTTTCTTTCGATGTGAACAGGTGGTGGTAGAGGTGCTGGTTGACACCATCCACCTTTACACCAAGCACCCCAAGCACAACCCCTCACCCCCCACATAGACACGCATACACAAACACTTTTTAATCAAACCTTTTCAATTTTATGGTTTTTAAGCCATTTGATATTCAAATATTAGATTTATTAATCCAAACTATTAATTATTAGTTAATATTTATCTCATTTAATAATTTAATCAGTATTAATCTCAACTTTTGATTTTTTTTGCCAATAATAGTCTCAGTTTGACTATTCGTTAACTCTGTTAGTTTTTGATAACATTCACGTGATATGACGTATAACATAGTTACATTTAAAAATATAAATGCATTACTCAATTACTTTTTTTGAAGATTATTTTTTAAAATTAATTCAGCATAACCCTTGCCGTCCATTGAGTATCCTGGAGACAAATAGACACAAAAATTGAGTGATATATTTATATTTTTATTTAAATTATATAATACGTTATTTCACATACCACATCACTAGCAAAGTCGTGTGCCACATTATCAAAAACTACACAAAGTTAACGAACAGTTGGACTAAAATTGTTATTGGTAACAAAATTAAAAGTTAAGGTTTCTATTGTTCAAATTATTAGTTGGGATTAATATTAGTCAAAAATCAATATTTTGGACTATTAAAATCTATTTTTTTTTTCACTTTTTACCTTTTATTTTGGCTTAATTTTGTGCTTTTGGTTTTTCTATATTTTATAATGTACTATTAAATATGGGTGATGTGTTTATTTTTTATCTAAATTTAATATATTATATTTTTACTTCTTTTGTTTGTAAATGCATACAAGTGTGATGTGTTTATTTTTATCTATGGTTAAAATCAGCCCAATACGAAGTGCAGGATTAACTAGCTAGTACGAATTACCAACCAGTCTACCACACTAATTTTTTTCCCATTATTGAATCTTAATTACAAATATGTACTCTCTCACCTATTGACCTAATCTTTGGTCTATACTATGATCGTCATCACAAAATATCTTAAATGAACCATAACCCAACGTACATTAATTGTTGGTGCTAGTGATTTAGAGTCGATTTGAAGCCGATTGAAGATGTTAATCTAGAGCAATCGAGTTGTAGCCAATTGAAGATGATTGAAGAACCTTACTTATTTTGGGAGTCGAAGACTATCATCGTCTTTCTCTTAATGGTTAGTTTAAAAGAAACGTCTAATGGTCAATTTCAAAAACCCTAAAACTTGACTATTCATCAAAATTGATATAATACTGAGTAAATTATTGCATTGAAAAGCAGATGTGACTATAATATTTTTATCTTTACTTCCAGAAATATACTTTATCATGTTGTTAAATTGAGTTTATATATATATTGGATTTTATAAAAATTTTAATGACTTAAAATTAATTTTTTAAATAAAACACATTTATGATTTCTTATTTTGGCCAACACATTTTTTCAAGATAAGTGTGTTTGTGTTGTAAAATCTGAAAATATTGTTTAAAGGATAGTACGATTGATTCGGTCAAACCATGCATCAGCCATAGATCGATATACCGTGTTGTTTCAAGGCCGTGATTATTGATCAAACATTGAACGATTAATGTACTCTCGGTCATTGTATCAACTGTAGTTTTCAATTGTGTTCATGTCCTATTTTATTTTGTACATGTGGAGCATAATCACTGTTGGTAATATACGTGTGACCATAGAGCTTATGTCCATTCTTCGTTGTTCTTTGAGTTATTTAGTTGATTTAAGTTTTAAGAAGTGTAATAGCAATCGGTAATACGAGGTTATACGATTAAACTTTAAGTGAAGCATAATGACATTAAGGTGTTAAAATTGGTGTAGACATTTTAATTGATAAAGGTTAAAGTCTTGTTATAAACATATCTCCTACATTTAAGAATTGTTTAGTATGAAAAGTTAAGACGTTAAAGAAAACTTTTGATGTAACCTAATATTACGTGAGCTAGATTATATTACTATTAAAGTAGACATTTAATTATTATTCGTTAATGCGCGCATATACAAATTTCAACAATTATATCTCTTTATAGTTAGGAACTGAAGGCTCGTAAATATTAAACTACTAATTAATTGGATACTCTAAACATATATCATGTACATATTAAACGTATCCACTATCGGGTAAAAGTATAAAGATGAAATGATTGATTTAGTGGGAAGAGGAGCAATAGAAATAACAAGGATGAGATACATTTAGCATATCCTCAAGCTAAATTGCAAAACACCTAATTATGTTTTTATAAATAGGGTCAATTGCATATGTACCCTTATAAACCTTGTTAATTGCATATTTACTCAAATCAAAATCAAAATTACATATATCCCCCTCCTTAATCTATTTTATTACATATATACCCAACTTAAAACTAAAATTGTATATACACGTTTCTTTAATAAAAATAATATTAAATTAACTTATTTTAAAATTTTATTAATAATAAATTATAGGATGATTATTTTACTCATAGTCGTGATTATTTTTGTCATAATTTGTTAGTTTTGTAACAAATTAAAAGTTTGATATGTGTATTGTATATTATTATTGTTATTCTATAAACTTGATAAAACATAGACTCATCATAAACGAATAAAATTATCAAAAAAACACAAAAAGGAAAAAAGTTTAAGAAACAACTAAAACTCATTAGTAAAAGATGATTAAAAATAGAAAAAAAAAAACTAAAAAAATGTAAAAAGAAAAAAAAAGCTAAAAATGGGTGAATATGAATTTAAAATTTTTAAATAAATCAATCTATATTTTATTTTTAATAAATTAAATCAAAATAGGTAAATCTGAAATTTTTTTATTAAGAAAGGGGATATATGTAATTTTGGTTGTGATTTGGTTAAATATGCAATTAAAAAGATTAAAAGAGGGGATATATGCGATTTTAATTTTGAATTGGATAAATATGCAATTAAGTTATTTTAAAAGGGCAAATATGCAATTTTTCCTTATAAATAATATAGTTATAACATCTTATAAATCATTTATAAAAATCTATACGAAGTTTGAATAAATTATGGGTTAAAATCTTAAAGCACTAGTACGATTAAGATGGTTATAATAACATCAAACCAAATATGTCTGAGGATTAGCATGCTTTGTGAAACTAATCATGGCAATACATCATAATAATTTCAACTAATCATGGTATTAAACCACTATGATTTCATAATCACCATCCAATTGCCCACCAACCCTACATCTTTTGCATGCTTTCTTTATATATGTAATGATTTGTTATTTTTTTTTCAAATTCTTTTTCTTTTTGCTTTTTATCATTATTATAAACTATTATATTGCTTTTATATCATAATTAGCCTACCGGTAACAAGTTATAATATAACTTTTTTATGAGAAGTATAAAACTATTTATTAGGTAAATCTTTTCATAGCTTGGTCTTTCAACCAATAATATGTGTTTGATAGCGGGTCAAGTGGTAATTTCCCTAGTGTTATTTGGTTAAGTGTAGTAATTTCGTTGGATATGGCCTCTAACCATATATGATTTTTGATGATTGAATATAAGTGTGGTTTGTTGTTTTTATTATAAACTAGTTTTAGTAATCCGTGTAAAACACGGGTTTAATAAATAAAATATTAAATACAATGAAAATTTATTAATTATAACTTCTATTTTAATTATATTTTGTTTATAGAAATTTTACGTTTTAAAAACACCAATTTTAAAATATATATTATACTATTTTAATCTAAAAAATTAAATAATATTATAATAATTAATATCATTATTTAATATAAAAGAGAAACAGAAAAAATCTGATTAGAATAAATGTGATGCTGACATGTGTCGCTCATAATTACTCTTTTATTATAATAGAAAGAAGAGATGGTAGGGAATGGATGGAAGTGATGTGTAACAAAATCCGATGGAGTCTTAAGTCGAAACTTGAGAGCTACTTGTAGAATTAGAATACAATGAGAAATGAGATGTTTTGTTAGTGATTACTATAGTTTTGAAGGTATTTACGCTAATAAAAATTAACTAACACATGACGCAAAAACATATTTCTATACCTTATTAATAAGTAGTTTCTTTTGTCATGTGTTACAATTATATGAGTCTACCATTCTTTTTCTTATTTCTCTCTTATTAGTATGTTACCTAGCGTGTTAGACCTACACTTCGTTGTGGCTCAATTTTAAACGTATATGAGGACGTCGTAATGGTATATTCAAATTTTAAGAAAACTTTATGTTTTTTTAATGGAGATTAACTAACATAAAAACAAATTTAAAAAAAGAGCTAAAAACATATATTATATTACACGCACATAAAAGTATTATTTAATAGTACATACATTTTAAATCTTATAGTTGGTGTTGGCACAATGCGATGGAAAACACAACATCTAGGTTGGTAACTTTAAAAGTATGCATGAGGCTCTTCATCAGTTTTGAAACAAAATCTCGAGGAACCCAGAACACAACTAAAAGTTTTATTTGTTTTTTTAAGGTATTTAATATACAAATAATATATTTTCTGTTCTTTAATTTTGTGATATATCTTTTTTTTAATGCATATATTTATAAATTGGAATTTAATGATAATCTACGCTACCAAAAATGTTATTTATCAAATAATATGTTATTAAATAGCAAATAAATTAGTTATAATAATTATTTAAGAAACAATATGTCATTTTATCAATAACATAGTTATGTCATATATAAATGCTAAAATTCTTTACATCCTAAATGTATTATATAGCTTTATAGAAGTATAGAAACACAAAATAAATTGTGATTATCTACTTATTAAAAGTTTTCTAAATACTATGTGTATTATTCTATTCTAAAATTTAATATTTTTTAGTATTATTTGTATTACGTTTTATACCTCTAGGTATATTTTTGAGTAAATTACATTTTTGGGTTGATGGAATCGTACAACTTGTTTTTTCAATTCATTAATCAAATGATGTATGTGTTCTAAGGGATTCATATTTATAGATTATCAAACTCTTGGATGAAACTAAGAGTCATGAATTACATTTTTAAATTAAAGTTATTTGATGGTTGAGTGGTTCACTCCGAATACAATAACCAATATAACTCAGTATTAAATCATGACAAATCTTGTGTGTGTTATGAACTAGAAAAAGCAAAAGATGACCAAACGTGCAAAAAAATATAATTTTGGGAGAGGGAGAAAATGAATTTAGAACTCAATTAAATTGTAGCATAATTATAATTTATATTTCACATGTGATTTTTTTAAATCATATTTTAATGCATTTTAAATGAAGCAACCTCCAGGCCCTGTTAGGACTGCCATCCCTTATACTCTGCTACCAAGGACACTACTACCGGATCTTATCATTCTTTTGAAACCCCAATTGCTTAAGGGTTTTGTCCATGAGAAACTATAAGGTTCTATTACCAAATATTACAATAACTTAACAAGCATAAACTTCGCATATTCTGACGTATTTGATAAATATTATGATTATATTGGTTAACCAAGCAATCTAATTACATTAATATTTATCTAACATGTGGTTCTTGGAATTGATGTTTGATTCTTGATCTTATTTCCTATGATATTTATCAATCATATTTTTTGTCTAAAACATTTAGTAGACTTGTATTGTTTGAAATACTCAACCTTGCTGGACCAAAAATTGGATCCAAAGTCCCTCAACTGCGATACCTTGTTTATTCATGTATTCGAATGGTTGTGGATGTTTTTTTCAAACTTTTTACTTTTTAGTGTTATATTATATCTGATGATGTTTCTTTTCCTTAAAAATGTTCAATTCTCACTTGCGTTGCAGTTTTCTTCTTATGAATAGATTGACAAAGGGGGGGTTTATTTATTACCCACACAACTACAAATCCTAAACAACCTTCAATCATTTAGCCTTTAATCCCCAAGTAGTCGTGTGTTCTAGCTATCTGCTTCTCAAAATTCATAAGATCTCAAATAATCTCCTATTTTTCAATTACATCCTCGGTGGCATTATTGCACGCAAGACCCTACTCCTATATTGTATGTCTTGTTTACAGTATAATCTAGTGACACAAATTAACGTTGATATTCATACAGTCACGGACAGCCTTAAGGAGAGGGGAGAGGGATCGCGCAGGGTCCAATCTCTTGAGGGGCCCAAAATTTTATAAAAAAATCTATATTATATATATGTGTATATATATTTTTAAAAATACTATATAAAATTAACTCGTTATACACTTTATATTATTCCATTTTACCAAATATGGTCTGGGTTAAACCATCATTTAATTAGTTTATCAACCGCAAACAATTTAAAACCCATTATAATTTTTTTGTTTGCGGCCCATTTTTCTACCTGACACCAGACCCCTAAATTTTCAGCACTGACCCTACGTATTTTCATTCTAAAAGCTAAACATGCTTGTATTTATCCTATTGATTTTTTTTGTTTCCTATGAGAATGAGAGAAGAGTATTGGGTTGATTAAAGAGGTTGACAAAGATAAGTATGGAATGGAGTAGTATTCAATACGTATTAAGGTTGAGCTACTTGTGTGATTAAAAGATGGATGTATAATATTATGTTCATATCCTACATCCATCGGAACACACAAGTTACGATAACAACAAAGAATATCACAACATTAAGAATTAAAGGAGCATGTTTGAGTATGATGCAAGAATTACACACAGACATCTCAAGAAACAAGATTGTGATTTGTGAGAAAGGATCGTTAGAGTTGCTCAATCTTCCAATCAAGAAGCAAATAGCCAGAACTCTTTACATGGAAAGCATGATGACAAAAAATTAATGAAAATACTTATAGAGGAACTATCTTCTTTGATTTTATTTCTTTTAAAACCTTAAACCACTTTTTTACCATCACAATCACACACACTATCATCATTTTTAGCACCACAAACAGGGATGTCCCGATAAAGGGACGACCGCTTAGGGCCAGTCTTTTTAGAGGCCTAATTTTCTTAAAACGATTATATGTATATAGAAAGACATTCACTTAAAAACCATAAATCTGTAAAGAACCATAAAGAATCATTTTAAATCTTATACTGCTTATAATATAAATATATCAAAATGCTTGTAGTTTTAGTATTGCTAAGATAATTTTTTAAAAACATGATATCTAGTCTTTTGATAATGTGCATATAAGCACCCACATTGTATTGCATATATGAATATTTTATAATTTTTTTAAAAAATTGAGGAGACATGTGATAAAATGAAAGAAACGATGAAAATATAGAATCAAATTGTTATCTTTTAGTATTATCATTTTTATTGTTTATTAGTAGTTCTTTACATATTTATGGTTCTCAATATAATGCTTCTCTTGAGAGGCCTAGTCTTACATATTTAAGGCCTAGAGTCTCTTGAGAGACCTAATTTACTTAAAACGATTATATATATATATATATATATTATATGTATATATACTTTAAAAAATCCTATATACAATTGATTATTACATGCTTTTCTTTGAACGACAAATGTACGAATCTGCTTTGAAGGATATGTGTTATCTTAATCGGTACCACATATCCGTTTCACAGCAGGGACCGCAATCCACAATTGAAAAAAACCCTCTGGCTTGACCTTGAGCTTTTTTACTTAAAGTGAGATTTAAACCCAAAACACATCTATTATTAATTGTCTTGGGTACTTGCTCTGAACCACTTAAGCTAATGATCATTAGTACCCATAAATGTTTTAAATTAATCCATTACACACTTTAAATTAGTAAATTTACCCCGATTTTGATTAAACCATTTAATTAGCTTATCAAACACAAACAATTTAAAACTCATTATAATTTTTTTCGTTTGAAGCTTATTTTTCTAGCTCACGCCAAACTTAAATTCTTAGCACCAACTCTAATCGCACTTTGTTTACCTAAAAATGCTTTTTTACTTTCACTTTACTACTAATATCCTAAGAATCTCATTCTCGTACATCATACATGTGTGAATGTCCATATTTTATCATCAAGTATTTTGTGAAAACATAACTTTAAACGGCTACTAAATCAGGAATTTATATATTTTAGTCAAACACACCAACCAACAAACACATAAATAAACTTATGTTTCCCACTCCCCCTGAAATAATCCCCTACATCTCACCTCCACTCCCCCACACTCCTCCCACCGTCCGATCTCCATCCAACGGCCCAGCATTAAAGTACCCCAACATCATGCTCAATGTTTTCAAATACATTAAAGTGGGAACAAAATCACTACCAGTCAACACTCTCTTCACCATCTTCACACACTCCAACACACACAGTCTCCATCAAGCTCCATCAATGGCGGTTTCATCTTCAACCTCCAAATTCATCTTTTTCACCTTCGCATTCACCATTTCAACACTTTTATCAGCTTCTACAGGTTCCACAGACGTCGATTTGCTTTTGAACAGAATCAAACCGTCAATCGGAGGCAAATCGGAGAATCTGCTGTTAAAATCGTGGAATACTTCAATACCCTTGTGTCAATGGAGGGGGTTGAAGTGGGTTTTCAGTAATGGGTCTCCGTTAACGTGTACGGACGTTTCATCGCCTCAATGGTCGAATCTTTCGCTTTCGAAAGACCCTTCTCTTCACCTCCTCTCTCTGCAACTCCCGTCGGCGAATCTCTCCGGCGAAATCCCGCCTGAGATCGGAGAGTTTTCGGCTCTTCAAAGCCTGTACCTCTCGGTTAACTCCATCTCCGGTTCAATCCCGTTGGAAATCGGGTACAGTTCGTCGTTATCCGATATCGATTTGGGTGATAATCAGCTCGCCGGAGTTGTTCCGGCGTCGATTTGGAACCTCTGTGAACGATTGATCTCCATTAGGGTTCATGGGAACTTGCTATCCGGGTCAATACCCGAACCCGCTGTACCAAACGCCACCTGCAACAACTTATTGTATCTCGATTTTGGTCGGAATAAGTTTTCCGGTGGGTTTCCGGAGTTCATATCGGATTTCAAAGCGATTCGTGAGCTTGATCTTAGTGATAACAATCTCTCCGGTGAAATCCCTGATGAAATTGGTGGATTCCACTTTGATAAATTGAATCTTTCGTACAATAATTTCTCTGGGGTTTTGCCCAATTTTGGTGGGATGAAATTGGGGGCTGAATCGTTTGAAGGTAATGTGAATTTATGCGGTCCGCCATTAAAGGACTGTAAACGGAGCTCCGGCGGTTTAAGCTCCGGCGCCGTCGCCGGAATCGTGATCAGTTTGATGACGGGAACGGTGGTTCTTGCGTCACTGTTGATTGGGTATTCACAGGGGAAGAAGAAGAGGAATGTGGATGAAGAAGAAGATGAATTCGACGACGGAGAAGAAGATGAGGCCACCGGAGCCGGTGGCGGCGAGGGGAAACTGATATTGTTTCAGGGTGGTGAGCATTTGACATTAGAGGATGTGCTTAATGCCACTGGTCAGGTTATGGAGAAGACGAACTATGGGACGATTTACAAGGCGAAGTTAGCCGATGGTGGGACGATTGCACTGCGGTTGCTACGCGAAGGGAGCTGTAAAGATGGCGGTTTGTGGCTGCCGGCGATCAGGCAACTGGGGAGGATAAGGCACGAGAGTTTGATTCCGATGAGGGCGTTTTATCAGGGGAAGAGAGGGGAGAAGCTGTTGATATATGATTATCTTCCACACAAGACTCTACATGAGCTTTTACATGGTAATTGATTGATCATCTTTAAGTTTTGCATATGTTCATTGATAGTTGTTTGAATGATTTATGTTAGAACTGTAATATGTTTGATAATGTGCTTTTAGATATGCATATTGGATGATAGTTGCTTAAATTGTACATAATATAGCCTGCTAATTGCGCTATGTTCATTGATAGTTGTTTGAATGATTCATGTTAGAACTATGTTATGTTTGATAATGTGCGTTAAGGTGTGTATGCTGGATGATAGTTGCTTAAGTTGTGCATAACATATCATGTTAATCGCGCTCTGTTCATTTATAGTTGTTTGAATGATTCATGTTAGAGGTATGTTGTGTTTGATAGTGTGGTTTTAGGTGTGTATGTTGGATGATAGTTGCTTAATTGTGCATAATATAACACCCTAATCATGCTATGTTCATTAACAGTTGTTTGAATGATTCATGTTGGAACTATGTTATGTTTAATAATGTGCTTAAGGTGTGTATGTTGGATGATAGTTGGTTAAATTGTGCATAATACAACAAGTTAATCACACTAATCGCACTATGTTCATTGATATTTGTTTATATCAATCGTGTTAGAACTATATTTTGTGTTTCATAACGTGCTTTAAGGTGTGTATGTTGGATGATGGTTTCTTTAATTGCATGATATAGCATGTTAATCATGCTAATTGTGCTATGTTCAATATATTTGGTTATATCAATCATGTTAGAACTTAGAACTATGTTGGGTTTGATAGTATGCTTTAAGGTCTGTATGTTGGATGATATTTGCTTAAATGGCGCATAATATAACATGTTAATCATGCTAATGGCTCTATGTCCATTGGTATTTGTTTATATAATCGTGTTAGAACTATATTGTGCTTGATAATGTTCTTCAAGGTATGCATATTGGATGATGTTGCTTAAATTGTGCATGATATAACAAGTTAATTGCGGCATTGCCCTATGTTCATTGACATTTGCTTAAATTGTGCATGATATAACAAGAAATATATGTTTAGCATTACCGAATAAAAGTTGTTGATGTGGACAGTCACAATACGTCAAGTTCAATACATTTTGATGCGGTTAACCTTATTAAAAATGTTTTATTTCCATTGTTTGTAACGTTCTTGCAAATTCTCATCAATGTCTGTAAGTATCCTTCTATAGCAGGTGAAATGGTCACGGTTATTTGAATATTGCTAGAAAAAATAAGTTATCATTGTTACACGATCGTGTCTAACATGTTACTTATAATATTTGTGAAAAATTGGACAAAAAGTGTTTTGGGTTAACCCAGCCCGACCCTTTACACGCATACTGCCCATTTTGCTACCTGATATGGTTCTACATCTAACTGATTAATAAACCTTGGTTAATTTGTTTTCTCCAGAACCGCGTCCTGGGAAGCCTGTTTTGAACTGGGCCCGTCGCCACAAGATCGCACTAGCTATAGCCAAAGGGCTAGCCCATCTACACTCAAACACCGAGGCACCCATTACCCACGGCAACGTGCGGTCAAGAAACGTCCTCGTAGACGATTTCTTCGTGGCCCGACTAACCGACTTCGGGCTCTACAAGCTCATGATCCCAGCAGTAGCTGATGAAATCCTCGCAGCAGCAAAAGCCGACGGGTACAAGGCACCCGAGCTTCAGAAAATGAAGCATTGCAACTCAAGAACAGACGTGTACGCCTTCGGGATCTTACTGTTAGAGATTTTATTAGGGAAAAAGCCCGGGAAAACAGGCACTCGTGACGGGTTTGTGGATCTACCGGCTGTGGTGAAGGTGGCGGTTTTGGAGGAAACAACAATGGAGGTTTTTGACATTGAGGTGTTGAAAGGGATCAGGAGCCCGATGGAAGACGGTGTGGTTCAGGCGTTGAAGTTAGCCATGGGGTGCTGTGCACCAGTTGCATCGGTTAGACCATCGATGGAGGAAGTTGTGAAGCAGCTAGAGGAGAATAGACCACGAAACCGGTCAGCTTTGTATAGCCCGGCTGAGCCAAGAAGTGGAATCGATACACCGTTTTGAAAACTTTTATGTGTTCGAGTCGTGAAAACAGAACTACATACAATAGATGTTTTTTGGGTTTGGTGAACCTGGTCGGGTTGTCTTTTTACTAGATTGTTTTAGTTATGAAGTAGATGCATGCGTTAGTAAATTACATTTTTCGTCTATGTGGTTTATTTAAATTATAAAATTATTCCCTTGAATTCGTTACTTATATATTACTAGTTTATTAGTCCGTGTATCACACGGGTTAAAAGCTATAAATATATAATTCAAATATGTAAACAAAAATATTTAAACTCTATCGTTTTATTTTAAATCGATTATATAAAAATTAGGATTTGTGATCATAAGGTTTAAAGGGTTAAATAATGTTTAAGATGATTGATATCATAGATTCAAAATACTTAGAAATGGTTGGTGTGATTGAAATAGTTAAAAAAATAAAAACTTCACACTTGTCGTTCATAAAAAATTAAAATAAAATAAAAAACTTCAAGTATGAAATATAACATGATTTGTGAAAAAGTTTAGGCGGGAAAGTTTTTGTGATGTGAGATCTGATGATAACATGTGTCATCACATGTAATCATTTATTAATATAGATACTTGGGGCTATTTATGTTGGTTTCCGGTTGTTTTTACGAGAACTTTGTGATGTTTGTTCTAACTGAAATGAGAATTTTGGTGTAATTTTAATCGTAATTTTTGAGTAGTAACTCGTTTTTATATGTTTAACTAGTTTTAGTAAACACGTGTATTATATGAGTTGAATAAATAAAATATTAAATAGAATTAAAATTTCTTAATATTAAAATGATATTTTAATATAAGATATTATTAAAATCTTACTTATTATAAATAGAATAAAATATTTTGTTTTAAAAAGAATATTTTAAAAAATGGGTAACTTTGTAAAATAGTAACCAAATTTTAAAAGTATTCCAATTAGGTAACTCAAGTTTTAAAAGTGTTCTAATTAAGTCACTCAGTTTTTATATTTTATATAAATTAAAAGTCTTAACATTTTTTTTAACATGTTATACTTTTTGTTTTAATTAGAAAATATTTTTTTCTATCTTTTAATGCTGATATGCAACGTTGACGTAAATTTTAGGTATTTTTTTTATTTTTTTCATAATTAACATGTTTTTTTTTATTTTTTAATATTTTTATATATTAAAAATTCTGACCTCTACATCTTCTCCACCGTTACTTTCTTGACATAATAAAATTTAATGATGACTCAATTTGATTGTTTAGTGATCCAATTTGAGAAAAATATTAATGGGTGACTCAATCAGAACACTTTTGAAACTTGGTTACTATTCTGTGATATTTTTCCGTTAAAAAATATCATTTATAAAAACTTTTTTATTATAACTCCTAATTTTAATTATTTTATAAAAAAAATTACTTTTTAGAAAACACCAATTTTAAATATTTCGTATTTTTAAAAAAGTTTAATTTTTTAAAAAAATTCTTATTTTATAAAAATTTGTTTCTTTAGAAATTACATTAATAAAAAGATATTTTTCTTAATTTATTATAAATTATTTTAATATAAAAAAGAATTAAATAATAAAACTAATTAATATGATTATTTAATAGAAGAGAAAAACAGAAAAAATTGGTGAGTATGAATGTGGTGATGACATGTGTACTTTTTATTTATATTTTTGTTAGAGTAGAAAAATTATTCTTTTGATGTTATAAAATCTTATTTTAATAATCTGAATAATCGTTTGCTATCTAGTTGTCTAGATATATAGCAGATTGCATTAAGTTATTTTTGTTAAAAAATATTCTACTATCAACAGCCATGCTTCTGGCATAATTAAAGTTATTTAATTATCCTTTTATTAAAAAAAATCTTTTAACTAAATGATATATGAAACATTTATGAATTCTGGTTATTATTCAATGATTATAATTATATATGTTTAAGTCACCATGCAATAAATAGTAGAATAAGATTACTTTAATTATTTCATAAAAGATAAAAAAAGATGACAAGAAGTGTCAAAAGCACGTAGAGAAAGAGAGAGAGAGAGAGAGAGAATAGATCATCGTCTCTCTCTATCTTCTTATGATTTCGGGTGATGGTAGTTTTAGGGTGTGGTGGCTTTCGAGAAAGGAGCGGTGGTGACGACCGGAGGTTGTAGTGGAGTCGGTGATCTCAGAAGTTCACAGGAGGGGTGAGCGAGAGAATCTTGGACAACGATGCTTGCGAAGGTAGGGATGATGACGGTGGTTAGGGTGGTTGTGAAGGAGTGCATCCAGTTGGTTACGGTGAAGGATGGTAGTGGCGATTAATTTGTTTCAAATTGACTTTAAATTGAATAGTAATAAAATATGATTATTGTTTAATGAACTTCTTTTTCTTCATTTTTAACTTTACTCTAAGTTAAATTTGAAAAAGATAATCACCAAATAATAAACAAGATTCATGTTATATACAAGTTTAATTCTAAAAGTTTTGACATTAATACAACAATTTAACAAAATACAAATAAAATACATGCATAGCAAAAATCTACTTCAACAAAGACTTCACAATATTAAAAAATAGAATAGGAGTTAAATGGTTTTATTATTTTAAGAAATTTTTAATAAACACCTGGATTGTTATTGGTTGGAATTTCTCTTCAACTTTCATCTATGATTCATGTGTCATAAAACTAATACGTACAAAGATAAGAATAAACATAATTACACTGTAAGTTAATGCATATTGGTTTAAAACTAGTAAAAGTATTCGCCTGACGCAGAAAGGCCATCGTTTTTTTTTTAATGAATATTTCATCTATTTTGAAGCAATCTAAAGTAACCTTTAGAACAAAATATAAACATTAATATGCAAAGTGAAATGCAAAACTACGCAATTTTAAACAAAATTTTATAAGTGACAGTTCCTCGCACCAATTTGAATCAGACCCGAAAAAAACATGTCTTGGGTTGGGGAACACAACCTACTGAAAAGAACAAGCCGGGTTCGTGTTGACCCGTTTAAAAAACTAGTCAGGTTCGGTTTGACCCGTTTAAAAGTTGATTAGGTTCGTGTTGACCCACTTGAAAACGGGATGACCCGTGTAACCTGTTTGATACTATATGCCCTTTAAAAAATTAGAGTTAAATTTAATTTTACTTCTTGAGCTTTGTTAAAAATAACTATTTTCCTCCAAAAGATTAAAAACATCAATTTACCTCCAAAAGTTTTATAAATTGTTTCAATTTTAATCCAAAAGTTTCATTAATTGTTTTAATTTTATCCAAAATAATAAAACTTTTGAAGTGAAATTAAAACAATATATGAAACTTTTGGAGGTAAATTGATGTTTTTAATCTTTTGGAGGAAAATGATTACTTTATTTAAACTTTAAGGAGTAAAACTGAAATTAACTCAAAAAATTATTATAGGACTTTTAAGTTTTGCATTAGAAATTTAATTCTAAGTCTTTTTAAGTTATAAATTTTAATTTGCAAATTAATTTTCAAACTTTAGTTTAGAGCTTTTCAAAAAGACAAACGTCTGTTACCAAAATCACATATTTTAAACTTGGAAAACATAACATTTGACGTGATCTAATTTGAAATTGGAACCTTTTATATTAAATTACCACTGATTATTTTGACATCTTTAAAAAATGAGTTAAACGAGTCAAATTCAGATTACATAATTTTATATGGGTTTAGGTTAGTGTTTAATTTTTTGACACGAATAAAACTACGTATCATGTTCAGGTTTGATATTTTGACCTCGCCAACCCGTAATCTGTCAAGCTGACACATGATTGACAACTCTATAAAACCTACATCGCAACATATATATAAATAGGAAGGTGATTAGTATATTTTTCATAGACGCAACGACCTAAAACTAATGTTTAAAACAGAGAACAATAAAAGATCTAAGAAAAAAAAAGTTAGGAGAGGACATTACAACTCGAACCCCGCATCTTTAGGGTGGTAAGGCAGGCTACTTACCAGCTCAGCTGCATATGTATATTTTTAATATAAATGGTTTCAAGTTTTATATATACATCAATTCAGGTTTAATTTTTATAAAAAATAAAAAAATAAAAAAAAATCAGGACCTACTGCCTGATATGCTATAGAATCAACAGATGATATAAAATGAAAACAAACATCCACATCACTTGGTAAAATGCTAGTATTGGCTCGCACCTTTGAAGGATCGTATTTCACACCTCACACCACTGCCACCTCACCCACGCCCCTTTTTCACGAGCCCCTTATACACGTGTATATACTTTTACTAGGTTAGATACCCGTGTAATACATGAGTTGAAAATATAAAAACTATATAATTTATAAATGTATAAATATTTCGTATTATTAAGTTACGTATTATATAAAACAATAAAAAATAAAAAGTTATATTTTTAAGTTATATATATTTGAATACTTCTTTGGATAATATGACATACAATTGACCCGTGTAAAATAAAAAACAAGTTGTCTTAAATTAACACTAACCCAAAATATATAAATATATCAATAAATGTTTTTCTTTAACTTTTTTTAATTAAATCTTATTTGACTAAAAAAGTATGTATAATTCAAATTCAAAATAACATATGATTTTATAATTTAGTTAATAATATAAAAAAATTAAATTAAACACAAAATGAATTATTAATTTAGTTTCTTAAAATAAAAAACTTGACTAAAATAATACATTAGTTTAGGCGGGAAATTGTTTTTGAGAAGTAACAAGAGAGTGTCATGTAGGCCATGTGACATCTTAGTTACTCTTTTATTATATGCTAGTTTTAGTAAACCCGTGTAATACACGGGTTTAAAATATGAAAACAACATAATTTATAAATGTATATATATTTCGTATGGTTAAGTTACGTATTACTATAACAATAAAAAATAAAAAGTTACATTTATAAATTATAAATATTTGAATACTTTTTTAAATAATATAATATATAATTGACCCATGTAAAATTAAAAATCAATTGTCTTAAAATCACACTAACCTAAAATATTTAAATATATCAATAAATATTTTTTTAGTTTTTTAAATTGAATCTTATTTGGTTATAAAAATATGTGTAGTTCACATTATGATTACACAATGAAGTTGATAATATAAAAAATTAAATTCAAAACAAAATGAATTATTACTATTTATTAAGTTTCTTAAAATAAAAACTTGACTAAAATAGTATATTAATTTAGGCGGAAAATTTTTTTTAAAAAGTAACATAAGAGTGACATGTGTAATCTTAATTACTCTTCTATACTTATTAATAAAACAATAACTTTAGTGCCACGTGTCATTCTCTTAAGCCTCTATTTTTTTTCAATTCCCGCCTAAATATGTATCTGTTCTTAGTGTTAGTCTAGGTTCATTTGACTAAAAGTCAACTTTTGATACAATAGATATTTAGGGAAATTTTTAAAATTTAACCCTAAATTAGAGTACATCTTTTTTTGAAAATTAAATCATACCCGATATTTTTTCTTTATTCAAATAATTCATCAACAAAAATTATAGAAATCTTTTGACTCTAATAAAATAGTATTTTGGGGTGACATATGAAATCACCACATTCATCCTCACCAAAATTTTACCGTTTCTCTCTCCTATTAAATAATTAACTTAATTACCAATTATATTATTTAATTTTTTTAGAATAAAAATAGTTTTTTAATAAATTTAGAAAAAGATCTTCTTATTTATGTTATTTCTAAAAATTATTTTTTATAAAATAAGAAATTTTATAAATTATCAAACTTTTTAAAATTAGTGCTTTTAAAAAGTAAATTTTTTATAAACAAATAATAATTAAAATTAAAAATTATAATATTTTTTTCTAAAATTCTATTTTTTAATACGGTTTGTTTTGAAACAAAATATTTATTTTTAAAAAAAAAGTTATATAACAAAAGTTTAAAAAGTTGATATAATTATTTTATTACATATTGTTTTTACTCATACGTAATTTCAATCAAATTTTATCGTAGAATCTAGAGTATATAATAAAAGAGTAACTAAAATGCCACATGACACTCTTCTGTTATTCCTCAAAAAATATTTCTCGCTTAAATTAATATATTATTTTAGTTAAGTTTTTTATTTTAAGAAACTAAATCAATAATTTATTTTGTTTTTAGTTTAACTTTTTTATATTATAAACTAAATTATGTAATCATATGTTATTTTGAATTATACATACTTTTATAGTAAAATAAGATTTAATTGAAAAAAAGTTAAAGAAAAATATTTATTGATATACTTATATATTATGGGTTAGTGTCAATTTAAGACAAATGATTTTTTATTTTACACGGGTCAATTGTATTTTATATTACCTAAAGAAGTATTCAAATATATATAACTTAAAAGTATAACTTTTTGTTTATTGTTTTTTTATGTAATACGTAACTTAATCATACGAAATACTTATACATTTATAAGTTATATAGTTTTTATATTTTTAACCCGTGTAGTACACGGGTATCTAACCTAGTTTATTATATACTATAGATACTATAGATTTTTCTTAATTAAATTTATTATAACTTCTCAAAGAATGTTTCAAACTTTCAATTTTCAAAGTTCAAAGTTCAAACACCCTTTTATTTGTCGAAGTCATCATGGGCCTAACTACAAACCAGGCCCATAAATTAGCTCTCCCGGTCCGCACCACCAGACCCTCTTTGTTTCGCACCGAACCCTAGTTAACCAACCCCAACTACCACCGATCACGATGGCTTCCGACGACGAAGATCACACCGCCACCGTCTACGGCGAAGAAGAACTCGACGAAGAAGACGACGAAAGCGAAGAAGAAGATCGCATCTTACACAACCCAAACGTCGACGAAGACGACGTCGATTTGATCGACGATGAAGACGACGACGACGAAGAAGACGATTCCATGTCCTCCGCCGCCGGCGAGGTCACGATCGCCGTCGCCGGTATTCCGAACGTCAGCACGACGGTCGCCGCCGCGACTCCGACGACGGCAACCACCACCACCGCCTCGATCGTACGATCAGATGCCATCGTCGAATTGAAGAAGCCTCCTATGCCGCTAGACGATTCGAGACGTTTGTTTCAACGGTTGTGGACCGATGAGGATGAAATTGAGCTGTTACAGGGGTTTCTCGATTATACGATTCAACGTGGGACTAACAATTCGTCACATCACCACCATGATACGGCGGCGTTTTATGATCAGATCAAAGGTAAATTGCAGTTGGATTTTAATAAGAATCAGTTGGTGGAGAAGCTTAGGAGATTGAAGAAGAAGTATCGTAATGTTCTCTCGAAGATCAGTTCTGGTAAAGAGTTTGTATTTAAAAGCCCTCACGATCAAGCTACTTTTGATCTATCGTGTAAGATCTGGAATGAGTCTGTGACTACCACCGTCCCCGTGATGGCTGATGTTGGAGTAATTGACGATGAAGAACTGAATAATGCTAATTTTACTTTCAATTTGAATGATCATAATGGCAATGGGATTGTTGATCCTAGTAGCTCAGAGAAGAAGGTGCCTAAGCCACGAAAGCGATCACGGGTTGCTGCAGTTAAAGTCGAAGAGAATTACAATCAGCAGCAGCAGTATGCGCAAGCTATGGGAGCAGGGGCTTCGAGTTCGAATCCCATGACTCCAAATTTGGTTGAAGAGACTGTGAAGAGTTGTTTGTTGCCATTGTTTAAGGAATTGGTTAACAATTCACCAAATGGGGCTTTTGGGAATTCAAGGGGGTCGGGGTTCGGGCTAGGGTTAGGATTTGGAGGGATGAATGTGAATAGTTTTGGTGGTTCAATGAATTTCCCAATGGGGGATATGAGTGATGAGAAATGGAAGAAGCAACAGATATTAGAATTGGAGGTTTATTCGAAGAGATTAGAATTGATGCAAGATCAAATAAAGTCATGGTTGGAGGAGCTCAGATCAATGGGGAATTGATAGCACTCTGAAGATGTGAATGCCATCTGTGAGTGCTTCCTAGAGTTCATATATTTGTTTTTCTGCTTTTAAGTTCATTAGTTTCGTGGTTATATAAAATGAAGCATGCTGGGCTTGGCTATTCTAATATGTTTAGTAACATTTGAGGTTGGCTTTTTAAATGTTTAGTTTATTGTTAAATAATGTTAGTTTAAATGTTTAGCCTTTTTAAATTATGTTATGGAATCAATCAAACAACAAAGTTAAAGAGATTGTTAGAAATTTAACATGAGAAATTGTCAGCATCAATCAACTTCTATGTGCCTTTGTTAAACTATTATGCTTCACTTATTTTGTTGTGCCTGTGTTTAAACTTTTATGACAATATATAACTATATATATCATCTCCTAGTCAAAGTGGTAGGCAAAAATCATGAAATGTAAAGAATATATGCTCTTGTCACTTTTCTCAAATGTCCCAACAAACATGTAAATTGACATTGTCTTGTCTGTTAACTGATGAAATGAAATTCAGCAGATTATTCTTTAAAATGAAAATATGCTTCTTCATACACTATCTCTGGCTACATACTGTTTTTCCCAAAAAGCTACCATGCCTCAGTTATTCTAAGAAACTGAAAATCTCGAAACTTTCCAAAAGTGGAAAGCAAAGAATCTAGAAAAGATTCTTCCTTTTTACCATTCTGCTTTTTTAAAACATAAATCAACCATCAGACCTTCTTTCCTATCTAGGAAACTTATATTTGTCCATTCATAAATGGAGTGAAAGATCAAGCTTTTGAGAATCTTTATCAACACCTTTACTCTCACTCATCACAAACACATTTCTTGGTGAGTTTAAGAAGTTTTGATGCTCATCTTCTTGACCAAACTGATTATAAGGATCCTGATTCATGTAGCTGTCTCTGTAGAACATAGTGCTATCGAATCGAGTTGTATAAGATCCAAACTGTTGACCTTGAAACTGACAGAAGTTATAAATAGATGGATTAAGTATCCCAATATGATTAGTTGGAGTAAACAACAACGGAGGTTGTGGAATCAAAGAAGTAAAGTTATTGCTTTGAACGCTATTAGCTGCCCTTTTAGCTTTTCTTGATGCTGTCCTTTCTTTCTTGTGAGCATTTTGATGCCCCCCCAAAGCTTGAGAACTGTAGAACTTTCTAGAACAAAACTGACATGGGAAAGACTTCATGGTTTTATGTTCATCATGCACAACATCTCCACCTTCCATTTGTTTTAGCCTGAAAAAGATAGTAAATTGAAACTAGGGTTATTCATAGTTCTCTATTTTAAGCAAAATCCATAAACAGATTGAATCAAAGATGGTAAAAAGTGAAAAACCTTGAAGATAGAAAAGAGTTATCAGCAGAGTGGCAGGGAAAATGAAACCAAAAGATAATGTTTTGCTCAGAGTTAAAGATGGGTAGGAGATGAACAAGAATGAGTTCAGAAACTAGTTATTGTGATTGGAAAATGTGAAGGTGAATTGCTAATATATATATGTGTATATGTATATATAGGGAGAGAAATAGAGATAGAGAGAGATGGAGCAGTGAGAGGGGGTGTATTGTATGGGCTTGGGAACAGAAGAGATAAGAGAGGGATAGGTGAATAAGTGTACACCAATACGTTTCTGCATGCTGCTGTGAAGATATATATATTATATATATGTATTTAGTGAGAGAAATAGAGACAGAGAAAGAGGTATGAAGGGAATTGGGAAGTGGAATCTAACGTCCTCGTTCTTTCTTTATTCACTTAAAAGTTTCTGACAATTTATGGGGTTACATGGGCACTTGGGCTTTCTTTTGCAGGTACATATCAAGCTAGCTAGCAGTATCTGTATGTAAGTTGTGTTTCTCAAAATAAAATAAATGAATGAGGTATAATTATATATGTTTAACTTGTTTTCTTCTTCACGAGGTTTTCGAAACTGGACCGACCGGTCGGATTGGAGTTCTAATACACCACACTGGTTTGGTAGGAAACTAAGGACCGGGTATGTAATGGACTGGTCGGGTTTTTAGTTTCCAGCTTATTTTTTTTTTTCTTCTTTTTTTAAACGTTACAACTGCGTGCGTTTAGGTGTAGCTTTCACTTTTACAGTTTTATGCAATTGAAAGTCGATTACACATCAGGGATTATGTGTAAAAGTAAAAAACTAAACGTAATCCATACAAAGTTACTGCAACTGAAAATTCAAAATCCAAAAACTGGTCTGACCCCTAAGCCCAGGTTACTAGGACATTACACAGCGGTCTGTTGCTTTCTAGCCGAACTAATGTGATGCCCAAATGCTGGTCCAACCGGCCGGGCTGGTTGGGTTTGAAGATACACCTAAACTTAAGAGTTCTTAACGTTTTGATACAACTTTTATTTAAGTGTCTAAATCAAAATTTGAGCACAAAATTTTAAAAACTTTGCTCTGTTGGCATGATTTAAATACTTGAATTGAAACTGTCTAGAACACCCATGACTATAATATTATCTAATAATATATAGAAAGTGATTCTAACTATTTATATTTTTTATCAAGTTAATCCAATTACTAAAACTATTTTATAATTAACCTAAAATCTTTAAAAATACTTAGTAGTAGTAAAATCTTGGCTTGAAATTTTGATAAAAAGATTTGCTTTGGTGGTTGTGGAATGAAAGAGCCTATAGTCCTGCTGTCTGAAGCTAATGCTTGCATAAACACCAACAACTCATTAATTGAGATTTAATTTAAATTTTTTTTTTTTTATAACCAAGGCCATAACATATTTTCACTTTTTTTTACTCTGTATGGTTTATAATGTACAATGTACTATTTATTTTTAAAAATCGAAGGCATGTATAATGCTGCAAGTGTCTCATATTAAGTGGTCAAAAATTTAAATTTTATGACGAACAAGGCGTAAATTTAAAATTAAGATTAAAGTTCATTTGAGTCGTTTTAAGGAAAAATCTATTAGAAAAAATTGGTAAAATTTACGATTATATAATAGTTGATTAGATGAATTCGAGTTGGAATTTTTTTGTCCAAGCATTGAGCTTAGAAACTAAGTTAAGTTTATGAACATTGAATGTATGTAGATCAACACAAACATACTGGCATAGACACGTGTGTTGCATGCTTCAGTGATTACCTTTAAAGCTCCTTCTTCAAATATGAACATAATTTATTTTACCGATCATAATAATATACGTGCATATATGTATATATGTTTCTTAGTCATAGCACTTGACATAATAATTATGAACATAATTGTTCAAAAATAAAGACACCAAGTTAGACTATAAGTATCATAAGATAATGTCTCGAAGGTCTAAGTTTCAAATGACTAAGTTTTTAGCAAGATACAAACTTCAAATGACAAAGATTTTAACAAATACAAGCTTCAAATGATTGGGGATTCTAGTTTAATTGTTATGTTAACAAACTAAACACTAAAAATAAAAGTATATGCAAAATGTTCTATGAACAAACTTCTACATAAGAACATGAGTGAAGGTAAATGTAAGAACATAGGTAAGACGTTCACGACCATAATTAAACTAACATGATCTCTGTTCACGTTTGTTCATTTAATCAATCGAACATAATTTCTTGTTCGCGTTCTTTCTCCTCCAACATCACATTCATTTTTTTCCATGTCTGGAATTATAAATAAACATTCAACAAACACCCTCTTTCAATACATACGTTTATAATTCAAATACAATATTACGTTTGAATTCTCTTCATTAGAGAAGCTCCAAACGAATCTAATTCATGACATTAACAGTATAACAATCCATGACATTAACAGTATAATATTGTTATACCGTTAATGTCAGGTATCTTTTCCTCATGACAGATAGATTGTTTGAGTGGGTGAATATTTGTGTCAAAATTATGAGTTGGATACTGCAAAAGTGATAGAGTGCCATCCCATGCAACTGGTTTCCAACATCTATTCAATCTATTGGCTGCATACCCTGTTCTGCCGCCCCTTCATATCCTTTTCTCATGCAACTGTTTTCTGCCTTTATCTTGTTATCTATATCTTTACTCTTAAAATAATAATAATAAATATATATAAAAAAGAGAAGTTTTCTAATTAACCTTTTTTTAATAACATATCCTTTTATCAGAAAAATAATCACTAAACATATACAATATAGAATTTAAACTCACAAACATTTAGTTAGGAAGTGTACCATTTACACGACTAAGTTTTCTAATTAACTAAATGCTATCATCTTAAATTTAAAGTTGGAGTGGGGTGAGTAGAAGAACTGAGTTATAGCTGAAATAACCAGTAAAATCAAATGGAAATAATCACCGAGTAATCGATGGTTCGATTATGATATTTTGGTAGAGTAAATTTATAGTTCGGTTATGGTTATAAACGGACATTAAAATCAACCTATACATTTCTAGTTTGTCATTATAATATTTATATTTGGACAAAGCTTTGCTATAAACTTTTACAGATAACATATTAATTATTGTTTGTTCTTCTAATAACCCGTGTATTACACGGGTTGAAAATAAAAATATATATAATTCAAAAATATAAGTTTTTAATTCAAATCTATAACGTAAACATAAGAATTTGTGAAATGATTATCATACGGTTTAGGGGGTTAAATAAGATTTGAGATAATTTATATAAAGGATCCAAAATTTTTGGAAATTTGATGATTAAAAATAAAAAAGATAGCATGATTGATGGGAAGTTTGTTAGAGTAAGTTCAGGCGGGAAATTTTTTGTTAGACGAAACCTGACGATTACATGTAATCATTTATTATAAGTATGATAATTGTTAATATATACTTGGCCAATATACAAATAGATTAACTAAATTTAGCTCTAACTAAACTAATTGAACTCTCTTTTTCAATATCTAAGTTAATCGAAACAGATTGATTATGAAAATCTAAAAACGAAAACATCAGTTGTAGGTTTGGTTTTTAACAAGTGATAATATAACTCACCTATGCTCGATTCGGTTTTTTATCACATAATAATGGAACTCATCTATGCTCAACCAGGAAGTGTGAGTTGTAAAAGTAACATTTTCATAACACAATGTGTGTATAAGAATATATGGTCTAGAGGCAAACTAATTAGAAAAAAAGGATATTATTATTTTAAAACTTCTTTGATTATTAAATGGATTTCTAAGGAAAAATAATATGTCATAAGTTAACCTGATATGCATATGCCCCCATCATATTAAAAATTACTTGTTTTGACAAGAAATTGTTTTAAACTTTTAAATTATAACGGTATAACCTGATATGATTATACATTTTGTCATCCCTACTGTAGTAAGAATCTTGTGAGGAACACAACTATTATGATTCGATGTAATCTTTGATACCTAACATTGGGAGAATTGGACGCTTCTATCCGCTTCGCGCTCATGCAATCAAATTATATGTTTTACTTTGTTGTAATATCTTTCTCATAATAACTTTTTATGTTGAAAGTGAATATCATTTTTGGGTATCACAACGTAAAGTATGATGAAACTGTAAAAAGAAGATGGGAGAACTAAATTCATATATTTCTATTCATTTTTTTATAATATTATATATACCACACCAAACTTACAACGTTAGACATATTTTATTTCTAGTATTTGTTTAAAGGGTTATGAAATTATAAGAGTTTACATCTCGAAATAAACGACAGTAAACGATTTTAACTCATTTAATGTGATTTTTGAAACTGCTAAAAAGTAATGTTTTAACTGCTATTATATAAGTCTCTATCTTTTACACTCACATGTTATCTATATATTAGACCATCTCAATAGATGGTTTTCACGTCCCAAAAACAACCATATGGACATTTATCAAGTTTTTTGTCATTGGAGGGGATGTTTTTAATACTTCTTCACTATAAACTATCAAAAATGAGTTGATGTGGGACCCATTGTGTACTGTATACATAAAATATTAAAGAGAGAAAAAATAAGTGGTTAAAAATAAAAAAGATGGTGATGATGTAGCAATGTTTTTAAGTTTTGTTATTGTAGGGACTTTTTAAGATTTTAAAGATTGGGTGTTTTTTAATATATTAGATGACTAGGCACGTTTTTAGTTGTTTTTAATGTTTTTTCTTGGTGATGCTCTTACAATCATCAAACAATAAATAGGAAAAAACACGAGATGCAAATGATACTTTTAAAAAGTAGTTAATTACACGATTGGTCTCTGTGTTATGTTTATATTGCAAGATTGGTATCACCTTTTGAGAAATTACATCATTGGTCCAACTGCATAAAAGATGCAAATTAAGGAAACTTTATGTTAACAATTCATAACTTTCTTTTACTATTAAAAATAACTCATAAATTTTGAACATAAAAGTAGTTTATATCTTTTATTAATAAGAAGTAATAACATTTTTTTTTAAATTATACCTTTAAACTAACATTTTAACAATGGGAAACTTTCAAAATAATGAGTTTTAGATGCATCTTATTTGTCTAATATGGAAAAAATAATAAATGAAACTAACCCTAAGATAATAGAAAAACAAATCTATACTATGATCACTAAAAGATAATTTATACTATCAATTCCACCAATGACACATCTAAATTTTACATTTGATTTTCACTTGTTTTTACTAACAAGGATGATTATAAGTGAAACAAAGAAAATAACTTTCTTATAAGTGAAATCAAGTATAATTCAAATGTAAATATATGATGATTACACAAGTGAGATTACCCTTGACAACAAAAGGAAAGTTAGATGTTTTATTAACCTAATAATATTATCAAGTAATGAGTCATAATTTGTATTACTAAAATCCAATTTGTCAAATATAAAAAATAACACACCAAAAATGCTTGTCCTCTAAAAGAATGAAACCTGTTTTATCTTTGATTGCTTGTGCATGATCAACCTTGGTTTTTATTTAAATACAATGTAAAAAAGATTTAAAATACCAGTAACAATTACAGTACTTCTGCACTATACAAACAATACAACATATTAACACACACAAATCCAAGAAAAAATGTTGTTCCTATGACACAAAAAACGACATAATTACATAATCTCATCAAATTATGAGGTTATACTCGATGACAACTAGCCAGATACATGCGTACATGCTTGCAATGCAAGCATGTATCGAGAAGAAACACGCAATGAATATGAGTTTTGGATTTAGGAACAACCAAAACAACCAGATATGGAAAATGAAGTCGAACGTTTGGGTGGTTGTGAAGATGACTGTTTGGTTGGAGTTGGTTTTGAAGTTTTGGTTGGAGGTGGTTTTAAGGTTTTGGTTGTAGGGTTTCTTTCGAGCAATTGTTGCGGAAGATGTTTTAAGAAGGCTTTAACCGCACCTTCAACCCCATCCTCGTTCTCCATCGCCTTTGCAAGTCCCACTGCTCGTTCCTTCACCTGTATCATTTCAAGAACTTTGGTGTTTTTATGAAAATAAGGTATAGCATGCCTGATGATGAAAATGCCCTTAATTTGTTAAAAAATACAACGATCTTAATCTATAACATGTTGAAACCTCATTTTGTTTTTAATACGTTTAAGGGCGTTTCTGTCTTTCAGCATGTTTTCATATTTATATTGCACAAAAGCTAAAAAGGAATTGGGACAAATGGTTCAAAAGTAAACCGTAGTTTAAATGCAGACAACGTCCTAAATTACTTTATTTAGCAAAGGGGTTAACATTTTTATGCCTTATAGTGATTATATAGCTGCAGTAATCATAAATAACACACTAACAATTTACCCAACCCACCCCACCCATATGCCACCTCTGATATATTTCATACTTTACTGTAGTCCAAATAATATCTTCAGTTAGTTACCGTGGGATTTAGCATGAACTTAATTGCATCAACCAGCTTGTTAAGTGTAAACTGATCTACTGGTATTGGTGACGGGCCTACACCTCTACTATGAACTCGATCTCCCCAAAAGGGTTGGTCGCCAAAGAAAGGTACAATTGTAGTTGGACACTGAAGTAGAGGTAAAGTTAGCATATATTTAAATAAAGGCAATCAGAAAAGAGAACTTCCTAAAAAGTTTTTTGCAATATTATTTATTACCGCAGCTTTAAGACCAGCAGCTGTAGTCCCAGCACCCCCGTGGTGCACCTGAAAGTATAAGAACAATCAACTCTACTAAGAAGAAACCACACAAAATAGCAAAAGTGTTTCACTAATGGAAAATATTAAGAAATCAGATTGCATAACATGTTTGAGGTATTAAAAGTGTAAATTCTTAGATAAAGCAAATGGATATAAATCAAAAGGGGCGGGTCACTGGTCAAAACAGGTAAGATTTGGTATAAAGTCGGTTAACCAGAAATACTTTTGTCCAAGTTTTTATTTTTATTTTTTTTTAAATTATGTGTAATATACGTTTACATTATTATTTATTAATTACAAAAAATCCTTTTTTTTTTGGATGAAGCAATTTAGTAGGTTGTTTGCACTAAAATTACATTTGGGTGACTTTCAAGTTTTAACCCGTTTCCTTTTTAGCTAAACAGATTAAAAGCATCTAAAGTGTATCCTGACTATTTACTTCTACATAAATTCTTGACTAACCCAACTTCTCACAATCCCTTTAAGTCTCTTTTACTGGTGCATCTGAGTTCAGATGACAGCATCTAATACAGTGTTGGATCAACGTAACGTAATACCCAAAAACTTTGAATTCCTTTATAAAAATGGAGTTTAGAAATTAACAGCAGTGGAATTAATTACAGAAACTCACCACGGCTGCACATTGTAAGAAAAGCCAATCATGAGGTATGTTGTCTAATGAATATATGAAATCCTTTGGCTCTGTCACTGGAGACAAACGCAAGATGAGAATAATCTTTTTTGACATAGTTCCATAAAACAAGAACATATAACATGAAAAATATGAAGTTGTGAAAAACATAGATATTTAAAAGTCAGCACAAAAAGAAATAAAGAAATCACGAACTTACAGTTACCAAGACCACCCCATCCTTTATTGATGATGCCTCTTTGTCCGGTAATTTCTAGAGCTTTGACAATTGTTTGTGTCATTTTTTCAGGCTCTTGAACAGGCTGACAATTGATCAATTACATCATTTATAATTACTGTTATTAAAACAAACCAAAGAATATTTTCTGAGTAATGTATATATGGGCAGGAGGGTGAGGGATAAGGCAACAACGTATTCTATTGTGGCAGAAAGGTAAAGAGTTGGTTAATGGGTCACAATGAGTAATTTTTTGGTAAAAGTAGACCAGGTTGACCGGAAACACTTTTCCCCACAATATTAAACTTATTTGTAAACAGTCATATTGCCAATTAGTTACAAAATATAACAGCCTGTATAAAGAAAGAGCTGCTGATTGAATAAATGACCTTGCTTTAACATTTTTCAACAATAATCCAAACTTTTGAGTAAATGATTACGTTTATGCATTACAAATACACTTTGGGCAACCTTTGAACTGTATCTTTTCATTTCATGAGCAGTTTAATATAAAACATAACCCAATCAACCAAATATAAGTAAATAGGTCCACTTTTTTACATGTACCATTTACATAAAACTAGTGAGAAAAAGAAATTTTCTGATATTATACAAGTACAAATTCAGATGCTAGAAGAATTTGCTATGCCCAATTTGATTGCAAGGTTTCAGTTCATAATATGTTGTACTTTGTAGCTGCTAAGTTAAACCCTATTGAGAGCATAGTATTTTCTATTTTTTTTTTTAAATCTTCCCCAAGTCTGCACATAAAATTTTGTTTGTTCTTCATATGCTATGTTTGGTTATAAAATTCTGCATGTGAATGTGCTAATGATATGTGATTATTGTATCTGAAAAATGCATAACCAAATTGTGGATTGTATATTATAGCAAAAAAGAGAAGTTTTGAACACTTCAATGCATGTACAGTTTGTGTTACATCATTGTGACTTCAGTATGCTTCTTTTTTGTAGAGATTATATATATGGTATAAAAAAAGATGGCATATGTATCATAAATCTATAAGAGAAAACTCACAAGGCTTCCAAAACCAATGTAGATAGGCTTTGGACCAGCTTTGAGCCATCTTACAAGGTCTTCAGGAGGTTGGTAGTTTGAAGCAAGATCAAGAAAGCAAAATCCAACTACATCAATCTTAGGTCCCCAATCTGCATTACAATTAGAATAAATCTCACAAAATGAGGCCTTGACTATTTAGTGCAATGAGCTTCATTACTGTTAGTGCACACATGTAACGTACTTTAAATGCACCTCTTCTGATTACAAATTTAGAGCATGTGATATCGATGCTAATTATAAATGCTCAAACAAAAAATAAATCTGAATATTTGAAGTATAGATGACAACGGCCGATGCACGGATAAACTATAAACAAACAGCACCATGAGCTAAACAAATGAAAAAGAAACAGAAGAACCAAAGTTGATGGACAGCTCGGATCACCATACATGACTCAGTTTATCAAGTCGAGTCTTGTTTTCCCAAGTCGACATCAAGCATACACTCCCATAAACATTTGCGTAACTCTCAAGAAATGTGTAGCAGGGTAGATGAAGAGTGTTGAAACTAACGATAACTCAAAGGTCAATTATAAAAACATAAAATTTTTAGAAATTCTCTTAAAATTTATATAAAATACTTGAACTTTAAAGTGAGTTTTAAATGATAAAATCACTAACAAGAATATAAACTATGGGAAGAGGTGTTCTGTTTGAGCAAATGGCAAACTCTTCCAGAATGACCCATCACTTCTTTCATGCATTTGATCAATTTGTCCAAATGATTTGGTCAAATGGCATCTTTTAAAGCTTTAAATGCATAGTTTCAAGTCTTGACTTAAACGAAAATTCAAATTTTGACTAGACACTAAGACAAAAAAGATTGAGGAATTTTGCTCAAGACAAACCCTACTGTGGATTAACAGTGTTTGTTGACAAAACAAATTGAGGAATATTGCTCAAGACCAACCCTATTGGGTTTTAAGATACGCTAAACCAGCTTTGCATTGAACTAATAATGCATCAAGTACAATGCATGCAAATTACCTTTTGGTTTGGGAACAAGATGAGGACTCCAAATGTATCCATGTGGAATATTAGCCTCGGAGGCTTGAGAGCCACTTAAATATGTGACAGGCCGCAACTTTAACTTTTTCTTCCTAACATCATTTATCATGTCTCGAATTCCAAGCCAAATCAAAGAGTCAACTATTTGATAAGACAGCTGCAACAACACATATAATATACATAAATTAATGGGGCAACTTTGCAAAAGTTACAATAGCAGAAAATAAACTATTAATGTGGTAAGTCAACCAATAAACTTACTCTATATCCAGCCGGTTGCTTGACACGGGATAGAGGATGAGGAAATTCGCTTGTAGGCCTATGCAAAATTTAAATATACTATTAATTAAAATTAAGAAACTTTACCTAATGAAAAAAAAAAAAGAGAAACCAAGAGCTAGAATCTAAAAGGATCAAATGAGTCAAGTCAAAAACTTAGCTAAAAGGGGAACGGGTCAAGGTTGAAAGTCACCCAAGTCTAATTTTAACTCCTAGATTGTATTATTCAAAGATTTAGATTTAGATTATCAATGGCATAGTTTTGTTTTCAGAATCATAACTAAAGCATAAATCATTTATATAATATTTTGGTAAACGGACAACACAATGTGTCTCCTGGTCAACTCTACTAAGTTCTCCCATTTCAACCCAATCCCGTGTGACCCAATACTCAACTTCACCCCTCCTACCCCCTCCCCCCTCCCCCCTCCCCACACACACACCACCATCCCTGGCCAACTCTACTAAGAGCCAAACTAAGCTAAGATGTGTGATTGTTTATTAGAAAATTCTCTAACATGGTACATTAACAACAATTCATTCATCAACCATCAGATTCCAAAAAAATAAAAAGTTGCCTGATGCAGTATCAGGCAAGAACTTACGTCCAAGGCATTGTAAAAAATATATGAATGGGTATTTTCAGAGCCTCAGCAACATGTGTATGCCCTGAAACATGATCAATCCAATTAATGAGTATTTAACAAACCTTTTAATGCAACATAATATCATGGTAAAAAAAGTGGAAAGAGATGTTTAAATAAGATGAAATAGTCATCACCATCAATAAGTTATGAAAAATAAGTAACAATACCCAACTATTTAAGGACAACACATATAAAATTTCATGCTCCAATGATGAATGGAAATCTAATAATGACCATAAAAAAATCTGCTTAACTTTATGTAGGTGAAGATGAGCACCTGAGGTGAGGCCTAGGCACCTCAAGGTGATGTTCTTCATCAGGTGATGTGAAGCAAGGACCTACGTCCAGTCAGGCGCCAAAACCGAACTGAACAGACCAAAACCCATCCTAAACGGACTAAAACATGCCTAACCACCATAAGCAATTTAAACCAGCCTAATGGATCCTTGTTTTGAATTGCTTCCCCGAGACCATCTCCCTTGCTAAATTTTTTAACATGAAGCAATGTGGGAAGCAAACCACATTGAAGAAAAACCATTTTTTTATAAAATTTTGGACTTCTATTAAAAGAAAATCATATTAGGTTTTTTTTTTATAAAAAATGTTATTAAATTATTATTATTTTTTAATATCATATATTCTTTATTTTTTATTATTTTGTCTCAGGTGTGCACTTTTCTTTCGCCTCACACCTAGGTGATAGTGTGCCCTTGGCACCTTTAACTCCCTAGACTTTCTATGTCTAATATATACTTTATGTTACTTGTATTTTTATTCTATAAGAGAAGGGTTTTCGAGTTGAGGGTTTCATTAGGAGCAGCCTCTCTATCTCTTGAGATATAGGTAAAGCTTGCCCTCATCTACCCTTCCCATACCCTACTTATGAGTGAGATAATATTGGATAAGTTTGTCTATTTGTTTGCTTATGTTCCATAACATTAGCCATGTACCTGAATCATGAAGAGGTCTCTGGTATGCATGGTTACACAAACTTTGATGCATAACATAACTTGGTAATGTACTGCATGGCTTTTTTTTATTGAACTTCATTGCATCACATTTACAAAAAAATAATACATCTTACTTAGAGGTCGCAGGGGGGAAGATGGAGGGATAGGTTATAAGGAATTAACTTTATGGTATATGTCAAAAAAGCGTTAGGTGGACCCATGACACCTCTATGTCCAATTTTTCAGAGTTTTAATAATGCATGTCTTATAATTACTGCAAAAACAATGGTTTGAATAGAACGATATAGGGTTTGTATACTTTGATATAGACTTTGGGCAACTTTCGACCCATTTAAATTGTTAGTCTTTCCGTAAGAAAAGATCATTTGAACTGTTGGATTAAAACAACCCCAATTGTTCCACTTATAAGTAGCAACTCAAAATTTCCACCTCGCTTTAATCCTCAGACATAGATAAATAACAGATCTAGATCAGGGTCAATTTGTTCTGTTGAGTTTCTCAGAAGAATATCCTGGCAACTGACCTTCAATCGCATTATGACCATACAGTGAAAAAAATCATTAATATGCAAGATATTAGAGAGCCTTAAAAACCTAATTCTATGCATATACATAAAAGGAGATCTACAACTAGCAAATAATACACCATGGCCCTGGCAGGCCGCATGTTCTTGGCATGAGGAATTTTCATAGCAATCAATAAAGATTCAACGAATTTTAACATTTAAGCAAATAAAATTAAAACTGATGATTCTCTTGGAAATCCTGTTACTAGCATAAAAGTATATTTGTATTAAACTGATCATAGTGTCTAAATGATTAAGCAAGTCAAGTAGTTACCATATGCTGGGGGATTGGCTATCATCGCATCAGCTTTAAATGGGATTCTAGTATCAATATCAGGTTCTTTGCATGCTGCAAGTAGTGAAAAAATAATGTCTTTCATCTGACTCCTCTGAGCAGGAATTTCTGAAGGACCAGAAGGCAAGAATCCTTTGTTCTTAACCATGTCTGCACAATAAAAAATCATTAGTTAATTTAAGTAACTCCATGTTCCTACCAGAAATCCTCACTCAAATTACAAGCGAAACCTTAATAATAATAGCAACCAGTTGATCAGGGACTGTTCACTAAGGTAACATTGTAAGAAGTTGACAACATGATGAACCATATGGGGATTACAGCATCATTGATTCAGTGTTTACTTCATGAGATGGATTTGTGTAGAATTAATATACTACAAGTAATCTAATCATAGTTAGTATTAACAATGGTCTTAGATTGTTGACATCACAAAGACTCGGAAACAACTCGGAAGATATTTATTAGTCACGTGTTTAAGGTCATTAAGTTAATAAAAAATAGAGGCAATAGAAACATACATTCAGCAAGAACTTTGGGATCGCCACCTAGGGGATAGAACTCTAATCCTGCAGTCAATACAAATTCCTTGAAATTTGAGTGAGTCGCTAGTCTAACACGATGGCCATACTCCTGAAATAAAGTCGTTAGGGGAACTTCATTTAAAGCTCATGTTAAAAAGATTCTCAACCTAGAATATGTGTTCATCATTTCATGCCAAACTGAATCATAAAAGAAAAATAGTAAAGCATAAAAAAGGACCAAATCAACAAACATGATAGATGAAGAAATGAGAAAAAATAAAGATATGTTTTTTGCATAAAGAGCAGTAAATTTATGAAACCACCTGCAAACGCTTTCCGATTGCAATAAATGGCTGCACGTCCCCACGAGTTCCAACAATGAGAATTACTACTTGTAATGGTCTAAAATACCGAGGTTCTGATGAGTCAGGGGGGTCTTCATTGCATGCACCATAAACTTCCCCAAGTCCACCCCCTAAAGCATTCAGTTCAACATCTCCAGGCATCTCAAATTCTACGGTACCATCGTCTTTTACTGTAGCAATTTTGTTCAAAATTGCTAGCTGCAAGATTAAGTTGTTCAAACAGAAATAAAAACATGGAAGCGTAGATGATCAAACACTTGCCATGTGGAAACACAATTTACCTTCTGATTTGCAGATAGTTTTTCAGTAAATAATTGAGGTGTCTCTTCGGCAAGCATATTACTACGTCTAGGCCTTTCAGTTTTTGATTTTTCCAGCCTAAACTGGTCAGAGGGTGACTCTGTCTTTCCAGCATTTCCTAATAGAAAACTCGAGATTTCTGATTGCAATTTACGCAATGTAGGCAAGCTCCTGCCATCAGACCCTACCACAGAAATCATAACCAATTTGAGGTCAAGAAAAAACATTCCAGGAAGAAACAGAGCATAGGACTCTGGGATTTGTAAATATGCTAGAGTTCAGCACCAAATCCAACCAAAATAAAACAGAACTCCATTATGTCTACAACTGTTAGTTGAGGGGTAAACTGCAATGTCAAATAATTATTTTGATCGTTTCAAAATCATCAACCATATATGGATTTGACACAAGTGAATTCAGCAACTTCAGGTTATTAGATGGTGCTTTGGTGTTCTTCTCTTTACTTCTGGTTACTAGAACTCCATTCTTAAGCTTGGAGCATCTCTTAAGAAAAAGATGATAAAAAAAGGGATAAGCAAGAGCACCTTAAGAAGACCAATTAAGTGTTGATATTGCCAAGGAAAAGATAGTAAAAAGGAAGGGATAAACAAGTGCACCTTAAGAAGACCAATTAAGTGTTGATATTTCTAAGAAAAAGATAATAAAAAGGAAGAGATAAGCAAGAGCACCATACTGACTACTTTCACAGTTGCTTGCCCAAATCATTTGTTTTTCAGTAACAAATTCAAAGTATTAATGAGATATTTTTTTAAGTGTGGTATCAATGAATAATTAACAAAAGAATCATAGATCTCGAACGTAGTGTGTGTGCAACGCTTCTTTCTACTCCGTCTGAATAATCACATTCCAAATGAAACTTTTGTCTTCTATAAATATAGGGAATAAACTCTGAAACTGTTTCCACTTTCCAGCAGACATAACTACTAATTTGGATAAATTGTAATAACCATGACAAGTGAAGCACCATATTAGCATTGTTTTGTTTGCTAGAGACTCAGTTTCGATAGTTCCAGTTAAATACAGAATCTTAGAGTATTGCCATTATATTGCAGACCTCTTAACCAAAATAATAAGTGAAATCAGCATGAAAAATGCTAATGTTATTCAAGGTAAGAAATAGGAACGTTGCCTAATGTTTTAGACAGTATTCAGAAAAAAAAAATTGAATTATATTATACTCATGCTCTAACAAATCAAAAGGTTCACATTAAAGTTGCTGAACTACATCAAAGCTTTCTTCTCATTTCCTATTCGGTTCATCCAATCATAACACATTAACAGAACAATAACAATTAACTTAAATTGCGAATCTGAATGAGTAATCATCTCATTAGAACAACACCATTCTTCACTGCAATCATACGTACGCCCTAATAAATCAATCATTTCACATTTAGTCACTAAACTAAACTTTCCTCTCGTCTCCTGCTACAATTCCACATCCAAACAAATCACCAACACAACAACAAGTCATAAAATCAACAAACCTGAATAACCAGTACCGCCATTAGAAACCGCACCACCACCACCACCACCACTACCGTCTCTTCTAACCTCCACTTCACCTCCACCGCTGCCGCCAGCAACTTCCTTCGCAATCCTAACAGAACCTTCTCCCGAACTCGACACCGAAGAGCTCGCCTGATCGTGCTTCGAAACCGACTCCGTAGATTCGTCCATCATCAACGGAACCACTAGCTTTTCCTCCGATGCGAAAACAAGTAGTTCTCTAATCTCTACTTCTTCCGTTGCAACCGATTCAGATCTACAAAACACACCTACAGAACTCTCACTTTCCGGCGAACTTCCGGCGAACTCTCCGGCGAAATAGGATGCAACTCCGGTGGATCGACGGTGAGGATTCTCCGATTCCGATCGTCGGAACTTTGTTAGCGTAATAATATAGATTAGAGAGAGAAGAGGAGATGAATAACCGTGGAATGTCAAACACGAACAGTTACGGTCAACTTCGAGCGCCAAGGGGTGTTTTGGTAAATTGGCTTACGTAGAATCTTTTCGTCCAGAACATAAACCATCTTTTTGGTTAAGTTGTTTTATATATGATTTTATTATATCTTTGAATTTGATTTTGAAATAAAATAATATTATGTCGCTAGATTGGTTTGACCGTTACAGGGTGGTCAGGTATTGTCACGATGACTAAAATAATTTGTATTATTGAGTCTTTTGATTTATTAGAAGTTGACATACAATGTCATTTTTTTATATAACTTTTGACCCGATCACATCTCGTACGTCCGGACTAAAAAATTGATTTTCATTTCACATAAAGGTAACTTAGAGCATGGATATGTTTAATCACATTCTACTAATTATCAGGATGTCTGTGATTCAGTTTAAATTGATAAAATCGTCTAAATTACCAGTTTGGTTTTATTGTAGTTTTTTTATTCTTTTTTTTTTAGGATTGTGGGTTAAGGACTATTCAAACCGTATCGGTCACATTTTGTTGGGAGGTGTGGAGTATGTGCAAATGATCGTTCAATACTACTTTAGTTTCTAGCTTCGACGAATAATGGGGCCAAATGCAACACCCCTAGTATTATTTGGAACAATATCCTGTCCACTGACTAGAAAATTGATTCACTTGAATGCATATCACATTACACATCAAAACCACCACTCGTAGTAGTTTCGTAAACCGAATAACCTATCAACCGATGGTTATCTCAAGAAGTATTGTATTGTTTTAACCATATATGTAATAGTTCGTTGCATATCAATTCATAGTCTTTGTTCTTATTTGTGCTTAGACACAAATTAGATACGCACATACTAATTCTTGTATTTCTGAATAATCCAATTAAGAATTAGAGTAACTTATCAACATATTTCAGTATGAAAATGATACCGTGACTCTAAAGAATTATCTAAAGATAAAAACCTACAAGTTTGGTTTATGCTCAAGAACAACACCCGGATATGAAAATCCGGAATGCACTTGTAATATTTTATATGCGATCACTTTCGAGTGACGTTTTTAGTAATATGATTTGACATGAAAAAACTTGCTACTTATGTAAACTTACTTTGCACGTGTAACTTTCTGTAGAAACATAAATAATATCATTAAAAAAAACAGGCATGACGCTAGAAAAAAAATTACAAATTCACAGGGTACAAAAATAAGTCGGAAAGCAACACTAATATGCCCGAGATAAACTAACGAGCTTAAATCTATTTTTAACCCAATTAAACAAAAGAAGTTATGACATGCTTTTAAAGTTAGACATGCATCCCATGAAAATAACCTTATTTAGACTTAACCTGTGTGTTAAAAAGATTATGTGACTATACTATCAAATAGTAGAAATATCTTTGATAGAAGATTTACATTTGCTGATGAAAATCTTAGAATGAATGTTAGCCTAGATAGAGGAATAAAAACTAGCTAGACCTAACTGAAATGAAAGTTGGAACAAGAAAGTCAATTGGAGAGCTATGATGAAGTAGGAAGGAATATTATAAAAGCAAAATGGTAAAAGCTAGTAGGCTGCCTTTGAGGAGAGGATAGTTAGAAAAGGATACAGACTGAATCAAAATTTTCATCACAAAAAACTTCACAAATTCTTTTTTAAACGATAAATTTATCATACTTTTACTTTTAAATTACATCAAGTTACATCATATTTGAATTTAAACTTAAGATCTTTCCTCTAAAAAACAAAACATCTATCAAATGAACTAGCCTTTCATTAAATAGGAAACTCCACAATAGACGGGTTAATTATCTGTCTCATTTTATTAGCATTTTGAATACTTAAACTAATGATCTTTTTGAATACTTTAAGCTCAAAACACGAAAACACACGTATAGGAATGAATAAAGTCTTTTTGCCTTGATGTTCCTTCTATCACGTCCCATGTCATAATCTTAATATGAAAGTTGCTGGAATTTAACAGGGTTTAACGATTCAAGGCTCGAGCCAATTAAAAATCAAGGCTCAAGCCAATCAAAAATATAATTTAATTTAAAAAGATTGAATTTCATAAATTTTTATACTCTAATAAAAAATAAATATGGAGGACGTGCCACCACCACATTCTTACGCACTAAAATTTTTCCGCATCTTTTCCTATTAAATAAGTAACTTAATTACTAATAATATTATTTAAGTTTTTTTTGTTAAATTTTAAATTAAGAAATAGTTCTTTTTATCAATATTATTTTTAAAGAAACAAATTTTTATAAAATATAATTTTTTTAAAACATCAAAAAACATTTAAAATTATGAAATATTTTAAATTAGTGTTTTTAGAAAATAATTTTTTTCATACCAAAAAAAATAAAATTAATATTTATAATAAGAAAATTTTCAAAATAATATTTTTTGGTATGGTTTGTTTTAAAACAAAATATTAATTTATTTTTTTAAAAAAATAGTTTAGAAAGTTTATATTTTTGTTTTATTACTGATAGTTTTTATTCGTACGTAATTTCAATCATATCTTAGAATATCGTTTTTATAAATTAATAAAATTTTATTATATTTAATATTTTTTTATTCAATCCGTGTAATACGCGAGTTTACTAAAGCTAGTTTTATATAAAAGATAAAAGTTATTACAAAAATGAATTTGATTTCCGAATTAGAACAAAAATCAAAAATTCAAATTAAAATTTAAATCGATTGCTTATTCAATTCAAAAGTTTGAGATAATCAGGTCTAGTCCTGAGAAACCATAAAAGACTTTGGACCTTGAATGAATAGAAAAAAATGTGCTCTTATAATATAAAGTCAAACCCGTATGTAAAACGGTTATAATATGACAATAATTGTTATACCAATAAACAAAAGTATTGTAGCAAAATAATTTAATTATCTTACTTAAACTAATCGTAAGACTCTTCTAGTGTTTTTGAAATGGGTTTAGATTAGATAAATGATAGTAAACTAAACTAATTAAAATATTAATGGGTCCTAAGGTTCAATAGGCTAAAATATATAAATTATTATTGGGTTTGTTAATGGCATATAGGTTTTTTAACAAATATATACATACATATATCATCATGGCCCTGAAGAGCTCGGGCCTAAGGCGGCAATAAAGGAAAAAACTTGCTAAGCTTGGATGCAGCAGATAAGATAGATTTAATAAAATGAATTCCCACCCCGCCCACCCTTAGGGCCGCGCATGGAGATTACAGTTCGAATCAAAATTTTTGTTTTTTAACTAGTTTAAAGGATAACTTTGTAAAATAGTAGTAATGTTTTAAAAGTATTTTAATAAGGCCACTCATGTTTAAAAATTATTACAATTAAGTCACCCAACTTTTTTTTTTTATTTAAAGGGATTATTTCTAAAATAGTACTCATGTTTCATGATTGTTTTAATTATGTCACTTATAAATTTTTGTCCCAATCAAGTCACTTATAAATTTTTTTTGTCCCAATCAAGTCACTAAAATTTTAGGATTGTTTTAATTATATCATTCATACACTGCAAAATATTTTTAAAATTTTGAAATATAAAAAATTTAATAGTGTTTATAAAAAAATGAATTATTTAAATTTTTATTGAATTATTTAAAAGAATTAAAAGAAATATGAGTGGCCTAGTTGAAATACTTTTAAAATTTTAGTGACCTGACTGGAACAAATAAAAACATTAGTGGTCTGATTGAAACAAATAAAAATATGAGTGAACTTATTGAAACATTATTAAAACTTGATTAATATTCTGTAAATATTTTTATTATTTCAATTATAGGTTTTAACATGTTTTTAACAAGTAATTTTTCTTGTACAATTCATTTTTTTTTCTTTTTTATGTTGATGTGGAGTGATGACGTGTATTTTAAGTTTTTTTATTTTCTTAATATAATTATCATGTTTTTAAAAAAAAATTTCTAATATAATTACATATATAGAAATCCCAACACCTACATCCTCTCCTCCATTTATTTTTTGACACAAAAATTCAATTGTAACTCAATTTAATGTTTTAATCACGAAACTTAATTAGATTAATTTTAAAAATTGATTATTATTCTATGACATTTTCTTAAAATTAAATAACCCTATAATAAATGATGAATTAACAACTAATACTATCAAGAGGATGGTGAGGTTACATCTTGCAAAAAAGAAATAAACATCTTGGGCATGAGAGGTTTTCGTCTATATAAGGTGCACAATTTTTTTTTCAAGTCGGTTCCTACATGTATCGGTTTCAAATCAAAATCGGTTCTAGATCGATTCGATTTATTGATTGGTTCAAGATAAACTAAAATTAATTGGAAACCAACGTATTTTTCGGGTCGTGAATTGTGATTGTTCCTCTTGATACCGGTTTCAAACCGGTTAGGGTCGAGAATGCTTTGAAACCGGACTTTTTATGCACATCCAATCTATATAATAATACAACACCTTCACTTCATATTGGGCCTAAGAGGTTTGGGCCCGAGCCCATATTGTATGGTGTATTTCAAAATTCGAATTCTCAATATATGACATACCTAAAACTAGAGATGGGCATAAAAACCGGGTCCGAACCCGACCCGGTGGACCCGACCCAGACCCGGGTACGGGTAGTACCCGATGGGAGGTGTACCCGGGTTGGACCCGTTTGAAACCGTAGGGTTGGAACCGGTTTTAGATTTTGAGTTTTTTAGTGAACCCGACCCGAACCCGGTTGAACCCGGTTTTGGACCCGATTTGAACCCGGTTTTGGGGACACACACAAGAAAAGAGAAGAAGAAGGAAAAAAAAAAAAAAAAAAACTAAACCCGATTTGAACCCGGTTTTGGACCCGACCCGGACCCGACCCGACCCTACCCGGGTATGCCGGGTAGGGTTTTGCATTAGGTGAACCCGACCCGGGTTCGAACCCTGTTTCACCAAAAACCGGGTACGAAAAAACCCGGTTGGGCCCAACCCGGTTTCAACCCGGTTTCGGGGTATTGGGCCGGACCCGATTTGCCCACCTCTACCTAAAACTCGTATTTTTAAAAATTAATTGAACGAAAACAGTTAAGTAGTTTCTTTAACAAACACAAACCAAAAAATTCTAAACAACATAGCAAAAATTAATGAAAAGGGTTTGCATTTACATAACCTGATAGAGGTTTGTTTTCTTTAAAAATTGATATACAAACTTGAAAACCAGGGGTATAAATTGTGATCAAACACGTGATGAAAAAAGTTGGTTATATATAAAGCACAATGAAACAAGCTTTAGCATATATAGCTATCCATCAAGGCTATATATGTTAACAATGTAAAATTAATACATAGAGGTTTTATTTTTATACATGGGAATCAAACCGAAAAAACAAAGCAAAAAAGGGTATTATAGAGTCATCAGATACATACACTTGGAGTACTCAGTATTATATTGATACAATTGCTTAAATAATATCATAATACCAAAATGAATATGTTGGTACCAAACTAAAGGTGACAATCAAGGTCAGCGGCTCAGTGCCAAAAGAATTTCAGATTTCCATTATAGGACTACGATGTGTGAGCTGATGCCCGACACAGATGAACCTTGTATGAAACAAAAAGCTTTTAATTTGGATGGCTTATTCACATACTCGGACGTTGAAAAAATTGTTTAAGTATGATTCTTAGTATGATTCTTGTAGTTGTGTTTAATATTTTTTCAACGTCCCAGTATAAGTTTTGTATAAAACATAGTTTTATTCAATATAAAATTGGTTATATCGACTGATGTTATCGTGTGGTACCATGAAGAATGAGACCCATAACGACAAACGAACATCAACACCGTTATATAACTATAGTGCGACCCCGCCACATGCGCGAGTAAGAAAACTCGATATTACAAAATCATCAAAATGAGCTATAATCAATTCAAAACAATAATTTATGTTTATGTTTATTAGACATATTCTTATGATTAAGTTAGGTTATCAACCTAATTAACACGATATAATAACCATTATTAGTATTTTGAAGATATTGATGACAAACTTAATTAAGCTCTTATTGATTTCACACTAAATTTTGTAATCATCTTCTTGTCGGTTCGTTTGGGACACATAATCAAAACATACGCATCAAACCTCTCCCTTCTATTATTCATAACTACTTATCCTCCCCCTCCCATCTAAGAAAGGAGTAAAATACTCCGGGTTGGGGTGCGGTCCCAACTGCAAAATGAAAAGATGAGTTTGTTTAAAATAACATATATCTTATGAAGTAGGGTCGTATATTTACTATTAAAAAAAAATCTATTGAATTTGGTTGCTTAAAACATATATGGTACCTCTAGTCTTGTTACTAGGTCATTAAACACAATAGTTGGGTTATTTAAAATAACCATATTTTTAACTTTTGTTGAGTGTCAATCTAACATTTTACAACATTTATAACAAATTCAACCCGATGCAAATTAAATGACAATTCTCTTTTGTTAAATGATATAAATATTCCTTATAATATATCAAAATTTAGGATGTTAAGCTCGTCAACAACCTATTTCATATTTTAGATTGCTTGCTAGTTGCCTATACGAGAAGCACATTGTAACAACCCAAAAAACCGTACCAGATATTGTCCGCTTTAAAAGCCGACACGCCTTCAGGTGCCTGTCCTTCACGATTTTAAAAACCCCTGGTATAAGTTGAATAAGAATCATGATTGCAAGTGCCTAAACAATTTATCTGATTACATGTTTGATTTTTAATAGCAATTCAATCTTTTAGTTTGGCACCCCAAGCTTATCAGTGGGTCGTGTTTGTAGGTTGACGGCCGAACAGGAAAATATCCCTAAATTTCTGTGAACCAGAACACGTAACTCGAATATTATGTCAAAAGTCACGAACACCAACATGAGAAGTGTATTAATAATCCAAGAAAAACTTTAACTAGTATTTTTGCATATCAATAAGTTAATATTTCTAAATTTGCATATTGTTTTTATGTTTTTGAGAATTTTATTTTTAGAATATGCCTATATCGTTTTTAAAATTTTAATTTTAGGTATAAAAATAGCCATATAGTTTAAGCTATTTGAAACCACATTTAATAAATGAGTTAAACGGGCTTACACGAACATAACCTTTTTAAGCTAAATGTATTTGCAGGTTCAACCAGAAACTAACTTGAGATCGGTTAGACCAAGTCCAAACTCACGGATTTCATGCTACATGTGTGTTGAGTTTTAATATCATGTCTGAAAGTCACACTCCTACCTAATCGTATAGCATTTGGAGTTTAGATCTCAATCGTATCAAGAAGTTCATTCACATCCAATTTGATGAAAGAATGCACAAAAAAAATCACATCCAATCTAAAAGCCAAATTTGTTAAGGAGATGGTCAGTTGGCCATCCACCAATTTAGATAGGGCTCGAACCAGAAGTCACCCTTTGATACGATGATCGATCCGATTGCTTGAGTAATTTTATTTTCGTCGTCTTTACAGCCACGAAAGAACCTTAAATAAGTATATTGGTAAGCTTCCTATAACCGCTTTTAACAAGGCTTACAATATGAGAACCGATTGGTGAACAACATACCACATTAAACCAGCCATCACTTCACTACCAACCGAGCCTGAAGTTAAACATTTACTATTTTGTTTGTGATGTTAACAAGACTAAATTTTTTTATCTTCTTAATAGTTTATACCATGTACTTTTAAGATTTCTTATGGAAATTAAAAAAAAAAAAAAACATAACATCTGTATTTCACGTATTTGTATTATGTATTTGTATTATGATGATGTTTTAGATCTAAATAAAACTTACTTTTATTTATAGGTAGTTCATAGAAGTAGAAAATCAAAGAGAACAGTTTTTTTTATGTATAATAGTTATGAAATATGTTACCTTACTACTATGAAATATGTTACCTTACTACTATGAAATATGTGAACTTATTTGCGTATTCACTATCTATTTTTGTATATCATAAATGTTATAAATCTGAAACTTTTTACTTTTTTATTTATCTGTGAATATTTTTAGAGGATTTACTTTTCCTCTCTCCACTTAATTTTCAAACGTCTACTTTACTTTTCCAAAAGTTGTGGCGGATTTGTATATTTTAATGCATTTTCAATTATAGGTAAGAACTAGTTATTTTACCCGCCGCGCGTTGCGGCGGTATTGTTCGTGGCATGATAAAGTATAGACTACAATTGATCCGACTCGTTTTCGAACTATATTTACTTCAAAACGTAGAATAACTCTAATATATACCGTTGCATAAAAACGCATTTATATTTGATTTTAACCCATTTTCAAAAATTTTGTATCAAAACGTAGACCGACTCAAGACATACATAACAAACACATGTTATGGCGTTGTATGCGGCGTAATAAAATATAAATTACAATCATCGCTACTCATATCCAAACTAAATTTACGTTGAAATGTAAAGTAACTCAGATTTATACAGTCAAATGAAAATGTATTATATTTGATTTGAAGTATTTTCAAATAAAATTTACGTTGAAACGTAGACCAACTCAAAACATACATAAAACGAAGCACGAAAACGTTTTATATTTGACCCGGCTCATTTATAAACAAAATATACGCCAAAACGTCATGTTAACCATGTTTAAGAAATGAATGAAAACGTCAAGTCCACTGTTACGATAGAAATAGAAAGACACAGACAAAAAGAGGGACAATTTGATAAATTCACAATGGGTTGAGAAAAAAAACCATTGATTGTAGCATTGGTGTTTCGAACCCACAACCTTGTTTTGAAAAAAAAAAAAAGTTTACCACTTGATCTAGAGGAAGAGTCTTATCATATTTTGATAGTGATTATACTAAATACTAAAACAAAAGTCGTGTGGCCCACTCTCTCAGCCACCGACCTTTGCAAATAAGTATTAGTATAATAGGTAAGAATAAATCTTAACTACTTAATGTTTGATATCAAATTGTAATAAAAAAAATAGTTAAAAATGTATTTTAGGCATCACAAAGCCTCTCGGCTTAGTGTGGTTTCGAGTTTCGATTAAAGCAAAAAAGGCTTTGGGTTGTGCTAAAATGTTTTCTCAATTGTGACTTTTTTCTTGAGATGGTTAGGGATGTGATCTCGGGCTGAGAAACATATATGTGGAACCGATTAAAATAATAGTTATGGCTCGAAGTAAGATCGTATAATTGTCGTTTAAAAAAAGTATGTTATTTTAGGCATAGTCACTTTTGTTGACTTTTTTTAAGTTTCTTTTACATTTTTGAATGTTTATAACTTTTATAAAAGACATTATTTTATTTATTAAAATCACACAAAAAATACGATTGTTTTTATCTTTAATGTGCACACAATATTTTTATATGAAAAACCAAAAAATTACATTTTTCAGCTTATTTGATTTTTGTTTGGTATTGTGTATTTCCTACAGTTCATTATATATTTCTATTCATTATTGTGTTTTCCTAAACACATTGCGTTTTTTTTGTAAATGATGAATTTTACAAAACATAATGGTAAAATAACATTGTTGTGTAATTCTACTATGTAAAACACAATGATAAAATAACATATAATTTATCTAATACATAAAAGCAATGACAAAATAAGAATATATATAAATCGAAAAACACAATGATAAAATGACTCATCGTGTTTTGTTTTTCTAGAATAACAAATTTTGAAAAACATATTAGTGAAATAATATCATTGGTAATTTTAATTGTAAAACACAATGACAAAATAACAACAAATATGCATAATATTTGAAAAACAATGACAAAAAGTAACATTAAACACTGAAACATAAAAAACATAATAATAAATACCTATAACAAATAATGAAAATATTTGTCACGATAACCTAACGTATTTGACACAATGAACTGACGTATTTGACTCAATGACCTGACGTATTTGACACAAATAATGAAAAATATTTTCTAACAGATAGAAACACTTAAGCTTATTTGACAAAATGACCAAAACTTAAAAACAATGAGTTAATATTGGTTTCAACTTAGCACTTATGGTTAATATTGGTTTCAACTTTTACCAAACATTATTGGTATTTGATCTAATAATCTAATAATCTCTAGAGTTTTTGCTGTTAGATTTTTTAAAAAGACTATTTTACCCTTATATATATTATTTTTCTTTTCATTGTCCAAAAACATACAACCACCATCCCTGTCACATAACCACCAACACCACCATCAGCAACCATCACCATACTATCGTCTAACAATCAAACTTTAACCATTTCCGGCCACCATCACCATACCACCACCACCTCTCCCAAAAGTCAAGAACCTCATCATTTGTAGCCACCATCGCTGCAACCACCACCACCGGCAACCTCCACCGATCATTCCTTTCAGGTCAACGACCTCTTCGACCACTCAAACGCAACATGTACATACTTGATTCATTCCAAGTGGCCAGCACATATCTGAATCAAAGACCGCCATATCGATCTTCTTTCTTCGTGTATTCTTCTGTGTGTGCGTTTGGTTGTGGCTTGTGGGGGTGTTTTTGGTCAAAACTGGATGGTTGCAGTGATGGTTTGGATGGTGCGAAATAACGGTGGAGGTGTTGCAGTTGTATCGATGGTGGCGGTAGATACGAATTTGATGGCAGAGTGTGGGGTTCTGGTACCGTCGAAGGCCACCAGAAATGGCTGGAGCGGTGCCGATGATGATCGTCGATGTGGGGTGGGAAAGGCCGGTCCTAAGAATTTTAGTGCCCAGGACCAGCCCAAAAAAAATACCTTTTGACCCTAACGAATTGAATTATATAAACTAATTTTTTTTAATAAAAACAAACGTTTTACAAATAAACATAACAAAATCATAGTATTACAATCACATAGCATAATTATTCACCGATAACTCATGAGGTTCAGGTATTAGAATAAATATAACAAAATAATTTATTTTCTGGCTGCTCAATTGACCATCTAAATAATTAAACAAGTAATAATAAACCATGACACATGATATTTAAATATTTTATTTTTAAAAAGAGGCTTTAATTGAGTAATTAGGTTAATAAAATAGACCTAAAATATAAATTGGGTTTAAAATATAATTGGGTTAATTTTTATGATTGAATTATAGTTTATAACTATTTTTTTATAAAAAGAATATATATATATATATAATATAAAAATCAATTTAAAAAAATTTTGTGCCCCCTGATCGAGTGGACCCTGGACGGGCGTCCATCTTGCCCCTCCTCAGGGCCGGCCATAGGGGTGGGGTTGGACATAGGATGGTGGTTGTATCTGATGAAGGATGAGGGTGGTTGCTAATGTCATCGGCGGCCGCGGTGTGCCGCCAATGATGACGTGCCGGAAAATTCTCAAATTAAATCTAGTTCTCACGTGATCATTTTTTTTTAGCATAATTTGTAACTTTACAAATATTTGTATGAGTATTATTAAATAACATTATTCCCTTAGATCTCCTATTATTGAATTACTATTTGCTGTTTGGTACCAAGCTTTCACACATGTTGTACCGACCCACACACAAATAATATAATTTATTATTTTATTTGAAGTTGGTGATGGTCACCAAGGGAAATTCACAAATCACAATAAATAAAATTGACTTTTCTAGTCAACTTGACTCAAGTCCGTCCAACTTGCTTTCGTTTTCGAGATAAATTAAACACCATGATCAATTCTAATGATGATATACAAAGACTAATGCAAACGAAAAGAATTTATTACTACTATAATAGTTACGAAATAAAACTAAGTGTTTTCTTAAGTAGTGACGGATCTTGATATAGTGGTGGAGCTTGAACCAAACCATGAAAAGATGGGGGGAAAGTAAACTATTTTATTGAGAAAGAACTCTAAATATATTTAAAAAATTTACACTACCGGCCTGAAAATTTGACTATTGGACCGAAAATTAACATTACCGTCGAAAAGAAGAGGAGACGCCCCCTCGACCCTCACTAATTTAAGCTTCGCCAATGCACTTAAGCTTACTTAAATGGTTATTACTTTTTAATAAGTAATTAAACTGAGTAGATGACCTCTAAACAAATAATTTTCTAGGTTAATCAAGACAGGCTGGGTTTGATTGGATTAATCTGTAATACTTTTTGTTTGATTTAATTTTATCTTTAATTAGTATACAATGAATAAATATACAAATAAATAATGGACTAAACCATTAAATTACATTTTCAAGAAGGAAAAATAATTACTAAAAAATAAAAATAAATAAATAAATAAGTAACTAAATAGTTGAAATTTTAAATTTGGGACTTTGGGTTGGTTTTATCAAACATTAACAGTGATTTAAAACCGGATAGGGCTGGCCGTTTGGAACGAAAGCTAGCTAAATAACTAGTCTGGTTGATTAACTTTTGAACCGTCTTCATTTAAACCAACCACATATAAGTAGGACCTCACTAGAATGAACGAGTTGAATTGGTATTTTTCAAAATTAACTTTCTTATCATCCACATTCTCATTTGTCGGTCTCCATACATTACTATATTTTATTTTGGGACAATTTCATATATCCCCTCTAAACTTGTAAAATTATACATTTTTCTAAATCATGTTTCAAGATCATTATACATTATGCATTAGAAACTTGTGTTTTGAAAAAGTATGTAATTTTACAAGTTTACAATGAGATATATGTAATTCCTCATTTTTTTTAGATTTTATATTGTTGTTAACATTACAAATTCATAACAAAAACATAAACCTAGTTTCATACTTAGTTATGACATAATCTAAATTTAAAACCTCTCTAACGAATTGTAACAAAGTTGAAAGGCTTTTATGGGTCTTCCTATAATGGCAGCGGCGCAGCTTGAACTCTCCTATAGGGGGGTGGGGGCGAACTCGATATATATAAAAAGATTTACACTACCGGTCCAAAAAATTACACTACAGGACCGAAAATTAACATTACTGACGAAAAAAAAAGATGAGACCCCGGCCCCTTATATCTTCCGTCCTTGCACTATGGAAAAAACGTGGAAATTTTCTATCTTTTTTCAGTCATCCCCCACCAAAATGTAACGAAATTTCTTAATTGATTTCACACCCAACCCAACCCACCCCCACCCCCACCCCGAGTTATATATTTATACATGTGGGATCTGCTTGCTCTCTGTGCAAAAACAAACTTTAATAAAATTTAGCATCACAAAGAGATCAAAGAAATGGAGAAAGCTATTAACAGACAGAAGATTTTACTTCAACATCTTCAACCTCTTTCTTCATCATCTTCTTCCTTGAATCAGAGACATCAATCTCATCTCTCTGTAAGTTTAATTTCAAAGCTTTTTTTAAATAATAATTTGTAGAATCTGTGTAAATCTGATTGGTTTTTTTAGAAAATTTCTACTCGTTAGAGAAAAATCATGAAAACTATCATATCTAGAGAGTCAAACAAGTTTTTACCTCAATAATAGCCGTAAAACATGTGAAGTTATTTCACGTATCTACTTTTACTTTCATGCATCATTAGCTTTCTTTCAAAACTACATATTCTTTAATTTGTCGCATATCCATTTTATTTTCACGTGTTTGTTTTATTTTTTATATAATCGGGTTATGATAATACACAAAATAATTTCAGTCATATAATTAGTACTATAAAGATGTATAAACTCATTTGGCATGTGAATGAGATATAAACATACCTAAGAATGGCTACCTTCATGAGTTTTTCATATGGAATCTTTCATAATTAACTATTAACTATTAACTATAAAGCAAATATAAGACACTAGCTTTAATATTTCTAATATAACTCGTCGTTTATTATGTCTATCTTTATAAATTATATGCAAGTATTTAACATATATAATTCAGATTACTATATAAATTTAAATTACTATATAAATTCAAATTTACGTATAAGAAGACAAGAAGTAAACATCACCTAATAAGGCAATAAGCTAACTAACTCTTTTTTATTTATTATTTTAGAACTATTATTACCTGGTAGTCATCTAAGTTTTGTTATATTATTATTTTAATTTTATATCGATATCTCATTCAAAATTACATATATAAGAATTTAATCATTATCTATTGATCTAATACATTTTTTATTTATTAATATATAACTATTATTTCTTGGTAATTATACTAGTCTTGTTGTATATTGATTTTACCTTTTATCTATATATATCTCTCAAATTTACATATTAAAATTAAACCGTTATCTATTAAGCTAACTAACTTTTTTATTTATTTATTTATAACCATTATTACTTGGTAATTATCTAAGTGCTATTATATTATTAATTTGATTATTTTAATATGTTCATATAACACACACATAAATAAACTACTATAATGAAATAAAATAAAAAGATTTTTTTATATATATTTATATAATTGATCTTTTTTAATGTCAATCACGATCACTTGTTCACCCCACCACCAACCATTGTTGGTCTTAGTTCTTCACTTTAATGAGTTTTCACAGGAAAAGGAAAGATGAACGTGAAATAAAGAGATAGCACCAAAATTGTAAAGTTTAATTTGATAAAATATCTAGAATACCATTTAATATGGACAAACATAGTAAACGTGTGAATATAAACTATATTGTTAATATCATAAGAATAGAAAGATGGGGGCACTAAATAGGTTTGGTATTCCAAATAGACAAGTTATAAACATTTAGGTTTCTTTTTAATTCGGGTTAAGAAGTGGCACTTAAAAAAACTTGTTATTGTTAGTTAATTTTATACAAGAGCGTGATCGGTATTAATAGTAGGGTTTTTTTTTTTTTTTTTTTTTCAATCTTCAATTTCCATGCTTGATATTTTGTTTTTTAAAATTTGCGCACAACCGAGCATGCTTTGTATCAATGTTTTTGCAATCACATTATCAGATCAGTTGAACCGAATTGAAAACGAATTACATCATAAATGATTACAAGTTCATTTATTTTAAGTATTTTAAATATATGTCGCTAAAGGCAAACAACTTATCGGATGATTTGTTAACACAACATGATTTTATATCAAGTTAAAGAAGTTAGTGTTTTGTTAAATTGTGCGAGTTATGAACGGCTTGACACGTTAATCACACAAGGGAAGAAACTAATTTATCAATTTTTGTTTCATTATGCAAAACCCACTTATGAAACACATAATATGGTAACTTATCGTGTTACCATGTTAAAAAAAAGCTAATAGAACAATATCACACGTTTATAGCTTGTTTATCAAGACGACATAGTTTTATAGCTTCATATTATCATTGTTAAATGTGTGTTATTATTTTAAATCGTGTTTAGTGACTTATGTCAATAATTATGTTAAACATGTCATGTCATTCCTGTTATTAAACTTCCTATATATAATTGTGTTAAAATGTATTGTATGATGTTATGCGTGTTATTGAATTGGTTAAAGTTAATGATGTTAAATGTGTCGTGATGTGTAAGCCATTTATTAAACATGTTCATGTTAGTATTTAAAAAATAAAATGTATCACTAAATTTGTCGTGTTCGATCTCAATATTCATATTAAATGTGTCGTCACACTACCACGTTTTGCCAACTCTATATCTAGGTAGATTTTTAACATGTTTGATTCATTTCCTCTTTTCTTTATTTTTACTTATTTAATCCGTCAAAAAAGATAAACGTTTTTTCTTATTTTCTCTTACTAGACTTCAAGTTGCTTAGCGGGCGATAGTTCTACCTATCACCACACAACGGCTTCCGGGGACGATGTTGTTATCGTGGCGTAAATTTCTCTCTTTTGAACTTGAGAGTTATATAAAATAAAGTATACGCATTGTTATGCTTTATTTACATGTATTTGTTGTGCTTGAAACAGTGCATACCGTACAGCCCAATGCAAATCTAAACGTGGAGGTTTTAAGGATACCCTTCCAGATGATTTACTATCGACAGTTCTAAAGGTGTGACTATAAAAAATAAAACTAAATATTCAAGGTTGTAATTACACAAATTTTATATATGACCTTGAAAGTCAAAGCTTTTCCTTCTTAGGGATGGAAGGGGTTATTGTTTTGCTATATATATATATATATTGATAAATGTGAGTTTTAATTAAGGGTGTAAACAAACCAAGCCCTAACTCACCTAAACTTGAGCTCGACGTATTTAAATTACGAGAGCTTGATATTGACTCATTTCAATCTCTTTGTTTAAAGAATAAACTTAGCTTGTAATAAGTTTTTAAAGATCAAGCTTGACTTAAGCTTGATTCAGGCTCGACTCTTTTATTATCTCTTTAATTGTCTTGTTTATATACATATACAATTGTTTTATATATTTATAATTGTATATTTATACATATATAATATGTATTAATGTAAATATGCATTTATTATATTAAATAAAAATATTATATTTATTTAAAGAATACTCTTAAGCCCAAACAAACTTCTTAATACGAAATTCGGGCTCAAGCATGTTTTAGTTCAATATGATTTAAGTTTCGTAAGGTAATCAGAGTCAATATGAAGTAAATCACAAGCAGATCAATTGGTTTACACCCAAATTTAATCAATAATCTTTGGTTGATCAGGCAGTGATAGAAAAGACAAATGTAGATCCCAGTGAGGTAGGGGATATTATTGTTGGTACAGTTTTAGCACCAGGTTCACAAAGGGGAATTGAATGTAGGATGGCTTCAATTTATGCTGGATTTCCAGGTATATTTTTTTCCGTAAAACTTATTTATTTTTAATTTGGCAATTAAAATATTTTTACTTTACTATTATAAACTTCGTTTTTTTTTTTCAGATACTGTGCCAATTAGAACTGTAAACAGACAATGTTCATCTGGACTACAGGCAGTGGCTGACGTAGCTGCTTACATAAAAGCAGGATTTTATGAAATAGGCATTGGTGCTGGTGTAGAGTCAATGAGCATTGACCAAATTGGACCTCTTTCAAAAGTCAACCCAAAAGTCAGTATCAAATTCATTGTCTATGCCTTTCAAAAGTCAAAGCTCAACAGAATATTTGTGAGTAATTTTTAATCTGTTATGTTAACAGGTGGACAAATTTTCACAAGCCAAAGATTGTCTTCTTCCAATGGGAATCACATCTGAAAATGTGGCACAACGTTTCGGTGTGACTAGGCAAGAACAAGATCGGGCTGCGGTGAGTTTTGACTTTTAAAAGTCAACTAATTTGTTTTCATATTTTTGGGTCAAAATGTAGGTTATAATTCAGCATGAATTTAAACCCATGAGATCCATATTTTATGACAGGTCGAGTCTCATAGGCGCGCTGCTCTAGCAACTTCGTCCGGGAAATTTAAAGACGAGATTGTCCCCGTTCATACCAAGGTACATGTTTTGACTTTTAAAGTCAAACCATATTATACTGAAATTAATATGCATTTGGACATTTTTGTTGCAAATTCAACATCTTTTAGTTGGAATATTTACTATTAAATTTACTGTAATCTTATAACTTTCTCTTAAGATTAATAGAACTTAAATTGATGTTGAGAATGATATTAGTCAATTTTGACTTAACAAAGCCACATGGACCTTTTTGTAGATTATTGACCCAAAAACAGGAGAGGAAAAGCCAGTAACAATATCAGTAGATGATGGTATTCGGCCAAACACGAATATGGCTGATCTAGCAAGACTGAAACCATCATTCAAAAAAGATGGTACAACAACAGCAGGTATACACACATTATATATTGCACATACATACATACATATATACAAGAAAAACTAAGTGATGAAAATCATGATAATATGACTCATTAGAACTCTTGAATGATATTTATTTATCAAATAGGTACTGCAAGTCAGATTAGTGACGGTGCTGGTGCGGTACTCCTAATGAAAAGAAGTGTGGCCTCAAAGAAGGGCCTTCCAATTCTTGGTGTATTCAGGTATGTTTGACCTTTAGAATGAAAGGAATTTACAGTTAGTAGCATTACTCATGAACAATTTAATGTCACACATTGTTTTGATCCTAAATCATTAGAAACAAGAATCATGACCACCTTAACCAATCTTATCGTTTTTTTTTTTTTTTTTTTTTTTTTTTTTTTTTTTTTTTTTGTTGCATGACAACAATATGAAAATAATAATTTTTAGATAAAATGTTTCAAATTTATAGGATATATATATATGCTTCTTATTAATTATAAGTTTACAATAATACCTCATATAGGAGTTTTGAAGCTGTTGGTGTGGATCCTGCTATAATGGGCATTGGTCCTGCTGTTGCAATTCCAGCTGCTGTGAAGTCAGCAGGTCTAGAGCTTAATAACATTGATCTCTTTGAAATAAATGAGGTAAATCAGGTCTCATCTACTACTGTTTAATAAGAATTACAATAATGCTAAAGTTCATTTGTGGTAAATTTTGAGTTGAATTTAACTATTTACCCTTTAATGTTAGTATAAAGAGAATCTTTTATTTAAAATGTAACAGGCTTTTGCATCCCAATTTGTATATTGTTGCAAGAAGCTACAGCTTGATCCTAAGAAAGTGAATGTTAATGGAGGAGCTATGGCTATTGGGCATCCTTTGGGAGCTACAGGCAACTTACTTTATTCCTAAAACACACTTTCTGTATCTATTCACTTAAAAAGCTTGCGGTTTTCTTGAACCCATGAGTTTTTAAATCTCAGGAGCTCGTTGCGTTGCAACTTTACTTCATGAGATGAAGCGAAGAGGGAAAGATAGTCGATTTGGCGTTGTTTCTATGTGCATAGGTCTGTCTTACTACAATATCATATTCTATAGTCTGACATCATGTCAAATAAATAAAATTCAAAAAAAGATACTAAAATTGAACGGGTCAAAATTCGTCGAACATGTATTCAATTCAAATGCTTACAATTTCCTAAATAATTTTTTTAAAAAAAGTTAAAATTAGTTGCTGAATATAGTTTCTAATCATATTGAATACATTAATTAGTGACAAACTGATTTATAAAATAAAGCATGTCACATTTTAGCTATACTTTTTTTATAAAAGTTATGAAATTTAAAACCTATTGAGCTTTGAAGTAGAGCTTGATATGATCATATCATATGATTTTCAATCTGGTCTTATTATTGAGAAACCATAATGTAGTACATAAATGACTCATGTCATATATTCTTTTAGACCTTGGGAAGCACATGAAAGTATTATATTTTTGTATACATACTTGACAGATGAGTCCATGACAGAGCTGTTTCTAGTGAGTTTAACCCTCACAGATATATATTGTGACAGAATAATCATAAACTTTAAAAAGAAGGTGCATTGATCAAATAACAATTTGTCATTTCAAAACTTTAAAAAGAAGGTTCATATATTCTCTCTTCTTAAGGAAGTGAAAGTTTAACTTCTGTTTTAGACCATCTCCAATGGGGAGTTTTTGATGGTTTTTAAAGCCTATGTGGCAGTTCTTTGATGCTCCTCTCTATTAGGGTGGTTTGTTTTTGGGTTCAATGTTCTTCCCCAAGAACATGAAGAAACTGTAATCTTGTCAGATGGGTGGGCCAAGGGTTGGGGTTTAACTTAAAAAAAACCCTCAATTTCAACTTATTTGTGTATATATGTTAATAAAAATTAGTTTTATTTAAAATTCACTTTATATCGTTTTAACTTTTAAATTTTAATCTGAAAAAGTTTTTAATTTTTAATTTTACTTTTTGAAATATCAGAACTCAAATGAAAAATATTTAAATTTGTATATATAGAGTGTTGGTGATTAAAAATAAATGTAAAAGATGGTGATGATGTGGTAATGTTTTGTGGTGTTTTTAGGTCTTCTTATTGGAGAAGTTTTTGGTGTTTTTAAAAAATAAATGTTTTTATGATGTGGCAGGTGACAAAGCATGTTTTTTGATGCTTTTGAGTTTTCTTTTGGTGATGCTCTTAAGTTTAGGGATCCAAATATAGTTCACTTTTGTCAAATCTACCCAAAATTTTATAAGACTGATTTTTCACTCATTTAAGAGGATAGATAAATTTAAAATACCCACACCCATAAATTTGGTATTTTGACCTTTTAACTATACAAAGACCAATACAAACGAAAGATTTTTTTACTATGAAAATGTATGATAAGTGTTCAATTAAGCTTAAAAAAGTTATCAGGTGTAGAATGAACTCACAAGTCTAAACCAGAAACTATTAAAACAACCGAAACACTTGGATTTGGTTGGACTAATCTGTAATACATTTTGTTTGATTTAATTATGTTATTAAGTAGTATATTGTGAATAATAAATTATCAAATAAGATCTTTAAGAAGCAAAGAAAATTTAAAGGATGTACCCACCACAATAATGCAAAATAATTTAATGAATAAGTAATTAAATTGTTAATATTTTAAAATGTGGCTTGTTATATCAAACAATAACATTATTTCTTTATCTTTAAAACAAATACAGGTGCGTTATATAAAAAAGATAAAAAAAATTTGTTTTTCAACTCATATGATTTTTCTTTAACATTGTGTCTTTAATGTAGCTCAATGTGTTTTTTCGTTTATTATTGTGTTTTTTGAACACTAGTGTGTTTTTCTAAAGTGATAAATTTAAAAAAAAATAATGATGAAATAACATTGTTGTGTGCTTCTAACATGTAAAACATAATGATAAAATGTTTCATTGTGTTTTCCCGAACACTAAGAGTTTTGAAGAACAAATTGGTTAAATAACATAATTGTATAATTCTAATTATAAAATACAATAATAAAATAACAAAAAAATTATATAATATATAAAACAATGAGAAAATAAACACGAAATGATCTAAAACATAAAATATAATGATGAATACATATAACAAATGATAAAAAAATATTTAACATAATGTTTTACACAATAACATGACATATTAAACACATTAACTTGACGTATCTAGCAGACTAACACAATGACGAATCTTTTAAAAAACAATTAAAAAATACATGTCAAGCCGAGAATTTTTCTTAACATTTTTAAATTAAATACATTATCTACTATAACATTACTCTTACTTATAACATCATCAGATTTAAAACTTGTCCAACCAATACACCACCAGTAAAACGACTGATTACCTATCTAGTTACGAAAACTTATAACATTAACAAACTAGAAAGGCACAATGGAAAAAACGTGGAAATTTTCTGTCTTTTTCAGTTGCTCTCCTCCACAATATAACGAAATTTCTTAATTGATTTCACAATCACACTACCCCACCCATACCCACCACCCCAAAATATATACTTATATATTGTTTGATCTCTATGCAGGAAAAAAAAAAAAAAAAAAAAGACTTTAGATATAAATAATATAGCATCACAAAGAAATGGAGAAAGTCATTAACAGACAGAAAATTTTACTTAACCATCTTCAACCTGTTTCTTCTTCGTCTTTTTCCTTGAATCAGAGCTATCAATCTAATCTATCCGTAAGTTTTCGGTACATTTTTTATGATAATTTGTAGAATCTTTGTGAATTTGATCGGTTTCTACGTATTTCTTGGTGCTTGTATGTCTTGATAATGTTTGGTTTCTAATTTCTTTCTACCCGTTAGAAAAAATCATGAAAATAATCATCTCCGGATAGTTAAACAAGTTTTTACATTTGTAGCTATAATACATGTGAAGATATTTCAAAATGTATACTTTGTTTTCACGTATCTTTAGTTTTCTTTCAATGCCGGACATTATTTTATATTTCGTGTATCCATCTTATATTTTCATGTTATTGCTTTATTTTTTATATAATGCTGTCATTTATGATAATGCGCAAAATAGTTTTAGGTATATAATTAGTACTATAAAAATGCATAAACTCGTTTGATATGTTAACTAAGATATAAATAAACCTAGGAATGGGTACCTTCATGATTTTTTCATATAGAATCTTTCATAACAAAATAACTATTAACAATAAAGCAAATATAAGTAATACGCTAGCTAGCTTTAACATTATCTAAGATAGCTCCCCGTTTATTAATATCTAAATTCGAAATTACATATAAGAATTAAACCATTATCTATTGAGCTAACTAACGTTTTTTTAATTAAAATATACCTATTACTTGCTAATTATACAAGTCTTGTGATATATTGATTTTAGCTTTTTATTATTATATGAATTCAAATTAACATATAAGAATTGAACCATTATCTATTAAGCTAACTAACTTTTTTTTATTTAAAGTGAATTTCTGTTTTTTTTTTTTTTTTTTTGATTTAATCATATTTGTTATTTTCATCATTTCAGTAAATAAATTTTTATTATTTGGTTCTAGAGATGCACACACAAACCGATTTGGGAAAAAGGGGAAAAAAATCAAACAGGTTTGGCTCAAACCGACTCGAACCAGCGGTTTGTATACCAGTTTGGTAGACCGGCACCTAAAACCAGTTTGTAAACCGATTTTAATTACAAATTACTGGTTAAACCGGGATAAAAACCGGTTCTTTTAACTGGTTTTCAAACCGGTCCAAACCGAACCGGATGGTTTGAGAATTTTTAATAAAAAACCGGTTTGAAACCAAACCCGTTAAAAAAAACAGTTTGCACACTTAAAGAAAAAACCGGTCCAGTTTAAAAACCGAACCAATTTGGTTAAAGAAAACCGGTTTGTGCACCTCTATTTGGCTCCCCCAAGGTTTGAAAAAGTTACAATTTTCATCCAAAAACGTTAGCTCTATTGTTTTAGAATGTTAAATATTCATCATTAAAAGGATTCCTATGTAAGTTTTCATATAAAAACAAAATCTTAATTTATATTTACATTTTACTGATAAAATTTCATTCACGAAATTCATGTTTTTGGATGAAAATGATAACATTTTCAAACTTTGAGAAGCCATATGCAAGAAAAAACTTTTTTGTATAAAAATGGCCAATATGACCAAACAACAGTGATAAAAACGACACTTCATTCTTTTATTTATTATTTTATAACCATTAATAGAAGTGTTCAATATTCGAATCAAATTCGAAAAACTCAAAATTCGATTCGCAAATCATCGATTCAAAATTCGATTCAAGTTTGTATATTAGAATTTGATTTGATTTGAAGACTAATTATTGATTTCGCATCAAATTGCGAATTTATGATTTTCCATTCTATTCGATTTGAAATAAAAACATATACACTTATGTTTATTTATTATATACATTAATTTAAAAATATGTATTTGAGATATTATGAATTAAAAGTTTAAAAATATATAATCAAAAATTTTATTTCCTGATTGATGCATTTGGACTTATTTAAACTTGAAATATTTTGCATGTATTGTTTGTTTCTTAGTTAGATCATTTGAAATTAAATATTTTGAAAATATAATTCGATTAGTTATTTTTCTATTAAATACAAGTCGAATAAGTATAAATTCTATTCGAAATCGAAAGTTTTTTCAAATACGAATCGAATTTGAATATTGTTTAAAAATTTCGAGTTCGAATACCGTTTGAAAATTTCAAAATTTAAGTTATTCGATTTGATTCCATGAACACCCCTAACCATTAAATTTTTTTTAACTAAAAGTAAAAAATAGTTTATGTATATTTTTTTATATAATTAACCTTTTGTTGTCATTCATGATCACTTGTTCACCTCGCCACTTTAATGAGTTTTCACAATAATGAGTTTTCACAAGAAAAGAAAAGATAATGGAAAAGAACAAGATAGGACCAAAATTATAATGTTAATTTGATAAAATTATCTAAAATACCATTTAATATAGACAAACATAGTAAACGTGAATATAAACTATATTGTTAATATCATATAAATAGAGGGGAGCTAAATACTTAAATAGTTATGGTGGTCCAAATAGACAAGTAATAAACATTTAGCTTTCTTTTTAAATTGGGGTTAATAAGTGGCACTTAAAAAACTTATTATCGTTAATTATTAATTAATCTATATCTATAAATATTAATAAAACAAAGTTTTTGAAAGCCACATGGCACAATTCAAGGCCACCTAAATTTTATTTTTCCGCTTCTCTTTTCTAATAAATATCATATTAACTACTAATTATATTATTTAATTCTTTTTCATATCAATTTTTTTATTACATTAAAAAAGAGATCTAGAAAACAAATGTAATTTTTAAAGAAATAACATTTATAAAATAAGAATTTTTTTTAAATATCAAACTTAAAAAATCAATATATTTTAAAACATATGTTTTCTAAAAATTAAAATTCTTATGAAACAAAAATAATTAACATTCAAAGTTTAAAGAAATTATTTAAAATTACACTTTTTTAAAATATGGTTTTGTTTGAAATAGTTTGTTTAAAAACCAACTTTTTTTGAGAAAAACAAAAAAAATTAACAAAAATTTAAAAAATGATATTGTCGTTTTATCACTTGTGCGTAATGTCAATCATATCTTATATTAAAATATCGTTTTATGATTCATTAGGTTTTATTGATAACTATTAATATATTATTTATTCAACCCGTGTAATACATGGGGTATTAACCTAGTGATATATATATATACTAGGTTACAATCCCGTGTAATACACGGGTAATTACATTGTTAATAATATAAAAAGTTATGTATTAAATATTGTGTATTATACGGATTGTATAAACCCATGTATTACATATTTGAAAATTTGAAGTTAACATATTTAAAATTTTAATTATGAATAGTCATTAATTAATAAATAGTTATTATAGCATTCATAATTAAGAAGAAAGAGAAGCGAGAAAACCAATTATTAGATGGTCTAGAATTGTGACAATTGTTCGGATTTATTTTTATTTATTAGTATAGAAATATATATATATATATATATATATATATATATATATATATATATATATATATATATATATAAGAGCGTGTTTGGTGTCAACCATATGAATAATTATTATTTTTAAATCTCCAGATTTTATATTTAAAAAAGACTAACAACTCGTGTGTTACACGGTTTAAATTTACAATAGAGTAAATTACATGCATGGTCCCTATATTATCCCTAATATTTCTTTCTTTTTCATATATGCTCTCAAGTTTTGTTAGTCAACAACTAATAATGTTAAAATTTATAAAAATGACATTTTACCTGCATCAACCATCCATTTAATTTACCTTTAAAACTATAGTATTATTTTATTAAGAAAAGTTTTATATTCTTGTTTTTTCAAAGTTTTTTATGTTTAATATTTTTATTATTTTATTATTAATATATTTATTATATAATAAAATGCATTTTAAATACATGAATAAATTTTTTAATAACATATTTTATAAAATGTTTGCTTTTTAACGTGTTTAAACAGTCCGTTTTCTAAATGTTGTTCTAAAAAACAAATTGATATTTTAAACGTTTTTATAAAACTTTTTGGTTTTTTAAAGTTTTTTCTTAAACTTTAAAAAACAACCACTTTTTTAAACATCCTTTTCAGAAACAATTCATTTTCAAACAACATTTTTAATATTTTATTAAAATGTCTTTTTAGTATTTAGAAAATGAATAATTATAAAAATTAAATTTAAAAAACCAAATGGTTTTAAGAAAGACGATAATGCTTTTAAAAATTATCTTTAAAATTTTAAAAAGTTTTAAAGAGAGACATTTAGAAAATCAAAAGTTTTAGATAGACATTTAAAGACGTGAATATTTTAAAAATGATAGTTTTCAAAAGAATTTTTATTGAAATAAAAGTAAATTACATTGACGATCTTTGTAGGTAAAATAATTATTTTAAAAAATTTAACATTAGTAACTGAACTAAATGAATAAGAACCATTGATTAAAGATAAATATACATTAGAAACTATATTTAAAATTTTAAAAGTTTAAGAACCAAATCTACATTTTTGACCAAATTACAAGGACCATCTATGTGATTTACTATTTAAAATAAATAGAAACATAAATCATCAGTTACAATTAATAAATCTGTAATATATACACTTGTGAATGTCGATTAAATAAATGTGTATACATGTAAATTAAATGAAAGAATTAAATACAAATAAAAACAATATTAATGTTTATAAATATCTAAAAACTTTTTTGTATACAAATCACTAACCAGATTTAGTCAATAAGTTTTCAAACTTAAGAAATCATCTTTTTAGAATATTCTTCTGTATTGTAGTGTTCTATAATTAAAAATATAAAAAATTAAGAATATATAGCAGATATGTTTTATAAAATAAACTAGGTTATAACCCCATGTATTACACGGGTTAAATAAGAAAAAATATTATATATTTATTAACGAAGAGTTAGGAACTGTAAAACGTCAAATATAAAGGTACTTTGATTAGCTGAAAAAACACTTTTAATATTGTTAAAACTTTCGTTTTAATATGTTATTGCTTTGAAAAAAAAATTTTTTTTATCAATATCTCACTCTTTAAAAACTATGGGCTTGTTTTGTAAAAAATATTTTTATGTAAAACTTTTATTTTTTAAAAATATTTATTTTAAAATATTTCATAATCTAAAAAGGTTTTGCTGTTTTAGAAAAAAAAAATTATAGTTTTAGACAATTTTGAGTTTTAAAAAGTATATTTTTAATCAAAATACTTAGTTTTTATTTAAAAAAAATGTTTTTTAATAAGTTAATGATTACAAAAGGATATGGATTTATAATATAGAGAGAGAAAGATAAAAAATGGTACATTAGTTATTTGACTTTTTAAAATAAAATAAATAGTTTGTGCGGGAAAACTAAAATAAGAAGGCTTGTGGTAATGCCATGTGGCACCACATGTAAAGGATTATTAGGTTAGCTATTAAATGAATAAAATAACAATTCGATTAGTTGAACAAATCCTCCTTCTCAACCACAATAAATTCAATAGAGTAAGTATCTACTGGATTATTATATATTGGTTGCCTTCATACACGAATCACAACGTGATATGTCAAGATACTTTAAGAAAGTTATCTCTGATACTGATAATGTTTTGTTAAGCAATGTAACTTGATAGTTTATCAATAAAATATAGAACAATATACATAAATAAAAAATAAACGAATTGAAAGTTATAGTTGCAGGATAAAAAATATCAGTATTAAGGATTAAATTGCAGATTGAATTTGAAATTTAAAGTTTATAAATTTCTGTTTCAATCATTAAATTGACCAAACCTTCTTTTTTTTTATTATATACTAGGTTATAACCCCGTGTATTACACGGGTTAAATAAGAAAAAAATACTAAATATTTATTAACGAAGAGTTAGGAACTGTAAAACGTCAAATATAAAGGTACTTTGATTAGCTAATAAAACATTTTTAATATTTTTAAAACTTTCATTTTTAAAAGTTATTGCTTTGAAAAAATTTCTCTTTGTTTATCAATATCTCACTCTTTAAAAACTATGGGATTGTTTTGTAAAAATATTTTTATGTAAAAATTTTATTTTTTAAAAAGATTGATTTTAAAATATTTAATAATTAGAAAAAAAATCATAGTTTTAGACAATTTTGATTTTAAAAAAGTATATTTTTAATCAAAATACTTAGTTTTTATTTAATGAAAAAATATTTTTTAATAAGTTAATAACTAAAAAAGGATATTTATTTATAATATAGAGAGAGAAAGAGAAAAATTAAGAACTAGTTATTTGACTTTTTAAAATGTAATAAATAGTTTGGGTAGAAAAACTAAGATGAAAAGTTTTGTGAGAATGTCATGTGACATCACATGTAAAGGATTATTAGGTTAGAATGAGATGAGATATTTTGTATAAGAAAAACAAAAACTTACACACAGCTCAGTGATGAGCTCTCTTTAAATTAAGCATGTTTTGTACCAATGTTTTATAATCACATTATGAGATCAGTTGAACCGATTTTAAAATCAATTGAACCGATTTTGAAAATCAGATAGAAGCCATAAATAATTGAAATACTAATATTTTAGGTATTTTAAATATATTAACGTAGAGCTTGACAGTTTATCACACGGTCTATTAACAAGTCATGATTTAATATCAAGTTAAATAAATAAGTTTTTGGGTAAATGTGTGCGAGTTATGAATGGCTTGACAATTGAACCGATTTTAAAATCAGATAGAAGCCATAAGTAATTAAAAGACTAATATTTTTAGGTATTTTAAATATATTAACGTAAAGCTTGATAGTTTATCACACGATATGTTAACACGTCATGATTTAATATCAAGTCGAATAAATAAGTTTTTGGGTAAATGTGTGCCAGTTATGAATGGCTTGACAAATTAATGTCCCTAGAGAAGAAACTAATTTTTCTACTTTTTGTTCCATTGCTGTGTAGAATGTAATTGAGAAAGAAAGATTAAAAATGTGTCTAAATGGGTTTAATCCCTTTAACCCATTAATGTAACCTATAACTTACCAAATTATCATGTTTATAGGCTAATAGGTCAACATCCCACGTCTATAGCTCGTTTATCAAAACTACATAGTTTTATCGTTTTGTTAACTACTTATTATTTTTTAATCATTTTTAGTGAATCATTTCAATAAAATCGTATTAAACATGTCATGTCATTCATGTTATTGAACGGCTTTTATATAATTGTGTTAAACATGTTGTGTAATGTTATTCGTGTTATTAAACTGGTAACATTTAATGGTGTTAAATGTTTAGTGCCATGTGACCTATTTGTTAAGCATGTCCATGTTAGTATTTGAGAAAAAAATATATTGTTAAATGTGTCTTGTTTGATATCAATATTCGTGTTAAATATGTCGAGTTCTTTCAACACTACCCATGTTTTGCTAACTTCATATCTAGGTACATTTTGACATGTTTGATCGATTTCACTTGTTTCCTCTGACCAGACTTCCAGTTGCTTAGCGGGTGATAATTCTGCTTATCACCAGACAATGGTTTTCGGAGACGATGTCGTTATCGTGGCTTAAATTTCTCTCCTTTTTATTAGGAATTTTACAAAAAAAAAAGTATATACTTTGTATTATGTTTTAATTACATGTATGTTTTGTGCTTGAAACAGTGCATACCGTACCGCCCAATGCAAATCTAAACGTGGAGGTTTTAAGGATACTCTTCCAGATGATTTACTATCAACAGTTCTCAAGGTAATTTGTTGAAAAAGCCAATATGGGGATAGCTCACTTAGTAGAGACTTTACTTTTTAGAGGGAGGTCCTGGGTTCAAACCCAGGCATGGTGTAACTTGATGTAACTTAAGAGTAGAAGTAGGATAGATTTGTCGTTCAAAAAAAAAATTGTTGAAAAAAAAAAGAAAAAGAAAACTAAATATTCATGCTTGAAACAAATTTTTTACACAAACTTTGACTTTACCTGTATATTTGACAAAAGTCAAAGCTTTTCCTTCTTTGGAATGGAAGGAGTTATCATTTTAGTACTATATATCATCGATAATTATGAGGTTATAAGCAGGAAAGTGAACAAATCGAGCCTGAGCTTATCTAAACCTGACGTTAGTTTGTTTAAATATTTTAAAACTAGCTAGATATTACACTCCACTCTCAAATGAGGCACCTCAAGTCTTAAGCCCCCGCCTCTTGATCGAGCGAGACCGCCTTAACCACCTCTATTGTCCCCTTGGGACCTCATCTTGTTTAGATTAAGAAAAGCTCGAGCTTGACTCATTTCAAGCTCTAAGTCTAAAGCTTGAACTCAGCTTGTAATTAATTGTTGAAGCTCAAACTTGACTTAGGCTCGACTCAAATTCGACTCCTTTATTATTTATTCAGTTATAATTTTTGGTTGATCAGACAGTGATAGAGAAGACAAATGTGAATCCAAGTGAAGTAGGAGATATAATTGTTGGTACGGTTCTAGCACCAGGTTCACAAAAGGCAATTGAATGCAGGATGGCTGCTATTTATGCTGGATTTCCAGGTACAAGTTTTGTTCACAAAACTTTTTTTAAAATTTTGTGTATATTAATGTACTTTTACTTAAACTTTGACAAACTTTGAGTTAATATTTTCAGATACTGTGCCTATTAGAACAGTGAACAGACAATGTTCATCTGGACTGCAAGCGGTTGCTGATGTAGCTGCTTATATAAAAGCAGGGTTTTATGAAATAGGCATTGGTGCTGGTGTAGAGTCAATGAGCATTGACCAAATTGGACCTGTTTCAAAAGACAACCCAAAAGTCAACCCAAAAGTCAGTATCAATTTCATTGCCAATGTCTTTCAAAAGTCAAAGATTAAAGAATATTTGTGATAGTAATTCTATATCTGTTTTGTTAACAGGTGGAACAATTTTCACAAGCAAAGGATTGTCTTCTTCCTATGGGAATCACATCTGAAAATGTGGCACAACGCTTCGGTGTGACTAGGCAAGAACAAGATCAGGCTGCGGTCAGTTTTGACTTTCGAAAGTCAACAAATTAGTTTTCCTTTTTTTTTTTTTTTTCTGGTCGAAATGTATGTTAACATCAGCATGATTTAACTCCATGAGATCCATATTTTTTGATAGGTCGAGTCTCATAAGCGTGCTGCTGCAGCAACTTCTTCTGGGAAGTTTATAGATGAGATTGTCCCTGTTCATACCAAAGTACAAGTTTTTTGACTTTTAAAGTCAAACCTTATTATACTGAAATTAATATGCATTTTGACATTTTGTTGCAAATTCAGCATCTTTTGGTTGTAGTATTTACTATTCAGTTTACTGTAATCTTATAAGTTTCACTTAAGGTTAACAGAACTCAAATTGAAGTTGAGAATTTTTGACCTACCAACATTACTTACATGGATCTATTCGTAGATTGTTGACCCAAAAACAGGAGAGGAAAAGGAGGTAATAATATCCGTAGATGATGGTATTAGGCCAAACACAAATATGGCTGATCTAGCAAGACTGAAACCATCATTCAAAGAGGACGGTACAACAACAGCAGGTATCCACATTGAATATTATACGTGCATACAATACCTACATGCATACATTTATACAAGAAAAACTAAGTGATGAAAATCATTATATTTTTGACTCATTGATACCTTGAATGATATTATTTATTACATTAGGAACTGCAAGTCAAATTAGTGATGGTGCTGCTGCGGTTCTCCTGATGAAAAGAAGTGTGGCTTTAAATAAGGGTCTTCCAATTCTTGGTGTGTTCAGGTATGTTTGACTTTTAGACTATGAAAAGTAGTTTGGTTGACTTTCTATATTTGTTTGGACTTTGGAATGAAAGGAAGTTACAGTTAATAGCATTACTCATGAACAATTTAATGTCACACAGTATTTTGACCCTAGATAGTTAGAAACAAGAATCATGATCACCTTAACCAATCTTATCGGGGTTTTTATTTTATTTTATTTTTATTTTGCATGACAAAAATACGAAAATAAATAGCTTTTAGAGAAAATGTTTCAAATTTATAGGACATATATATGCTTCTTATTAAATATAAGTTTACAATAATACCTCATATAGGAGTTTTGAAGCTGTTGGTGTGGATCCTGCTATTATGGGCATAGGTCCTGCTGTTGCTATTCCAGCTGCTGTGAAGTCAGCAGGTCTAGAGCTTAATGACATCGATCTCTTTGAAATAAATGAGGTAAATCAGGCCTCATTAGTCATTCCTACTGTTTTAGAAGAATAAAAATAATGCTAGATTTCATTTGTGGTAAATTTGAGTTAAAGTTACAAGTTTAACCTTTAATGCTAATATATAAAGAGAATCTTTTATTTAAAATGTAACAGGCTTTTGCATCCCAATTTGTATATTGTTGCAAGAAGCTACAGCTTGATCCTAAGAAAGTGAATGTTAACGGAGGAGCTATGGCTATTGGGCATCCCTTGGGAGCTACAGGCAACTTACTTTATTCCTAAAATACACTTCCTGTATCCATTCACTTAAAAGTTTTGAACCCATGATTTTTTAAATCTCAGGAGCTCGTTGCGTTGCAACTTTACTTCATGAGATGAAGCGACGTGGGAAAGATAGTCGATTTGGTGTTGTTTCTATGTGCATAGGTCAGTCTTACTCTATTACTATGTCCTATACTTCGATAACAGGTCAGATATATATGAAGTACTAAAAACTAAATGGGTCAAACTTCGTCAAATGTTTATTCAAATGCTTAAAATGACCCAAAATTGTTTTATTTAAAAATACTTTAGTTAATTTATATTGTTGCTAATCATATTTAATGCATTAATTAATTACAAACTTAGAAATGTTGGTGAGGGAGCACAACTCAACTCGTCTCGTTTTAACCCAACATCCAAACTACCTGCTTTGACAACTTTACTCTAATCTCATCTCTTGTACATGTGTGCATGCTTTGTGGCAAAGGTGTTTGGCACTGCCTAAACATCTTATATGAATCAATAATGATCTTGACATTTAACAATGTTGCAGGTTCTGGTATGGGGGCTGCAGCAGTGTTTGAAAGAGGAGATTAAATTAGGATAATAGAATAATCATGCCACATTTTAGTTATACTTTTTCATAATAAGATAAAATTTATAAAGCTTACTGAGCTTTGGAAGTAGCCCACTAGCCCTTGATATAATTTTTAGTCTGGTCTTGTTATTGAGAAACCATATTGTAGTACATAAATGACTCGTGTCATGTATTCTTCTAGACCTTGGGAAGCACATAAAAGTGTTATATTTTTGTATACATACTTGACAGATGAGTCCATGACAGAGCTTAGAATGGGCAAGATCATCCGAAATGAGCTGCGTACTTTTTCTAAACATGCACCATGAAAATAGAATTCATGATGTCCACATGGCAAGTATGTAAAAAAACTTGACATCTACATGTATGACAGTAGATGAAATCCAAAAGGTCAAAAATAAAGCTAATGGAATCGAAACCGAACTGATCTAAACCAGTTTAGTTTTGGTTTGGAACTTGCTCCACCAAAACAGGACAGTGAACCACATACGTATTTGAGGTTCTTTTAATTTGAAAATAAGTACCTACATTAATTTGTTTTTCATATTTGAGAAAAGAAAAATTAGCTTTTGATTTTAAAAAAAATTGAGAGCCGAGTCAAGAATTGGCTTGTAAAAAAACTAGAACTAAACAAACGATAACTGATCCTGGTCTAGTTTAGTCTAGTCCTACTTTTATTATTTGGTGTTGTCGGTCGATACTGAGTTTAACCCGCACAGAACACAACTAGTGACAGAATACGCATAACTTTAAAAAGAAGGTGCATTGATCTAATATTTTTTTTTTATTTCAAAACTCAAGTAAAATAACCAAGAAAGGGGCAGAGGTGTGTATGTTAAAAGATATGTCTGATATATGTGGTGCGTAGACTAGACAAACTATTTGGTATGCACATGCATGTCCTGTGTTGATTTGTTTCTAGACTATCTAATCAGCAGATAGAAATAATCAAAAGAGAATTACCCTCACACGCCTTTATATAACAATTGGAACTTGGGTATTCGCTCTGGAGGAAGTGGACAATTCACTATCAGCTTGCCTTTCATGGCCCCTCTAAATATTTCCTGCAAAATACAAAGCACATATCCAATAATATTACAATAATGCCTTAGGACAAGAAAGAAAAACTGAGGCATAAATCTTGATGTTGTAAGCATGATAGATTCACCAAAAGGAGATTAGACCAAACAACAAACTTGAATTGGTAACTAAAACTAACTGAACATAAATTCTATGAATAAGGCGAGATTGCCAAGAAAGATAACTTAAATTACAAAATTAGTGATCCACATAGTCAAATTTTGTCAAATATTTCCAAAATTTTATAAGATTGAGTTTTCACTCTTTAAGGCCTTTCTTGCCAATTTTCAGAAAGAAAAAAGTATGCAACTGGGATGTAGAAATAGAATCCAAAAAAAGTCCAGGTAATATTCTTATTGACCTCTTAAAGTTAAAGACTTATAGTGAAAGAAGCATACCTCTACAACATCAATGAAATCCTGTTTCCTATGGAATGCACCTACCCACTTTGTGTGATCCGCGCTCCTGCAGTCATATGAAAGAAAGCATACGTTCATAAAAGGACCAAAAACATATGGCATACGTTATATTAACTAAATCAAATATGCAAAACCTATTGTTTCACAATATCAGATTCAATTGGCATTCTAATGTGCAAGCCGTTATCCATATGCATAATGCTCCATACCTATGGAAAACGCAAATTTGCAATGATATCTGTTCAATTGGTATTTTAATGTGCAAGCCGTTATCCACAACATCTTAGGAGGTGTTTTCGATTACTTATATAAACAGCTACAGCTTAAGCTTATAACCTAATGCAGATAATCAGCTAATTAAAAAAGTTTATATCATGTGATATAGGCAAATTTGCAGTTTTAAATTCACCAAGAATAACCAATTTGAAAGAATCAATCTCAAAATGCTTTCTGAACACAACTTACTACAATCACTTTTCTTCATAAAGAAAAAAAACTCAAATATGGTTGTCTAATTTAAAACAAACATAAGCAGATAATCTGTCTAATTTAAAAAAATAAGTGAATTCATTCTCACTATGAAAAACTGAATAAATCATAAACGCAAAACAAATAACGAATATATATAAGAGTGAATCTGAAATTAGCTTCAAACAATTACCCCGAATCCATCTTCATATGATGAGCATTGAAGAAGAAAACAGTGGAAGGAATAAGCGTGATGTCAAAATACTTGACGTAAACTTGAACATCCTCCGAATCGACATCCACTAACGCTATACTTGCGAATTTAGAGACATCTTGTTCTGATTTCGAAAGCTGTGAATTCAACGTTCAATAAACCGAAAGAAAAAGGAGGATCGATTGAAGAATTAAGAACCCTAGAAAGAAGAGTGGATGATAAGTGCGTACGATATCGTCGAGTTGCAGACAAACGGAATCGGAAGATCTGCCGAAACGGAGGACGAGAAGCTTATCAATGGTGTCTCTGATGATGGTATCAACGTCTTCTTTCTTTGTTAGGGTTCTTAGAAGGTAGCTCATCGTTCACGATAAACCTCTGCGTCTCAACCTTCGGGTACGAAAGTTCGTTGTTTCAAAGAATTTTTTGGAGCTTAGAGCATTCGCACGGACGGTGATGTGCTGCTATAAAGGTCTCTTGTCCAATAATATCAATGGTTATAAATATTATACGGAATAATTGTAAATGATCGTAAATGAAAGATATAAAAACTTTTCTGTTAAAAGTATATAAAAGTATTATTTAATAAAAAAGAGAAAAAAAATAATAAATTTTAATGTAATTATATGAATAATGATAAGAAATGCACCGTGAATACTCTTTGATTTTATTATTTTAACAAGGAGGTGGGTAATTTTACCAATATTACTCTATAATTAATTGCCAACTCAAATGAATAGTAGAGTTTTGATTTTTAGATATTAACCACATTAGTTTTAAGTATTTTTATTTATAACCCTAATTTTGATTATTAGATTATGGTTACTAAAGTTTAAAATATTAGAATTTGGCCACTAAACTGTTTATAATGAAATTTTACTATTTTAAGTTTAGTGCTTAAATTAAGTACTTTGAATTTTGCCACCAAACTTCAATTTTATAGTTATAGATAACGCAGTCTTCGTGTGAGAAAATTGATTGTACTCCCGTTGCATAGTGCGTGACTTTAGCCACTAAAGTTAGGAACTACAGTTTCGTCACCGATTTGTTTTTTTTTACTTTGACCACTTAAGTTTAGGATCTTAGAATTTGACCACTAAACTATTTATAGAAAAGTTTTATTTTTTTCGAGTTTAGTTACTAAACTTTAGTATATTTGAGTTTCACCACCAGACTTCAATTTTATAATTTTAAATAAGCTAGACAGATAACGATTAAAATAACACAGTTTTGCATGTGAAAAATTGACTGGACTCTAGTTGCGTAACGCGGGAGAAAAAAAACTAGTTTAAAATAAAGAAAAAAATTACAATATTACAATTTTACCGTATTACAGATCGTAGCTAAGTTGAAATAATCAGGGCCGGCCCAATAAGGTTATTGGGCCAAGCGGTGGCCTAAGGCCTCCCCATATTGAGGGCCTCAAGTTTTTTCAGTGTTTGAGCTAGGGTAATTACAGTTTTGGGTTAGCTATTACGTTTTGGGCTAACTGTTCTGTTTTAGGCCAGACTAGGCTTGGTATTAATTTTAGTTTTTAAAACTTAAGCCTGCTAGAAAAAGATTAAATAGGTTAGCTATTTTATCAATTGAAAAATATTTATCTTATGAGATTGACTATAAAGATTTGATTAAAGAGTTTGCTTCAAAAAAAGCTAGAAAAATAAGTTTTATATAAATGTTTCGCGTGTTTTTTAAATATATAAAAAGTAGATTAAATTTTTTTTTTAACTCTACCAAATATAAGCTATTTAGTTTATTTTTGCCGGTACCAAGCCCGGATAAAGGAGGAGGGTTTTATTAAAGACTTAAGAAAAAGGTCTTCAAAATTAACCCCGCCTTAGGCCATTAAAATGGTTGAGCCGGCCCTGGAAATAATAAAATGGTAAAATGGTAATAGTAAAGTGTTATAATTGCATTTGTTACTTTTCATTCAAATCCTTCTTCTTTGAGAGAGAACACTACTAATATATATATATTTGATAAATATAAATATTTTTTTTCTTTTCATTTATTTTCATTAAAAAGTCTAAAACACACGTGTTTTACAGTTCTTCCTAACTTCTTTTACAAAAAATGACTCGAGGACATAATGTAAATTACTATTAAATTTACATATACATTGACAATAAGACTTGAACCCTTGTCACTTGAAATGTACACCACTAAAAAGGAAGAGTTCGTTTGTTTCACACATTTTCATATGAAAGTCATATCACTTTCACTTTCTCGTTTCTCTAAAGCATTATAGATTTATAATCATCTTAATCTTCCCACACTACTCTAATTAATATGTGTGCATGTGTATGTGTGTGGTTCAATTCAAGATAGACGACTTTCCTATGACGATACACCCCCTACCCTCCTCGTTCTCGCATAGGTGGGGTGGTGTTCCAACACTTCCCACATGCCACATCACCCTTCTCTTAGTATTTCAACACACATTCCACCCTTCTTGACATATTGATATTATTAGACACGAGCCTTTTAATTTCTTTTAGCTAGTTTTCAAATTTATATAAATTAAATAACATGTAATAAACAAATAACACACCAATAAGTCTAAACTTACTTATAAACTTGTCGATTACAATTCTTAATTTCAGTTTAGCTTAGCTATCAAGTGTTGTGTTGAATTGTGCGATTATGCTTTGCCATTATCAACAAAAGTCTAAGCTCATATTAGCTTGTTTTCAAATTCAGGCAATAAGCCATTCATGAATTACACACAATAGCCAAAACTTGCTCATCAACGTGGGCTAGGAGGCGACAACACACATAGCTTCATGATACATAGGGGGCGTTTGGTTAGAAGGAATGAAATGGAATGGAATTGAGAAACTAGTATAATTTTCAAGTAAAATTGTGTTTGAGTGAGCAATTAAAAGTAAACCCAAGGGAATGTTTCACCTCAAATTCTCTTGGTTGTGGGATTTCAAAATCCTTCCACCTAGAGAGGGAATTTGAAATCCCACAACCAAGGGAATTTGAGGTGAAACATTCCCCTGGGTTTTATATTTCATTACCCACTTAAATATAATTTTGCTTGAAAAGTATACTAGTTTCTCAATTCCATTTCATTCCATTCCATTCCTTCCAACCAAACGCCCTCATAGTGTCAGAAAGGTTGTGCAAATAGCACTTGAGAGCATCGACGGATTGTGCATGCATAAAAAATAGTTGAACTGAGTTCAACGTAGGGGTGAGCATGGTCGGTTTACCGAAACCAAAAACCGATATTTCGGTTTCTAGGTTTTTAAAACCGTTCGGTTTTGGTTTTTTCGGTTTTTCGTGTTCGGTTTTCATTTCGGTTTCGGTTCGGTTTCGGTTTTACCATTTGGACTTCAGGTTTTTAAAGAAAAAATTGTTTTGAAGTAATAAATTTAAGATAAAACTTTGGCCTTAAATCATTTTGTTGATTTTTAAATATAATCTATATATTCTTATAAATTAGTTGGCATTAAAAATTAAATGCAATCGATAAAATATAATAACAAAAAATTTAATAAAATATTTTAATCTATTAGTTCAAACAAAAGAAGTTTAAATATTATCATTGAAACTTAAATACTCAATTTTTTGTAGATAACATAAGTTAAACAACTAACTAATAGGCTAATAATATTTATAAGTGTATGATTACACATCTAAATTTACAAGTTTGGTTGTATGGTTTCGGTTCAGTTTTTTGGTTTTTATTACAAGCAAAACCAAAACCGAACCGAAAAATTCGGTTTTTAAAAAATCATCAAGCCAAACCGTCGGTTTCTTAGCGGTTTCGATTTTTTCGGTTTGGTTGCATCGGTTATTTTGGTTACGGTTCGGTTATTTCGGTTTCTTGCACACCCCTAGACTTCAACGTTAGGGTTGGTGTTGATATGAGTGGTGCACAACTTGCCATGGGTACACATATGCATTGTTTAAAATCTCACAAGCATACAATGTTTGTGACATAAATAAACCTACTTTAGTTTGGGGGAGCAACAATGCCTAAAAAACAGTGAATAAGCCCAAGTTACTTATGGCAAACTCGAGTCTGACAAAGATGATATCGTCGTGTAGAAAATTAATTAGAACAACGTATAAAAATAATATCTTCCCTGTATATCCATACAAAAGACGTTAAAAGTGTTCAGTATTTGAATTGGTTTCGAGTCAACTCGAAAGGAATTTAGTTCTTTGTTTTTTGAGTCGGATTGATTAAAGAAGATCAACTTTTAGTAACCCAAAAGGCCAAAACCATGTCAGTAGACAAACAAGGATGAGCCTCGTCTCCGATTATGAAACCTAGTACTTACCATGTAATAAGCAAATCACCAGTGGTTTGCATATACAAAGATTTACGTAGGAGGCAAACATAATCTGAGTGGTGAGATCCAAAAAACTTGAAGCTTGGTGGATATACATTATTTGATGAAGAGAACAATGAAGAACGGCTTTAACAAATCAAGATATGTTCAATAAAAGGTTAAACAAAAGTGTCACTAAGATGGTACCAATGAGCGTTAGGATGATGTCCCTCCCTACGAGATTAAGAGTTTAAGGGGCTGTTTATTTGCCTCTTAACCATTCAAATATCTGAATGGTTCAGCACTTAATGATTCAGATAGTTTGTTTCATTAGCATATTTCTGAATGGTTAAACACTTTTGCCTCTGATTGATTAAGCATCATACTGAGTCAGAATGGTTAAGAGCTTTTATCTGAATTGATCAGACATTTGTCTCTGAATTGCAAAGCAATATACTAGCTCTTAATGATTCAGACATCTTACTGGTTCAACACTTAATGATTCAAAACTTTTAATGATTTGACATTTACTCATTCAGAAGTTGCCAAACAGCCCCTAAGTCTTTAAAAGTACGTTAGATGATGTATGATTTTGTTTAAAAGAAGAACAGAAACAAAAGGTGTATAGTCTTTAAAAATAGTTCAAACAAACTTCAAAATTGAAGTCAAACTGAAGCTTAAACACCAGGGTACATTCAATAATAGTTTAAATAAAAATTGTTAGGGGTCTTTGCATTCTACACACTTCATAAATTTTAAATTTTGATCAAGCTAGTGAAGGTTTGTAAATTTTCCAAGACTAGCTATTAAAAGACAATCTTTTTATTTACCGAGCAAAGCTTTATTTCGTAGTAGGTGACGTATTTTTTTAATGGGGGTTGTTAAATAGTTGTTTACTTATTTAGTTGCTAAATAGTATTTTACTTAATTGAAAAATAGATAAGGGATAGGTTGAATAAAAATGAAAAAAAAAGTTTAATATGTTAGTTAAAAACACAAAATAAATTAATAAACATAAATTTCCTAAATATTTTTCAACTAACACCCGTTTGATAAATATTTTTTTCATAAATAATCTTTTGAGAAAAAAACTCTTCTCGTTTTCTATTAAATTGATTGGTTTTTGATATATGTGTTCGGGTCAATGTGACATTTAGTTCTTCATTAGTTTCTAGTTCCAGATGTCAGATTTATTTACAAAGAACAATGTGAACAACATTGATTGGTTCGTCATAATCAAACATAATTAATGTATAGACTAGATCATTAGGGCGTAAATGGCAAATAGATTGACGCGTATTTAGAAAAAGCCAAAGAAAATTATTTCCATAAACTTTGACGCGAAGCACACTGACAGTGAAACTGCTAATAAATTTGACTAGGCCAAAGCTGGGGGCGATGACAACTCGAAAAGAGTGTTCTTCCAGGTTTGACAAGCTTGACCGGCCATTTAACTTACAATCAAAACTACATGATTATCTGTTCCTGTTTTTTAAAAAGCACTTGCTGGAAAAGAAAGGGAAAAATGTCATATCTATGCAAGTTTTAATATCCTGGTCTAGTTTGTTTGTTTCATCCAACGTGCTTACTATAGAGCTTGGGACCAAGCAAGTTCAAACTCGACTCATTTGCACACCCTAGGAATACGACTGATTTCAAAATCAAATTCAAAGCATAGGCAATGAGTTCCTATTCAGGTAAAGAGATGTTGCAGGACATAAAAAACCATGTAAAATCATCAAGCAATTAGTAAAAAACCTAATCACTTTAAAAACGTGCAATGCAGCGTGCGATAGCCGACGAGGGAAGCTAAAGCGACAATCAGACTACCAAATTTACTACTAAAAGCATGGATATGAAAAAAAAAAAAAAAGAAGAGCTTCACTAAAAGGTTTCATTTAAGTTGCTTCAAATAAATGATGTAAAGAAGCACAATGAGAGTAATGTAAATGGCACCAGTAACACTCCCACCACCCCCCTTTCCCCAACAAACAACACAAAACAACATAACCAACAACCATAAAAACTGCCCTGATACAACCTTCCAGAATTACCTCCTTTTTCTTTAAACTTAAAGACATCTGAGCAAATAACGATGATTCGAAATTCATATATGATCTCTCCACTGGCGATATCAAAGATAAGATAAGGGAGTTGAAAAACCTGATGCATCAGCTAGCTTTTATCTGCGTAAAAAACAGTAAGAAATACATGGATAATTGGGTAAGAAATATTATAGGTGGCAATTTCAATCTTTAACTCGTCAGATAGGTAAGATAAGGAAACATGCCGGACGTGTCAGGACTTGAGAGTTTCCGAAAGTGTACAAATATAATATTATCGAAAAAGGTGGATTATTTTGAAATAATACACACTTCATAAACATATCTGGCATACTATTTACTTATAAAAATGGTAGAAAATTTTTGGGCAAAAAGTACTTTTCTGGTCAGCCTGATCCATCCAATTTCAAACCATACAAAAATATGTCTTGACCCACCACCCGACCCAAAGAACAACGAAAAAACTACCAGATTTTCATGATTGATCTTCGTCTGATCTGTATCGAGTCAACCTTCGTCTACGCCTCCTAGGGTTCTCAGAAGGAACCTCATCTTCATCATTATCAACCAAGTCCAACGCAAAAGGATCACCATCATCACTATCATCATCATCATCATCATCATCTTGCAAACCCAATAAGGTTTCACCCCACAAAAGTCGCCGACGGCGGTGCCTTGTTGGAACCCTAGCTCTCCCAATGCCTCTCCGGTCAGCAGGAGACTGTTCCATAGACCCAATCATCTGAAATAAGAAAAAAGCTGTCCACCAATGCCCATTATTATTCCCACTTTCACCTATAATACCCCTGTTCTCACCGGGTATCCTATTATCTCCATTTTCAATAGCATAATCACCAAATACAACCGCCCCTGGCATAGCTGAACGAATGGCACTAACTATATCACCATATTCTCTTTGGTGCTCGAGCCGCCTCCAAGCTCTTTCACGGCTCGGGTCAACATCAGATGGGCGGGCTGTCGGGTGGGCCCGCCTAGCATGTCGCCTTAATTCTCTATAATTCCCAGAAAAAGAACATGATTCTTGAGAGCAACTTCGGGACTTCAAATTTAAATACTGCCTCACCTCCTGCACCACCTCCCACCCTGTCACCTTTCCCCGACACAAAGGGCATTTTAGGCAAGAATTTGACCTTAAACACGATGCATCATTATCATTGTTATTGTTATTGTTGTTGCTATCAGAATTTTGTGATCCTGCAGCCAAATCAATATATTCAATTGGTTCTGGAATTCCATTTTCTTCAATTGGATTATCACTAGCGGGTATCAAACTAGGTGGATTTGTGGTGGAATCAGTAGTTTCAGCAATAAGTTTTTTGAACCGATCGAGACAATTCGAGTGTCGGTAACTTGTGTCACAGATAAAAGATCTGCAGCCCTTTGCATGCGAACTGCAGAGAACAAGAACAGCATTGTGTGGATGATCCATGCATATAGGGCAAGAAATTTCATCCCATTCTTTGTGGAGTGCATTAACATCAGCATCATTTGGAATTTTCCTTTTTCTACTTGCCATCTACTTCACTGTAAATATTTAACTTAAAAATATCCAAATGAGTAGACACTAACTTATTCACCAAGCAGAAATTCAGAAGAAAAAAAGTTGAAAATTTTGTCCCTGCGCTTATAAAAGTATTTATATACTTTGGATTAAAATATAAAACATTATCAGATGTGTGTTCTTGAGTTAAAAGAATTTAGTTTTAAACGATTGAACATTAAAACATAGAGGTTGAAGATGATGAGGTAATTTGGTCATTTTCATTTTAGACCCAACTTGTGCTTTTGAAACCTTTTTGGACCCAGATTGGACTTTGAATCATTGGAACAAAAGTATGAATGTTAAACTTTCAGACCGAATTTGAACTCTTTAGAGCATGGGCCACAGGGACAAAAGTTGTAATTTACAAGTTTTGACATGATGTGCAACCATGATTCCCAAAACACGAACCAATAACAAAGATACAAAACTTGAAACATGTATAAAATCACTTACGCACTAGAAAAACACCCTAAGTAAAATAAAAATGAAGAAAACAGCCAAATGGGTATGTGTTCAACTGTCCATCTTCTCATTTATTTCTGTCTTACTTAATTTAGCTAGGGCTGTATATAATTATAAGTAGTCCAAAGAATGCCTTTAAGTCAATAATGCTAATTATAAGTGGGCTATATATGAATCATGAATGAGTTGATTAGGGTTATGAATTAACTATTGTGGGTCAATTGGGAAAATTAAAAGTTGCTAAAAAGAAAATAGGTCAAACATCACCCCAAGTGCATTGTTAAACTAAACATTCAAACCTACAAAGTTGCTGTATTTAAAAGTCAAATTATTATTACAAGAATATGATTTTTAATATCATATTTAACATAGAAATTATAGAAAGAAGTTCAAGAAATTTTGGGTAAACGGACCAGATCAGTTTGACATGCTACCCAAGCTGTCCGACCCGCCCATTTTTCATCTCTATTAATGACATTGCTGTTTTGCAAAAATACCATGCTTTTTAAAGTTAAAGATAGCTAAAATGAAAAAAGAAGAGTTAATAAACTAAAGCCAGGCTGCACACTTGATGTAGTAATTAACTGCATACACCACCATATAAACAAAAATCCCAAAAGGACTTTGCTACCCTAGGTGGAAAGCACACACTAAATGAAGCAAGTTACTATAATACTATAATAAACCTGCAAACAATACATACAAGCATCATATCACCATTCTATAATATGCTTCCTAATATCATTTGTCAGCAAGACTTTCATCCCAAACGAGCTGGTTTAGGCAATAATCAGAAGAACAAAAAATGAAAAAATAAAAAACACTTTAAGGACTATTGGAACTTAACAAGGTAAAAGCAAGATACTGAAAGCACAATTAACCAGTAAACTCCACATATGACTTCAAACAAGTACAATCACACCCTACCTCTATTGTATATTTCAATCACATTTACAAACAAATTGGAATTTTATTGAATTCAAAGCAATGAAATATCAAAGCAGTTTACAAACAATGCTAAAGTGCCACGGATAACATCTACATCATAGCTGTTTTGTGTTCCAATTTTTTGTGCTAAACCAAATGTATATACTACATAGCAACGCCTTTACTAGAAATAGTTGGTTGTGACTTGTGTATCAGGATTGTGAAACCACCGACAAAAAATTGTAACCAGAGTGATAAGGCATATGATCTAACACCTAATAAACTAACCAGGATAAAAATACTATGCCAGATGATGCATACTAAACAAAATATCTGAAATAAGAAGAAAACAATGTACAACATCACAAAAGTTAGGGTTGAAGCATGATTCATTTACTTACATCTAAGCTCACCAAGAAAATGCAATCTGACAATGGTCCTTTTAGAATCTTTACGAATGATCAAAGGTGTCACGGTCTAAATGTTTAATTAACCTTATTGTATCTTGGAAAGTGTTGTCACTCAGTAATTACTCGTACAACTCACGAACATTTACCGCCTTGAAACTGAAGAAATTAGTAGTATTGAATCTACCTTGAGCCACAAAACCAATGCTTGCTAACACCTGCAGGTGTACCGCATAGCGGAAAGCAATAGTCATATGCGTAAATGCGTAATATCCCTAACTATAAATAAAACTATAACAGGGTTCTAAAATTTCATGGTCTAAGGACTTTAAAACACACATATATAACAGGGTTATAAAAAAAAACCAATAACAGGCTCTAAAATCAGCTCAATATATCTTCATATACAGTAATCAGTTAACACAATTAGTCAATTATCATATATACTTTCATAATTACGTAAACTTTGTGCTCTTAATGCAAAATAACATGGTAGAGCTCAACAGATCGTTTAACATGTCAAAATATAGCAATTCATCTAGCAGAAAACCCTAACCCTAGCGTAAAAAATCAGTTTTTACAAATCTCACTAATTTCTCACGGGGACACCACCGAAATCGCACCTAAAGATGATCAGCTGATGCCAACATCGACAAATAATACAGATCAATAAAACCATATCATCATGTAATCATTTCAATCCGAGATTAAAAGGGAAAACATGGGAGTTCGAAATTACGATTGAATAACGTCATCGCTTCTTCAGATATGCGTGTTTGATTGAAGAATTTGTTGAGATTTACAAACAATCATACATATTTTGAGTCAATTTCGAGCGATGAGAAAGGGGGAGGAATACTGGAGAAGTTTCAATGGTGTTGTCATGATGTCGATATTAAACTCAAAGACGAGTAAAGGCCTTTTTGGAATGCTTATTTTCTTTAAAAAAAATATGGTTTTAAAAACGATACGAATTAATATGAGATAACAAATAGATCTAATAGGAAATTAGAATATAAAATAAATTTTTAAAAGTTGGTAAATAATTCTTTTTTTATTTTTTAAAATATCTTTTTATCATATATGAAAAGTAAGTTTGAAAATCACTTTTTGATTTGTCAAACACTTTTTAATTTATTAATTTTTTAAAAATTAATAAGTTAAAAATAGTAGTGAAAAAACAATCCCAAAACACCCACTAAGAAATATAAAAGTTAGTTTTGCTTTTCACATCAACTTACAAAACTCATATGTTAAGTGACTAGAAAAAATTTAAAATATTAAAATTACTAGATTTTATTAATATTTAACATGTTACGTGTCATTAGCTACTACTGAAATAATAAATAATAAATTATAAACAACAAATTATATAAAATCGATAATTATAAAATTATATTTTTAGATAAGATATAATTGAAAATATTATAATTTAGTATGTTTTGATAATTTACTAAGATAGAAAAATTTATATTTTTTATATTTAATTATTTAGTTTATTTATTTAAAATAATTTTCATTTAATATGAAAATGAGAGCCAGGAAACAAAAGTTTAGGATTCACCAGAAGTTGTCGCGTGCCCCTCAAAAACATTATTTTATTATATAGTATAGATATAGATTGCTTTTTATATGCTAATTTGGCAAATATAGTTTAAAACTGGTTTTTCGTTATAATATGCAAACCATCAGCATAAGAGTACAAGTCATTTGTTTATTATGATACAACAACCTAAGAGAGTGCGTATGGATCATGCAACTAAGGTTGTACTGAGCTGCGGTGTTTTAGCGCTTGTGGAAAAAAAAAATAAAGTTAAATTAATGAAAGACTAGTAGAGAGTACTAAAATATACTTTTCTATAACATAAACATTGTTGCACGTCGTTTGTTGGTTTGTGATGAAGAGCAAACTTACGTTATCTTTAAACACACATGAAGTTAAAATTAAAATTGTATATGTAATATTATATTAGATATAAGTGTATTACACATATTGAATCAAAAAATTAAATCAAATAATTAGGACTAAAAGATAATTATAAAATATCCCTCGTTTTTTATCGTAATAAAAAGTTTATAGATTTAGGACCAATAATAGTTTTTATAAACTGAATTTATTCAAATCATAAATGTGAATGAGATGAATTTATTTGAATACTTTCGACTACAATAATATCATAAAACAAATGTCATGTGATTCAAAAAATCTAACAATAACTAGTTCTTTGAACATGTAAATATATGATTGAAGTTTTTTTCGGATCCTTATTGTTTATAAAATCGATTTTGTTATATAAAATCTTCTTACTCTAATAAAATGGTAATATATAGGACACATGTTATCATCATATTCATTCTCATCAAGTTTTTCACGTCTCTTTCTCCTATTAAATAATCATATTAATTATTAATATTATTTATTTTTTTTAATTAAAATAATCTGTAATAAATTAAAAAAAATATTTTTATTAATGTTATTTAAAAGAATAAATGTTTATAAAATAGGAAATATTTTAAAAAAAGTAAACTTTTTAAAAATACAAAATATTTAAAATTGGTATTTTTTAAAAAATTAAATTTTTATAATATATTTTTAGTTAGGAGTTATAATAAGAAAGATTTTATAAATGATATTTTTTAAAAGTTCTTTTTAAAAAAAATATTTTATTTTATATATAATAAAAAAGATTTCAATCATGTCTTATATTAAAATATAATTTATTATTAACAAATTTTAATTCTATTTAATATTTAATTTATTCAATCCGTATAATACACGGTTTTACTATATATAGTTATAAGATATATGATTCAACAATTTAATTGATAAAAAAATTAAGTTAAAAAATATGTCAATAAAAATGAAAATAAATTATTAACTTTGTTGCCAAAGATAGTTGAGTTAATTTAAATAAAATTTTAATCTACTCGCCTAAAAAAAGTAAAATTTAATGAGAGTATTGATTTAATTGTTTAAGCCTAGGTAATAAATTTGGGTGGGAAAATAAGAGTTAGAATGTATCACATAATGACATATAACGCCCTTTTTACTTTTTTTTATTATACACTATAAATATACATTGTAATTAACAAAATTTTATTTATATTTATCTTGTATTAAACAAAACTAATACCATTAAAATGTTAAAAAGAATAAAAAAAACCCACAATATATAATCATCTTTGTCTGATGGACCACTCGCCTTCTCTCCTACTTTCAAATCACCACCGCCATCATAGAGAAAGAGACCGGAGAGTGTGATCGGAAATACATCTTCGCCATCCACCATTTATCATTCTTGGCTTCCTCCTCCTTTCACGATAGCGTCTTTAATAGTTTAATTCACACATATACGTATAAATACACAATCACACGCATACAAGACTATATGAGCAAATCTAAAGCATTTATTTATTGTATTTTATCTATGAATATAACATGACAATTAAAACAGATAATGTGAATATACATAATTTAAAAAATTCATGTGTATACATATATTATAATTATCTACGCCCTATGTACAAAACTTGTTAAGGAGTCGCAAACTATCATCTAACATGATGTCTTCTTGTGTTTATTTGCATTTTAACATTGATTCAAATAGTTCAATTATTCTTGTAGATTTTGCAAGTGAAGTAGATGTTAATGGGCCTTTTATCTTAAACGGGTCAAATTAGTCAATTTATAAATATGATTCAACTATAAGTAGCGTTTGGTACGCAGTAATGAGTGGCGCAATGTAATGAACTATTGAGAGTGAATGAAAAAAAACACATGTTTGGTTGGTGAATGTAATAGAATGAACCATTAAATAGTTGAGTCTATTCACTCAAATTCATTACATCCATCTCCCTTTTATTTCATTCATTTTCTTTTTCTGTCATTAATCACCAACACCACCCACTCACCCACCACAACAACGACCACCGGCCACCAATATCGATCGTCACCGGCCACCGCTGGCACCGCCACCCACCGACCACCGCCTCCAACCACCAGCCCCTGACTCCGCCGCCAACCACCGGGCGCCGCACGCCAACCACCGGCCCCCGCCTCCACCGCCACCAACCATCACTAACGCCGCAGCCGCCGTCGTTGCCGCCAACCACCAGTCACCACCGCCCAACCACCGGGCACCCATGATGTCTCCAACCACAGGCCGCCACCGCCGCCGCCAACAACCGCCACCGAGAATCATCACTACCATAACTACTTTTACATTTAATTATTTTGTTTTTTCCTAACTAACAAGCAACACAAACTAATAATTTATTTCATTCATAGAGGGTAACCAAATAAGATAATGAAATGTAATGATTAATTCCATTCTCTCATCTATTCTGTTACTTCATTCATTCCATTATCCAATACAAAACAAGCCCCAACTATAAGGCCATAAGGGAGCTGAATCAAGTTTCTTTTTTAAATGTATATGTATACTAGCATACAATCCTTATGAATTGCTTTATTTAACAAGAAAATGCAGCTGAATGGCGTTGATTAACAAAACTTGATCAGATATTGATAAAACGGAAATAACATAGTAAGTAAAAATGTAAATGAACCAACATTCAGTGATTCCTTTGACGGAAAGTTCTTTTACGTTTGTAATTTGATAAACGAACATGAATACACACATCTCGTGCGCTCATTCACATTCAAGTTCTTTATGTTTTTTTATTTGTTTTTGTTTATATTCATTTATTTACGTTTGTGACTCTTTATTTATACTGCACTTATTACTTTACTACCTTTAATCAAATTTACATGTATTATTTTCATGAATTCAACGTGGCTTATCATGTTTTCACAAGGAGTAGGATTGTACTTTAACCGACCTGTATGACTTGCTTTAATAAACTCGTTCGTCCTGCTTTAACCTACCATTTTTACGAACTCGTATTTTGCCCCCACTCATTAAAGGGTCCCTGATTTTTACTTCGTCGTGAGGCCTGAAAATGGTTAAACCAACCCTACTTACGATTTAACTTAATACAAGTTTAAATATATCCAGAACTACGCTAATACATGATATGATGTCATAATTTTAACAAAAAATATCATGCAATAAGTTTTAGTGTGGCAAAATGGATGGCTTAGGTAATGATCGAAAATATTTAGCGTGGGCCGAAATAGATCGAGTCAACCTGAAACACTATTTCCATTCTTTTTAAATGTTTTTTAACAATTAGTGTGTTAAATGTGATTATAAATGCTATATTATTTAAGAAAAAAATCTGTTTTTTTTTTAAATAATACGATTTACGATATGTCAACATGTTAGACCCATTTATCCGTGTTTCATTTTTAACTAGAACTTTTTAGTTTTACCCTTTTGATGTAAATGATAGAACATAATTCGAAAAAACCACTTAAACAAGTGCCACGAGTTGAGACGAATTGATGACACACATTATATCCATCTTTTAACATAACTAGCCAGTTGGTCCTGGACTCCTGGTGGTTCATCGAACCCAGAACGACATCATGGGCTAATAGGTGCGCCAGTGGCCTTTAACGAGGTAATTTAAGACTTCAAGTTATATACCAATAGGATTATTAAGGACACCAGGGTCCAGGGGTGCATTCAAACTTATAAACCAACATTATTGTTTTGATTAGGGATTAGATCTGTACCGTATCCAAAAATACCGATACAAAAAATGAGTAAAAGCGTAAAACGAATACCATACCGATTTTGTCAATTCGGCACCGGTCACTACCAATGTCGCTCAAAATTACCAAAAAGATTTTCAACCGAAAACATGATAAAATGAATAATGGTACAAGTAATGGTGCTCCGATACTGTACCGGTACTCAGTAAAAATTGCTTATCGCTAGTTCTGATTTTATATAAAATTGCTTACTTTTATGTATCCTTTAAACGAGCAAAATCAACAACATTATCTAAAGGTTTGGATTTCACACGGTTCGAATTAATATATTAGTTGCCGAACAGGCCTATTATTGTATTTAAATTTAAAAGGGCCAAATATATTTTAGTCAAAAGGGGAAAGAATCAAATGTCTTAACGTTAATGTTAGGCATCGGTGGTGCTATTACATTGATCGTGTTCACAAAAGTGATCATTTGTACACCACATGACATTATTGTTTTTATTTTCTCATCGGATATCAAGTTATATGCGTGTGAAGCATTTTAGAACTGGGTTGCTCGGTTGATTGGACTTGAGACCGGCTACATAGTTGGTTTGATTGAGTGTCTTTGAACCGGTTAAGCCGAAAAAAGAACCAAGCAGTTGAACCAAGTTTCTGATTTTTTGTCGTTATTTTGAAAATCTTATTTACTAATATGTCAATACTTCAGGGGCCATATTTTATTCGTTTAAGACTGTTAACATTGCAAAGTAGTTCTCTATTATGTTTTAAAAAATTTAAATATTTATACTAATAATTGTTTACATTTTTTGACACATAACATTCCCACAATCAATCTCTCATTTATTTTCTCGCATAAACTATTTATTTTATTTTTTAAAAATCAAATAACTAATTTTCAAATATTTCTCTTTCTCTCTCTCCAATATAAATTCAAGTCCTTCAATTAATAATTTTTAAAATATTTTTTCATTAAATAAAAACTAAATATCTTGATTAAAGAATATATTTTTTCAAAAATAAAATTTTCTAAAACTATGATTTTCTAAAACAATGAAGCTTTTTTAAATTAAGAAATATTTAAACAATTTTTTTATAAAATAAAAGTTTTATAAAAGAACATTTATTTAAAACAAACCCGGAGTTTTTAAAAAACAAAATACTGATAAAATAATAAAAAATTTCAAAGTAATTTTTTAAAACGAAAATTTTAAAAATAATAAAATAATTCAAAATACTTAACCATACGTAAATTTTATCATATGTTATATTAAAATAACGTTTTACAATTTCTTCTCATCATCAATAAATATTTAATATTTTTGTTATTCAACCCGTGTAATACACGGGAATATAATCTAGTATATACATATATATTTTAAGATTTTAAATTTTAATTATTATAATAAGCGACCCAGTAAAACAATCGATTTAATAATAAAATATTTTAACTTTTAATAACCATAATCAGCTAACCAATAAAACAATCAATTTAATAATCAGTCAAGACATGAAAATATTAATGGTGAAGTAAAAAATGTGATGCCTAAATCACCACCTATTCAGATATCAGAATCCATATTTGAAGAGAGGAATATTTCCATGTTAGGTAATTTATTCTGAAGTTAATTAAAAGTTTCCTTTCTAGAGGAGAAATCTTAAATAAATAATTGAATTTGAATGACCCATGTGAATATGCTAATATCTTCAATATTTCACCTCATTCTTTTTTTGTCCTTGAAACATCTTTCCATATATGCCAAAGTGCCCAAACTGATCAACATGCAATATACTATACCTATAGTTTCATTTTCTCTCCTTTGACTATATAGTTTACCTGAGTACCCCCTATGGTTATAATATTATCCATTATTACATTAAAATTTTATAAAGTTTCAAATCTAGAACCCGTTCTACTTTACTTCGACCCGCCACGGTTATGAATCTTGGTTTTAAACTAAAAAGAAAGAAAAAAAGACAAAGCGTAATGCTCAAAAATTAACAAGAGTCTGGTACATATTGAACTTGCTAAAAATATCATGTAATTCTTATATAATTACATACCATATCAACTTACAACTAAATATACAGTTAAATACAAGAGTGAAGCCATGAGATACAACTTCTCAATGCAACCCTTGATCTACAACTACGATTTATTATGAATTATCTTATGCACTCCCTCTTCATCGATGCTTACCATCTGTCTCTTATTTATATCTATCTAGCGTAATGATTTTCTTTCTGTATCACAAAAAGAAAGAGGATACAACACGAAGCACCATTGAATTTGTTTTTTTTTATAATCGAATAACCATAGAAGCTTCGGTTCTACAGCGATTTAGGGTTACTTGCTCGTTGCACTTTATAATATATCATACAAGATGCTTGAATAAACTAAACATGAGATAGGAATATAATAACACATTTTATTTTTAGAAAAAATGTTGTTTCATCTATTTGGTATGTTTGTTTATTTGTGTACGTGTTTTGTTCTTTGATTTATTTTGTTTCATCTAACGAAACAAATTAGTGCCAGCTGAATCTTTTCAATTAAGATGTTAAAATTTAATATCTTACAGAGTTGAAAAATTACTAAAAATATTATATACAAAAGTATCATCAATATTTAAAAATTACCATTTATCAATTACAAGTAGCAAAACCATCATTGTCTTATAAATGAAACAATCACAAACACAATTCACACATCCTTGCCTGGTTGTCCCTCTAATTAGCCATCTCCTTTAGATTCATTCGTCACTAGTCACTTGTCTTATCTAAAATACCATTTTTATCCTATATTATAATTTTAAAAATGTGACATTAACTAATAAAACAAAATGATAACTCAATATAAGAGTAGTTAAAATTTAAAACAAATATACGAACCAAAAATTGAATTCATGATAAAAGTAGCTACAATTTCACATTCACGAAAAAAATCCACAATAATAAAAATAAAAAGAAAAAATTTCACAAATATGCTTATTTATGAGGTATTTATTGTTTTTACCTCTACAACCATGAAATGTGGAAATAGTTTCATGAATTTACTTAATTTCACCAATGTTCAGTGACAGAACCAGGAAATTTTTCTTAGGGGGTCACTATTTTTTTGTGACTTGGTTTGTACCGAAACAACATAAAAATTTTCAGGTTATATGACCGGGTCGGGTCGGGTCGGGCAAGGCAGGAATAGAACTAAAATTTAAGGTTTTAAAAGAACTAAATCACTAAATATAAAGTCACTGAATGTAGCATACACATTTTATGTATTGTGATAAACTAAAAACCTAGTAAACACAAAATTAGAGCTTCAACACAAACTAGATATCAAAATTATTCAATAAGACAATAAGATTAACTAACAACAATAAAAACACCTAAATCACTCAAACAAAATCTACGGTTTAAATCTTCTAATATAGACAAATAAACAAAGAAACAAAAGTAAATTATTAACTTTATTAACACAAGAAATAGCAAACTAACCTTTTTACACTTACTAGCTTAAATGAATGAATAAATGATGCCCGTGCCTAGCCGTCAGCCGCCATCCGCCATCAAATTGGTCGTCGCCATTCACCTCTCGCCAATCTCCACCGTCGCCACTAGCCGCCATCTCCACTCGCCGCCATCTCCACCTTGTCGGCCAATTTTGGGGGGGAGTTGTTTTAGAGATAAGAGAATGAAGGGGGCAGAGATGGATTGAGAGAAAAGGGTTTTGGTAATTTGGTTAGGGTTATAATGTATTAAAACTAAGGGTAAAAGGGTAATTTTACAAATTAAAAGGGAGTAAAAAAATCTATTGCAGAGTCGAACTCGTGCCCTATGGCACATTCAAACACACGCTTACCCAGTAAACTAGAATCAAATTTTGTTTATATTGTAGACTTTAAAATACTTAGGGTTGACCTGCATTAAAACTATGGGTTCATTCAAAATTTTGGTATTATACGGTTCACTACCCGGTCAAAAATCAATGGGGTCACGTGACCCCGTTCCCATACATGTAGTTCCGCGTCTGCCAATGTTCGGAATTTTCTTCAATATACTTTTGTAAGATTTTAGATTCTTGAAAGTGAATGCATACATGAAGAACTAACAGAATGCAGAAAAATTATATATCAAATTTAATCAATATAAATAAACAATTATTACTTATAATCGTGAGGAATCTTGGTCCTTGGTATCACACACACGCAGACAGCACAGCTAGATCTCCTTTGTGCTGTCCATTTGACCAACATGTCCCACATCCCTATTATTATCTTAATCACTATTTTAAGTTAAATATATAAACAACGTTAAATAGTTCGAGGTATGGGCTACAATGGGTTGACCCGATAAAAGCTTGAAAAATACATAAATCTGAATATGATATGAACTTGAAAAACATGTAATTAGACACGTTAATCAGAATAGACACGCGTATTCATGAATTCACAACTCTTTAACCCGTAATTTTCTTGCTGCTTATTAATTCCACAAAATTATAAATTTACGACAAAACATATACACGTGTATAAAAACACTTAGCTTTATGTGTCTGAAGATTTGACATGGACTGTTTAGACTGACCTCAAAACCATAAAAAATTTCGTATTAAATTTCTATCGTGTTATTATATTAGGTCAATCATATTGTAGAGCTTAAATAAAAACCCATGCAACCTATTAATTTAATCCATGTAAACTTCTAAACTTAAAGGTTGAAAAAAATTCTAATATGTTATCAATTACATACTCGTAACATCCAACACATAAAAATTTTGATAACACATATACGATTTTGCTTTTAGTGTCTTTTTCCTTTACATCAAATGTTTAACAAAAAATGCTTTTTTTCAACATATAAATGTATGGTATTAATAATTTATAAAATAAAAAAAAATTGTAATTTAACCTTCACACATAATAAATTTAAGAGTCATATTAAGTAAATGAGATGGTATGATCATATTCTCACATATCTTTATACCATATAAATATGTCTTACAAAACAAAATATCAAATCATTTATAATCTTTGATTAATGATAATATAATAAAAATAATTAAACAAATTTAGCATAATTAGAACTTATCTTTAATCATATTCTAATCAAAATCATTGAGGACACCATGTTCTTACTTCTTTATTAAAGCACATGCACACATGAAAAGATCCTACATTGGTTCTTCAAGAGTTGTTCAAGGTGGCACTTGAACCACCACCACCACCACCACCGTTCTCTGCCCTCCCTCCACCATCACCACCGCCGCTATATCAAGCCTCGTAGCTATGTTCGCGTTGTAGTTGGAGGAGTTTTTGTGTGTTTTATCAGCTCGATGAAGATGACGAAAGAAGACATCACTCGTGGGCTAAAGTTCGCTGGTACTCCAAAGAATGACGATGTAGTGGCTCGTGTGGGAAACAAAGTTTTGCCCGTTAACGAATCGGCCACAACATCGTCATCCTCAAAAAACCCGAATATGCATTCGAGTATTGATAAGAAAGAAAATGGAGATAGAACAAAAACTGTTTCTAGAATGAAAGAGTTGTTGCGATGGGCTGCTGCTGTTAAATCTGAAAAGAGTGGGAAATACATTGCTAGAAAGGTTCGTATTTTTTCGGTTTGATTCACAGTTTTATATTTTGTTGTTCAATACAGTACCAGTTTTAAGTAAAGATAATAAAAGGATCTAAACCTGACTAGGATACTTGAAACATCCAGTACGAGTATTTGGGTATGAGATTAGTTTTAAAAGCTTTTACGGGTGAAGAACGGGTATAAGATCTAGGTGATACTTGTCCGATTACCAGAACCCTTTACACAAGTTTTTAATATGTTGTTTACATATTTAAAAATAATAATCTATATCTATAGTATATAATAAAAAAGTAATTAAGATGCCACATGGCGTTCTCCTGTTACTTCACAAAAAAAATTTCCCGCCTAAACTATTATATATTATTTTAGTCAATTTTTATATTTTAAGAAACTAAATTAATAATTGATTTTGTTTTTAATCTCATTTTTTTTAATATTATCAACTAAATTTTATAATCATATGTTATTTTGAATTGTACATACTTTTATAGTCAATTAAAATTTAGTTGAAAAAAGTTTTAAAAAAATATTTATTGATATATTTATATATTTTGGGTTAATGTCAATTTAAAACAATTGGTTTTTTATTTCACACTGGTCAATTGTATATTATATTATCCAAAGAAGTATTCTAATATATATAATTTAAAAATGCAACTTTTTATTTTTTATTGTTTTATGTAATACGTAATTTAATCATACGAAATATTTATACATTTATGAATTATATGGTTTTTATATTTTCAACCCGTGTATTACACGGGTATCTAACCTAGTAATAAATAATATGATAAAATTACTGAATACTTGAAATTATTAAATTTATACTTATTAAAAGTGTATTGATTATTTGATATTTGAAGTCGATTATGTGAGTTTGAGATTGGGTAATGGACATCCTAACAGTAAAATTTTAACCACTTAAAATCATAATATATCTGATAATGCAGTATTCCCACAAACGTGACTGGTGTAATACCAACTACGAGACATGATTTGATAATTAGGTATGAGACTAGGACATGTCTCATTGCCATCGTAATTAGTAAGAACCACATAAATTCATATACTTATTGTTTTAACTTTGATATATATGTTTTAGATGTCCCAATTTAGAAACAGAAGGACGGTGAAAGCAATACAAGACGACGATCAGATGACCAACGACTCTCCGAAGATTAGTTTCCGTTGGGAAGTCGAAAGTTGTTCGACATTCTCATCTGCGTTATCGCTTTCTTCTACTAACAAGAACGACCAACGTGTTAACTTTGAAATTCATTCAAATCCTGAAGGCAATTCGAGCATTGTAACCCTAAGATCAGGAAGCTGGATCACAACCGATTCAGATTGTAAGTCTCTTTAATTATATAAGTTGTTATTAAAAATATAATTTTTAAAATTTTACTTATTAAACTTATTATTTATCTAGCAATTATTGATATCATCTTAAAAAGTCAACCACTCATGAATTCAGTTTAATAATGTGTTTGTTTTGGTCAACAGATGTGGTGTTAGAGCTTTGATTATAGTGCGATTCATCTCTCGGGATAAATGGAAATCATCTTATCATCATAATATTATATTGAACAAGAAATATTGAAGGAGTTAATGTTAATATCTTATGTTTAGAACAATGTTCTTGAAGAGACAAATATTTATGTTTGAATGTAATGAAACATTTTAGGTGTTTTGTTGATTAATTGCCCATTTTATTCTAATAATTACGAATACATGTTGTTTATGTTTCTTCTATATAACATTTTGTTTGATCATGATTTCATAAGCTTATGGATTAAATTTGTATTATAAAAGTAGTTATGAATGATATAATTTTTTAGAATTCAATAATATAGTCTTTTAAAATCCACACTAATAGTTTTAGGGACTCCGGGCGATAGTATAAAGGACTAATTCATTTTGTTTAGATCCGTCTTAGTGGTATTGTCAACTTATTTTTCTTCTTTTTAAGTCATAATATAAACTAGTTATTTTACCCGTCGCGCGTTGCGACGGCATCGTATACGACGTGATACAATATAAAATACAATTAACTCAACTCATTTTCGAACTAAATTTTACACCTAAACGTAGAGTAACTCGAATTTGCATCGTTAAATGCACAAACATTATATTTGACCTAACTCTTTTCCCGACAAATATATTTATGTCGACACGTTGATCAAATCAAAACGTATATAAAACGCACTTACAACCCTCCACCGTAATAAGATCCGTGAAACCAAACATAAATATGTATGAAAACTATAAATCTATTTTTGTTTAGATCCATCTTAGTGGTATTGTCAATCTATTTTTCTTCTTTTCAGGTCATAATATAAACTACAACCATAAGAAACTATACCAGTATACAAAGATATAATTAAGTATAAACATTTACAAACATCAAGGTCATGTGTATATGTTTGTAAACACATTAGATGTAAGATTTTTAATTTGGTATAATATCTGATATTATAATAAACCTCCCTTGTTTAATAATAAAGACGATTGGTTAAATACGTTGATATCATTGTTGAAACTGACAATACCAAAATATATATGCTAAAATAATAATATTCCAAAGCCATCACTTCAAGTATAATTGTAGGATGCTCGTGATAACTTCGTATGTATTGACCTTTTCATTTCGTTGGGCATTATATCCAACAAGCGTATGCACGTTATGTTGCCTAACATTTCAAGAAATCTATGTCTAGATGCATGTGTTGCGTTCAAAATTTGAATGTCGCTCTTAGTCGGTTTGCACAAATACACTCGTGAGTACATCTGAATAATACCGACACAAAAATGTTTCAGTATTTTTCGTGACATCCTTGAAGACATCTTCAAGTATTTTCACACGTGTCAAAAACTATCTTGTATGCTAGTTGATGGATTGCAAATGTACACTTTTGTAGGGGAGTAAACGACCTTCTATCTCTACCATCTCACCCTACATGTCATTTACTTTTCGTACAAATATTCTCTTCGTATCCAAAACCTTGTATTGAAAGCTTTAAAGTTGGTGCATGGAGATGTAATCTTCTATGTGACCGTCATTTGCGGCTATATGATCTCTATTTATATAATTTCTTGAATTTGCTCGCTTGAATTTGTCATATTATCAAATAAAAAAACAAAGTTTGAGTCATCTTTGATAAAAACCGCAAAGTCATTGATGAATTCGTAGATGAAAATAGTTTGAAAAATAAGTGTATGAGAGAGACATTGGTTTGAAATTTATAATAAATTGGTTTAATATCTAGGTATTTATTTTGGTCTATTTTAAATTAAAAAAACTATTCGAAAAATAGTCGTTGCAACAACTAGTTCCTCTCTATTGCGTCGGCACCCAACCCAACTTACTAAACCACATCCACCGCATGCATCGCAAGTAGGTGCGGTAGGGCAGCCAACTTACGTAACCACGTCCACCATATACATCGCAAATGGCTAGGGCGGTGCTACCACACGATACTACATGATACGTCGGACGTGCCGACGAGCCGCCCTATGTTGTGGGCACTTTAAAGGGTCAACTTTTAATGTGCCAACTACTCATGACTCATGAGCCCATCTATGACGGGTTAAATATTAGTGGGCTTAGGCCGAGATCGAAGATTTCGTTTACAAAGATGATAAAAGATACGAAAAAGAAGTTAATTAATTATGTTAGTTTTCAGCTAATTTTGAGTAGATCAATAGGCATAAAAATGTTCTAGAATACGAAAACAAGTTAATTAAACCGCCCAAACTTAAATTAATCAGAAGGCTCAATCGGTTTAAGATTTAAAACCATTGTCTATTTTTCTGTTATTTCTTTTTAATTTTTCAAATAATGAAGTATGCATATGTACAACATCTATAAATCATCTTTATTATTTTAAATTTTAGAAAAGTAATCATCATTTTCTTTAACGAATCAAGGTCAAACTGCCCAAAGAAATTAACCTATGGGTTTGTTTGGTATGACGTAATTGAATGGACGAATTAATGAATGAATGAACAAGGTAACGTTTGGTATGCGGTAATGAAGGGCGGAATGAAATGAATCATTGATGTTGAAAAAAAAAAATACATGTTTGGTTGGCAAAAGTAATGGAATGAACCATTACATAGTTAATTCCATTCTCTCAAATTCATTCCATCCAACACCCTTCTTTTTTTTCATTCCATCCCTTCTTATCACCAACACCACCTACTCACCCACCACAACAATCACCATCGGCCACCAAGATCATTCGTCACCGGCAACCACCATCACCATCACCATCACCATCGACCATCGGCCGCCGCCGCCAACCACCAACCACCGGCCACCACCACTGCCACCACCAACCACCCCCATCGCCGCCAACCACCGCCACCCGAAACCACCACCGGCCACCGTTGCCAACCACCTACCACCGCTGCCAACCACCTACCACCGCCGCGCGTGGAAAACCACCGCCACCTGGAACCACCACCGATCACCGTTGCCAACCACCTATCACCGCCACCTGGAACCACCACCGGCCACCGCCGCCGCCGAAAACCACTGGCACACGGAACCGCCGCCAACCAGCGGCCACCGCCTGCGCTGGGAACCACGACCGGCCACCGCCGCCGCTGGAAACCACCACCCGGCCCCCGCCACCGTCGGAAACCTTCATCGACCACCATCACCACCATAACTACTTTTACATTTTATTTTTTCGTTTTTTGATACGTAATAAACAACACAAATTAATAATTCATTTCTTTCCTAAAAAGTAACCAAACAGGACTATGGAATGCAATGATTCATTTCATTCTCTCATCCATTCCATTCACTCATTCATTCCATTACCCCATACCAAACAGACCCTAAATGAATGGAATGGATGGAATGGATGAGAAAATAAAATGAATCATTGGATTTCATTGTCGTGTTTGGTTACCCTTTAGTAATAAAATGAATCATTAGTTTATGTTGTTTGTCAGGCAAGAAAAACAAAAGAATAAAATGAAAAAATGATTGTGGTGGTGATTGTTCTCGGTGGCGGTGGTGGTGGTGGCGGCAGCGATGGTTGGTGGTTAGCAGCGAAGGCGGCAGCAGCGGTGGCTGTGGTTGGTGGTTGGCGGCGATGGCGGTGGTGCCGGTGGTTGGTGGCGGCAAAGGCAGGGGCAGTGGTTGGTGTGCTGTGTCAAGAGTGGTCGGTGGTAGGCGGCGGCGACGGGGGCCGGTGGTTGGCGGGGGCGGGGAGCCGATGGGCAGCGGTGGCGGCGGTTGCCAGTAACGATCGATCTTGGTGGCCGGTGGTGGTTGTTTTGGTGGGTGAGTGGGTGGTGTTTGTGACTAACGATAGAAGAAGAAAAGAAATGAAAAAAAAGAAGGGGGTGGATGGAATGAATTTGAGGGAATGGAATCAACAATGTAATTGTTCATTCAATTGTATTCACCAACCAAACATGTCTTTTTTCATTCACCCTCAATGGTTTATTCCATTCCGTCTCTTATTACTGTATACCAAATGCTACCTATATGTTAAAAGTTAAACTGAATGAATAGTGTTTTACAAGATATTATGCACTGTGTGCAACCCTCTGATGCAGGTATCAATTTTCTTGCTTCTTGTACAACCATGACAAATAGGGTTTCCCTTATTGCATTTGTGCTTTTGTTCTAGAGAGAGAGAGTAACGGTTCCCCACCTATGTTGCCACCGCCGATGCCGCTTGTGTTGTCGTCGGTTAAGCCGTCGGCGACGAAAGATGACACTGATGTCAGTGTATGTTCTCTCCCTTTTCATTAGGACTTCCCCTTCCCTGCCCGTGTTGTTTTCTTGGTTGTTCGGTGCCTGTTTTGTTGCCGATGATGTTGTCAGCGGCCTTTGGGTTGCTCGGAAGTGTGCATGGTGGCATAGTGCTGTTTTGGTGTTTTTGGTCGTTGGGTGCATGACCCGATCACAACCGTCCCCCTTTTCATCATCCCAGAGAAGGGAAGAGATCCCATTTGATGTAGGCCGCCTAACAACATAGCTGGTTTGGTAGTGTCGGCGATGGTCTATGCTATGTTTTCCTTCCATTCTCTCTTTTAGTATTGGAAGATTTTCGGGTTCTTAGATCTTCCCAATGGGTGTCTATGTTGAGATTGGTTTGGGTCAATGATGGTGGCTTTGTGTTCGCCAAAGATCAGCTGTTGATTTCTTTGTGAACACAAACTATTGTTGCATTGGTTTTGATCAATAAATATTATGATGATTCTTTCATCACACGAGACCTGCTATTGGTTATCATTTTTAATATGATGTTGGGTCAATTATGTGCGGAACTATTTCTTTTTATGTTTGCTAACCGAATATTTTTAAGTTAGATTTGGTGTTGTGGCTGCAACTTTTAGATAATGTTGGGTCGATGATGGTGATGATTGTTACACCTGAGACTACATGTGGTCATTTCTACATTATAACTCTTAGCTAGATTTGCATCGATGATGATGGTTCACTTATATGAGATTTATGGATGGTTTGATTATGAAAGTACATTGCTGATTAACTACCGATGATGGATTGGTTATGTTCGATGATTGTGATGGTTCTTTCACCACAGATCTATTTCGGTCGATAATTATAATTTTCGGTTCCTCTGAGACTGTCTTCAAAAATTCTTTTTTTTTTTTTACGAATCTTGCAATGTTGTTGGGTATTGTATCATATTAACATATATGTTAAATGTTAAACTGATTCAATAGTGATTTGAAACATTCATGCGTTTGGTAACAAGGGGATGACGAGTAAAGCATACATGATGTGTTCATTGCTTTGGCGGGAGAAACATTAGTTTGTAGCCATGATGAGCCGTTGGTTCTGAGACTTTGAAAATAGAGTTTTATCATATTTGAAGATTTGTTTTGATGATGATTTTCAGTTTGCAAACAAAACAAATTGTGATTTGATGGGTTTCTTGCTCTCTTTACAACAATCTATTTTGTTGAATTATATGTTGTAGTTACCGCGAGGCAATGAAATATGAAAAAAAGTGTTCGTTGTTTTGCTTGGCATTGATTCTCCTTTGCAGCTATAATAAGGCATCTATTTTGAGCCCTAAGTAGTTGCCAAACCAATTTGTTTGTATTGGTTATTTATTGTCACACGTTTAACACTAGCACAACCCATGTATTGGAATACACCTAGTTGTTTACTAAAATCACCCAACCAACCTAGTTGATTTGTTTTGTCGTCAATGAGTATTAGATCAATTGGTTTGAGATGAGTCACCTCATGACTTTCTAAAGTGAATATCATAGGTTCGAGTCTCACTTCGTACAATATGCCTCAAGTGAATCAGAGGTTTTATCATAGTAGATCTTTGAGTCATAGGTTTCCCCTAGAACGAAGGCGGGTCGGGTCACCGGCGCTATCTGTGTTCGCGGCGTGGGTGAACTTTCGCCAATGAATTTACCCGGATGACCGGAGTTAAAGTATTTGTTAGCCGTTTAAAAAAAAAAGTTGATTTGTTATGTCATTTTCTAAAATCATAATTAACAGTTTATTTAAAATTTTGTTGAACCAAGTGAACATGAATATGGACATTGTATATGATAATTGGAAAAATAATTCCACAATTTTTCTAGTGGAAAACATGTAGTTTGTCTTAACATTATCCGCATGCAAGCGTGTTCACTGTCGTCACTTTTTGCATGCTTATCTTTTTACTCATGAAGATGACAAACGTACGAAATGAATTTCCATTTTCTCTAAAATTAAAACCCTACCATTAAACAGAATAGGTTTATGTTTCAAATTAATAAATTTGTTGATTTCTTACAATTTTAAGTGACTAGTGAGCAATTTAGCCTTATCAGTTTTTGTTTTGGTCATGTAAGTTAATCTTAAGATAAACATTTGCGTTAAAACGATTTAAGCTACTTCTAAGCTACTTTAAATTAGTTTATTAAAGTTTGAATCAAGTCGAGATTAAATGAGCTAAAGCACAATCCTATTGCAGTTTATTTAATAAATAAGTTCAACTTCAAGTTCGATTAGGTTGTGAAAATATATTTTTTTATTTAATAATATATTATATTATCACTATCACAAATGTAAAAGAAGAAAAGAAACAAAAGGAAAGAAACAAACTCTATGACATGCAGCTTTATGAATGCTAAATCTTATTTGTATCTCTATTTTTTTTTTTCTTGTGTAACATATGATGAAGAGTTGAAGAGTGTTATGTAACCGGTAAAAATGTTAGCTTTATAATATTAAGGTTATAAATCAAGTTGTGAGAAATGACTTTTTTAAGTGTAAGGCAAGACTTAATACATTTTATGTGACATAAGTTTGTGAAGAGCAACAATGGAAGATACCCTGATATATCTAGTAAATTTATGTCAGGTTCATGCAAATATGTCATAATCAACTAGATTTATTGTTTTCTAGCTGGGAATGTATACGAACCAACTTAGCTCGAAAATTATACAAACTAATTCCGAGTGAGTTTTACTCGAACCAGTTTCAAATCATGAGCTATTTGAACATCTCTAGAGCTCCGGAGCTCCGTTCAAGAACAAATCTGGTAATATAAGAAATATATATTTATTTAATACATATTATATAATTACTATCATAAATGTTTTAACACCTCAAAATTTAATAAATTAAAGTAAGGGAGAAACATTTTTTTTAAAAAAAACGTATAGGGGTAAGACTTAATAAATTTTTTGTGTGACATACGTCCGTGAAAGGAAACGTGGGGGATACCCAGGCATATCTGCTAAATTTATATCCAGGTTCATGCTAAGATGCCATAATTGACTAGATTTGTGATCTTTATTTATCTCAGAATGTATATAATTAAACTTAGCTCGAAAATTATACGAACCAATTCCGAGTGGATTTTTTTCGAACCAGTTTCAAATCATGAGCTATTTGAACATCTCTAGAGCTCCATCCAAGAACAAATCCAGTAATATAAGAAAAATATATATATTTATTTAATAACATATTATATAATTACTATCACAAATGTTTTAACACCTCAATATATAATAAATTAAAGTAAGGGAGAAACAATCTTTTTTTATTTTAAATGTAGGGTATGACTTAATATATTTTTTTGTGTGTCATACGTCTGTGACTGAAAACATGGGAGATACCTAGGCACATCTACTAAATTTTTGTCCAGGTTCATGATAATATGTCATAATCGACTAGATTTATGATTTTTTTAAATTCGGAATGTATACTATTCAACTTAGCTCTCGATAATTATACGAACTAATTCCAAGTGAGTTTTCTTCTACCCACTTTCTTATCACGAGCTATTTGAATAGCTCTAGAGCTCCATTCAAGAACAAATCGAGTAACATAAGAAATATATATATTTATCTAATAACATATTATATAATTACTATCACCATAGTCTTGCAAGCTTTTGATTGTTTTGTTTCATTCATTGAATGATCACCGTAGTTTTGTCTTGTGCAAGCATTTTATTGTCTTGCCATGTGCATTGCATGGTCACTGGATTCTTGCAAGTATTTGATTACTTTGCTTCGTGCATGGTCACTATAATCTTGTCCTGTGCAAGCATCGGATTGCTTTGCTACATGCATTGCATGTCACTGATGTCTTGCTTCATGCAAACATGTCACTAAAATCTTATACTACGTTCAAACACGCAACCTTAATGATGTTTCAACTAGTTACTCATGTTATGATTACGTTAAGTCACTATTTCACCACTTGGTATGTCAATGATGTTCATGGTTCACTATTAACACCGATCAAAGAATTTATTAATCTTAAGATTATAAGTTCAAAGTTACAAGAAACAATTTTCTTATAAAATATAAAGTAAAACTGCATATATTAGATAGTAAAACAACTTCCTAAACTCTATGCAAAACAAACATTAAGTCAACCATCAGATACACACTACAACATTCTTACGTATTTCTTACGTGACATATGTTCGTGAATGACGGAATTTTAGACGCTTATCATATCTACTAAATTTATGTCCAGGTTCATTGTAAGATGTCATTATCAACTGGATTTATGATTTTGTACCTCCTAATGAATCAAAAATCTATACGAACCGATTTTAAGTAAAGTTAAAATGCTAAAATTATCACCATCACAAATAAAATCCACTAAATTTAAAGCCAATGAATGAGACGAACTATATGTTCAACACTTGGACCAATTCGTTGAATTCACAGGCACCCATCATCTTCAATTCCCATCACCTCAACCACAAATCCCCAATTTATAATCCTTCAATTTCATCCAACAATCATCAGATTCTTCAATTCACTTCAACAATTTCATCCAAAGATCATCAAAATCTTCAATTTCATTCAACAATGGATGATTCATCCACCAATTTCTTCAATTTCCTAAGCTCCGATCTGATCGAACTCATCTTCTCCCACCTCCCTCTCCGATCACTCATCCGTTGCTCCGCCGTCTGCAAGCTCTGGCACTCCGCCGCCGCAGCAGCACCGTCGTCCTCCGCCACCACCACGCCGTGGTTCTTCCTCTACGGCCGAAACAACATCTTCGTGAAGAAAAACCAAGCTTTCGCCTTCGACCCATGTGCGAACGAATGGATCAAACTCCCTCCAAACCTCTTCCCCAATTCAATCTCACAGGAATCCTCCTTCATCGGCTCCGGTGGCTTCTTCTTCACCACCGCCGCGAACAACTTCAGCTTTTCCCCAATTTTAAAACCCTCGTGGACCGAAACAACCCCCTTGAAATTCTCCCGATTAAACCCTCTTGTTGGTGTCATCAACCCTAATTCCATTTCCCCCCAAATCATCGTCGTCGGTGGCGTCAGATTCATCGGTGGATTAGTCGATATCGAAGATAATCTCGCTGTCGAAATCTACAACCCTAATTCAAACTCATGGGATCTCTGTCCACCGCTTCCAGCCGACTTCCGATCAGCAAACACATCACAATCGTTATCATCAGCTCTACACAAATCCAAATTCTTCGTATTCGGCATATACTCATGCTTCATCTCATCGTTCGATCTCACAACCAGAGTATGGAGTGAGGTTCAAACGCTCCGGCCACCGGGGGTCATCACATCGTTCTTATTATCCTGCCGGAATCACCTAATTCTCGCCGGAGTATGCAGCAATCTTCATGGGTCATCGTTTAATCTATGGAAAATCGATGAATTGACGATGGGTTTTAGTGAATTTGCAGTTATGCCTCGTGATTTGCTCAACTGTTTGTTTGATGGTGATGATGATGATAAGTTCGCTAGCTTGAAGTGTGTGGGATTTGGGGATTTTGTGTTCGTGTTTAATGAAGAACATCGTCGGAGTTATCCTGCATGTGTGTGTGAAATCGGGTCGGGTTCGGGTTCCGGCGGGTGTCGGTGGCGGAGGTTGCCGGAGCTGCCGGAGCCGGTGAACCGGTTTCATAAGGTTATTGGGTTTTGTTCTACGGTTTCGGTTAATCGGAGGGTTGGTGGTATAATGTAAATTGTTGGTTTTGATATTGTTGTAAGTTTTTTTTTTTAAATGATTTGGGAAGATGATCATTTTGTATAGTTTGTTATTTTGTTGTGAAATGGTTAGTTTTTAATTGTCTACTTGAATTAAAAGATAGGTTAATGTAGAATTGATTGTGTTAAAAATATGGTTAATGATTAATGCATTTTAAGAGTTTTTTTCCGCATCATTACCTATTTTAGTAAAAAAAATATGAGTAATGATTGATGTTTTTTAACGCCCTTTCAAGCATTATTCAAGCATATTTTACTTTACTTGGTCAATATCATAATAGCTACCTTAAAGAATTTTACCAAAAATTAGTGTTATGGTGGTAACGAACCGCCCCTTAACACCTGAATATTGTTGGCGGGGACGGTGGTGATGACATTTTCCGGCATGAAGTGATGGACATAGCGCCCCACTATTTTGATATACATATATATATATATATTAGTGGTGACGCATAAACATGTAACTTTTAGGGTGTTTAATTTCTTATGTACTTTGATAATGTTAAATTTGGGTAAGGTGTTAAAAGTACATCGTAAGGTAGAATCATATCGTTCAATATATGTACATATTTTCCATAGGTTTCAACCGGTAGAAAGGTGTCCTAGAGGATGCAATTGATAGGTTTTTGAGGGCCCTAAGGAGTGGATGGTGTACTAAAAAGTCAAAAACTCATGTCAAGATGGAGCCATCGGATAGAAATGGAGAGGTCATCAGGTCATTTTGATAGCATTTCTTCCAAACCCCACCATCAAATCACCCAATCAACTTCTATAAGGTACCACCTCTTCATGCACATCGTACCATCACCCATGCATTCATTCTAGAAGGACGGTATCTACTAACGTTTTCATAAGTGGACAGATTATTAAACTAGCCGTCAGCTGGCTTCTTAGTTTATAGTTGGAATGGTTAGGTGGGTTTTAAAAACCGAATAACCTCATATTAAATTCAACACTATAACATTTACAAAATTTCATAACAAAATATAATCTAATTTTAACCTTAAAAATGTTATTTTTTAGAGTGATTCACATAAAAGTGGATCTTGTTTGAATATTTGTTATTTGAATGTTTTAACCTTCAAAATACATAATTTATTGTGATCTACTGTGCTAAAACAAATGCGGTAGCGGATCTAGGCCATAACAGTGGTGGCAGCGCCACCAGGATAATGTCATGGTGAAAGGGCCTACAACTACGTCATCAAGAGCTAGAACTATAACGACATAACAATGGCACAAGCTACAACTACGATAACATGAACTACAACATGAGAATATTAAATAAAACATGATCTGCATATGTGCACCATGCATCACGTGACAGAAAAAGAAGCATAGGAAGAGAAAGAACGTCGTCACACAAGAAATGTGATGAGGAAAAAAAGATCAACAACCAACCAAGATCTAGCATCAAAACCGATAAAGAGAAGTGCGGAATGAGAGAAGAAAAAGACAAGAACCATAAGACTTTGATATCATATATAATTAACAAAAACACGATAAAATATAATGTATTATTAATCATATTATTCACAGAGTTCAATAACAGTAATTTATAGGAAAACTTAATCTAATCATTACTCCTAATTACCATATAGGGAAAATTACAATAAATCTTACACACATTACAGGTCATAACTAATATTATATCTAGAGTGCAACACAATAAAAATGTTTATATAAGAAAGATATACAACTTGGAAAACCTAAAAGAATAAATAGGAAACTCAATGACAACATCCGGTGTGATGATAGATTTGAGGTGATAGAGGTGTCAAGACTCAAAAGGCACACGATAGGCTATGGCGACGAGAGGTACAACTAAGGCAATAGCAACTACAATTGTGGTGACACGATGACATTATGACAAGAGTTGCAACCATGACAGCACGATGGTGACATGAGAAAGTAAATACATATAATCTATATTTGTGTACAACACATCCACATTCAGGCAAGATTGATGAGAAAAGAAAGAAATTTGTCACACCAGGAGAACAACAAAGGAAGAGAATTGATAACCAACCATGATCTGACGCAAAAGCAGTGGAGAAAGGTGAAGAGAGAAAGCCTTAATGCTCTATCATAAATAGAATTCAAAAGAGAAAACATAATACAATATTGGTGTTTAATGTTTTTGTTTCCCTCTTATAACTCTCAATATGTGTTTATATATAAAAATAATACAACAAAGATAGCTATCAGGATGAAACAAACTAACAACATAATAACCAATAACATAAATAGAAATAAGAGTTAATTTCAGTTTACTCCCTAAGGTTTAACTAAAATAATTATTTTCCCTCAAAATATAAAAAACATCAATTTACTTCCAAAAGTTTCATATGTTATTTCAATTTCACTCCAAAAGTTTTATTATTTTTGATAAAATTAAAACAACTAATGAAACTTTTGGATTAAAATTGAAACAATTTATGAAACTTTTAAAAATAAATTGAAATAAATTGATATTTTTAATCTTTTGGAGGAAAATAGTTATTTTTAACAAATCTCAAGGAATAAAATTGAACTTAACTCTAGAAATAATTACCCTAACTTACCGCATCTCATTTATCGTTCTTATAATAGTTATCATATAAAGAGATATCATAAGTTTTAAACCACAAATATATAACATTCAATACTATGCTAGACCTCCGAAGTACAAAAAAGAGAGAAAAGGACTCCAGAATCCCAGATTCTGGATGTTTCAACTAACATTGCTTGCTATTCAATGAAATAAATATCCTCCCACAAAAGTGGATGAAAAAATAAACACATTTCTTCAGTTTTGATGGTTAGAACTAGTTTTGCTCTCTTTTTCAAGATCATTGGTTGTACTATAAAGTTTAAAATGATAAAGATGATTCAACACTACAATACGTATACATAATTACATATGTTAATTTCTAAAAATGAAAAGAAGATTCAACAATATAATACATATACATACTTACTGGTTTGATGGTTAGAACTAATTTTGCTCTCTTTTTCAAGATCATTGGTTGTATTATAAAGTTTAACATGATAAAGATGATTCAACAATACAATATACATACATAATTACATGTTTTAATTTCTAAAAATGAAAAGCTATATAAATAATAATAAAGGTTAAAACGGTTTATTCAGTTTACACAGTCTGTTCAAAGTTTTAAACAGTCGGTTTGAACCGTTAAAATGCCAAACCAAAGCATGAATTGAACCGAATGAATCTGAAACCAACCTAACCAGCCAACTTGCTTTAGTATGGGCGGTTCCATCAAACTTTTATGACCACCCCCATACCGATCTCATTTGGTTTTTAATACAATAAATCAAATAACCTTAAAGAACACCACAAGCAACAGTCTTGGGGAGAAAACACAAAACAGCAATCAAATTGTTTCCCTAGTAATATGTCAATTTCAAATGATACTTAAGGTACATACTATACAACCACTATATAGCAATATAAATCTTTTTTTTCTGTTGCAAAAGATGAGCCCGTGTCACCCCGAAAAAGAAACCGGCAAAAGAAAACCATTGGCAAACAAATAAACATGAAACGACATGAACGAGAGAGGCTTACCGTCCTAAATCCGTGAAGCAAAGAAGCAGTTCACTTGCCACAGTTAAAGCCACCGCAAGCCGACAAGACGATAATCAGAATCAAGGCGATGATGATTCCAAGAACTATCAACTTTATCTTCATGTTTTGCAACCACATTTTCCTCCTCATTTGTGTACCTTGTGTCCTAAAATCTTGCGCCTGCAATATATAGTTTTAGACAATTTTTAGATAAAATGTACTGAAATCAACCCATCCGTAAGTAAATGGGTCAAGGTTTTCACCTATATGTATAACATACAAAGCTCATATGTATAATATATATTAGTCAAGGCTCATTTCTCAACTTATAACTTATAGCGGTGCTTCTTAGGGTGTATTTGTTGAACTATATATATAAGCGTAGTCAAGGCATAAAGGTAAAATATTCCTTTTTTTAAGTGTGTTAAATGAAATATTTACTTTAGAAGGCGATTATACAACGTCAAGAGGAATCGTCGAAAAAACAAGCATAATGGGTAAAACCGTAAAAGAAATCCATCTTGACTTGCTGAGTAAGCGTATTCGTCTCTTTAATTAAGTCCTAACAAACAAAACCCTCATCCCATTAAACCACAAACAAATACCACCTTATTAATTTGCTAGTGAAAAAATCAGGTTTAAAGCATGATGCAGAAACATAAACTGTAAACCGATGCACTGACCTGAGAGCGTAGATTCTCTGTTTTGTCCACTAAAAGCTCAATCTTCTCTCCACGGTCAAGAACCTATCAATTCCAAAATTATAAAAAAAAATAAACACTTCAAAAGAATAAAAGTTCCGGTGTGTCCAAAACTAACATACAAAATCTGCGGATTACAATAAATTACCTTTTCGATATTTTCCATCATCACGCCCTTGACTTCCGAAACCTGAGCTTTGACCTTTGCAAGCTTGCTGATCTCTTCAGGATGGTCCACACAGTACTGCATCTGCTCCTTCAGCTTGGGACTGGCATAATATAAATGTGTACAGGTAGACATTAGTCAAAAAACAAACACTTTAACATGTTTTAGAAATGGGAACTAAAATGGATTATAATATTTACCCAAATTCTTTGCTTAGACTATTGGCAACAGCTGTTGCAGCTTTCCCACCGCCATATTTCTTAGTGAAGTCTTCCTTGACTCGCTCAAGAAAAGCCATTGGAACCTGTCTACCAACAGATTCGACGGCCACAACACAGTATGCTTCATAATTTAAAAAAGTCAATATAATAGAATTAGTCAATGTGTAATAAGGAATTAAAAGTGAGTTAGGCCACCTTCCCAAAATAAAAATAGAATTCATAATTATATCTACTATAATAAATTGAAATAACAAGTCAACTAAATGCATACCTAAAAACAGTCTTTTTCAGAAGACAGAATTAATACTGTGTTTCCTAGCATTAGAAGTGCTCAAAGCCTTAAATGTTAATATCTTTCAGCCTAAACCCTTAGCAACTCCATGAATTTAAATATACATATACTAATGTTTCTACGCAATTTGATCATATATAGTATAAGCCCTAAGGTCTTAACAAATTAGAGTTGTAAATTTATTAAGTGTTGTGTGTGCTATCATATCAAAAGAGTAGAAATATGAAATCTTTCTGACATAATCTACATTCATGAAACCCACAGCTTGTGTGATGCATCAGACGTCCCAAAAAACTCTGCAAGTAGGATTATATGCATAAATATGAAGTATAAACTATCACAAACAATAACATTTGTAGCATATGCAATAAGCATTAATGTTTCACGCAGTAGCTGTCAATTAAACGCATGTAACAACCAGATTCAATAAACCAGGCGATGGCAAAAAGACCTAAACACAAAGTATTTTTTCAAAGAGTTAATTCACTAACGATGCAAAAGCCCAAAACATAAACAAATTCAAAAACCCTAAAATTTAAATGGTCCCTGTCAATGGCAAGCTACCTAGCATAATTCGGTCCTAATGCCATGCCCTAATAAATCACTATAAAAAGCAAATGGTACCACCTCAATCAACTGCTCAAGCCAGGAAGTTGAATTCATAACTGCTTTAGATCCAAACTCAACATAAGCTTTGCATACATATTAGAGAATATAGAATACTGATGAACCTCTACCTCAAAAATTAGGCTGGCACTGTAAAACTGCTTCAAGTTCGCACATTACATCATATTTAGCATTATCCACACTTTATATTTTTGCATAAGAATGAATGAAAAGAAGTTCTATCTTCGGAGTTTGCTAAATAAGTAAACAACTACAGGTGATCAACTAAGATCGAATATAAGATAACTAAATCGCTGATCGAGGTCACTCGCACAGTCGCACCACATCAACATAAAAAGAATACATACAGAATCAAACACATCAAGTTCAGCAACAAAAAACCAAATCTAAGATGCAATCGCATAGATCACTTTCGAAAAACCATACAGAAACGACAAATATCGCTTAGTCAAACTAATCAAACTACATATCAACGTCTAATATCAGCTAAACTCATCCAAACAGCCTAAATCGACAGCAACTGCGATGCAACAAGACCTAAAACATCAAATCGACTAGAATTTCACAATCATAAACCATCAATAGATTCAGTACTGGTAAAAACAATCAGATCGATGAAAATTGAACAAACAGAAGATGATTCGATCAGATCGGACTTACTGAATCCGCTTTCAACAAGGTAGTTGAAGGTGTGGCCATCGCAGTTGTAGGTGAACTTGTTGTTGGTGGCAGGAAGCTTCTGGAGGCACTGTGCGGCGATGCTGGTGAAGTTTCCGGTGAACTCCGTGTATTCGGCGAGAATCACCGTTCCTCTAGCGACGAAGCTGTAGATCAACGACTGTTGCCCCATCTCTCTGAACAATTGGTGTGTGTGTGTGTGTGTTTGAATGTGTGAGAGAGAGAGAGAGGGGGAGATGAGTTTTAGAGAGAGAAAGTTGAAAGGGGTGGGTAATGGGTTTCCGTAGGTAGAAAATTTCAGGGCGGTTTGAATGAGGGCTTGTGGGAGTCTGAATTTACGAAAATGCCACGCCTTTTGAAGTCTCGTTTTTTGTTTTTTGTTTTTTGTTTTTTATTTTAATAATTTACACGTTATTAGTCACGTTATTTTATTAAATTTTACTAACTTTTGAAATTTAAACTAGGATTTTTACTCGTCGCAGTTGCGGCGGTGTCGTACATGACTTGATAAAGTATAGACAATATTCGACCTGACTCATTTTCGACCTATATTTACGTTGAACGAAATGCAATATAGTTGACTCGACTTGTTTCCAAAGAAAATTTATGTCAAAACGTATACCATCTCAAAACGTACTTAAAAATAAGCATGAGCACGTTTTATATTTGACTCGGCTCATTTTCAAACAAAATTTACATCAAAACGTAGACGGATCTGAATTACCGTTGGAGCCACCGCACATAGGACGTGAAAGGGTGCGGATCTAGAAATACCAAAAAAAAAAAAGACATGATGAGGAATCTAAAAACCTTCCAACTCATTTTATTTCTAAATTATTAGTGTATATAACTCATAAACAAAGTCGCATGGTTCTATTTGGTGATGGAATGACGGCGTAGTTACACATGATTCGATCTTAAAGGAGATATGGGTGAGGTGGTAATGAGATGTAGGACCATGTGGAAGTTATCGTCCCACCGCATGAGATACGGTAAAACGTTGAAAGTAGGATGTTATGTGTCATGTCTATGACAGAGGAAAACAATTAGGAAAAAAGAAGTGGTGTGAGGCTTTAGTATGGTAGCTGAAATGAATTTGTTGCCAGGGTGAGCAATGAGAAGACACCCTCATCTTAACCAAAACAAAACAAAAAAAAAAAAAAAAAAATAGGTGATATCACTAATAATTTATCTATGATTTATATTTTAACCTTAGTATCACTATTCATGTGAAATAATATAAATGATATGTATGTAATGCTCATCTTATAAATAGCTGTTTAAATAAATAATTATACTTGAAATTATAAATGTTATATGTAATCAATAACATTTATGTAATGTATGTAAAAGTCAAATATTTTTTTCGTTTATTACGTTTTGTTGAATTTATCATTTCAATTAAAATTTTTTTTTTGTCATTTCAGTTACTGTAATTTACCAAATGTTATCATTTTCATCCACTCCACTAATACCGTTAAAACTCCGTTAAATATGATGGTATTTTAGTGTTTTTAAACACCCTAGTTATCCAATTAAAACAAATAATCAATTAATATTCAATTAAAATTAAAAAACACATGAAACGACTAGTGAGACTAGACACTAATTGTAAATTAAGTCTGTTAATATTTGATCTGTTTTATATATGTGTATATCAGACATGAACAATAAACTATGTAAACCACCTAAATATTATAAGATTTAACTTATATTTATGTAAACCAATGATTCAAATTTATATTTATGTAAATCAGTAGTTTTTTTGTTTTTTAAAATAAAAAATACTTCTATAATAGCTGAATAGTGTAGTAGGTGTGACCTGTGAGGTGTGAGATTTAAAGTTTAAACCCAAAATTGTGATTTGAATTCTCAAACGACGTGTCACATAATTAGCCCAACCCTGTCAATCTACATAGTTTTTGGTCAACATAAGAAAGCGGCCTAAAACGATGACCGGGTCGGGTTCGGGTCGGGTCTAACAAGTACACATTACGATGCTGCATATCTACTGCTCACAAACGAGATCTTTCTCCATCCACCTAACAGAAATGAGTACACCAATTTCGTCACCAGCTTCATATTCTCGTTTTCCATTGAATACCCAATTCGTTACAACCTTCAATTCACCATCTTCTTCGGTTACATACCTGAAATCCGCTAATAATCATGGCAGAAGAGGAGTAGGTGTGTTTTTGCAGAAGAAATCGGTTGTTTCAACAAAGGGTTTTAGGTGCAATTGCAGTAGCAATCCTGGTGAACCCGCTTCAGGTAAGCGGATACGATGTGTTCTTAACGTTTTGATGATTGTATGCATTGAAATTGTTTGGGGGTTTCGGTTTATGAAGGAGTTTTGAGTATTAGTTCTTCAATCCGAAATTTAGGGCAATTGATTAGAATGCTGATTTATGAGTGTTTTTTTTTTTTCGGTAGTAAATTGGTTGTTAGTGGGATTTGTTGGTGCCTATTCTGCGATTGATTTGTTAAATTGAATTGTTCCTCAAAGTTATAGGAAATTTCAGTTCTTTAATAAAAAATTTAGTTATGGAGTTTGAGATTGTGGTATGAGTTCATGTAGATTTATATTAAATGTAGAGGGCTTTGGATTTGTGTTATGACTTATGAAGATGATGATTGAATATTTGAATTATTGAAAATTTCCAACTTGAGTTAGTTTGAATAATAAGTTTTCTGTAGGCAACTTGTTACATGATTCTCAGACATCCAAATGTGACTATTTTGACCAGAATGCTTGATTTTACTTATTGCAATAATCAGTTTAATCACACTATGTATTATAAAACACCATTGTTTTACTGTATGCAAAGAATACTGTTTAATCGTTGAAACAAATTGTGATTTACAGGTAACAATGAAAGTAAAGAAATTTTGGACGCGTTTTTCTTGGGGAAGGCTTTTGCAGAAGCACTTAATGAACGTATTGAATCGACTTTGGGTGAGTTCTTGAGTACAGTTGGTCGGTTGCAAGCTGAGCAGCAAAAACAAGTACAGGAGTTTCAGGTACTAAAGATTTCATTTTCTTAAGTTTATAACTTTATATATTGGAAGCTTCTATCTAGTATGTACCTTTTTAGGTTTTGGAGTTTAAGTTAATGGAGTGCATGGACTAGTAGATATGGCAACTTCGACCCGTTTACTTATGCATTGACCCGGTTTGTATTTTTATCGTAATGGTTCAAATGGGTTGAATGCTATCGAAAGTGTGTTTTTAGGGCATAAATTCTTTTAGACCTTTTTGTTTAAAAAGTTGGATTGTTATTGAGATGATATGATGTATGTAATCACATTTGACATACTAATTTCTATAAGGATTATAAATTCTCTTGGACAAGAAGTGTTTTGGGTCAACCGGCTCATACCAAAATATTGTTTCACATGTTAACCAATTGGTTGATTTTCCCACCTCTTTTATAATCTAGCACATTGTTGAAAAATGTTAATTGTTTTGTCATATATCTAATTACATCAGAATAAACACAAAAAAGTGTAGGCCCAATGGGTTGGTCTGGTATCAAATGGGCCAGTCCTGACGGGTTGAAGCGCGCTCGATCAGTCGACCCACCACCAACATCTTTTTGTTTGTTTTTACCTGAATTTGATAGGCCAGTATCTATATCCAACAGATCTGTGTGGGCAAGTAAATTAGCTATAAAATTTAAAAAGAAAAATGCTATAATTCTCATAAATATGTGGTCTGATTTTGTATATTTGGGCTTATATGCAGGATGAAGTATTAGAAAGAGCTAAAAAGGCCAAGGCAAAAGCGGCCCGTGAAGCCATGGAAGCCCAAGGCCTGGTTCCAACGTCCACTGCATCGAATAGTTCTTCACCGGCTGCTAATGAACCTGAAACTGCTTCTGCAGCTGTTGAAGAACCTACAACTTTTACATCATCTAGCTCAGGTACTGAAGATCAGAGCCCGAATAATGGCAGCACCGACCCGCCTTTAGCAATATCAATAGATGATTAAAATATAACCGCGGTATTGGGTTACTAGTTTAGGCTCTTTGTGACAAATGAGCTGATATTGTGAACATGTTAAAGTGAATTGAAAATATAGAATGAGTAAGAGATTTTGAATAATGTAGATTCCTCTGTAGGGAGTCCTATATAATTGATTATTATGATTTCAATTACTTTAATTATTCAAATTAATTTATGTGATGAGACTAATAATTATAACTCATTTACTTATGAACATATCTATTGAGGTTATGTTTTATTTTCAATGGGTTGAAAAAGTATAATCACATACATTTAACAGGTTATTATTGCATATAAAGTGGTTCCTGTGTGAAAAGTGTTAATTGTTTTGGTCCTTAATAATAGGAAATCAAATGTTTTCCAACACAACCATTTCTTACTTGTCGGTTTTTAACTTTTGTTTATATCACGTGTTTAACGTTCTGTCAACATCACATGCTAACCATTAAATCATGCATCATGTAATGATTTATATCAAACCGACATGATCTATACTATACTAAACGGTAGAGGTCCAGAAGGGGAAATGCGGTGGTGGTAAGTGGAGGGCCTCGTAACTAGGGCGGTAAACAAACTGAACAGTTAGTGAACCGTGCGGCGAAAATTTCGATTATGTTCGTTCGTTTAATAAATGAACGAACACGAACAAGAAAATTCCATTCGTTTAGTTACATGAGTAAACATTAACAGAGGTTATGTTCGTTCAAATGTGTTCGTTAACTTTCGTTTGGGTTCGTTCTTTTAGAAGTTATAATTGTGATAATTATGTTAAGTATTTATTTATATTTGATGGATATTACATAATATTCGTAATTTTAATTATAAAATTATTATATGATGGTTTGTTTTTGTTTGTTTTAGAAAAATTTTATATGTATTTATTAATTTTCATGAATATTTGTATGTGTTCTCTTGCTTTTGTTTGTGTTTGTTTATGTTCATGAACAGTTCGTCAATTGCTCATAAACAGATTCATTTCCTTAAGCGTTATTGGATTCTAATAATCTTAAATTTCATTTATTGGTTATATTAATCTTAACTCATAAAATGTTTACAGACATTATAAACTTTAATTTTATTTTTTTCTAACGATCCATTATTAACCGACAGTTAACCCCGTTATTTTTTTGATGATATGGTCAGCTTTGAGCTTATTTTCAACTCTACCACCACCCAATCTCCATAAGGTTTGTGAACACTTTCTTTAATGAACGAACACAAACAAAAAATCGTTCGCTAAGCGTTTGTGAACAATTAATGAACAAGTTATTTTCTTAATAAACAAACACAAATAAAACTCCATTTGTGCTTATTCGGTTCGTTTACAGCCCCACTCACAACTAATATGTTAAGGTTTAAATCCTATAGGATGCAAGATGTTGAAGTATTAAACTTAAAAAAATATCTAGAAATTGTTTCAGAAAAGAAACTAAACAGTAGAGGTTATATCAGAACCGCCAGAAGATACATATATAATTTAAAAGTTTAACCTCGTGCAAAGTTCAATTCACACCAATCCGAAACAAGTATTCCTAAATTTATCCGGTGACCAAAAATTCAAGCAATTTTCCTCCAAATTATCAAGAATATTGCTAGGCAACCTGTGTTTGGTTAGTAGCTTCATATTGATCAGAAGATTCGATTTAATTTTTACCATTTTCTTCATCCGAACCATCAAGATCATCATTGTCGTCCTCCTCCTCCTCATCATCATCATCATCATTATCATCATCATCATCCTCCTCCTCATCCTCATCCTCCATTGGAACCGATCCCTTCTTCAAATAATCAACCTTAAAGTCGTAATCATTTGATTCATCTTCTTCCATTGCAGTGGAGTTGCTGATTTTTTCCCTTTTCTTTTCTGCTTTCTTTTGCTTGGTGGTACGGACACCTTCAGCAGCATCAAGTTCATCATTTTGTGTTTCTGGTGCGTTTTCATCTTCCACCATGGTTTCATTTTTCGTGTTGCTTCCCACTGGAGTCCTATCGTCCTGTAAAAAGCAAGAAAATATAGAGTTTAAGAGCATCTTGATTTAGGTTTTCATAACTATATATTTTGTTAGACAATGAGTGTGTGAGACAATTTATATATTTGTGAAAAGATATACAAACCTCGAGCATTGACTGGTCTAAAGCAAGAGGGACACTTGGCGGAATCTCAACAGGGTTATAATCGACTACAGATTTAAGGCTGCCAATATATGATGATTCAGTGCCATATATTTCATCCACATTGAACTCCTTTCCTAGTTCTGATACAATTTCTGCCTCCATAGTGTCTGCTCCATTTCTGGTTGGAGGCATTGTGTAGTATTGAATTTTACCTGCAAAAATAGTCAAAATTAAGTATCTTCAGCTCAACGAAGCTCCTGTTAAAGATCCAGACAAAGCAATTCACGGTTTAGTTTTGCGGTTTCGCAATTTAATGTTCTGGTCCGATTTGAAACTTGGAACCTGCCGTTTAACCTTTATTGTTTATAACCATTTTTTTTCCTGGAATATGAAACTTGGAACCTTTAACGATTAGTCGATTATGAAAAGATGAAATTGGTCCAAACGCCAAAACTAAATTTTTACACCGTCAAACTAATAAAACCACCCAACCCAGCCCATGCAGCCCACCCAACCTGGAAGATTTGGTTTCTTGTTTTATGGTTAAGCTCAAAACTTGTCCAATATGATTGTGAACCTGATAGTGAACACCCCTAATCTTGATTTCTAATAATCAAGGATAAATATTCTAATATTTTACTGCAATTTTGTTTTAAAATTAGAAGTAGGTCATATTATTACTAAAACAAGCATAAATTCCCAAAATCATTTTTGTTTTACTAAGTTACGATATAATTAATTAAAATAAGGTACATTTTGTAATCATATTTGGACAGAAGATGTCTCACCGGACTAATTTCGACCCATGAAAGAAATCACACTACACATTGCCCAACCTGCCCTGCTCACCTATTCTGCCACCTCTACTGCTTTTGCAAAATTATTAAAAATTTCTGTTAATACAAACCTTCATTCCAATCATGCAAAATTATTCTTGCAGTAGCATCAGTGTCTAAAATGCCACCCTTTTTAAGCTTGCCCCTGACAGTAGCTACCTTGGAAAGGAAGTCATCAATAGAATTAAAAGTAGGAATCTTGTATAAAGTTACCAATGTTTCTGCTGGACATAGCTTGAGGATTTCCTTCACTGCAATCCACATAACAAGGAAATTTGAGTTATGTTCTATCTCAAACAAGTCGAATGAAGATATATATAGATAAGAACAGAATGGGTCAAAAGGTTAAAAAGATCAAAAACTCAAATAGTGTGTATTTTTAGTGTATACAACCTCTCATATCTCTATTAGTGAGTATGCATTACTATTGTAGTAATATAATTTTGGTAATCACATTTAAGCAATAATTTCATTGATAAAATTACATAAATGGACAAAAGGTGTTTGCAGGTTAAACCTGCCCCAACCATTAGCCCGCCCTTTTACCCATCTCTATGTGCAGATTTTATTTTTTTTCCTTTTCCATTTTAGCGGAAGAACAATGGCTGTAATTAAAAAAAAAAAGCCAAGTCAAATGATTCAAACAGCTGATCACTATTTCAATTACCAGGAGAAATCGGGTCCTGTAGCTTCTCAATTCTAGTGCAATTTTTAAGTGTTACAGCAGTATCATTATCACCAGATTTAAGCATAACAACACCAGGGCAGTCTAGTAATTTAACATTCTGGTCTAGCTGAACTTCTTGCATGGTTCTAGTGAGACCAGGTGTAGCCCCAACATTGACAACATGGCACCTCTTCAAGCTATTTATTAAACTGCTCTTGCCTACATTAGGCAGGCCTACTACGCCAACAGTAATTGATTTTTTAATCTGCAATAAACATCATGCTATCAATGCAAAACTTACAGGTTTAAACATGTAAGTTGGCAACTTGAACTCAAATCTTATGAATACAAGGTAATCTATGTGGAACTTAAATAATAATGGGTTGAATAGGTAAAATAAAGTAAACTAGTCATAAAAGAATTGATCAATCAGGTCAAACTGGATGAAATCATGAAAGTCTTCCAAAGTGTTTTCAAATGCTTACAACCTCCTAAACCATTCTATTTTAAAAATATAATACAGTTCTTACAACCGAATTTAAATGTTAATTAGTTATAATATGGAAAAGTTGGACAAAAAAATGTTGGTGGGCCAAAATAACCCGATCAATTCTCTGACCCATAGAGCTCTACTTGGAAGTTATTTTGGAAATAGTTTACAACCAGCAATTGGCGCGCCTCGGTTATTACTCCATAAGCAGCATCATTGCCCCAAGTGCAAAGATAATTGGAAAACGTATGGCCTACACTAATTTTGACCCATTACCCAACCTGCACATTTTGCCACCTAGTTAATACTACTTGCCCAACTATGTGCAGAATCTACATGGGCTCTAGCAAAGATGGGAAAAACAAGAAAAAGAATAAGGATGGCCATAAAACAGGTATGGTTTGTCCAGGTAGAGAAGGGTTGGTACCCTAAAACATTTTTTGTCCATAAAGTTAAATATGCTTTATAATTAACGCCAGATGTCAAATATGATTAAAAATTAATTATATTATTTCAACAACAAACATTGTTTAATAATGATTTAGGAGGGTTTATAAATTAGAAATACACTCTAGGCGACTTTTGACCTGTTTACCAATCCTTTCAAGCCAATTATTATCATTAAAATTTTATCAGTTAGAAACCAAACACAACCCGAATCAACTCTGGATTTTAGAAGTAAATGAGTTCAAAATGTCTTCACTAGATAAAAACATCCAATGTATGTTAGAAACATACCTCATGACTTCTTGAGTAATTCTTCAGTAGCTTTAAAAGAGTTTCTGCTCCTAAACAGTCACTTGTTTGCAAAAGATTGCTTGTCTTTTTCGCAGCCTTTGAGGATTTCCATCCAAGATTAGATTTCTGTTCTTGAGTGCTACACTTAAAAGCAACTGCTGGTAACTCCTCCCTAAGATACTTTAACCACTTTTCAGCAGCTTCACGAGGAACCAGATCTAATATCCAAATTCCAACACATGTAAGTGTTAGAAATTAATCTTGATGTTCAAGGATGTATATGGGTGAACCAAGAAAGATGAGGGTGGAATTAGTTAACATGTAAGAAAGATGAGGGTGGAATTAGTTAACATGTAGAATATGTTAGTCAAGGTTAATATTAGGAAAATATTGAATAATTTGGCTGTGAATAGGCCGTCATCCAGCTGTGTTTGAGCTGTGATTTCATAGGAATTAAGGTTAGAAGTAGTATAAAAGAGGGTCATTGTATAGAGTTTAAGGTGTGGTCTTTTGTTCTTCATATTAATAAAAAGAGTCGTGGTTGTTCCCACAAAATACCGAGTATTATCTTTTGTTTTCCTGGACCAATATTCTAACAGTAAGCAAAATTTTGGTATACGTATAGTACATATTGGTCCATCTACACCAGAGGTGGTTAAAAGGTCAGGTCAAGACATTTAGATAATGTGTTCATAGTAATCCAGTTCTGAAACGCGTTTCTGCCCATTATTCAAATTTCACAAACATGCAATGTAATAAATTAAACCAAAAATATTACATTATTAAATTAATAATGATTTTATAAAAGTAAAATGCTTGAGAAGGTTTAAGTATTTAAAAGCATTTTAGAAAACTTTTGAGCTGTTCAACACATCTGACCTGATTTCTTGGTAACTAAAATGTTATAATTTAACCTTGAACCCTAAAACGCAACCCAAATCAAGTCCACCTTTGTCCTTAGGATTACCTATTTTATTGAGGAGCAACACAAGATGTTTTTCAGGGCCAGCTTTTAGTACCATCTTTTCCAAATCAGTGCAGCGGGTTCCAAGAGGATCCCGAGCATCAAGAACTTCCAAAATGACATCTGATGCTTCAATAACTTTAGTCAACTCCTTGTAAAATGGTCTTTCTGAATGATCCCAACAAAAACCAGAAATATTTTAGAAAGATAATAATAATAAACAAATACACTATATTTGGTCATATACCCCTGGTTTTACCTATAGAAGTGGAATTACCACCCAATTTTCTCTGTCCTAATTCATGTTCTTTTGCAGAAACCTTTTCAGCCAGATTGGTGATATCTTCACCATCATCCTCCAATAGGCCCAACTTCCTCTTTCTAGCCTGAAGTAAATAAGTGTCATTCAAAAAGTGACGTTTTGTAGCAAAAGGCCTTATGAACTGATAAATATTTATTAACAGCACATTGAAAGTACCCAAGTAATAAGTACGCGACTATCACCTAGGTTGAAACAGATAAACTGTCAAAAACAGGTCAACCAAACCCAAAAAAGCTCCTCCTAGGTTAATACAAAAATATAAGTAATTTGAGTTAAAAATTGTTACCAGAAATATATTATTACAAAAATAATATATTTTTTGGGATAAAGTGGCTTTGCAAGTTCTCTGCATTAAAAATAAATATATTGTGGGCAACTGTCACCTATTACCCATTTGAACTTTTTTCCTTTTCAGCTAAACCTTTTGATTTCACCCACTAGAGATAAGGCATAACCCAATTGAACCTGTTCATAAGCAAATGTGTAAAAAATGCTTTATGCCCCCAAAAACAACTTAAAAGATGTATTGGTAATATATATGGCTTAAGATCTACTCTACTCCTTATGCCCCCAAAAACAACAGTTTCTTTACAATGAAAGCCTAATTTCACATCAAACTTCAAAACTCATACTCCCAAGTTACCATGTCATTTCTGAAGTCTGTAACAGTGTGAGATGTAAAATAATTCTAAATATTTAACTTAGCAAGTCAGTAATGAATGCATATCATGTTAGCCTTAGAAGGTGCTACATTTTACAATTAACATTGACAACTACTCTAATTTGTGACTATACAATTCATATTCCATCCATATAAACACACATTAAAACATTGAACTATACAACAATCAAAAGAAGTCAAATTACCCTCTCTTTACGAGCAGCCTTCTTCTGCTCGAGTTCCTCAAGCGCCTTCGTCCTACGAGCCTCGAGAGCCTTAAGCTCTTGCTCCTTGAAAGGCCAATCGTTAGGGATACCAGGATCCTTCTCAACCTTAGGCTTTTTGTTCAACCCGAGCTTCCTCGCCTCTTTCGCCTTCTTCTTGTGGTGCTCCTTCACCTTCTTTATGACCTTGTGCTTCTGCTTCAATGTCACTCGCTTGCTTTTACTCTCTGCACGTGCGTAAACAATCGAAAAACGTCAATTCATCAATCGAATTGGAGACGCAAAACATCGATTGAATGTAAACAAATGAACATTTATGAATACGGATGTATGGATAATGGAATTTGAGTGTATGAATTGCACTTACTTTTGCTTCTCTTCGGCATGATTGAAGGGTGGTGTGCGGTGGAGATGAAGGTTGCAGGGGATTGTGAGGGCTTATGACAGGAGATTAGGGTTTATGAATGAGGCGCCCTAAATACATATATATCGTAAAAATCAAATATCCTAAAAAAAATTAGGTTGTTTAAAAAACTAGTAGTGGTACCTAACTCACTCAAAACTCATTCGAGAATTTGTCATTTGAAATCGGCTCAGTTTGTTAATGAGTCGAGCTGGCTCGGAATGATTTGTCAATGAGCCCAACCTGTGCCAATGTCAACTCGGCTTGTAGCTCGTTATTTAGCTGACTCGTTTGCTTACTTGTTGACTCGTTTAAATTAAGGCTAAATCATAATTTTTATGAAAGTATAAACCAAAAAATTATATCATATTATTTAGATATGATAAACTAATATTTTCTAATATAAAAATATAAAAGTCATCGTAGTTTATGAAAATAACAATTAAGTATTATTGTTTTGATGAGTTAAGACAAACGAATAAAAAAACAATGTTTTTATATATAATATTTATAAATATTAATTTTCTAAATGTTTTGATGGCTTCGCGAGCAAGCTTAGCTCGTATATAAATGATTCGAGCCCGAGCTCACATTTTAGGCTTGATAAAATAAATGAGTAGGTTTGGCTCGTTTTACAGCCCTACGTAAAAATCGGTGAACTCATAGTCTCGCACGTTATGCCATGATATGAAAATTGGAAAGATTAATTTTGATGACCTGCATGTTATTATTAGCTTCATATAAAAAATAAATTTGGGATGTTGATAAAGATAAACAAGACGCAATGATAAATCCAGAATTCTACAAAATCATTTTCGAGATACGAGGGGAAAAAAGTAGAAAACTGTAAGAAAACGAAATATTGAAGTAGTTTTAACAACTTTTACAATTTCGCTTCGATAACTTGCATATTATCACACACAACTCGATTAAATAAATCTACACCAAAAACTTAATAAAAAAACCCGCCCTAACGGTATATAATGTATATTATTTTTTATAATTTTTAACAGTGTTAGTATTGAAAAAAAATTTATCGTGGGGCAAGTGTTAATCTTTGGTTGAAAAAATACAAAAGCTTTAAATTATGCCTTAGAATTGTGGTTGCGTATAGACACTATTCATGGACATGGTATTGTATGGTATAGATATAGTAAAAAGAGTATTTAATCAAAAAAAATTTAAAAAAATTGTGGACTGATAAGTGTCATTCTATTGTTTTAAATGTATCAAATACGTCAGCTCATTATGTCTTAAATGTTTATTATGTCTTATACGTTATTGTATCAAATATCAGTTTATTGTGTCATATATTTTATATCATATGTTATATGTATTCATCATCGTTTATACGTTTTAGATCAATTTGTGTTAATTTTATTGTTTTTATAGATTATATAAACTTGTTATCTATTATTGTGTTTTATAATTAAAAGTATACAATGATACAGTTTCACCAATGTATCTCTCAACGCTCATAACGTTGAAGATAACATAATGTGTTATTTTTGTTAATGTTTTTTTATAGATTATATAAACTTGTTGTTATCTATCATTGTATGTTACAATTAGAAGTACTTAATGATATTATTTCACCAATATATGTTTCAAAACTTATAATGTTCAAGATAATACAACGATGATAAAAAATACAACAAGACATCCTGTTATTTGGTTATTGTTTTTAATGTATTAGATTAACTAGTTGTTATTTATTACTGTACTTTCCATATTAGAGATACATAATAATATTATTCCACCATTATATTTTTTAAAAATTCATCAGATTAGAAAACACAATAGTATTAAGAAAAACACAATAATTAACAAAAAAAACCCCAATGAATTGCACTAAAGACACAATAACAAAATATGAGCTTAAAAATATATTATCCTTTTATAAAACAATACTATACTCGTTTTAAAAATAAAAAAACACCCGTTTTTATGGTGTCATTTTTATAAAGAACAATGTCGTACATAAAAGTTATAAATGTTAAAATAACGGGGGAAGTTATGAAAAATCAACAAAAGCGACTATTTCTAAAATAACCACCCTAACAAACGTTTTCATATAATTTGATATCAACTATTAATTAATGTGATTGATGGTTGAGATTACTTTTTATAATTTTTGGTTTTATGGGTTTTTTTTATTTAATCATTTCCCTAATAATAATCAGGTATGTTGTTATAGTTAAAATAAAAGTTTTAGAGAATAAAAGCTTATAAAATATAAGTTATAAATTCACTTGAATTAATCAAACGAAAATATAAAGTGGTAAATAATTATAACAAACCCGATTAACCCAGTTAGTTGTTGGTCTACAGCCCAACTAAACGCACAGACCATTACATATAATTAATCCATATTAAACAAAATTATTGTCCCATATTAAACAAAATTATTGACCCGTTAAAACTTCATAATAAAGTACAACATGGATTAAAATTTAACTACATTAAGGTTAGTACTTTTGATTGCAGGTGGGCAACATTTCCATGGCTCAGAAAGGAGTTTTCTTTGAAATACAGAAGATTCATCAAGGTACACTAGACTTTAGATAAAACATTTATAGTGAATTGTCATTTTTTTAGTGTGATCTGGTCACATTTTTTATTTTTATCCAAAAATATTTTTTACTGCATTTGGCTTCCTAAGGTTTGAGAAAGTTGTCATATTCATCCAATAATGCTATCTCCATTTTTTTAAAATGTTAAATAATTATCTTTAAAAGGATACTTATGCAAATTTTAATATAAAAACGAAATCCTCATTTATGTTTACGTGATGCTGATAAAATTTCTTTCGCGGAATTCATGTTTTTGGATGAAATGATAATTTTTTCAAATTTTGAGGATCCAAATGTAAGAAAAAAGCTTTTTAGATGAAAATAACAAATTTGATTAAACTAAAAAAAAAAAAAAAAAAAAAACAATTCATTCAAACATTTATCAGTTGATGTTTGTTTGCATAGATAATCTAGATTGACAACCCATTGGACTTAATAAACTCGACCCAATCAGTGGCTTATGGCCCAACTGAATACCAACACAAATGCATAACATAAAAAGTGTTCTTGGCCCATTAACTAGTAAACTAATAGGCCAACAAGGTTTAAAACAATTATAAGGTTCACTACAGCCAACCCGACATTTCTAAAAATCCACCCGTTTAGAAAATTGGATCATTATTGCAGTCTATTTATTGAATAAGCTGTTATCATAACACCATTTATAAGAACCCATTTTGCCAATGTAAGTAAGATTTATGCATTTTTTTCGCCTTCTTGAATTTGTGACAAATGATACTCAAGTTCTTTAGCCATCATTTATGTATCATTTGTTAGACTTGATTATTGCTCTAGGTTATGTTAAGCATCATTGGATGGAATATAGCTCCCAAAAGTATTAAATGTTGGACGTAAGGCTCATAACGTGTTAGAGTTAACTAGTTAAGCCTGCTAGGGTTTTTAACATTAGAGTTAGGTTTTCTTATATATAGTGTTGTATGTTGTTAATAGTTTTATTGTTCATGTATAGTCTTGTATTTGTTTTACTAAGACAAACAAATTAATAACTTTCTTGTTATTAGATTAAAAAAAATAGAAAATAAAAAAATATATATCTTTTTCTTTATATATCCTCTCCTTTGTTCCACGTCAAAACTCACAACACCGACATGTACGTACGTCCAGCTCTACTCTCATTTCAGAGATACAACCGCCTCTCGAAAGCAACTAGTTTTGTATTTCTTTTTTTTTTCTTTTATCTTTATAAATTAATATATGAGTTCTGTTCATCATATGACCTAGGGATCATCGGTTATTCTAACATTGCCTTGTAAGATAAACAATACATAATACATGCCCAAAATCAAGTTCTTCTTTCCTTAACCAGTACAAGGTGGAGTATTATTCAAGTAAAAGATTATTCATATTCTTTAACCACATACAAAGTTGTACATAAAACATGTATAGTAGTAGCCACTCCTTTTGACCAAAAAGCAATTTTGGCTGGAATCCAAGGATAATATTGTATAAGATTATGGGTATTATGATATTAATATATGATCACTAAGGTTATTAAATCTAAATTAATTACAGATTCTGTAGGGATTGCCATCACAAAGTTCTGAGCTTTTTAGGTTGACTCCAATAAAACTTGCATGCATCATCATAGATTAATATTCAATACACTGAAGTAGCAAAAATGTTTATTGAGATAAATGTTGAATTGTGGTATCCTTAAGAACATGAGATAAATGTTGAATTGTGGTATCCTTAAGAACATGTTTATCAATATACTGAAGTGTACAAAAATGTTCATGGAGATAAATGTTGAATTGTGAAAAGTATCCTTAATTATACAAATATGCATATCAAACCCCCTAATTTACCAATAATTTCTCAAATAACTAGCAGTCATATATATATGCATGGGTGTAAATAAAAATTTATGTGGTATCTTATGAAGTTTTCTTACAGTTTGACCCATTTAATTGGGATCGGTAGAATAGTTGAGGTGAATGTCATAAAACTATATATATTATGACTCTCAAGCAGAAAAGTTCCAGGAGACAATACAAAGTGTCATGAAATTATTTAACTTACAAAGAAAGTGTTATGTAGGTTTGTATGATCGCCTGAGAAGGTTTTAGCTTGTTTTGAGATATTATCTTTAGAGATACCTAAACCTTTATTTTGATACCATTTTTGGCTTTCTAGCATTCGATAAATGTTTAGAAATTCCTAATTTGATATTCCGAATCATTTGCTTTTACATTTGCTTTTACTACATGAGTAGTATATGATATTATTACATGTATAGAAAATGGAAATATGTTTCGAAAATTAAAAAATGTTTCAAAAATGTTTTTATATATGTTATTTAAGAAATGTGACATTGGTCAAGTGATATATAACCTTTCATTGCATAGCAAATGTTGAATATATAGTAAGATATGATGTTGAAAAAGGGTAATCAATAGTGATTTGATTTGATGATTAGGTAAATGTCTGTCTGGCTAAAACAACTTATATGAAATTATCATGTCTTAATTTGTTGTTTATTGTTTGAATTAAAGTAGTGGGAACATGAACAGGGGGTTGAGAATGAAAGGTGGATTCTACTTTTATTATATATATCTATTAAAAGCAAAAGATACATTTTAGAAGATCATCTTGTACCCTACCATCTTTACATGACTTAACTTTTTTATTCAAGAAGACTTGTTACCATTTCATTAATCAAATTCCAGTGACATATCTTTTTATAAAGCAAGGTTTCCCACTTAACCCATTGTTTATTGCATCTTTTACTGCAAAATTGATCTGAAAGGTTCAGGTGACCATCTTAAGTTTAGAAATAATCCGATTTTAAGTGTGTCGGAGTAATGAAATCGTGTTGGCGGGCTGAAGAGATGAACCTAAACACCACCAATAATATATTTGTTCATGTAAAAGACATTAACTCTAAGTCGAACACACTTAAATTTTGTAACCAAAGACCTATGCGTGATACATTTATCTAAACGAATCAAACATGTTACTAAGATGTACATGAGTGAAAAAAAAAGTTGTAAATGAGTTATAATACTTATTACATGGTCTAATTTTAACATGTTGATAGGTGCTAGATTATATGGGTTAAACATGCCAACTCTAATGCAACGCGTTATTAAATGAGTTAAATATGATAACTTAAAACTTAATTATTTTGTGCTTTTGATAACAAGTCAGCCAACTGTATAGCCACTCTTATTGTACGAAAATGGTAAACAATATTAATCATGGTAGATGGATGATTTTGATTATTGACAATTATTGTGGAAAATGCAAGAAGGAAAAGAAATATGTGGACCATCACAATTTTCTAATCCATAATTCAAGCTCAAGGTTTTCTGTTGAAAACAACATCCCCTTAAAAGTTGAGACCGATTAGTAGGTTGATGAGATATTCTAATGATTTGATAATGATGTTTAGATCTTTATGATATGTAACAATGTATGTATTGATTATAATTCATTGGTGGTAATATACATTTTAACTATTTGTCTAGTGATGAAATCATGCATTTTTAGTTAGGGTTAATGTAGAATTTTCTTCTATGTCTATTACATTCAAAGTCCTACTCAATATATACAAAGAAATTAAGATAAATTTTGATGGTGATTGAATGGCCGATTGAACCTCTTGACTCTATTGTTCATACATGCATGTGGGATAAACCGTTCAGTATAACATCTAACGAGTCTTTTATTTATTCATCAAAAATATTACAAATAAAAGTAAATGTTTTATATGTGAATGTCTCTTGCTCTCCTCTTGTATAAAATCTTTTTCTTTTTTTATAGACCAACACATGCTTCTCCCTGAAGTACTTCTAAAATCCACTTTTATTACTTGTTTGTATGAAACTTGAACTCGTACCAATTTAGTTTATTATTTTTAATTAAAGTAATATCAAGTATCTATATATTATCATAGGTTCAAGAAAACGTGTAAAGAAAGAGGCCCATATTTTGGCTTCTATAATGGCTTTATGTTTCATGGTTATGTGGCTTCAAATCATGAAGTGGTTCGTACCTCTCTTTCTTTCTTTTTTTAGTTCAAAAATTGAAAATATAACTCTTTATGGGCAGCTAGCTGATGTTATGTGTGTGTTTGTTTGTACTTACGTATAATTAAATACAATTATGAAGTACGACTTGAATTCATCGCAAACAGGTGAGCACGAATGCATTTCGAAATAATCTAACAATTTTACGTGTTTAAGACAAGACAAGATGAGCCTAACATGAATATTCAAGAAGCTGTTTACTAATGTATATACAATATAAAAGCTAAAAATAATAAATAATAAATAACCAGTTTATAATACTTTTATAAAAGGAGATCAAAAGTCTAAAGGTAGGAGTGGGGAACGAATATGAAATAAATTGTGATTTGGGACTAATATTAATGATTTTATGCTTTTGGTACTAATTCCTCGAATGCTAATTTTCAAAATGGGAATTTTACTTTATATAATATATACGTGAATGGAGATAAAATAAATATGAAGAAAATAAATGATTTGATTACAAGCATATATAGTACTTTTTATACTTGTCATTTCAAATTGTATATTTAAAGTAATTTTGATAGAACAACACTTTATAAACATTCAAATAAAATGGCGACTTCAATATAAGCATTTACATATTTTTTATTTCTAAAATTATTTATTATATATTTTTTTGTTTAAAAGATCTATCACATATATTCTCTTTCTAAAACATATATTACATATTTATCAAATTTATAAAATTAACTTGTTAAATGAATATTTTACTTTTATTTTTAATAAGTGATTTTACATATTTTATTCTGAAAATAATCAATTTACATAGTTACTCACGTTTGAGTCAAATGAATAAAAATGACAAAAATACATCTTCAATTTTAATATGTGTTAAACTGTATTTCAAAATACAATAACAGATAATCAAAATTATATATCCAAATACAAAAAACAATTGATAAAGTCTTAAATAATTACTAAACAAAAAAGTCAATATGTAAAAATCTTGTAAAAATAAAGGTAAAATAGTCGGTTAGTAAATTAATTTTAATAAAATAGATAAATATATAATATATATGTTATAAGAAAAAGTAAAATGTAATTAATTTTTTGATTTAAGAAAATATATAATTGATAGTCTTAAAAAAAGAAAATATTTAAAAATTCCCTAAAGCAGCACTCACAAATAATTTTAGTCTACAACTTGCACAAAAATAAGACATTACATATGAACAAAAATATATTTTTCTCCTTTTAATTTAACAAACATTGTGTAGGAGATGGATTTATTCTTATTAGTAATTAATAAAACAATAATTACATTATTGATGTAAAATATAAAATTGTAATATCACATACAAACTAAAAGTATCAAATAACATGATTTACATAAAATGAAATCAATTCATAACGTAGTCTTTGAAAAAAACTTTCTTCATTTAAATCTTCAAACCACAGAGATTCATCACAACTTTATTTTTGTTTGCATAATGAATTAACGAAAAAGTTGAGTGATGGTTGATGATTTCTGTTCAACAGAGGTCACTTATAACAGATTTCGCGTCTCTTCTTAGACGAACCAGCCTGTCTCATAGGATACAACAACTGAAACAATATTGTACTGCCGAAGATGTCTAGGCACTTGAGGTAACATAAGATGAGAAAGTGTCTTGTATAAGAACATGCAAATCGTAGAATGCTGAATATTTTTTGATGTGTGTGTGGTTTCTCAAGTACATGTTATTTTTTCAAGCAAGTAAAAAAAGAACCATATGTCTTGTTTTATACCCAAAATTGAGAAAGCGAAGAGTCAGTCACTTGATATACAAATTAACTCTATTTAATTGGTGAAATAGTTTTCATATTAATACACACATTGATTTTATTTAATAATAAATTAATATTCCAGAATTTGATTAGACCGCTCGCCTCTGCATAACGGAATCACGTGCCAATCATTTACAACTTGATTGGTACCGTAATCTCTAATGTCATTATATTAGAGAATCCACACTGACTCTTATTTATTTTCTTCAACTACACACCTTAGAGCATGAATATCTCATTCATATTTGCTCCGTTTTGAACAAAGTTCGATTAATTGTGATCCTCTCACATAGATAAATACAAACTCACAAATAAATAATTATTTTTCAAATAAATATAAATAATTATTAATGTTCGAAACAAGTGAAAAAGCATATTTTCCACTAAAATTTCCAACACATTGCTTGTTTAAAAGAGATGTCACTCCCTTGTTCCCAACTTATGTTTTCTTTAATAACTACCATTGTCTAAACAAGGTGATAAATTAAAATGTTGTTTCGGATTGACCTCTTCTCGGATTTTAATGAAATCTTATATGAGCGTAATACTAGTGAAAATGAAACATCGACAATCCAGATTATTTTTACTATGAGGTTATAAACTTTCTATGTGACATCTTCTAGGTACCACGTCTTGATCACAAGCCTAAAACATGCTTACATGTATGGAAGATAATACATCATGATTATCCATTGTGTATGTAATACCTCACAAAACATGTGCTGATGTGCGACGACTTATAAAGTATAAATATGTCTCTTGCATGAATTGCACATCTTGAAATCACATTATTCTTTGCATGTTACATGGTAAATTTTCAAGATCACATGTAGTTTTTTGAGATATTTATTTAAAAGTAACTTTATTAATTATAATATAGCATGATTAATATTTTTAAACAACCACTTGGACGTATTATTCTCAAGAAAATGCAACAAGAATATGGTTCCAACATTTAGCCTCATTTTATTGACTATTTGGTTATCAATAGTTTGTAGGGCATATGTTCATTAGTCAAAATAGCTCACCAACTTCTTAACAACCGTATCTTTAATCACTTAATTTCATGTACCCAAATATATATAATTGTTTACGTGATAAGTAATGTAGTTCTCAAATAAAAATTATGGGTTTAAATTAAATCCTACAGTATCTTGGTGTGATAATTCTAAAAGTAAAGTAGAGAGAATGTATTAGTCGGTAAAAAATATATACTCAGTTAATTTTCTTTTGCGTTTTCTGTCATCAATGGAACATGTTAGTGAAAAAATGATATAATTTGTATAAATTTGTGAGAAAAAACACATTTATTTCTAAACTTTCTATATTTATAACTGCAACAATTAACTAAATTTTGATATTCGATAAAAGTTTTATTGAACTTCTAAATTATTTTTATTAAAAACCCGATAAGGTTATCACATGCCAGTGTATTTAGATGCAAATAAATACAACTAAAATTCTCCTGAATTAATAGACTTTTTTTCTTCTTTCTTCTTTTTACTAAAACTTGGTTAGTTATTACCCATATTTAAGCTATACTTCATCATGATCATATCTATGTGTGTGAAAAGGTTCAATAATCGGTCTGATTCTTGTTTTTGGGATTATTTACGTCAATGTTAATTGTAGCGGAAGTATAATCACAATTAAATTTATATTAAAAGCAATCAATTTGATTTAATACTTCAAAATTAGAAGAATTCACAAAATATTTGATTTAGTGCTTCAAAATTTATAAAATGCCTCAATCTAGTTCTAAAATTATGTAAGTTTATAAATTTATAGAATGATATGATTTAAATTGTACGGTTTAATTAGATTTATGGCTTAATTTTAGACTTCTTTCTGTATTTCAATGTCAGTTAATTACGATCTCATATATATGTATTTTTTTCCTTTTAATTCTATAACAAAATGTTCTCAAACAATAATATTTATCTACGAATTTATTTAATTTTGAGTCCATTCATTTTGTGTCTCTTATACTATTAAACTACTCACTGAATTATTTTCACAACCAAAAAAGTGAACAATTGTATACATAGTATTGATATGTAGAAAAAGTTAATATAAATAAAAAAAGATATCATATCAAACATATTATGAAAGGTTAACAACTCCCAAATTTAGTCATTTATGATCAACAATTATCATGAAAATGTCAAACCTTCTAAAGCAATATTACATATTATAGTCTTTCGTACGTAACGTGGCCCTACATTCTTTTCTTTCTCTTTTTCTTTAACAAATGCCAAATTAAATAATATCTTCCAACATGCATACATAAAAGTGTATTATGAGACGTCTCACACGTAATAAATAGACACATCTTTAAATCATATTTCTTAGCATTACCATATAAAGATATTTAAAACGAGAAAATAATCACAGTCGATGAGAAGTTCACCATGGATCAACCATAGTTGTTCTGGGCAAATTAATCAAGTCAAACAACTTCAAATTTTCAAATCAACAATGTATCTACGCATCTTTTGGCATACAAGACACATGGACTTAAAAAAATAGGATTTTTACATATTTTCTTTTTCTAAGATCACTAATTACATATTTATCAAAACCTATAAAATAAATTACATATTTTTCGTTCGTAAAACATGTATATTACACATATATCCATTTCATTAAAACTAACTTATTAAATGACTATTTTACCCTTATTTTTACTATGGAATTTTCACATAATGATTTTTTTAGTTTTGTAATTGTTTAAAATTTGAAAATTGTTTTTGGTATACAAAGATGTAACTTTGATTAGCCGTGATTGTTATTTTGAGATGAAGTTTTTTAAACTTTTGAATTTGAAGATATAATTTTGTTGTTTTTATTTATACAGAAAGCTCGAAATATGTATTTGATGGTCTTATGAAAAAAAATATGTAAACATATCTTAATAAAAATAAAGATAAATAGTCATTTAATAAATTAATTTTAGTGATTTTTCAGATAAATATGTAATATATAAGCTTTAGAAATTTAAAAGATATAATTGACTAGGTTAGCACCCCGTGTATTACACGGGTTGAATATATAAATTATTAAATAATTAGTAAAAAAATTTATAAATTATAAAACTATGCTTAAAGATAAAATATGATTATATTTACTTATAAATAGCTACTTTAAGTAAATAAACAATAATATATTTTGCTTAAACTTTTGTTTTATAAAAAATTTATGGTTTGTAAATATTTTTTTTTAAGTAAAATGATTTTTTTTAAAAAGTTTGTTGCATTTTTGTTTTTAAAAAGTATGTTTTTAATTTAAAATAAATAGATTTCCAATTTATTAAATTATATATTTTTTAATTTAAAAATGATATGAGTAATATTATCAGTATTCAATATTAGTTTTAATAATAGAGAGAAATGAGAAAGTTAATATAATGAGGCTTACGATTGCATCACGTATTATCTTATTTTTTCCTTATTATAGACAGATTGATAAACAAACAGACAGATAGATAAGCTAGAAACCCATTTATTAAACGGATTATAGTTAGTAATAAACGCAAAGATTTACAGTATGATATTTTAATATAAGACATGAATTTTATATACGTAATAGTTCAAGAAAATAAACCAATTATATTATTTTTTTTAACTCTCTTATCTAGATAGTTTCATTTTTAAACATTCGTATTAAGATTCTTTTATAAAAAAAATTATTTTTATAAAAATCTTGTTTATTAAAAACTCTGGTTTGTAATTATTCTGGTTGTTTTAATAAGATTGTTTTTAGAAAAGTTCACAATTTTTATATTTTTTTTAAAAAAAGACGGATTTAAAATATTTTGTTTCAAAAAGGTTTAGTGTTTTTTATAAAATTCATATTATATAAAAAATTTTTATTATTAGTTCTATTTTAATTAAAAAATGTGATTTTTTATTTTCTTAATAGAATCTAACTTTAAAAAGATATATTGATTTTAAAAAATTTAGATGAAAGAAAAAAAATATTACAATTAATAAAATTGATCTTTAATAAGAGAGAGGAATTAGTTTTAATGTTTAAATTACTATAATACCCTTTTAAAGGGAAAAATGAGGTGAAAATATCTAAAATAATAATAAGTGACAAAAAAGTAGGTCAAAATAATGACATGTGGCTTTAGAAAGTTTGATTTATTAGAATCTATAAATTTTTTAACTTAAGAAAATATGTAATTAATGAATTTAGAAAGATGATATATGTTAATGTCCCTAGAAAAATGATGTGTTTATATTCAGCTTTAGAATACTTTTAAATTACTACTTGCTTATATGGCTTATAAAATTATTTATAAAGTAAACCAAAGTTTTACAAAACAATATTATAAAAGAATGAGTTGATATATGAGGATAGAACATGAAAATTTAAAGTTAAAAACGATTTATAAGCAGGTTCTACAAAATCCAGAGTTTTATAGAAGTACAACTTTTATAATAAATGGTGTATTATAAATAATAATAACAATAGTATTAGAACTTTATTATCAATCTATTTTATTTTATTTAATTTATTAAATAATTATTTACTCTTACTTTTACTAAAAGTTTATTTATATATTTTTATAAGACTATTAATTATATATTTTTTAGGATTGATCCTACTCTATAAATAAAATAATAGAACTACACATCCAAATATAGAAGCTAATTTTTTAAACAACAATTACCGATAATCAACGTTATATCTTGAAATACAAAAAAAAAAAAAAAAAAAAAAAGAAAAACCTTGCCAAATTTTAAATAGTTACAATACCTAAAAGTCAATACAATCTGAGATTTGGTCCACTAGTATATGGATGTGTCATATGTGCTACTTTCACTTGTGCGAGAGTTCAAATAATGCTGTAAATATATTACATGAGTTTAGAGTGATTAAGAGCCATTAAATAAAAAAATTAGTAGAAAGTGTAATTTCTAATTAAGAATATCCAAACACAACACATAAATAGACAAGCGAATTTCCAAATGTTCTTTCCCTCCAAAGCTCACATTATGTCCTCTAGCAAGTTCCTTTTACTTTCATTTTTTTTTTCTTTGGCGGTGGGGGACTTGGTGATTTAGAAAGAAACAAACAAAAACTAAAATAAATATAAAAAAAAAACGTCTCAAAATTATCCTCTTAATTTAAGATCCACTCTATTGACTTTGTGACACTGAAAACGGTGTAGATCATGTATAAAGAAAAACATAACATGAGGGTTGGTTTCTTGTCTCCCTTAAAATGTGGAAGAAAAGCTTTGATCAAGGATGTTTACTTTAATTGTTTTTCTCCTCCTTTTGTTCTCCCATCTTTCTATTTTTTTTTATATTTTTTCTAGAATTATATTATCATCATGACATCATTGCCTCATTGGTGATTTAATTCATCTTAACTAATTACATGTTATATGTTGTTAAATGTTAATGAGAAGAGACCTAAACCAAAAGAAAATTAATCGTGGTTTGATTCCAATTGGAGAAACTTTTCAATCACTATTGTGTGCTTCTAGATATTTTTTACAAAATAAAGCTTGGTCTTGACATTGTTATTTAATCTAGTGTGGATTAGATTCAAATAAAAAGACTCTTCATGCTAAAAAGACAAATGGTGTTTTTAGCCACTTATAAATTGCCTCAAATGAATTCTGTTTAAACTCATTCCAGCGTTCCTGAAATCGTCTTGTCAGGCTTTACAATCTTAGTTTTTAGATTTTAGATTTTTGAGTTTAGGAATTGACTTGACAAAATCTATGATATTAACTTTTAGACTTTAGCTTTAAGTTTTATGATTTTGGTTTTGACGAACCTGCATTGAGTTTAACTTGATTTCATATGATATTTATTTTCAGTCTGAACATATTTTTAAAAATAACTTCACCAATTGTTGGTTACAATTGTATTTAAGAAGTTTGTGTGTGGTTGTTCAACAAATTTAAATTTTACAAAACTAATCAGCCCGATTTAAATAACGCAAAAAACCATGACCAACCCGGCAAACAATCAGTTTAATAAATTTTAGTTGTTGTCTTTTAAATATATATATATATATATATATATATATATATATATATATATAATAAGGCAATGAATATGTTAACAATATCAGAAAAATGCTTTTGAATGTTAATAACTACATATATGATTGGAGTAAAGGACATGGTTTCATACAGCTAGGGAGCTACCCTAACAAGGCATCAATCGTTAAAATGATATAGACAAATAGTACAAAAAAGGTGCGTTTACGAACCACTCGTATAAAGGTGAGTTGTGACTTGTGACTCATATATAACACATAAAATTACAAAATTGACCTTTACGTACGTACCACCAATTATATGTGTGTGTGTATATATGTATAACTTTAACAGGGTATTATTTAATCCATACATGGAATTATGGAGGTGGAGAGGTCCCATGCTACACCCATGGTGGGAGACAAACGACGCAAGTCATATATAGATATTGAAAGAAATATTAAAAAATTTAAAAACAAAAGTTGTTTCATCTTTTTTGTATCTTTCTATAATAATTTGGTGTTTCTTATTTGAATTTATGTACACGTATCATTTCAACCACCACATGTATGTTAATTAAGTGAAAGATTTAAATTAAGAAAACTAATATAAGAAAATCATGAAAACCAGATCTAACAATCACATAATTAATAAATTATTTATTTTTCAATCATATTAAGGTTATTTGAGTAAATCATGACTTTAGCTAGTTAAGTTTTTTTCAATTTAAGTCACTTCATTCTTAGTGAAACGAAGATTGAGTTACATATATGCAACCTATACATAACTTGTTGAGTTACACATGCATGGCTCATAGTTTTACATATATAAGTAATAGTTATATATATACCCACACACACACACATAGCTCATAGTTTTTTTTTTTATAGTTTTCTCATAAGTTGTGGTTTTCTCATAATACCCCCTATATGCAATACACCGTAATGATCATATATATACATAGAAGATATATAAGTATTTTTTATATTTCTTTCATCTCTCTTTTAATAATCAACAAACATTTTTTGCCCACATATATAGCATTCCGACGACATGCACATACTCATTGAACAAAATACAGGTACGCATATGTGCATAGACTACAAAACTAATATATATTGAATCCAAAACAAGACAATGTACATACGATAATTTAAAAGAAATGCACATAAATTACTTCATTATTCTAATTCAAATGACCATAAAGTCGTCATTGGTGGTGTTACAAAACTTAGCTAGGCATTATAGTGGTTTAGGAATAGGGTTAGGTTACAATGTTGTTTTAGGGAGAGTTAGGTTTACCTTGTGAGCTAGGCTTACAGTGGAACGTGAGATTGTAATTTAGTGCTAGGATTATGCCATTGAATGTGGAGCGAGTCGCTAACAACATATAGTGATTTCTATCAATGGCTGTGACATCATATGCAACAATGGAATGAAGCACAAAACAAATGGTGCTCACGGCCAACAAATAGTTTGATTTACTTACCACAAATGACGAAATACTTAAAACCACACATTACATAATTAACATTATGATTCTCACTTTTAAAATTCAACACATACACTATTGTATAATATCAGTTATTCTCGTTAGATAGCCTAGAGTCGCCTTTTCACTACCGAGACTCACATTGAAATACATGCTAAAACGTGTTAGCTATCCTTAGTGAGTCTAAAGTTTAAAAGTACACACTACAAGAAATAACATTTAATTTTCTAAAACCACTTATTAAATCTTTATTTAAGAGTTCTGAAACCACAACACTCACACTGGCATTTTAATACACTCACACTACACATACATCTTGTTCTGCACGTATACACCATATATTCATACAATACACTCACACATACCATTGTTTACCCATAAAGATACACACACATTATCACTATCATCCCACTTATCACTCATCATTGTTTAAAACTCACTTTATTTAAAACACACTTAACATGCTTTTTTGTGAAAACCACAAACACTTTCCACACTTAGGTGTAGGGGCTGTTCACAAACCGAACTGAACCGAACGCAGTTCCGCTCGAACTCGGTTCGGTTTCAAATCGAGCGTCTCGGTTCGGTTCGAATTTACATATTCGAGCGCAAACTTCATGCTCGAACTCGGTTCGGTTTTAACCGAGCGCTCGATTTTGCTCGGTTTTGCTAGGTTTCGTATAAAATCAAAGAAATGTTCAAGCTAAACAAACTAAACTTAAATCAATCTTCTACAAATGTTCTTTAAGAATCAAATCATCAAAGAAATGTTCATCATTTTTTTGCAAATATTCTGTAAATACATCTTATATGCCTAAAAAACAAATCTAACTTATTCATTGACAAAAAGAAACAAATCTAACCTCAAAATACCTCAATTAAGAACAAGGTCGGGAAATGCAAATCGGAAGCAACAGAAGTCGATTAGGAACAAGCAGGTTCCGGGAAATGCATGTCTGGTCGCAGATGCAGCAGTGTCGGGGTCGCAGGTGCAGCGGTTCGCAACTGGGCAAGGTCCGCTCGCAGGGGTGTCGATGGGCTGTTCCGGTTCGCAGGGGAGGCGCTGCTGGTCGGCGGCCGCAGGGGGAGGGCTGGAGGGTGGGTTCAGGAATGTCGAGAGGCTGCTGTGTGACTTTGTGACTTGTGAGGTTTCTTTTGATGCATTAAAGAATTAGGGTTTTTAGGGTTGTAAGTGGTTTGACTTTTTGACTAAAAAATAAAAATATTTGTGATTGATAAATAACTAAATAAAATAATAAATTAACATATATATAATATATAAAAACTAAACTAAAAAATAATTCAAGCGAAATCGAGCGAGCGACGAGCAAGCGTACCTTTGCTCGTGCTCGGTTCGTTTTGAAACCGAACCGAGCCGCTCGGTTCATTTACAACCGAGCAGAAAATCAAACGAGCAAAATTCCGAGCATTTTTTGAACGAGTTCGAGCGAGTTTCGAGCGTCGAGCTATTTGAACAGCCCTAGTTAGTTGCATATAGGATTTGAACTTATTGTGACTAATGTATCAACAACATACGATCCACACTGTTTGACACCGGATGGACTTCACACACTTATGTCATCAAAATGGATGTTACATACCCCCTGGTTGTCATATTACATGGAAGTCCTATTTATCACTTACACTCACACATAAAACATGCACACATATTACCAAAACGTATCCCACTATTAGGTCACAACTATTTAAAGCACTTAGCTACCCCCTCGTTTATTATTAGCTCAGATAGATTTAAAAACGTCTCACTAATTAATAATTTACTCAATCATTAACTACACACAAAGCCAATTTTCTTTGGCAACTAACTTATATAACTATCAATAAATTTGCTCATGTATGCTCATATAATTATATTAATCCATTTATGTAAACTTACTTAACTTATTTACACAAACAAGTTCATATAAAGTCACCTATACATGTTTATATTCACCAACTTACTAGTACAACATGTATACATAAAAGCCGCTAACATCAATTCTACTTAAGTCATTGTAATCATCAAATCACATATCTCACCACCCATACAATACACCTATATAAGCTTAACATACTATACAAAGAATTAATACTAATGTTATAACACAATGAAACATCAACGTAAGTCGTAATGGTTATATAATATATACCAAACCTCGCACCCAAGACATACCAATAAGAATGCTAAAATATCACACTAGACAACAATTGCTCGTATATCCGAACCATCATTTGAACATACACACTTAGAAACACACAAACACATAACACATAATCTTAATTTCATAGTGAAGTCGATACGTATGATTAGAGAAGAGGGTACAATCTATGGGGGAGGGGATAGTTTGGAAAGATTGTTACAAACCAACTCCAAATCCATATAAATTTGAATTTGGTTTTATCACACATCTTACGTATCCATACGTTAATTAATTAAATGTGTGAATAACTAAATACTAAAGGATGCCCCTCGAACTTTCATATCATAACATAATAACACATTCATATCAAATGATGAACACAAATGAGACAAATGTCTAACAGATGGATAGTGAATCTTTATATCTAAATTTTTCATAAGATGTGTGATGTAGTTTTATAAGTTCACGAGTTCTACATGTTTATTTTATGAGTTTATGATGTTCATAAATTTATGAGTTTATTTGTTTTACAGGTTTACATGTTTATGTGCATATATTCATGATTGCAAGTTACATGATCATGATTACAAGTTAGATGCTAAAGTTACAAGTTTATGATTACAAGATACATGCTCCAAGTTATAAGTTGCATGTTTATACTCAAGTTATACGTTTACATTCATACAAATTACTTGTCAAATTTTTTACATGTTTATATGCTTTACGATTTCATGTTTTATGTTATTTTTATTATCCTCACATTGATCATCATGCTATAACATTTTTCTTTTTCTTTTTTTTTTTTTCATTTTCTTATGTATGTTAGGTAATCAAGATTTTCGAGGCAGGACATGGAAGAAAGTCAAGGTGTAAAACGACATGTGTATTCTTAAATGTAATAAGTTAGGTTATGTGAAGTTTATGCTATCAAAGATTGATGTTTGTAATATAATTCAGTATGTAGTAGTGACACGTTAGCTTTAGGTGAGTTGTGGTGTTATAGTTATGGTATATATCAAACCCATTCCTGTGTCATTTCATGATGGTGGCCTTACAAGGGGGATTTGAATACCCTACACAAATTTCATATCGGTATGGACATGAAAGACATTTGGTTAATAAGTAATGCTTTGTCTTAAATATCACGAACATGTTTTGGATGCATTCATTGTAGATAAGAGAAAGTCAAAGTTAATGGTGCTCAAATTGGAGTAATCCAAGGACGAGTGGCATATTTGAAAGTTTTTGCTCGAGAAACCAAAAATAAAATCTGTTAGCTCCTTATGAGAAAATCACACCTTAGTAATTATAATACAATTAGTTCTCACACATACACACATAAGATCGGCTACATACACACACATGCACATTTTTTTTATTTCAATTTTAATGACTTCTAAAACCCGAATGTTGCAAGTAGCTAGATCATAAACTATGTATATTATAAATAACACTTAAGAAAATACTTGGATAGTGCTTTTATTATTGTTTTATATTTAGGTATTGCACTAACTCCCAAGTGGGGAATAAAACCAAAAAACTGTGCTTCAGACACTTGGTTGCTTGCGATAGGTGTGGTGAATTTTTATAGACTCTGCCAAAGCACCTGTCTTGCATGAACCATTTGAATTGATTATATACAATATATAATCATATATATATATATATATGTGTGTGTGTATGCATGTGCTTGTACACACATGACTCATCAATCAACGGAGAGATATTGTTTGTGGATATTGAGAAAGAAAGAAGATGCTTTGCTTTGAGGGTACTCTCTTATCTAGAGCATTCATTTGTTCACACGCACACACATATATATAGATTTAATGAGGGGTTCAAATATAAAAGAATGTTATTGTATTTAAAGTTTTGTTAAAGTTATTTATTTATAAATTGGAATTGCTAAGCAAAGACACTAAAATATAACAAAAATAAATGATTTGCAACCTTTGAATAGTAGCCACTTGTTTCATATGGCTCACCCTACATACAATTATTTTTCAATAAAAGTATAGGCAATACAATGTATGTATACAACCATTAATGTAACATCCCCATGCATAAACTACTTATTAGTAACGTATCATTGAGTAGTAGTTAATTATTATATACTAATTAAAAGGAATAGCTTATTGTCTTACATAACAAATCTAAGTTTGATTCAGAGCAGATTTCATCACCATTAAACATGTGGATGGTCGAAAGATTTACACATTGTTGCATATCAAACATAGAACATTTGCTGTAAATTAGGGTCATTGTTTGTGCATTACACATAACAAACACGGTTTCAATAATACTTTTGTTTTGTAACATAACAATAGTGTATTTTAGCCACTTCATAAAAATCCGGTGTTAGACATTTAATTTTAAAGCGTGATTTCTAGAGTTTTTAGGATAAATATTATACATCCTATAGAATTTAAACCCTTTGTAAGACAATTTACTTTAACTATGAAAAAGTCTCGTTGAAGATCAGTGGTAGGCAATTTTAACTATTTAAATTTCTTAGGTTATAATATATAAGGACAAAAAGTATGATTGAATTTAAATATAATTAATAATAGTCAAAAAGAGGGGTTTCTCGAGCAAGCCTCCAAGCTAGCAAGAGTCTTCACATCCACCACACTTTCTTGCTTTCTGGTGTCACTCCTTTTATTTCTTACGCGTTCTTTATTGTATGCTTATCTTTTCCTTTTCTTCTTTTCAGACCATTGCCCATATGAGTGCATTTTTCAGCTTTTTTAATTGGACAAATATACCCCTCTCCTTAGTCGGGATGCGGTACGATATGATGGAGCTAAGGTTGCTTGAAGATGATTTTACTTGACTCATGGATTTCATTTAATCAACAATATTGGGGGCTAATTGATGAACAAAGAGTTGGCTAATTGATAAACAAACTTTTAATAATTAATGATTGTAATATATATAGTTTATACCTTGATAAGAAAAATAGCTCGAACAATTTGTTCCTTTATCCAAGTAAAAGTAAGATATTTGTTTTATTTGCCAACTTTTGATATAAATAGAATATGTATATGATTTATTTCATAGCATAACTATACTAATAGTCGGTTAAAGTTCGAAAAAACGCGACTTCGAGAGCAACATCTAAACCGTTTGATCCACTGTAATCTCAAAGCTTATGTTTTAAAACTAGTTAAAAGAGAGAAGGAGATTTAAAAAAAAGTCTCATTGTCATCTATGACACAATGGTCAAATATAAATGTATCAAAGTGAATGTTGGATGGTAAATAAAAGGAAAGAAGAAAAACCCAGTTATCATGTAAAATTATCAAGTGTGTGTAAAATGCTCGTTTAATTTATGTAGACCATATTGTTCATTGTTTTTTCTTCCACCAAAATGGGAATCACAATATGAAATAATTCTATCTCCGATCAAACACATAAAACTCTAGTATAATATATATACAGTAAAATGAAAATGTATAAATATAAATATTTATACATAACTTAATTATAATTTACTTAATTATACGTAGTTCTTGACACATATAATGAAAGTTTGAAAGATGTTGGATAAATTACTACATAACTTCTTATGCATCACATCTAAAATGAAAATGTATAAATATTTCTATGATTCGTACCGTTATTTATTTTAAACTGGTTTTGTAATAAACGTGTCCTAATATAATAATATTACACATTCTCATCCTTGGATCCTTTCAAGTCCCCATTGATTATGTATGTAATGTATATATCTGGTCACCCTATTTGTGGATCTTTATAGCTCTAAAGGGAAAGTAGTTGTTTTGGAGAAAGGAAAAGGTAGGATGAGACTCCCACAGTTACAAACATTTTCACTTTTCTTTAATTGGTTAAATGACCAAACTTTGTTGCAGAAGATAGCTTTCTGTTGCACTACTTTTAGCACTAGAAATCATAACCTATATACAGACATGCACATACATACATACATACATATATATATATATATATATATAAGGGAGGGATCAAATAAAAACCATGTTTATAATTAAAAACCGTGAAAATCAAGGGTTACATATATATAAATACGTGTTGCAAAGTGTACAAGCAAGAGTTACATACATGTATGGGTTATGTATATGCAAATACGTGCTAACAAGTGTACAACTAAGAGTTATGTACATATAGCTCCTACAAGTTACGTATATGTAAGTCTTTTGTTATTATCGACGTTATTTGGAGTTTATATTAAAAAACATATAATGATCTTGAAATATAATGTTGAAGTTTACTCAAATATACTTTAAACAATTTAAAAATTAAATCAATTATAAATTACGTAATTGGGTAGGGGTGGTTTTCACGGTTTTTAATTATAAACATGGTTTTCATTTGATCCCTCCCCTATATATATATATATATATATATATATATATATATATATATATATATATATATATATATATATTATAAGGATGCAAGTTGAAATAATTAGTTGTGAATATAATAAATAAATAAATGATAGAACATTCATTAATTCTTTACATTTGTAGAATAAAAGTAACACCGACCAAAAATTACCAAGTGAATACATCTACGGAGCATTGACGAAATATTATCAATGTGTTATGGTTTTTCTCTCAAGTGCTAAGGGCTCAAGTCTCGTAAATAAGTATTGTATTTTAAAAGTAGATTTAGTGGGTGTGTGAGTTTGACATTTAAAAAAACTTAATAAAAATTCATACTAAGCGTCTAATCGAGGGATTAGCTATGGTTTTAGATTCTATCTATAATTGTTAAGAATATGATTTCCGATAAGATTTTTGTTTAGTTTTCACGTGTTTGGTGGTGAGACTAAGTTGTGTCACTAATCTTTCAGTATAACAAACTAAGTGTGACCTTTTAAACTTGTATGTAATTCGTCGCTATAAACCCTCCTAGTAATAATCGTTAGCAATGTATCGAAATTCAAATTATCCACGCCCTAATTTGCATATCACCGACGAGTTTCTATCCGCAACATTTGTTTCGTAATGGAATTATCTCTAGTTGATATTTCCTTTGTCCCAAAAAGAGTAGTACACTTTTCATTTTGTAAAATCACTCCAACAATATAACTTTCTTATGTTTTCAATTATAACTTTATAATACTAGTCATCAATATTTAAAACTCTCCTTTTGATTTCGGTTACCCAAATTTTTTATTTTTAAATATATATTCAACAATACATAATTCATATAAACTTTATGTCAAAATCATATTTCCTAGCTAATATTTTTAAGAAAGATATATAAAGATAAAGTTTGCTTGTAGAAATTTTCCACTCAAATGCTTTTATTACCAGTACTTATTCATCAAATGTGTTTTCAATTTCAGAACTTGTTTTTCATCCACTTTTCCTTACCCCTTTCTTTATTTCTCTCTCTCTCTCTAGATTTTGGGGTGGTGCTCAAGATTTAGTCATTGGGTGTATGCAATTGGTTGATGGATATTGATCTCTTGTGGTCATTTGGGGGGTGGTTTCTTATTTTATTCCCGGAAACAATCAACTATTGCATGGCTAAATTGAGATCATCTTCACAACTCTCTCAATCCACAAACCCTAGATCATGTTCTTCACTTCTATATCTTGCACTTTTGATCTTCATCTTCTTGATCGCGCTCCTTCAATCTTCGACATCTATGGCAGTTGCATCGCTTCCAGCTGAACCAACAACTACTTCTAGTTCACATCATGAATCCACAAGATCATCAACAACAACCACCACCAATTTTCACCCAAAAAAAACCCATCATCAGTCACATCCAAAGGGTACAAGATCATTTGAAGCCGGTGCGCATGAAGTTCCAAGTGGGCCGAACCCTATTTCGAACAGGTAAGGGTTAGATTGGTGGTTTTTTGATTGGTGATTGAAGGGACTGGTATACCCATGAAAGAATTTTCAAGAAATGGTGATGGTGGTAAAGACAAACAAAAAAAAGCTAGCTTTTTGGTAATGGTGTTATGAATGATATATGATTATTTTTGCGCGGTTTGGTTTCGGTTTTTACTATATGATGCTTTTATTATCATCTATATCATTTTCATCTTCATGATCTGTATGAACTACCCCTTTGTGTTTTGAATTTAATTAGAGAAAAATGTATAGCAAAAGACACTCTATTTTTTCTATATGTATATGTAAAACTCTTTTCCTATATATATGTTTTTTTTTATATTAAGAAGATGATGAAATTAGCTAGTACTTCTTCAGTTTCTAGTTATTTAGTATTTTTGAGAGGTGGGGTTATTCATATTCTTATATTTTCAAACTTATGTGCATGATTAGCTAGCTTGTGCCCGTTTATTGTTTCTCTATGTTGTGTTTTTGTTTAAATAAAATTTGTTTAATACGCGTATAAAGATTGGATCGAACAACACGCGCGAATTACTAGCTAGTAACCTTATCAATTATCATTCTTAAAATACTACTCAACTTTCCAAGAGAATAAGAAGGTATTAGGGTTTTATTGAGGTGAATGATGATTACAAGAGGAATTGAAATTATTATGTTTTTTCAAGAAACAATCATGAGAAAAGAGAGAGTATTAGGGTTTTGTTAAGGTGGAAACAATCATTTTAGTAGTATTTGCATTTTCAAGGTTGTAGTTTTGTCATTTGGTACAATATATAGTTGTGAATTAAAGTTTAGAAAATGATTTTTACCCTTGATTATCTATTACTTCACTTTTTTGAAAAACAATTAGGGTTTTCTTGAGGCGAGGAATGATTAGAAGAGGATCTTATAAAGGGTAGTGTTGTCAAGTTATGGCAGATTTTGTGAAGGATGAGAGAGAGGGTATAACTTAAAGGGTAGCTTTAAAATATTGACCAAGATCTTTTGATCATTGCAATTTGCATAACACACACAAAATCCAATAAAGGTCAATTACAAGCACACACACTCATCATGGCTACATGATTTGCTAATGACAACATATTTGATGTCTTTGAACTATTGTGATTATATAATTTCATTAGAGGCTTAAAATCATTTTAATCTTTTAGAACTTGATATATGATTTAATCATGTATTCCTTTTCTTATATTTACTAATTTTGTTTTTTGTCTTGTGCATTTTAATCATTTCTTGTTAAATAAAAGTTTTTAAGGGTAATGTTTGTTTTTGTTTTGTTTTTTTTCTTTGAACTCATTGTCCTATGATTGTATAAAAGATAACATACCATTTTACGATTAATGATTTCAAATACTATTAGTGACGCATACACACTTTCTACTCCACATCAACTCTACTGATGATATCATTATACATACATTTTATAGAATTTTAACCCATAAAATTAATAAGAGTGTACACCACTTTATTTAAAATTGTTTATTCAACTTATCGTCAAATAGGTTGATGGGTTGAAATTACATGTTTGTCGTTGTTTGTAGCTTTATAAATATATTATTAAATATAGATTGCAATTTTTGTTAACATTTATTTTAATGATTTGGGACCGTCGGGTCATGTCGTGTCACTTGTGATATTGCACGACTTATATCTAATTTTGTTAAATGTATCGTGTCATTCTGTTATATTTAACATTTTTAGCATGTTGTGTCACATAACCTGTTGATTAAACATGTTTGTGTTAGTGTTTAAGGAAATATCACGTTTAGTTAAACATCTTATGTTCATGTTTACTAGTCATGTTAAAGATGTCTTAAGCACGATCCTTTTAACACAAACTGACACATTATGTTAACTCCAGGTCCTGATTTCTGAATACATGTTTCAAAATATATAAAAGCTTGGTAACTATCGATCAATAATTGATATTTGTTGTAAATCCTATTTAAATAAATATGATTTTATTTGCACAAAGGTACCTCCTTTCTCTTTTAATTGTCGGTATGATTTATTTAGTAAGGCCATCTGTTTGCTGTTTGCATATGCTCAATTATTAATTAGTAATTAATATACTGTGTTTGTCATCTTTCAATAATTTTGCTAATGTAAAGTTTACTTTCATTGGAAAATATTTTATTATTCGATATATGCATGACATGTTTACTTGTTTCAAACAATATTCTTCTTATTGAGTTTTCATCCCATGTTTACTTATTATAAGCTGATAATTAGCATGCAATATGGCTAAATTGATTTTAGTTAACACCCCTTTCATTTTTTATTTTCGAATAATAACACTTAGAAGTAGTACTACGCATAATACAATTACATAACTAGTTATTAACAGTTGTAATGACAGTAGAAAATCAGCAAACAACAAATTAGCAAACGCAAAGAATATCGTCACTACTTGCGTAAGATTTTAACAAAAGTGTAGATTTGTGATGGCTGGACGATAAAAAAAATAATAAACCCGGCATCACTCACCTACTATGATAGTGATAAAAAAAAGTACTTACACGCAAGCATCATGTAAGCAGTGATGTGATTGTGATAAAGGTCAGTAATGAATTAATGATACCGATGAGGTTTAATTATTGCGGTTGAATAAAATAAAAATAAAAATTTTAAATAAAAAATATATTCTCTTGCCCCTTTGCCAATGACCACCATCACATTTTTCTTTCACATTCCCTATTTGCACAAGGGGCGGTGTTCTAGGCATGATAGGGGAATTTGGCACCTCCATCACACCCCACTATAGATATCCTTGATTTTGTTGTAAACCTCACATTTAATATATTTCATTAAATCAGTTGAATCTTTTTCATAAATCTGTTAAAAATTGTGAACCACCTTGCATTAGTTGTCGGTGATATGTTGATATACTTGGTCGTTGGTATTCTCTCAATGTCTCAATGACATACATAGATAATACGTCGCCAACGAAATTACTCATACTATTTTCAGACTACCTGGTTGCATTCTATCGATAATGGGTTTATTAGCAGGATGTTGACATAACAAGTTGTCAGTAATACTCAGCTCCTTTAAGGAGTTGGTTTAATGCAAACATGTTTGATTATGTTCCGGGTTCAACCCACTAGCAATTTATATCAACTGTGTCATGTTCGTATTGAACCGTTTACTTTTATACTTATTTTTTACATGTGTTTTATGCAATTACTTAAACGGACTATAATTTGAAAAATGAAAAGAAAATAAGTATCAAATTTTATAGTTTAAATGAAATTAGATAATGTACATTTGTATTAATTAGTAGTAATTTAAAATTTTATAATATTCATATGCAAGATAAAATGAAACAGAGTATAATTTAACGCTAAAAGATTCATGTCATGTCAACTCATAAAAACTATGTTATGTTCGAGTTTATATGCCTAACATATTTTTTGAGTTCGTGTTGTGTTTAAATTTGCACCCGCATACACGATCCATTTTATGAGCCCTAGTTTTGAGTATCGAAAAATGAATCTTTATCATCTTCATCGTGAAAAAAGAATGCAGTTTCCCCTCGGCATCCATTGCCTCACTTATATCCACCCATAAGCTGAAACATACTATATACATCCAAGGGGTTCATTTCGCGAATTATGATGGACGGTTTGTAGGTTGTGTGGAGATGTTTGGTTTTTGTTAGCAATATGTGTGTATATACATATTCTTATTTAATATTTGTTTCGTATGTATTGCTCATGTTCAAGATCAGCTTAATCTTCTTTGTAATTCTAAGCGAAATGAAAATTTAAGACTCTTTTTTGAATTTATGATATAAAGTCGCAAAACAAACTTATGAAATTTTGGAGCATTTTTCCGAAATAAATTTTAAAACCATTTCTCGAATTTCAATCCCAAAGCAAAAATTTTTATACCAAATAAAAGAATAACAAAGAAAGACATATGTCACTATCTTGTGTATCATCACCTCTTTTTTCACGTATCTTTACTATTAAATGATGATATTAATAATAATGATATTCGAAAAAACATATACTTTTAGATATTAAATAACAATGATATGAAAATTAATGTTTTTATTTTAAACTAATTGTAATTTTATGATAATTTTATAAATCTTATTTAATTCATGTAATATATTAACTTTTAACCTAGTTATATTTATATATAACATATATATAAATTTTCTTTTAAATTGAACATCTATAAAAAAAGAGCTTTATTCATTTTCTCTAACCACCCATCCTCATATAACATGATGCATGATGCATGATGCATGATGCATGATGCATGATGCATGATGCATGGACATACAAATAACCACTAGTGTTCTCTTATCCTGATCATAATTGTTAATTATCATGGCATCATGATAAGGCCTAAGGGAGTAAGGGTCCTTTGTACTTGATGCCTTGATGGGTCACATGTGGGTTATGAGTTATGACCCACTAATGGAGTGATTGAAGCCCACTGGTTTGGTCCCGCCCATATCTTTCAACTTGGGTTTATTTCTCAAAAAACTGGGCTCCATTTGATCCAAATTCAAATAAGCACAACTGCACAAGTGCATCTCACCACACCAGTACTCCACAACTCACAAGTGTGATTGAATCAAATTGCAAATATTTGTTCGTGTTAAAAATATAGATACATATTTATTCGTGTAAATAATATCAATCTTACTAATAAAACTTGTATTATAAAACACATGTTTTAAGAGGCTACCTAATGTCCAACTTGTCCTTTTACTACCAAATACTATTAATTGGAATCTAAGATTCCACACTTTCATTTAATTAAAATAAATGACACCAAGAAATTAGAAATCATTTGGACTTTTTTTTTCTCGTTGACTTAAAATGTGTAAAATAGTCAAAATACATGGCAAATGGTTCCCACGTTTCTTTCTTCTCCTTCAAATTCTCCTTTGCTTTCTCTCCACATATTTTGGGATCTTCCCTCTTCCTCATCTTTGTTTATCAACAATTCTTTTTAATCTAATTCAAAGATTTAGAAAATTGATGGTTTGATGATTCTTCAAAATTTGATGTTAAAGTTTGCATTTGTTATTGAGAAATCTTGATAGCATAATGCATTTTGTTAGAATCTTCAAACGTCTAACTTGACCGAAACATGAGTTGTTTCGGGTGTTTTTCATCAAAAGAAAAGAAAAGATCGAGGAGGTATGCAAGTCGAAGAGAGAGAAGCCCCATTGTACAACGCACGCATCCTCCTGTCGGTAAGTATGAATTCTATAGTTTTTATTTGATATTCTTGTGAAAAAAAAAAAACATATGATTTGTACATTTATGATATCTTGTCGTTATGGCATCTGCTCTTTTAAATTCTTTGATTCATCCTTCTCTTTATCATGATCGTCATGTGACCCTAGAAACCCTAGAAATTATACGTACGTCATACGCTACCTTATGTTTTACATGATCATGTGCACAAATACCATATAAGCCGAGGGGATGTTTGGGACTACGTTGTGAAGGACACTATTCGATTACAACACTTGTATAATGCAGATTATTAGAGTATAAAATCCAGAACGCATATTCATAAAAAGAATAGAAACTTTAATACACAATTAAATTACCCTCTTTCTTTTAACGTCAGATTTGTATCAAATGATGTGGTAAGTTTTTAGATTGGGTCAGGTTGGTCTGCAACACGTTTTATATTTAACAACATAAATATATCAAATAGAAGTATCAAAATATAATTAAATGAAAATTATAATATTTGATTATTTGTGTAGAGAATCAACAAAGGGTTCAAGCGAATCATAAAGGTGCATCCTCAAAGATAACAAGCAATGAAGCTGCCAATAATCAAACCACCATAAAAGCAGCCAATGGCACCAACATTGCAGCTCAAACTTTCACTTTCCGAGAACTGGCCGCCGTAACGAGGAACTTCCGGCAAGATTCCCTCATCGGTGAAGGCGGATTCGGGCGAGTTTACAAGGGAAAACTTGCTAAAACTGGACAGGTGATTGAATAAGGAAAGATATGTTAGATAAGAAGTTTATAAACCAAGGTTGTCAATTACTGGCACGTAAATAATTAGGGTTTGGGTGGTCATCATCAACCCGTTTAATAAAGCAATAACGTTTGATTAACCTTTAAACCCGTTCAGTTATACAAATGTTTAAAATAAGAACTAAAAATAAAAGAATATATTTTTGTAAAGTCAACCCACCGTGTTTCAATCTTTTTCACCAATTTGTATTTTGTTATAGCCCACGACCCCTCTACAACTTGACTACAACCCATTTATCGTCAATCCGTTTGACTTGTTTAAATAAATGAGTTATATACTTATATATAGGCCCTGTTTGGGTTACAACTTACAACCACCTCATGTGTGTTTAGATTAGCGTTGATTTCTTTGTTACGAATAAATATTCAAGTTACGTTCAGGTTTATTAGTTCCACCCATCAACTAAACACAATTGCTATCTCTATTTAAAACGAGCTTTGGTAAAAAAAGATTTATAAAAGTTAAAGCGGGTAACACTAGTAGAGGCCATTATACCCGATATGTGAAATATGTCTGTATTATATTTAACCAAACAAAAGAGTTTAAAGTCTATAAAATTAGCGAGGAATATTGATGTTCGTGTTTAACCTGACATGAATTAGGAAATTTGACATGAACTTGAACACGACATGAATCTAAAATCATGTCAGACACATAAACACAAGCACGACACATATATCCACGGGTTTACATGAACGTAACCCATTTAATTTGAAACTTTTATTAACTCATATCAATACTTTGCAAATCCCAAGAAAAAAATTGTCAAACTTTTAATTTTTAATTTTTGACATTCAGTTTAATTTAGTCGACTTTCTAGTCATATGTTTAGCCTGTTTTCATAATACCTTATTTTTTTTTTAAATTTTACTAAGCCTTAGTTAAAATTGTCACATTAATGTTTAAGTTGTTTTTAGCTATTGAAGTGTATTAGTGAATTATAATTACGACATTATAACATCAACTATTTCGATTTCTTTCAGTTTGTGGCCGTGAAGCAACTGGACCGAAACGGGTTGCAAGGAAACCGTGAATTCCTAGTCGAAGTTTTGATGTTGAGCCTTCTTCATCACCCAAACCTCGTGAGTCTAATTGGATATTGCGCTGATGGCGATCAAAGACTTCTCGTGTACGAATATATGTCTGCAGGTTCACTAGAAGATCATCTACTCGGTAATACTTGTTTCTACTCTATGAAGTGTATAAATTTTTCAACATTTATTATGCACTTCTTATTATAACAGGTATATTTTTATAAAAATAAATTTATAAAAAAAAATATGAATTTAAAAGATCTTTTGAAAACTTTTTAGCATTGGGAATGCTAGATGCTAACCACGTGTTCATGGTACAGTTCAAATCAATAAAAACCAGTCATCAGTTTGGTTTTATGAATGATCTTTTTTAACTTTTTTAAATTGGATATATTTTACTTAACACTAGTAATAAAAAAAAAATTAGTAATATATGTTATAGTGTTCCATAGGCCATGTGAATCCAATCTATGTCAAAAGTTATGTTATAGTGTTCCATAGCCCATGTGAGTTCAGCCTATGTCAAAAGTTATCTTTTTTGTACGGTTTTAATTTTCTAACGGTTTAGTTTTAGTTTAAAATATAAACAGATTCAAACCCTTACCAACAATTTGGCTCGCAGTTTAACTTCATATTAACCGATAAAACCGAACCATATTACTTTTAGTCGGTGTAGCCGCTCATGATTAGATTATAATTTCAAATTTGCAGATCTTCCAAGAGGGAAAGCACCACTACCTTGGTTCACAAGGATGAAAATTGCATTAGATGCTGCGAAGGGTCTTGAATACTTGCATGACAAGGCTAATCCACCTGTTATTTATCGTGACTTGAAATCTTCCAACATCTTACTCGATCAAGATTATAATGTCAAACTCTCGGATTTCGGGTTAGCTAAGCTTGGCCCTGTCGGGGACAAATCGCACGTGTCAACAAGAGTAATGGGCACGTACGGATATTGTGCGCCCGAGTATCAAAGAACGGGCCAATTAACAGTCAAATCTGATGTTTATAGCTTTGGAGTTGTATTGTTGGAGCTCATCACTGGACAGAGAGCCGTCGATACGACAAGGAGAAATAAAGATCAAAATCTAGTATCTTGGGTAATTACCGATTTACCACTTAGTTATATTGTTCATTTAGGGATTCCGTGTCGGGTTGTTGGTAGCCTGAATTGTTCAATCATGCATTTAAAAACCTTAAAAATTATACAACATGAACACCATCGGTTTAACCCGTTTATTAGAACATGACAAATGGGCTGATGGGGTAGTTTACAACGATTTAATCGGATTGATGGATTGTAATAACGGATCATAAAAGGGTTATCAGTTAACTTGATTCAAGTCACAAACATGTTAGATATAACAATTCAAAACTTGATTATTTCATATTTTGTTAGAAATTATCATCAATAGACTTTCATTTTATCGGGCTTAAAAGTTCACTTATTGATGGGTTAAAATGTCATTTTATCGGGCTTAAAAGTTCACTTATTGATGGGTTAAAATGTTAAATAGCTCAATTGGCCCACTATATTTGAACTCTTGTTATTTCTCTATTTAATGTTAAATGCTTTGTTGAACAGGCAACCCCAATTTTCAAGGACCCACAAAGGTTCCATGAACTTGCTGATCCACTACTAAAAGGAGACAACCCGGAAAAAGGTTTGAGCCAAGCGATAGCGGTTGCAGCCATGTGTCTAAACGAGGATGCATCGGTTCGACCATTGATCAGAGACGTGGTTACCGCCCTTTCGTTCCTTGGAGATGGAAGCAACACGATAGAATTAATTGACTCTCCAACCGAATCATCACCTTCTCTATCTTTCTCTAATACGAATAAGCAGACTCAGGCATCTCTTGGTGATCGCGAAAGGGAAGTGGCCGAAGCCAAGGAATGGAGTAGGACTTCAAGGACGAGTGGGATGTCAAAATCAATGCGTTAAATTATTTCTTTTGGTACATTTTGAAATATATATTTATAGAGTGTGTTCAATACATAACCAATTTTAAGTAAAAAACTACGAGAACCGTATAAAGATTTATACGTATTGCTTTAAGTGTGATACATAAATGCAAGAAACAATTATCTAACTTTCTCTTTTGATTTCTATACCATCACTATGTAGAAGAGCTCTTGTGAATCTCTTTTTTCTATATTTAAAATTAGAAAAAAAAATGTTCTAACTTTATCTATGCATCCATAAATGTGTGTGTAAAGTAACGAGATAATACTTACATGTTTATAAAATCAGTTTAATTCTTGTGAATTACGTACGAATGTTCGAATTGGTTTCAATTTATATACTTAAGGAGGTTTCAAATCAATTCTACCTTTTATTTTCTATTTTTTATATTATATTAATTATTTTACGTAATGGCTTTTTTCTTATGACGTAGATCTCTTCATCATTCAAAAGGTCAATTACTTAGAATAACATACTTTATCAACATCGTCGTTCATTAAAGTACTCCACTAAAACAATTTGCAATAACATGATAATCTATAATTTAAAATTAAGAATAACATCTATTATAATAAAAGAAACTTTTAAGACGTCACGTGTCGAAATATTATGTTTTCTCATATTGCTTTTTCCGCCTCTCTCTCATAATAAATGGTAATTATATTATTTAAAAATTTCCAAATTAAGTGATATTGTAAAAATTATAAACTAGATTTTTATATAAAAAATAAACAAACTTTAAAAAAATATAAGATACAGAAATTTACTTAAACAAAAAACTTTCCTAGAAATTCTAACTTTTTTAAAACCATTTTTTTATTTTAAGGGTGATTAAAAAATAAAATTATATTTGAAAAACAAAATGCAAAAATACAAGAGTTTAAGATGATATTATTGTTGTTTTACTTGAAATACTTATTTATAAATAACGTAATCATATTTTATCTGAAAATATCGTTTTATAATTTTTATTATAAATTATTTAATATTTTATTAATTCAATTTGTGTATTACACGGGGTATAAACTAGTTTAAATAATAAATCAATGACCTCAAACGCATGCACTACTAGAAAATAGACTATTTAATGCAACATTTATTTACGGAATGACAACGGATAACACAAAATTACGGAAAAAAAATGAAAAATATTTGTTTAAGGTCGTTGATTATATTAGTCATCACATTCTATGAAGTTTTTAGCCAAACCCAATCACCGACTATTGATATATCAACCAACGGATTATCACGTATATTATCGTCGATTAAGATCCTCTAATTTGTAATCACATTTCTACCATTTTTAATATTTAAACAAATAATATCTTTTTGAGTTTTAACTTCCAACATTCTTAATGTTTCTCATTCTATAATTCATGTAAGGGAACCACATGAAGGAACATACTAACCTTAAAATAAGTTGTCAAAGTGATCAATGATGTATTTTAATCATGAGAAAAGTTTAGCAATTCCTGTCTCCGAGGTTATTACTAGGATGGAATCATTTTCTTAGATTTCACACCGCAAAATAACTCGTAGAGAATAAGTAACAAAATCCGTAATAAGACGTAACATTGCCCTATACAGTAAACCTCGTACATGTTCCCCTATTATTTGTATAAAGTTTTATTATAATATCAGTCTATTTAAAACAGCCACTTGTTATTAGAAACTAGCAAGGAGCTAGAAAAACAAGTACAATTAAAAGATTAAAAAGAGAATGAACACCAAGAGCTCCAAGCCAACAAATAAGATGAGACTCTACCATCGTGGAACAGTTTTTTTCAAAAAGATGAAATAGCTCTATCTAGAGAACTTCAAGATTATGCATTTGACCCTTATTCTTAATCCATAGATGGACTTGATACCACCCACGATGATTGAGATTCCAACCTGCGAGTTGTTAAATATCTTCTTGTTTTTGTTTTTCCAAATACATCACAGGCTGGAGAGGAGAATATTTTAAATAAGATATTTGGCACCACTCAGGCTTGTTCAGGAGTCAATCTCTCCTTGTCTTGTGTATATATAAAGGAACTTTTATCAATTTGATACAGCTCGACTCTAGCCATGGGCTCTACCCTTTAGACTCCGCCAAAAGTTGACGCCCCTTCGCTACAAATGGCGCTACCCCCCGATCCTTTACCAAGGGGGCGGTGCCCCATGGAACCCCCATTGCTTAGGGGAGTTTTCAATATCAAAAATTACAATAAACTCAATAAACATGCACTTCACATCTTCTGTCTTGAATTGATGGATATTATTGTTGGAAATTTATTCATAATATAAATATTAATATGGTTATTAATAGGGAAAAAAATCATAGAATAGTAACCAAGTTTGATAAGTGTTCTAATTAAGTCATTCAAACTTTTTTTGTACTCTAAAAACCACTCAACTTTCAACTTATGTTCCAATCTTGTGAAAATATCAATTTTTTTTAGGTTAAAGATGATGTGTCAAATTATATTTATTTTCTAACTTTTAAAACTAGTGACATGGCAATTATAGAAGATGAGGTGGCTTTTAAGTTTAAAAAAAATTCATAATCAATCGATAAGCAGGGGATAAAAATTGCCGACTTCATCAAAGATTGGGCAAACTTTTTATCTTTATGCTTTATTATTATTATTTTTATCTCTACTCAAATTGGATTATTTTTATCTCTACTCAAATTGGATAGGATGACGCATATGTTGCAAGACTTGTGATGCAGTTGTAATGAAAAATCAAGATCATTAGTATTACTTTTCAATTTTGTGACCTTAAAAATCAAAGAATTAACATTTAGTATTAAGTTTAATATGGTTCTGTAATTGCAATGAAGTCGTCATAAGCTTCTTTTTTAGACAACAAATTCATTTACTAATGACAAGACACAAGAAGTCGTCATATGGTTAACATAAAGGGTGTATCCGATGATTGATTTAGCTCTCGCTATTTGCAGGGTTGAGGAGGGGTCAGATGGTGAAACAATCTGATGTACGCAATTTTACCCTTCACTTTTGTGTAAGAGGATGTTTCCCATACAATATGGCTAACATGTGTTGTGATTTGTAATTGTCGATTCCTCATAACCACTAGTATTCTATGATTTACTACTAAGCATACAACACATACATTCAAGGTCTAAGTTTGAGAACTTCAGATGAAGTTGAATTGGTGTGCCTGAAGTGACCGATTGTTATGTTTTTAAATAAATGTGGTGTGCCCTATGATGAATCGACGATTGCTATATTCATATAAGGGATTATGACGAAGTCAGCAATTAAAATTCATGTACTTATCAATTGAGGATTTGTTTTAAATAGTAGTTTTATATTCTTTTTAGAGTTAAATCCACGTAATCATTTATAATTGCCATGTCATATGTATTATAAATAAAAAGAATAAAAAAAACATGACACATCATCTTTAACCTATAAAAAATTGACTTTTTCACAAGATTGGAACAAAAGTTGAAAGTTGAGTGGTTTTTGGAGTACAAATAAAGTTCGAGTGACTTAAATGGAACACTTATCAAACTTTGTTACTATTCTATAATTTTTTCCCTTATTAATATATATTCAATAAAATTAATGTGTTGAATGTAATATCAATGCTTATAAGTTGATATTGGTATTAGGAATTAATGGTGTGGAAAGTTATCTCACATTGGGGGAAAGAAAGAATGTAAAGTGGTTTATATTCTATAACCTCTTGATTATATTGTTTTCTTAAGTATCACACCGAGTGGATTCGAAAGGGCGGTGGTGATGACAAAGAGAAGCAACCTGCTCCGGTTACCGCCCTTTCCCATCCCTTAAACTATCTTTCCTCTCGAAACCACCTCTGCAACTCCGGCAAGATGCAACCTGCTCCGGTGGTGATGACAAAGAGAAGCAGAACCTCTTGAGCACGCCCTTTCTCGACCAACAACGAACAAAAGTTACTGAAAGGCGAAAGCTACACTACAAATCTAACGGGATGAAGTCAATTTTGCTTATGGCTTTTCTTTACCTACACTTCAACCGATCCAACCGCCGACCGTTTTTCGGTTTGACCGCACACTCGCTTCCGACCAGCCGAGTATTCCAAGACTAAAAGAATCATATACAACTGGATCGTTCACCTTGCCGATCCCCGGTCAGACCGGTCGATCCGATCCGGTCGTGAAATCATTGGTTTAATGCATACATTACAAATTCATTTTTTTGTTTTGTTAAACGAGTGAACTATAGTAGACCGCCTTATCGCAAGGTCATCTTACTAGTTGAATATGAAATCCGAATTCAAATTTGGTGTGAAATCTCGTATCGATCACTAGCCTAGGTTGAAAAATAAAGATTTAAATTCTGAATCATAATTCAAATCCCTTGCGTTAGAATTTTGGATTTTTGAGTATAAATCAAATAATAAACATCCCTAATTACACTTTTTACAAAATATAAGTCTCGTTTGATCCAAGGCTCATTACTTCTGTCAAGAAGTAAGAATCTCAATTTTATTAACAACTCAAAGTCAATTACCAAGAAATAACAAACCCTAAGAATGATTCTATCTATGCTATGAACCAAATAATCTAAAACAATTGATAGAACTCCCACAAATCAAACATTGACTCTCTAGAGCAATGATAAAAGTGATGTACACCATTCAAGACAAAAAATTATAGAGAGAATACAAAGACAAGAGATGATGGTTTTTTCTAGAGACGAAGATGTGATCTTATGAAGATAAAGATGAGTCGAGTTGATGATATGAACAAGATAGGTGTCTTGTTACATCTCAAACAAGAAGAAGTGATCATTATTTATGCTGGCCCTGATTCCCCAATAACAACGGCTCTGAAATGTGTTAAAGAAACCAGCCCACTAGTTGTTTTATTGTTCCAGCCCAGTTACACGTCTTCAGCCCAAGTCTCTTTTAATCCAATAGCAACTCCAGCCCAATAAAAAAAATACAAAGACAACAAAATAAACTAGATCAAAAAATATTTATTTAAAGCATGTGTTTGACCTTGAATTGAATGAATCATATATTTTAACTTCTTCTTTTTAACCCGTTAGATACGTTGTTAGAAAGTGTGCAATTCAATATATTGGCAAAGCTAAATTAACGCATAAGTTATTAGTTTAACAAAATTAGTACATGACCTATTTTGAATACACCGTTAAAAGTGGAAACGATAGCACACGGTTATGTCCTAAATGGCACACACTCGTGTGACAAACAATTATGTTCGATAGGCGTTTTGGAAGACATGGTTATGTTCACATTGGACATGGCCATGTTTTCGGAATATCATAAGGTTTTGGTATTGTAGCTTAAGTGTAAGATGATTATACCCAACCAGTTTTCACCGTAAATGTGGCATAAGTCACGTGAAAATGGGTTTTCCACTAACCCGACATGTTCATTTCAGAACCACTAAAAAGAAGTTCGATCACATCCATATGAATTTCAAGATCGAAGCATACCTGTGGGATATATATATATATAGATGATCATTCAATACCATATTTGAACAATCATCATCTTTCAGGAATTTATAATCGCATGTTGAAATTTCAATCAGTTTTTCAATAATGATACCAACTTATTTTAATCTATAATTAGGTTCATAATATAAATATACTTTTGGGCACTTTTGGTCAAAGTTCATCAATAACTCACATATCAATATTTTTGGTAGGTTATACACTTAAAGTCAAACCTAATCCACATGTTTTATTCATCACGAGAGATGTTTTAAGCTATTGAATAATATCCGTGTGATTATTATAACTTGTGTTCAAACCAAGATGTTTTTTCACTAAAAATCAAATGGATGGAAAGAACCCAGGTTACTTCATTAATGAAATCTTCAAATTCTTGAGTTCTGCTTCCGTTTGTGATCATGTTGATATGAAAACACACTCGGCTCGCACTCTCAGTCTCTAACTTGCAAGAACCGACTTCAAGAAGTAGATAAACATCCCATGGCGTCAAAGTGGCAAGAATGGCTCCTTACGACCCTTTATTCAGACTTTAGACACGAGTACTAAGTATTTGTAGTTTGATGGTTTGTAACGTGCTAACATTTTTAGTCTAATTTTCTGAATAATTATGATAAACACATGCAATCACTTACAAAATGAGAATATTATAATTTAAAATATATATATATATATTCCATACAAGAAACATAAAAATTTAGAATGTTACGGTGTAGCGTGATAAGTTGGAATAAGTTTTAAAAATAATTGATGCAGTTAACGCAAATGATCAAATGGCTCAAGAACAGCTAGTTAATCATAGTCTTAAAATTAAATCAACGGTTCCAATAACAAAGTTATTATAATCAAACTTAATAAACAACTATAGAGAAATGAAAGCAATCCTTAATATTTATGCTGCTAGTTTCTAACAACTTAAATATAATGATAAACCATAAAAGATAAACTAAATAAACTAGAAGGATAATTAAAATATATTTATTTAAATCTAAATAATCTTCAATCTGGTTCCAATTAGATCTCATTCTAGAAAAGTTTCGGCTTTTGGGTCGTCATCCACATCAGAAATACTCTTATGTCTTAAATACATAATTTGTTCGATCGTATAATTGAGAGAGTTGTGCCAAGGACGGAACGATGATGATACAAAACATGTCATAGAGTTTATTGACACATGAATACGAGCGATCTATAAAACAACTGATAACTTACATATTGCATTCTTTGACAATAAGTGTAACTAGAAATTAAACTCGCGCGATGCGGCGAGTTTGTGAACTTCGTTACGTTTGTTACATCGATGTTATTAACGTTATCGAAACATAGAAAAAAGAGAGTATTATGACTCGCACGTTAAGTCATCAATAGAAGTTAACATTAAAACAACAAATTTATTAAAGAAAAAAAAAGAAAAAAAGTAAAAAAAAAAACAAATATTAATAAGTAATTTAGAAAAATAAAGAAAATAGAAAAAAAATAAAAAAGAATAAAATAACACGCATCCATGAAGTCAAAACGGCATCACCATGTTTAATGTAAGCTTAGTGTCACGGAGTGATTTCCTAACTCACGTGCGGCACTTAGATTTGATCTAAGTTCAGCCTTTTTGTGACCCAAACGATGTAGCGATTCAAGTTATAATGCGGAAGCGTTTGCAAGCTCGTAATACAAAAGACTTTGTATTGCTTACAATGTAGTTTACAAGTGTGCTCAACAAGTGTATTACACTAGACTTGTATGAGTTTTTGGGTGGTTCCAAATGAGCCTTCCATCTCCTATTTATACTAGTTGGGTTAGTCTGGATTATTTCTAATCTAGATTAATCTAATACAAAATATCTTAGATATTTACAACATAATATCTAGATATTTCTCATGATATTATCAAGCCTTTTCAAGGCTTTTCTAGAACCATCCTTGGCAGCCACTTCAAGCCACGTTTTTGGCATCTTGGAGGGACTTTCATGGCTGATTTAGGGTGCTCCGATGTTGCTAGTGTGATCCGTATACATTTAGGCTGTTCCGGAGACTTCTGGGCAGCCCTGGATGCGTCCGAATGAGTCCGAAAACTCCCGAAATCTGAAAACTTTGACTTGTTTTTAGGCGGGTCGTGACATTCTCCCCCACCTAAACCCACGACGTCCTCGTCGTGTTTCTTGCATGACCCTCGGCTTGTTCTCACGAGTTGCAACACGGATATTGTTTTACTGTGATGGCTTGACTCCATCATTGCCGTGTGCACTTGATTGCCCTTGACGATGTATAATGTGTTCAGAAAAGCTGCCGGAACGGCTTTTGCTTTTCTGAAAAAGTCCATACCGAGCACGATCTTATAGTCGCCTAGTGGTACTATCGAGAAGTCAAGTTTACCTTGCCATGTCCCGATCTTAGTCTTGACGGCCCATGACATTCCCTCGATAGCTTTAGTGTTGCCATTGGCGTCTTTGAGGAATCCATCTCGTGTGGATATCCTTAGGCCGAGTCTCTTAGCCTCTTCTCGCGTCATGAAATTATGACTTGCTCCTGTATCGACTAGTGCTTTTGCAAGTCGTCCATTTACTTCCAAGTTCATAAACCGAAGTCCCTTCTTCTCCTTGTTCGTGATGTTGTCCTGTTTCTCCGTGGGGCACGACTTGGCTAACTTTAATGGCTTCCCTTCATGTACCGTTAACGCGTTTAGGAGTTGTAGTTGCATTGCCCCTAGACGAACCTCCTTGTCTTCATGGGGTGCATCATTAGTTCTGGCCACCATGGCCTGAAGACTTTGTTTTTTCGGGCAGTCCCGAGCATTATGCGGTCCATCGCATATAAAACAGGATTTCGTAAGACGCCTTTCGTTGTCGTATCGTGGTGGTCTCCTTGTGTCCACCTTCCGATCATGATTGGGCTTAACTCCGCCACCTTTCTCGTCATCACTTTCCTCATTCATGGGCCTATATGGTCGTTTTTCTTTATGATCGATCAAGCTTTCAGCTATTGCAATAGCTGAAGCAAGATCTTGAACACTTCGTCGCTCCAACTCTATCTTGGCCCATGATTGCAGACCATCGAGGAAGTAGAAAAGGGAGTCTTTATCCGATAAGTCCGGGATCTCAAGGACAAGTGTAGTAAATTCCTTAACATAATCCTTGACGGTCCCGGTTTGTTTGAGCTTACGAAGTCGACTTCGTGCTTCATGCTCAGCATTTACCGGATAAAATCGTCTTTTGAGTTCTTGGATGAACTCAGCCCAAGTTTTGATTGTGTACGTACCTCGTTCGATGTCCATGCTTCGACGTCTCCACCACAGGGTTGTTGTATCTTTGAGATACATAGTGGCTGTCTTGATTTTAGTGGCGTCATCGAGGATTTGTACCCCTCCTATGTACTGCTCCATTTCCCAAATGAAGTCATCAACCGTCCGAGCTTCTCGTTTGCCCAAAAACGGTGATGGTTTGGGAATTTCGACTCTTGCTGTATAGTTTACGATGTTACTTCCAGTCGCGATCATGGCTTTATTGCAATCAACAACTTTAGCTTCCAAGCCCATTAGACTTCGATGCATGTCGCTTGACAGCTCATCCATGTCCTTTTGCAGCTTGGTCGTGACGTCCTTGATTGCATCTTTGATCATCATCTTTACTTCTTCTCGAAGTAGCTCCATAGCAGCCTTAAGTCCTTCTCGGAGCTCACTGAAATCTTCTTCTAATGCCTCCAGGCGTTGGAGACAGATGTCGACTTGCGATCCTGTTTCGACAAGGCCTGCCTCCAGGTCACTAACTTGTTTTTCCAAAGTACGATCCTTAGACATACCTCATACCTTCTTTGATCCCTTTTGGGATTCATCTCGACTTCGTTTATCTTCAACAATTGCACCTTTGCTAGTTTCGGTTGCCATCCCAAATGAACCAACCTGGCTCTGATACCACTTGTCACGGAGTGATTTCCTAACTCACTTGCGGCACTTAGATTTGATCTAAGTTCAGCCTTTTTGTGACCCAAACGATGTAGCGATTCAAGTTATAATGCGAAAGCGTTTGCAAGCTCGTAATACAAAAGACTTTGTATTGCTTACAATGTAGTTTACAAGTGTGCTCAACAAGTGTATTACACTAGACTTGTATGAGTTTTTGGGTGGTTCCAAATGAGCCTTCCATCTCCTATTTATACTAGTTGGGTTAGTCTGGATTATTCCTAATCTAGATTAATCTAATACAAAATATCTTAGATATTTACAACATAATATCTAGATATTTCTCATGATATTATCAAGCCTTTTCAAGGCTTTTCTAGAACCTTCCTTGGCAGCCACTTCAAGCCACGTTTTTGGCATCTTGGAGGGACCTTCATGGCTGATTTAGGGTGCTCCGATGTTGCTAGTGTGATCCGTATACATTTAGGCTGTTCCGGAGACTTCTGGGCAGCCCTGGATGCGTCCGAATGAGTCCGCAAACTCCCGAAATCTGAAAACTTTGACTTGTTTTTAGGCGGGTCGTGACATTAGGCTTACTAGTGAAATAAGAGCCAAGTGATATATTTAATTTTGCAAGAATTGTATTTGATAAAATAAAGAAGTAATTGAAAAGGGAAGAAAAAAACCCAAGTATTGGGTTTAAAAGGCATAACAAACCAATGGACTAAGAACAAAGCCTTGTTCAATGATTGCAAAGAGTTATATATGCTCAAGGTTTAGACTAAGTAAAATAATCAAAATCCCTACCGAGCTTGTAAAAGGGTAATAGTATGATAGTACAATTTCTTGAGTGTGAGTTGTTCACACCGGTGATAGAGATGTTGATGGTGAGCAAGTATTTATCATTGTAAGCAATTAATATTATGATTTTTTATAAGCGGATATCATTTACAACTTATCTATTTGCGCCACCAAATTTTATAATTTGTTTTAAATGGGTTCAAGCTATTTATCATTACATTTTAACAAAGTTGAATAAAACAATTTTAAATTATATTCTAACTTGAATTAACTAACTTTCTTAATCATTTGATAAAATAGTTAACTTATTTTAATAAAACTTGTTTCTATTTTCAATTGAAGTTATTGTTTCGTTATACATACTGGTAGATAAATAAAAATATCTAAAAATTGAAGTAATTGTTTAAGTGGGTTCACACTTTTATGAAATAACTAACTTATATAATATGTTTCAAATTAAATATAGGCTTTGAACTACAAATCAAGAAGGCAAGACAAAAGTTTGGCTAGGTGATGTGTGTGGTGTATGTATATATTTTTAATAATGATTTTTCATATCATTTGGTTTTAATTTTATAAAAAACTATCTCAGAAAAAAGCCACACACAAATAGGCAAATGTATCTATCGTATATGTAACATAGTTTTGACAAAAACCAAGTATCAACCCAAGGACACAGTATCTACTAATATATAGTAAACTTTCACCATTATTTAGCCGACAGATATAAATGATTTGGTATTTTTATACTTTAACGAAATAGACAAATAAATAAAAATAGATATAAATCAAGAAAGATAATCAAGCAAATGTAATATTCACTAAGACTTTGAATCCACATAGCTAAATCTATACTATATCATAATACATGAAGAAAAGATACCAACCAAAGTTAAGAGATTTGTAAATTTTAAGCATAATATACAACCCAAAAAATCAATTTAACAAAGATATTTATGTCATTCAAACACTATTAAAAAGTAAAACTATAATCTATTTACACATTAACTCCTGTATTTATATCAAAATATGTTTTTTTACGTTTGTAACAGTTTTACACTAAAAGCAAGGAAATCTTTTTTTTTTTTTATATTATACTTTGAATCCATATAGCTAAATACACAAACTCGTGGTGAGAGCATTAATACACATGTAACACAGAAATAGAGTAGACCCTGTTAAGACTACCTAACCATATGACTTTTTGAAAAGTTAAAACATGTTAACATAATTACCACCTAAAGTCATTTTATAAAAATCCAATGATACAATTAGGTTGAAAATAAATGTGGACTAAATTCCACTCAATGTTATTTAATTCTATAATTTTTTGAAAAGCTAATACGATAAACACATACCAAACACTTCAAATCACGTAATGAAACACAACATCATGAAATCCTCCAACTTGTGAATATCATACCACGAATATATGAACTACTAAATTATGCTAGTAAACTATAATATCACATACACAATGATATAAGAAATTAATAATAAATGTAATGGTCTTTCCAAACATATACACAAGGATGCATATTTGAATAACAATCATACATGTTCTAATCCCCATCCACCATTCCTAGTCAAATACTATAAATACACATACTTACATATGCATATTTATGAATAAATATCATAACACATACGGTTTTCCAACATAGTATGGTCAAAATATCCATGAGATTAAACATATAACCAAGTCAAACAAACACACATAACCACTAAAGAACATTCAAAACATTGCTAAGGTCATCAACATAATCATCACCATAAATAACATGTAAATCATCAATAATTGCTAAATCTAATCTAAGTGAATATGATAATAGATTCTTTCTTAGAGTGTTTGATCTTCAATTTTGGTTTCCAATTTTTGTAAAATTTCTTCAAAATGAAGTTCAATGTTGATCAATATTCAAGATGAGTGCAGATTTACATTGCATGCCTACAGCCAGAATTTAACTTTGAAGTAAAACTTTGATTATCAAGGAACTTACCCGGATCGTGATGCGGAAGCGGATCGAATGACATTTATTTCACCGGTTTTGAAGATGATCACGACGTGGAAAATCTTCCTTGATTCAGAGTCTAAATTTCTCTATGTTTGCAATATTACTATAGTCTCCTAAAGAAGATGATCCCTTTGAATTCATTATCTTCAAAAATAAATGATTAAATCCATATAAATCTGGAGACTAATGCAGTTAATTAACTGCCAGTTAGTTAAACAAAATGATTTTTGTGGACGGGTTGGATCCGGGTCGGATCCAGATCAAATGTTTCAAACAAACTCCATAATAAAAAGTAACACTTCAAAATCTAAATAGAATTAAATTCCATTTTGAGTTGTGAGGCCACAACTCTTCTTTCAAAATTCAAAATCTACAAGGAACTAGCTACGGATTAACCACAAGCAATTCTTTATTTTTGTAAAACCAAACAAATCATAAAATTGTGTCCAAAAAGAAGTGCATGACGATTTTGGAAATTAAAGATGAGTCCATTTAACTTTATATGTGTAATATATCCCAATGTAAGTAAACCTAACTAACAGGAAAAAAAAGATCATGTTTAAATATAACCTCCGATGTTATATGTTATGACTTATGAGTTAGTGAGTGTGAAAAAGATGCAACTTTTTGGACGTAACCTAAACAGTGGTTATAATCAAATTCACACTCACCATACATCAGTTATGATTTAATGAGTGTGACTAATTTTTTAATTATCAGTTAATTAATTTTCTTAATTATTTATTATTATTACTATTATTATTATTATTAAGCACATGCTATTTAAGAAAAATCAAAATAATGCTTAAATTGTGGTTGGTAGGTTAATTGTGTCTTTAAATATTAATAATAGGGCAACGCCTTGACCCGCCTCGCGCCCATGAGGGTGAAGTCCTTCTCATGCAAAGTTGTGGTGTTTCCTTTCATGACTAGCTGAGGTGGTAGCCCAGCAGTAACATTCTGTTTGTGGATAAAAATAAAGTACCTGAAATTTGTATTTCAAAGGATATTTAATCGAGTAAGTTTCGGATCAAATTAATATTGAATCGTAGGACGTAAAAAAAGTATTTAATAGTGTTACATTACATTTTGAAGATAACATATTAAATTAATATTAGAAAAAGGACAGTGCACGTTTAATGCAATTGTTAGCAATTGTAAAAATAACATATATTATTTAATAATATATTTTAACATTTTAATATTAGTGTCATAGTAAGTAATAATAATAATATACTATTAAAAAAAAGAAGCTCTTTAATTTTATAATAGAGATGATAATCTCTTTGGATGAGGGTTATGAGAAAAATAATATTAAGAGTGCAAATGGTGCATAGATGCATGGATGGCTTTACACGTTGCTTCATCAAAAAAAAATAAAAAATTACCCATTAGATGACACATACTCAAGCTATGGCCAGCATGCAATGTTATTTACAATATAAAGAGTTTCGATGGTTCAAGAGGAGGAACAAAAAGAAAAGCAGAAATTGAAAGATTTGGAAAGAAGTATTTATTTGAGTAGGTTCGTGTGTAAGATTTTGAGTAAGAAGACATAGGAGTTGTTGTCGGTTTGAGCACAACAATTAAAAAGTCATATTTGCACTCAAGTTAGTGATACTAAAAGGTAAGTACTTTAACCCGTAACTAAATTATATTACATGTTTAATTGCATGTTATATGTTTTAATTATTATAAGTTTGTATGGATTATGTGGAGATGAAATATGTTCAATTACATGTGATATATGTTTATTTGTTATAATAAACATGATTATGATAGAGATGATTTATAAGATTACGGGTTCAAGTATGTGTATTGATAGTTTAAAAAGGGGAGTTAAATATATGTAAGGATTTCGGGTGTTGAAATCCTAAGGGGTTCGGGTGTTGAACTCCACATATATATAAAAAGGGGAGTTAAATATATGTAAGGGTTTCGAGTGTTGAAATTTCAAAGGGTTCGGGTGTTTAACTCCACATATATAAAGAGAGGAGTTAATAATCCTCAAGGGTTAGAAATAAACCCACAAGAAATTCGGGTGTTGAATTCCCAAGGAGTAATGAGGATTAAAATTTAAAAGATTTTGAGTATTAAATCCCGATGGAATAAAAAAGAATGTTTTGAAATGAAGAGGTGTACTTAGCGAAAGCTAATAAAAATATGTCTTAAATGTTTTCAGGAAAAACACCTAGATGGTTAAAGCTTCGCGGACGTGACTGTACTGATGAAGGAACCCTACTCTGGTTTAATATTTAATACAATAAATATTGTATTAAAAATTTGTAAAACGTTTACGTTTCTTTGTAATACTTTTATATTTATTAAGAAATGATATGTCACTGCGAGTGACAAGTTTTGATGTAAACTGGGACCTAACTCTGATATAAATTGTGAAAGTGTTTTATATATAAAAAAAATTAGCGTTTCACTTGTTCTTCACGGAGGTGTAACACATGGCCTAATAACATTAACGCCAAAAATGTATGAAACACTGTCATCACTCTTGTTTTTTATCGGATCAAAACTAAAGAAACAATAAAGCTAATGACTGAACATACACCGCACCAACCACAAATGGGTGGCGTATTCCTGCGCTCGCACCAGTCACATCACCCGTACATCGCACTCATTCACCATCGCACCCCCGCCTCCTTGTTTCTATGTACAGTTGTGCGGCGAAGAATCCACCATAGTTTAGTTGTTTCTACGGCACTACGACCAGGATGACAGTATAGGCAGGGCCTTTGATAATTCATTAGTAGGAACTGTAAATCTAAAATCAAATAGTTCAGAGTGGCTTTAAAATCTTCTCACGTTTATGTAAATGTTTGGTTGTTTCTCTTCTAGCTACTTGCTAATTGGGTTACTATTAATACATATGTGTTTTGGCGTTAAAAAATAATCTTTGATTCATTCATATTAAGACATCTATAATGAGAATTTAAGGAAGAGAAAAAGAAACATGTTTATTAAATGTGATGGTATCTAGAAATAAGACACACTGGTTTTAAGCATATAAATATTTTCTTGATAACGAATGTCAAAATATTATATATTGAGCATGCTAAGACTATGTTAAAATAATATAAAATTATATGTCATATTTTAACTTTTTCATATGAACTCTCTCGTGTTTTATTTTATTGATCCACGTATCTCAATTATCATATAAAAGCATTTTTTAAATATAATAATTGTTTTCTTCTAGTTTTTATATTATATCACACAGAGATGATAAAAGAACTTTTTCCGATGGGAAAACTTAAATTATCTGAATCTGTTAATTCACGTCGAAAGTGAATTAAGTGATACCTACTCAATTATCTGAGTCTGTTAAATCATGTCGAAAGTGAATATATATATATATACATATGTATAACTAGTAAATTAGACCCATGTTTCGCTACGGATCGATCTTATTTCTCGTTGTATCCAAGGTTAGAAAAGAAAAAACAGATTGTCAAAAAAAAATACTTGAATTGGTAAATTATATTTACTTTAAACAAAGTAAACTATGTAATAAAATATAACATCCGCCCTCTCATACCATTAATATTACCCCATTTGCCCACGAGAAACTCACAGATTTGATTTTGGTTGCCCAGGTGAAAACTTTTCATTCCCCAAGTAATCACCCGTACCTAGATTGTTGCCACCTATACATGTTTAACAGTGAAGTTCTCTCATTCACAGCTAATGCGCCCAAAATGTGTTAGTGATTTTAGAGGCGGATCATTAACTATGAACCTAGAATATCTCCTGTCTATGAACGATATGAGATTTGCCTATAGTGTTACAATCACCCCTCCTTTTGAACATTACATCCTCGATAAGGTTTGTCCCATCATCCCATTCATGGATGTGGGATTTGCCTAAGGTGTCCTTCTAAACACCCCTAGGGACTCACCATACTCAATGAGTTTTGCGCCACCATCCCGAACGGCACAAGAGTGACTCTGATACCATTTGTAACATTCTGCCTCTCATACCACTAATATTATTCGCTTTACCCACCAGGAGTTCACATATTTGATTTTGGTTGCTCGAGTGAAAACTTCTCATGTGGTCACCCATCGCTGGATTGCTACCATCCAAGCACGCTTAACTACAGAAATCTTTTTTCATCCGTGCCCAAGACGCATTGATGATATTAGAGGCAGATTATTACTTTTAAACCCAACATCTCATGTCCACGATCAATGTAGATTTTCCTAAGGTATTACATAAAATGTATGTTTCAAGTTGTAATAAACAAAAAACCTTATTGGTTTTTTTAAAATCATGATATTTTCTTTGGTGATTTTTATCCTCACATGTGAAATACCAATAAAGATCGATTGAATGAGTTCAATGAATTTGATTAGAATAGCAAAATAAAATACTTTGATATCTTACTTAAAGTTACAAATTTAAAATATAGAGGTTTCGTAAGCTAAAATGTTTGTATGCGTATTCATGTCTTAACATTTCTCTCTTTGCCCATGTTAAATTTTTGGTGTTTAAAATTTTAGCATTTTCTAAATAGTTGGATCTAGATATCAACAAATCTTGCAGTTTAATGTAGGGATTCAACTCATGGTCTTGAATGCCTTGCCTTTATCGGAAGAAGATGACTCAAGACATATAGATAGTCTAGATATTGAACTTATTTGATAATAGGAAATTAGCATAAATAAATGTCTTGATTTTTGTTTTCCTTATTCTACAAAATTTGGTAGAGTGAAACAAGGTATTCATGCGAGGCTTCATATAACTAAGTAAATATAGATTGCAACTAATGCTTAGAAATTTGTTTGAGGGGTATACATGAAAGAAAAATAGAGGAAAAAGAACATTTAGCTTGAGATTCTTGATATGTGTCTGATAACATAGGTAACATTATCATCTTATCATCCTTTCATGCTTATTATAGTAGTTAGATTGATTAAATGTTTAAAAATTTTAAAAATATTGAATTTTTATAAGAGTCCATGTTTCTCATCCTTAAACCTTTTTTTATTTTTAAATTGAGCTATATATAAAGTACATAACAAGTTATAATATTAATTCATAAAATATTAAAACATATTTAGAAAAAAGATATTTCATTTATTAAATTTACATTATAAATTATAAAATTAAAAAAAGATACACATAAGTAAATAAAAGAAATAGAAAGAAATTTATATCTCATATACCCAATGTTCAGCTATTTCTCGTTTACGAGCCGACACCTTATTTATCTATGGTTCGCGCAAATGATCTCGTGATTCAAAATGAACATCGTATCTTTATTTTGCGGTGTTCTTGCATTGAAAGAATTGCTTCTTGATTTTATCAAAGTTTACTTCATTTTTTCTTCATCCTTGATTCACATCTTCTTTGCTCAAATATTTTTTTTTAATCTTCGGCATCTTCTTTGTTGTGACAACTAAGCTCAGAGATGATTTCAAGGCGCTTTTCTCATTCCACTGATGATTTTTTCATCGGGGTCTTTGATCTTTTTTACGGTTTTGGCAGCTCTTCGTTTTCCTTCTCCTCGTCGTTCAAATCGAACAAAAACATATTCCCTTCCAAAGACCTTGGTCTTGAGTCAGTGATTCTCGCTCGTTTTGAAAACGTGTTACCAATCCCCGCACCTATCGGAGGAACGCTTGGCTCTTTATGATGTGCTTTAACGATTTCCAGCGCTACAATGGCTTTGCAAACAATCAAACGATATGCTCACCCAAGCCTTTGCAAGGCTATTTCTCCTTTTTGGCACAATGGCTTCGCCTTTTTCCTCACATCATAGTTATTTAATTGGGCGTACACTTCTTTCGATTATTATTCTTCAACAACATGCTTTCGTTGAAGTTGTCAGATTGTTAGACTTGTCGTTGGCAATATTAATTTGATAACAATTGTTGGAACGAGAAGTCGGATCAAAAGGGAGGCGAAAGTCATTGTACAAAACTTTAAGTTGGGAAATTAGAAATTTGTGAATATTTGGTCAAATGGATGGGAATATGTGTGCATGAGGATATGAGGAATTTTGTGTATTGACTTAGGGTGGTGGTTGTGAGTCGAGTAGCGTTATTGGGTTCGGTCAAGATTGCCTTTGGGTGGAGTTTTTTGTTGCCTTTGCTACTACTTGAATGTATTGTGTTACAAAGAAAATAAATTATAAAATAAAAGAGAGTTGGGTAAGATAAAGATATAAAGTTTGGTTATTAGGTATAGGTGATTTTTAACTAATTAATTTATTTTATATCGTAAAGCTATATGGTAGTTGCAACCCTCCAATGGTTGTATTCCAAAGGATGAAAATAAGCTTCATCATGAGGTTAGACATCCCAAATTTCCTAAAATTTTATTAGCACCGATGGGATGGGCGGTGTTCCCATCGTTACTGATCAGCATTAGACCCCAACCCAACTATACTTCCACCACCTTAAACTTTAGATTTTAAGTCTTCATAGTAGATAAAATGTGTAAATTTAAAAGTAGTTTCCATTAGTATGTAAATTAGTCAATTAAAAAATAATATCAAACGGGTATCTGCCATGAGAGAGCGAGGAGTAAAAGATATATAATTTATTAACTATGATCCACAGCTCAAATAGTTAACATAAGGTACATAGGCAATTAAAAATGAGGATGGCTTAAATACAAATCTCACTCGGAGCAAAAGTGTTCTGCATTAAGACAGAATGTTTTTTTCAGTCATGAATTTCTTTCAAAAGAAGTTGAAAATACAGTCCAACTAAAAAACAAATAAATATCCTTAATTAAGTTAACATGTATCATTCGAAACAGGATCGTATATTTACCGTAAAAATCTTTCTACTTTAAATTAAAAAGGTAACTAAGGGTGACACATGTCACCATCACATTAATCCTAATCAAATTTTCCCGCTTCTCTCTTCTATTGATTACTACATTAATTACTAATAATATTATTTAATTTTTTTAGATTTAAAATAGTTTTTTAATAAATTATGCAAGAATTTTTTTATTAATTTTATTTAAAAGAAACAAACTTTTATAAAAAGAAATTTTTCTACAATATCTAACTTTTTATGTACGAAATATTTTAAAATTGATGTTTTAAAAAATCAAAAATTTTATAAATAAAATAATAATGAAAATTAAGAGTTATTGTAAGGAAATTTTTTAAACTGATATTTTTTTAAACGGTTTATTTTGAAAAAAAAATATTTAATTTATTTTTTGAAAAAAGAAAAAAAAAACTTAAAAATAAAAGTTTGAAAAGGTAATATCCTTGTTTATCACTTATAGTCATTATTAATATGTAATTTTAATTATATCTTATTTTTGGATATCATTTTATAATTAATAAAATTTTATTTTATTTATTCAACCCGTGTAATGCACGTATTTATTAAAGTTAATGTATATAATAAGGGGTGGGTTATACACACACCCTGTCAGGTGTTATACACACACCCTTTGACTTTTCTACACGGTCCGTGAAGACTCTTACGGGCCGTGAGAGGTATGCGGCAAATTAAAATTTTGAATTAACCAGTCACGACCGTGAAGTGACTCACGGGCCGTAAAAAGGCAACCGTGAGAGGCTTCACGGGCCGTTAAAGAAGTAACTCACGGCCTGTGAAACTGTTCACGGGCCGTGAAGATTGTCCACGTATTTTTTGTTTTTATTAATTATTTATCGGTTTTCGTGACTATTCGTTCTTTATAATTATTTGACGTGACGTATTATTTCTCGCAAAACGTGTATCAATTATTTGATTTGATATAATATTATATATTTAACGATATATATATAGGGATACATGTTAGTTTTTTTATGAATCAATTTCAATCGAGATAAATAAAATGTCAGATCGGAGAAATAATGGAAGGCGTGCGAATGAATTTGGTTCTAACTCACGTGTAATTGTTGAAAGTATTCCGGAACCAATTGATAACCATAATTGGCAGAATAGCAAAAATTGGTCTCGGAATATTATGCAGTTTTTACGAAACGGAGATGCTCAATTGTGTAGGGTATATTACATGGGTGTTGTGGATCTCCACTTACAATTTTGGCGAGGGCTTGTTGGTAACACAGCTTTGTGTTCAAATGTAAGATTTTAAATTAGAAATTGTAAAAAAAAAATAATAATTGTTTTAATATATATTTTATTGTTCTTTATAGCATATTCGGGAGTGGACAAATAGACTGATGATCTGGCAATTTGAAGAAATAAGTAGAACAGAAGAGTTGCCGGGTAATGATCGTTGGACGATTCTTCCATTTGAGTGGTTTAACTTAATATACATGGGATCCGTTGATGGTAATGAATATGCAGACGGGAGTAGAGATCTATATCCTGCGTTATGGGAAGTTGATACGGTAATATTGTTTTCGTGTTATAGTTGTGATTTAATTTGTCTAAAAAAATATATAATTGTGATTTTATTTTTTATAGGTGTACGTACCGATCACTGATGACGATGAAAATTGATATCTTTTTAAAATTTCTATGGAGTCACTACAAGTTCATATATTCTTTCCTTATGAATGCCGTCCAAATACGTGTGATGATTCGTGGTGCATTCATCGTAACGTTCGGGTGATTATTGTACAATTTGAATCGTATTTCTTTTATTTTCTTGGACGTATACATTATTGGCAGCAATCTGGGCAAAAAGAAATTGAAGAATTGTTAGTGTCTAGTGAAACTGTGTGGCCTTTAAATGCAGGTCATATTGGTCGAGATTCAGGAGTTGTTATTTGTATGTTATTACGTACACTGGTTCAAAATAGATCTTTAGAGTGGCATGAAAATAATTTACAAGATGCTTGGGGGGTCGGATGGAGATGACCCTCTGATCCATGTTGCTGTTCGGTTCACCTTGGGGGGTCGGAGGTGGGAGTTCACGATGAGGGCGTGGGCGGTCGTCCTCGGATTTTACACAGAGGAGGAGGCAGCCGACGTCCGTTTCCTCACGGACGAGGTTCAATCTGAGCCTGGTCCTCTGGTGGGGTGGTGGCCGACCATCTCGGATCAGCGATGGGAGGGCGCTATTCGCGCGACCTCTATCAGAGATCCTTTGCACCGATATCTTCATCGGTGCATTGCTGGCACCATTGCCGGGCGCGACCAGAGCACGGAGCAGGTTTCGCTCTGATACGTCTTTTTTTTGCGAGCTTTGATTAGCCCTAGGAGGGTTAATCTTGCTCACTGTATGGCGGCTTATCTACTTTTCGTTGCTACGTGAAAGGTAATATATCATTTAACTTATTTTTTTTAATTATTAATTGTTACGAATATTAATTTATTTATTTCTAATTTGATTGTTTACAGATGGATAGCCCTATAGTTTGCGGGGCGTATATCACCGTCATTGCCTCCCGTTTAAGGATATACACTGATGCGCTACTTACGCGGCAGACGAGTGACGCCCCGCCGCGGATAGTAGGCCACCAGACTGTGCTGGCCATGGGTATTGCCGCCACTTTTGACGGCAACCTACGATGGTGCACTGACGGCGGTCAGACGATATTCCACCCTCCCGTTGAGGGTGATGAGGAGGAGGAGGAGGAGGCGGAGGAGCAACAGCAGCAGCAGCAGCCCGGAGCCCGTCAACAGGGCCCTCCACATTGGAGTTTCACCGATTCTGCATGAATTTTTTATCTTCGTGAGGGCATTATATATCGTTATTAAGGCTGACGCGTTTTTAGGATTTTGATCCCTTAATGTGTCTAAAATGTTTTGATGCTCAATATTTTGCTCTGTAAGTTGCTGTACCATACAAATCTCTTTTTCAGTGAGCCTCATTGCGTATGCATGCCCCTCGAGGTGTTCATCGGCGTCATGATTTATGAGAATCGTCTACAACAACTAGGATCCACCCACTTTTATTTATTTGGTACTTTCCCTGTAATTCAAACTGACAATTTGTTTTTTTGGTGCCAGTGATTCTAAGAGTGGGTGCTCCTTTATATACTCCACCGCAATCACATTTTAGCCATATTTTAACTACCAACCCACTTATTTTTTTTTCGACCTTTTCGTGACAATAACATATCCATTTTTACGACTTATGTTACTTACCCAATCAACCAATTATTCACGAGATGAAAAAACCTAATAATTTTAAATAATATAATTAGTTATTATCAAATAACAAAACTTAATAATTATTTATTATCAAATAACTTAAAAAACCTAATAATTATGTAATAACCTGATTCGTGTCGTATAACCCTTTTTTTTCAGAATCATCACCATACTCATCTCCGCTACTATCACCTCCGTTGCCGCCGTCATCACCGCCGTTGCCGCCGTCATCACAGCCGTAGTTACCGCCGAAACTTCCAACATTATAGCCTTACTGTTCAGCATAGTTACCACCCTCGTCACCGTAATAACTATAACCCTCGATGGGGTAATAGTTAGAATCGCAACCAAATAAATAATTGTCATCCCCAATTGACATCGTTAATAAACTAAATCGCTTAAAAATGTATACAAATATTGAATTTATCGATATGAAATGAATTAAAATCTGACGATTTATATAGTATTTTACTAAGAATATTACGTCGACTCAAATAATTATCGAGGAATATTACATCGTATCAAATAATGTAATAAATACAAAATTACACAGTAATCGAGGAATATTACATCGCGTCAAATAATGTAATAAATACAAAATTACACCGTAATCGAGGAATATTACATCGCGTCAAAAAAATCAAAATAATTCGACAAACATTACGGCCCGTGAAACAATTAACGGGCCGTTAACTTTAACACATACGGCCCGTAATCTTCTTTACGGGCCGTGAAACTAGTGCCCGTGAGAGGCTTCACGGCCCGTTAAACTATTGAATGACTGATATGATATTTTGCAGGCCTTACGGCCCGTAAAGACTCTTACAGGCCGTAAAAAAATACCTGGATAACACACAGAATGTATCTATAACAGATCTCATATAATAATTCATTAATTTAATATCAAACCCTGGAGCACAAGGGTGTAAAACAATAATAAACAAAAACTTAAATCAAACCAAAATCAATTTAATGACTTTTTTAAATGATCATGACAGCTCACGCTACTTCAACATTCGTCATCCCCACCTCATCTTCCACATTCACATCTCCCCCGTCTTTCCTCTTGTGACCCTGGCCCACACACATTAAACCCCCTCCGAGCCTCACTCCGAACCTCACTCCGAACCTACATCCCTCTCTTCCAACCCTACCTCCGAACCTACTACCCAACCCTGCCTCCGCTTTCCGAACCACGCCTCAAGGCTTCGTCTTTCTCGGGCATTTTAATGTCCTTCATCATTTTTTTATTTATCTCATCATGTGGAACCTCTGTTGGTATAAACACTTCACTTTGATTGGACGGTGAAAATTGAAGTTGTTTTAAGTTTCTTCGAAGATTTTTGGTTGAAATCTCGTTGGATCGTGCTGTTTGATCTTGATCGGTTGTTTGTGTGGTGGCTTTTGGTTGATTACGAACGGATTTGAAGGTGTTTTTCGGTTTGATTGTGTTCGGATTGAGTTTGGGAGATAGAGATTGCTGTTGGAGGTGATTACTGCTGTTCGTCTTTGTTTTGATGCTTGTTAGCTTTGAATTTTGGTACTAGCGAGTCGATTTTGGTGAATTCGTTTGATGTGTGCTTTTGTACTGGATTTTGGTTGATTACTCGAGGATTTGAAGGTGTTTTTCGGTTTGATTGTGTTCAGGTCGATGAGAGCGGAAGAGAATTGAGTTTGGAAGATAGAGATTGCTGTTTGAGGTGATTACTACTGTTCTTCTTCGTTTTGATGTTTTTTAGCTTAGAATTTTTGTATTAGCGAATCGTTTTTTGTTAATCCTGAATCAAGGTTTTGAGTTCGTTGATCTTGACCGGTTGCGTAGGTTTTGAATTTTCGTTCATTACAATCGACGTTGAAGTTGAATTTCGCGTTTCATCGCGTTCAGAACTGTTCGTTGACGTTTGCTGTCTGAAGTGTTAACTAAGGTTAGTCATCAGTGAAGTTTTTTGATCGTTTTTAGGTTAGAGTTTTACTCACGGCTCTTCGTTTATTCGTTGAATCAAGCTAATGTTTGCTGTTGGTTATGAATCAGGGCTTGGAGTTGACTATTATCGTTGTTCGTTCGGTCATCAATGCTGGACTTACTGTGATAGTGTGATGAACTTCTGGTATGACGTAACCGTTGTTTTGATTATTTTGTTATTATTCTTCAAATTTGGTTTTATAGTTCTTCAATTGATTTTAACCTGTTTTTATTCTTCTTATTTTGTAGAAGTGATTGCAGAAAATTAAGTGAGATTGACCTTAATTTTGATCGAGAATTCTGAACCAACCATGGCGCAGAGTAGTTGGGAAGCTGATAAGATGTAAGCACTCATCATCTGTTTTGTTCTAGTTGTTGTTCATCAATGGAGTATTATTATACTCTTTAAAGCTATACTTGTCTTTATTATTTTCCAAGCTGATTTGGTTGATCAGAACATTAAAGATTGCGTTCAAGCTATTCAATCAACTTCGTTGCTCTCCATTTACAACTAAAAATACTCAATAACTCCCAAGGATGTGATCCCTGAGGAACATAATTTTATTGCAGGGATTATAATTGTCTGTACATAGTTTAAACTGATTTACTCTGTAAAATGGTTTAATAATCTGTTGCAATTTTTAATGTAATCGTCCTTGACTGCTTCAAAATATCCTCTATCATATCTGATAATCTTTTCTGGGCAGGGTTTTGAGTTCTGTTCTGATCTTAGACATTCAAATCTAATAGTTTCTGAGCTAGAATTTGCATATATGTTCTGTAATATTTAGCTAAGGTTCAAATTTCATACCCGCGTTCTTTAAATTACTTGAATGTAGTTATTAAGCTTTAATCCATCTGACACTAAAAAGCCTAAAGCAGAATTTTTTTTACAGACTACTAAACTTAAAGAGAGTGTACGATTGTAATTCCAACTTTCAACTACTACTTTGATTGTCATGACTTCAATAAATAATTTTTAATGGAGGTTAACTCTGATTTAGATACCATTCATGTAAATTCATTTTTTCTTTTTCGCCTTTTGCAAGAACATCGTTTGTTCTCCTAAATGATCAAATGTTGTACTAAAGTTGGAATAGGTGGATATTACTTTTTGTGCGCATGCGATTAGGCTTGGATGATTTTATTTTAATTTTAAGTTTACCCTTTTTGCTAGGCTGGATGTTTACATCCATGACTATTTGTTGAAACGGAAGCTGCATGCATCTGCAAAAGCTTTCATGACTGAAGGCAAGGTTGCTACAGATCCTGTAGGTAAGTTGTTATGGTCCCATTGATGATTGGGGTTTATGAAATTGATTCCCTGTTTGTTGATCTTGGAGTACAAGTCAGGTGGATTTAGGCCATCTAAACATGAATTTGTATTTAGTACATGCACTAAGCATTCAATTGACATGAATTGCAATTTAATTAATATGTAGATATCCTGATTTAAATTAATGTGCAGCTATTGATGCTCCGGGTGGATTTCTGTTTGAATGGTGGTCTGTTTTCTGGGACATTTTTATTGCAAGGACTAATGAGAAACATTCTGAGGCAGCTGTAGCCTACATTGAGGTTTTTTTTAATTATGCTCTAAGTTATATATTTATTTAGTTTTATGGTCCTTGATGTTTGCTTTTTGTTATGTTTTTCTCATAACTCTTTTGATTTTCATTCTCTTCTTTTTGATACAAATAATAGACACAACAAATGAAAGCAAAGGAACACCAACAACAGATTCAAATGCAGCAGATGCATCTTATACAGCAAAGAAATGCTCAACTGCAAAGAAGGGATCCTAATCATCCTCCAATTGGTGGGCCCGTTAATGCTATGAGTACTGATGGAATGATGGGAAAACCATCACCCAGCACACACGGTATGAAAATGTTTGAAGAACCCATGAAGCCTGCTCATTCTATGGATTCAGAAACATCTCCAGCCCTTCTTGATGCTAGTAGGATGGCCCTTATCAAATCAGCCACTAATCATCAAGGGTACAATTACTTCTCTACTATTAATTCTCTTTTTATTTTCTTTTATTTACAAGTTTGGTTGAATTATCATGTTCTCTTGGTATTTGTACTTCATCCAGACAACTAGTGCAAGGCACCTCTCCAAATATGTCTACAAGTTTGCAGCAGATTCAAGGGAGGTCTCCGTTGAATACGGTATATTCTTGGCGTTCTTTTTTAATTCTTGCATGCATATATTTGTAAACTTTTCCTTTGTTCATGCTTGGGCTCATAATAGTGTAAAAATTTTAGGAAGTTAAACAAGAAGTTAACATGGGTAATGCACAGAAATCCTTGCCCACAGACCCTTCATCAATTTATGGGCAGGCCATTTTGCAGTCAAAGTCTGGATTGGGTGGTACAGGTAATCTTATGATAAATCTCTTCTAGTGGACTTTTAGCTTGGAATAAAGTGCTGTTAAGTATACTAGAAGAATGATTTATTCTCCCTATTGCATAGGGACACATGGCTTGCTAGACAGCTTAAATTTAATTACAATATCTTTTTTGTTAACTTATTTTCATAGCTGTTTTTCAATGTAGATTCCTTCTCGCTGTTACTTTATTGTTCTGGCGGACTTGTCTTGAATGAGTAACAATTGATGATGTGGATACTTAAAATAATCTATTCTAAATGGAAGTTCACTTTATTTATTTTCTTTTTACCTTCTTAGGATTGAACCAAGGTGTTACTGGTCTACCGTTGAAGGGTTGGCCTTTAACTGTAAGTATTTCACTGTCATTTTTCTTGAATTTTTTGTGAAGTTCATTTTCATATTTCACCTAATATGTCAACTTACAATGCAGGGAATTGACCAACTACGCCCGGGTTTAGGTTTGCAAGTACATAAACCCAATATGCAAAACCCAAATCAGTTCTATTTGGCATCGCAACAACAGCAAGTATTGGCCCAGGCCCAGGCCCAAGGCAACCTCGGAACATCACCAAATTATGGATTTGTAGGTGGTTTACCGAGGGGTAATTTAATTATGAAAGATGGTCAAGCCACAAGAAACGAGGGATCTGTAGGTTCCCCTGGGCAAATGAACTCTCCCAAGGTTAAACTTCTCTTTTTAGGACCCCATAAATTATTCCACGTGCTAGGTTTTTTATAACCCAAATTGTTATTTTATTTATTTTTGATGGGCCAAAGGGGTAAAATAAAAATAGCTAAAATTGGGTTGTTGGCAGTGTCAAGGTGTACTTTTAATGCATACAAACTACTATCTGCTTTATTAAAAATATTAGATGTGTTGTAATTATATATCTTTTGTTTTGTTATATTAATATGCAAAATCTTTCATTTTTTGATAAGTGATGCGGGTCAACCCGGCCCATTCATATTACCTGTTTTGACCTATATCCTCACCAACCCATTTTGTCACCTCTATTGTTGGTGTTCACATGACCTTGCAAGATTGAAGATGCCATTTGTATTCCTTACCTTTCCCTGAAGCAATAAAGCGTTAATTTTGACCATAAATGTTTCTAACAGATGAAGTTGCCACAGATGCAGCAATCTTCTTCACAACAACAGGATCAGTTGCAGCAACAGCAACTCCAGCTGCAACAGCAACAGGTGGTTATTATTGTCAGTTCTTGGAGGATTAATTAATTGGTTTTATCTATTTTCATTCTTGTAATGTTTTGAATTAATTACTCTGTTTTCTTCAATGGAGCAGAACAATAGAAAAAGAAAACAACATTCTTCGTCTGGGCCAGCTAACAGTACGGGTACAGGGAATACAGTGGGCGCGTCACCAAGTTCTCCAGCATCAACTCATACTCCTGGTGATGGTGTAACCACAGCTAGCAGTCTGCAGCATGTGAACAGCGCGCAGAAAAGTATGATGATGTATGGTGCAGATGGAACAGGTGGGCTTGCTTCATCAACAAATCAGCTGGTAAGCCCTTTTCATTTTCCACATATAGCTTTTGATCTTACTAGATAATATCAATGACAATAGGATAAAATTTGCATTTTATCTGCTGTGCATGGCCTGATTCCATAAGACACTTGGAGAAACTTGATTTCAGCCAGTATGCCTGTTTGTACATTGTATAGCATATATAGTAGAGGTGATGATTCTGACCTTATCCGTAATGGGGCAAACACTTGAAAAAATAGCTTAAAAGGAAACATGTCAAATGGGTTGGCTCAAAAGTTGCTCAAAGCTTATTTCTAATGCTTAAAACAAAATAATAATTTTATTAAAGAAAGTAAGATTATTGTTGAGAATTGAGATGAAATATATCTTGTAATCATATCCGACACTCTATTTCTCTCATAAAAGAAATAATGCTAGAGCAACCTAAAAATCAACCAGAGGCCACATGGCTTGAGTGTTAGAAAAGGGACCACTTCCTTGCATCATCATGGATTCATGCCATGTGAGCATTAGGTTGATCTGCAGGTTGATTTTTAGGTTACTCTTTTATCATTTTTTGGGAAAAAAGGTGTCAGGGGTCAACCCAACCCGACCCATACGAAAAGTTATCCATTTAAGCCCGGAACAACTTATACCCATTACTTAGCTGACCTGCACATTTTCCTCTAACAATCTGGATTAAGATTCTGATGATGATTTGTTCACATGAAATACTCCATGATCCTCAAATTCTTTCTTCATAGTGCAGGATGACATTGAGAACTTTGGTGATGTTGGTACCTTGGATGATAATGTGGAATCTTTTCTACAGCATGACGCAGGAGATTATAGCACATTAAAACAGACACCTACAGAGCACAAAACTGGGTCTTCCAAGGGTACGTAATGATAACATCTGATGTACGAATAAGAACCATTCCTACCCTCATAATATTTAAACCCGTCATGCAGGTTTTTCTTTTGGGGAAGTTGGTTGTATACGTACAAGAAATAAGGTTACATGCTGTCACTTTTCTTCAGATGGGAAGTTGCTAGCTAGTGCGGGGCATGACAAAAAGGTAAGAACTAAGATTGGGGATTTCAACCATCTATGTGAAAATGGGTTGATTCGGGGTTTATGTTAGTGCTAATAGGTCAGATGGGTAAAACTTAAAAAGACTCGACGAAAATGTAAACAGGTCAAACAGGTTATACTTATCACATAATTAATTGCTTATATCCCCCTAAATTATTTCATTAAAGAAAATTGGATCATTGTTGTAATGATATTTTTTTACAATCATATTTAATATATTAATCATGTATGAATTCAAAAAGAAAGAGACAAAACAATGTCTCGAGTCAACCAACCCAACCTGCTTTGACATGTTTAAAGATCTACACATTATGACGTATTATGTAACACCCCCCCCCCCCCCCCCCCCCCTTCCCCTTTTTGCCGCTTATAGTATATGATGCTTATACTGGATCATTTTTCTCTGCTGCCATGAATTTCCAGATATCAGTAGCTTATGTTTGCCGCAGTCTTTCATGTTTTATTGTTTATTCGTTGCTTCTAGCTTTTTTCAATTTATATTAAAGCATTAAGACAGTTCAATGACTAATTGTTCTGTTCAGGCTGTTTTGTGGAACATGGATACCTTGCAAACTGAGAGCACCCCTGAAGAACATCAATACGTAATAACTGATGTTCGGTTTAGACCAAATTCAACTCAATTAGCAACTGCTTCCTTTGATAAGTCGGTACGGATATGGGATGCAGCTAACGTAAGCTTTCTCTTCTAGCTTAGTTAATGCAATGTACATCAGAGTATGATATGTTTATTCAATATATGTTGGGTTCTGAGATGCATTACATTTTGAACATAATGTTGCAGCCAAGCTATTGTTTGCATGCACATACCGGCCATACATCACATGTTATGTCCTTGGATTTTCATCCAAAGAAGAATGATCTTTTCTGCTTCTGTGATAGTAACAGTGAAATTCGCTATTGGAATCTCAGCCCGTTTCTCTGTACTCGCATCTCTAAGGTTGGTCTGGAATTGCATACAACTGATTGTTTGTGATTGTATTTTTGTATTGTTTAGTTCTGGAGGTGGATAATGAGTGGGGCTGGTATGGGGTCGGAACTGGTAGGTTTTGGTGTGGGTTATAATGGTCAGGTTGGGTTGACCTGTACCACTTTATGTCCAGATATTGTTTCAACTTCATAAATAATTGTTGGTTGGGAGTTTATTGGGATGAAACTGAAATGCACCAGAACCGAGAAATTAAGAATATTGGAACTGAGAAGGAGACCAATCTGAAGCTGTCCCGTACCATTTGTTAAAAGCCATTTAATCCCATACCATACCATAAATCAAACAGAAACTGGTGTTTAATAAATTGACAAACTTAAATAGTTAAATATATACGTCGTATCAAGCTTGTTGAGAACAATTAAAAAAACGGTTTGGTTAAGTTCGAGAGTGGACCATTCTGATTATTATAAATATCCTGAACTGAGACCGGTTTTTTTAAAAGTCTTAACAAGAGCTGGACCAAACATAGATGGTACTGTTTTGGTTCTTAAGCTTTTTATTGTTAATGTATATCGAGGAGTGCAGAACCACAAAAAATGGCGCATGGGTGACCTTTTACACCATCACTTATATATATAGAGGATAGAGTAACACAAAAAGTGATGGTGTAAAAAGTCAATGGTGCATTTCTTTTTGTTGCATATGCTTCAATGTTATAAAGGTGTTGCATCACTTATTATATATTGATGCTACACTTATAAAACATTTTTGCATTGATGCACCATTGCATCATTTTTGGGTGGTTGTGCCTTAGTTTTGATAGGTTTAGATACATGTGTCGAGCTCTCGTCTGCTTAAAAATTTTATGCATGGATTCACTTTTTACCAAAAATCTTTTTTTTTTTGTTATATGATATTCCTACACACAAACACTAAGACCTTGTAAAACTCATAGGACAGGTAAATTTATAAGTTTGTTTTAGTTGTGAAATGATTATTTGGTGAATGGTTTATATAGTGTGAGTAAATTATAGTATTTGGCTTAATTTTTCTCCTACTAAAACGAAGTTAACCTTCAAACCATTTCTTATGACTGAATTCATTAAACGTAACAATAAACTCATCAATACAAATATAAACACTATAATTTGATGTTACATTGATATCTTGATTTCTCTGGAAAAAGGTTCTTTTGATATCCACTGGATATCGAGTTGCCCGATTGAAGGTAGATATCTTATGGATGGATGAACTGAAACTAAATGGATATGGATGAGGAGAAAAGTAAATGGGTAGTATGGATATGGCTCCAGATGATCCATACCTGATCCATTGACATCCCTACCCCTAATTAGTGTTTTAAGTATGCCCACAGAAACTATAATAATCTAACTTGGATATGATACACTTTGGTTGATTTTCGACACATTCAACTCATTTGACCAACTTTCCTTTAGCTAATCTTTTACTTGACCCACCGGAGATGACTCAACCTGATTTGACCATTCACAAGTAAATGGGTCAAATTTACCACCTCTTTTAAATTCTTATATTTTCATATCTCACACCATTCCTATCGGCAAATGTAGCAACCGGGCAATGCACAAGTGCGATTCCAGCCAGTTACTGGACATTTACTGGCAGCAGCATCTGATAAAATCGTCTCCATCTTTGATGTTGAAAATGATAGACAAACACATTCCTTCCAGGTATCAATTTGTAAGAAACTCGCGCATCAAGTTTCCGTACAATAAATTCAGTCATACATGGTATTTACATAAACGAGTTTATCTACAATTTTAATCCTTGTCTTGTTATCAGACACATTCAGGAGTAGTTAACTACGTATGCTGGGACTTGAACGGGGAATATCTAGCTACTGTTAGTGAGGAATCGGTGAAAGTGTGGTCATTGGCTTCCAGGGAGTGCATTCATGAGCTCACTTCAAACGGAAATCAGTTTCATTCCTGTGTTTTCCATCCAAGTTATTCTACTCTTTTGGTTATTGGTGGAACTCGGGTAAGTACTTTTCTTTCAGGCGTTGCATTAATTATTATTTTTCTATGCTTCCTTTCATCCACCTATTTTAAAACTTAAAAAAAAAAATATTGGTGCTATTGCTTTAAAAAAAATTAATGGTTGAGAATGAATTTGTAGATTCAGTAGACACGAATATATTTTGTTTTCAATCATGTAGCTATGATATAAATGATTGAGGGTGGCAAAATTGTTTGGTTGGGAAGCCGGTCAAAGTGTGTGATTTTTTATTGGGGCCACAATGGGCCGGGTTGCTTTGACCTGCATCAACATTTTGTCCATTTATTTTCAAAATATATAAATAACTAATGTGTTATATATCATGTTAAAAACCCAAATACAGAAAGGTTTACCCATTAATATGAGAATGGGTTAAATCTGGGTTGTAATTTGTTTATAATAGGTTAAATGGGAAAAATACTAAAAGGTCAAATTGACTGAAAGTAGTATAAAGGGTATTCAAATGCTTAGAATCTCCTAACTGGTTTTTTAATATTGTATTATAATTTTAAAATTTTTTTATTCAAGTTTAATTATTTATAAAACTAAGGGTTAATGGATTTAAATGCTCCCAACTATTGAGAATTGGCCGCTGCCACCCCCAAGTATCATTTTGGCGAATATAACTCCCAAGTAAACCCTTCGGTGTCTGTGTCACTTGCCGTTTGTCAGAACCCTAACTACATTAACTTTCTGACGATGTGGCCTTAACCACGTCAGCTGCCACACAAGCGAGGCCTGTACACATATGCGTGACACATCATCAGAAAGTTAACGTCGTTAGGTTCTAACAAATGGCGAGTGATACAGACACCGAAGTGTTTACTTGGGAGTTATATTCGCCAAAATGATACTTGGGGGTGGCAGCGGCCAATTCCCAATAGTTGGGAGTATTTAAATCCATTAACCCTAAAACTGAAAAAGGAGTAAAAAATGTCAGTGGGTCAACCCCACATGACTCGTTTCAACCCATAGTTTAAATACACGTTTCTTGACCCATTTTGTTCCAAAAAAACATGTTTTGACCCATTATTTAAACCGTGTGATCCACCCATATTTTTACCTTGGTAAAAACCTTACTCTATTAAAATAATGATCCCGCTTTTAACAATGGATTTACGAGACTTTTAGCACCTGTATACATTTCAGGTCACTTCAACTAAGTCACTAAATTAATATATAACCCAAATGACCCGTACTTTAGATAAGCGGGTCGAAATTGTCAACTTTTTAAAGTATAAAGAGGTATAAACAGCTGCAAGTAAGAACCAATTCTTGGTTAAAAACCCGCTTCCCTAGATAAATGAGTCAAAATTAATATTTTCGCCCTGATCAACCAGTTACTTAAAGTTATCCATTTTTGTACTCTTATTTATCTTCCTCAGTCGTTGGAGCTGTGGAACATGACCGAGAACAAACGCATGACGGTTCAAGCTCACGACACCATAGTAGCCTCTTTAGCACAATCACCTGTTACTGGAATGGTTGCCTCTGCAAGTCATGACAGTTCTGTTAAATTATGGAAATAAATAAAAACAGTTGTTTCATCGGCTAAAAGGCGGACTATACCCCTATTCAAGTATTCGTTATGGAGTTATGTTTAATCTTTATATAAGTCTCTATGTTTCATCATTGATTTCCACCACCGATAGATTATAGCCGAGTTAGGAGTAACGTCAAGTGTAGCTTGTACATCTCTAGTAACTGTTCTTGAATTTGTAATAATTTACCATTTGGGTTTTCTGAGTCTTTTTGTTATTTCTAGAATTTATAAACTTGTGATTAAGATCCTAGTTGTGTCATATGTTACTTGTTAAACCAGGTTTTAAGACGATCCTAGTTGTGTCATATGTTACTTGTTAAACCAGGTTTTAAGACCTGGACTTGACCAATTTTATCTTAAGAGGCTCCTCGGGTGACTTTAAACTCGTACGACACATCTGACTGATTCCCATTTTAGGTAAATTTTTTTTATTTGAACCGTTAGAATAATTACAATTCAAATCAAACCCCTTTATAATCAAGTTGGTCAAAATCTTGCGTGTATATTGTAGATACTCTATGTTGGTTTCTCCTGTTCTCTTTCACTTGTAGTTATCACAAAGTATTTCTCCTGTTCTCTTTCACTTGTAGTTATCACAAAGTATGTAACTTGATAACTGGTTAAGAATCATCAATGTAGTGTATAATAATATCTACTAACCACCGACATAACATAACCATTACTGTGGAATTAATATACATGATTGAAACTCAATTAACAAAAATAGTTATTAGAAGGGTTTAGATTCAATGGTCACATTAACTCATTTTTAAAAAATGTGACCAATAATGGGAGATGGATATCAGGACAAAGATAAAAGTGGTTATGATCTTTGGTGATTGCAATAAAACATTTTCAAATCTTCATGGCAAGTATAATGAGATACATACCACACAGCATCACGGCTTGAGTGGGTCAAACCTGCCACAAACCGGCATGTTATAAACCAATTGTTAGACTATTTGTGGTTACACATCGTGTCATGTTAGTTTCAAAATTTACGAGAAATCATGAGAATCAATCAAAATCAATAGTTTATCTAGAAAACCAACATTGTTATATAAATTTATGTGTTAATTTACATGTATTCGTATATATAAAAAGTTTACATGTGTGCAAGTTTTTCATTTAAACATGTATAAATTTTATTATTTACACGTGTAAAAATTTAAAATATATGAATGGATGTAAATTGCACAATAAAATCATATAACGATGTTGTATTTTTATTATAACATAATACTTGTAGTTAAAAATCATTCCAGCTATGACTGGACGATAGAGGCTCTTGTCTATTAGAGAAAATATTTGGAGTTCAAATCCTCACGTGGGGTAAGTTAGGATTTGATGCAATGTACATAGTAGATTAACAAAAGTAGACATATTTAGGTGTAGCCATTCTATACAAATATTGTAGTTAAAATAATGATGTTGATTGTTTTGATGAGTTCTTATGGTTCTTGTAAAATTTAGAAGTTTTTATTAGATGTTTTTAATATGATAAAAATATATATTATTAACTATTAATAATTTTGTTAGATAAATTTGATAAGCTATACGTAGAGGATTCATACTTCAATGATCTACAACAAAACTTGCACGATCAAAATATCGCATAGCCATTTCAGATTTAAACAATTTGAGGGTTTAATCGGATAAAGTTCAATCTCAAGAACAAAGTATGAATGTTTGTGTGTGTATGTGTGTGAGAATTCAAACAAGAGAAAGTAACCAGATGAAGGAGATCAAATCTTGCATGGGGCAATACTTGCCTTCGTGGTAGTTAACATTTATATTTAAATTGACCTTATAATTCCTTTTTTTTCACACTGATTTTCACATATGAAATTTAAAAAATCAATTTTTTAGTTCGACTCCAGCCAGGGGCTCCGCTTCTTGGGCCCTGCTTCCAATGAGACATTGTCCATTTAGAGCTCCTATCAGTTAAAGATTTTGCCCCTAAGAAGCAATGAGCTTCTAATGACATGAATCATAATAAACACAAACTAGTGTGGATTTGTACCTCCAGACTAGTTTGATGAATATTATGATTGCTTTGATTATTAAATCAATTAAATTATACTAAAATATCGAACAGTATATGTAATATCATAGTTTTTTAACTAATAATAAGTTATTTTCTTCTCTTATGGTGATCGATGGGTGTCGGTGTGGTTCCATTGAGCTTGGAATTGATCAAAGTGAAGGTTAGAGTAGTTAACAATGAGTTAAAAGAGAATGGATTAAAAATGTAAAAGTAAAGACATGTTTATTTCAGTTATAATGGTATAATGTTTACTCTTCACAAAAATAATATTTGTTTAAATTCTTGCAAGTGCATCTACAAGATTGTAACCATAGTAGTCGAATGCTTTTCAAAATCTGGAGCTAATGCAATCGCCAAGGAGGTTTGATATGAAGAAAGTTGTAGCATTAGTTGTTCTACCCACCATCGGATTTATCACATCTACCTCAAAACTTATAAATTTTTTTAAAGGCCCTAACGAACCAAAAAGTCAGAGACCCTTTATAAAATTTACATTTTAAACTCTTATTTTTATCTGGGCTAGTCACCAGCAATAATAAAGTGAAGGGTTTTTTATTAGTGAAGTTAACTTCTTATGAATATTTTTAGATTAAGCCCAAATATTTAATCACAATCCACATACATAAATTGTTTTATTGAAAATTTTGAGGCCCTATACAAATTGGAGGTTCATAGTTAAAACTTTAGTTGCTTTAGGGCTTAAGGCACTCATGCACATCTATTCTCTTTTTCCTCTACCTTTTACTTCTTGCCAACCTTGTTGTCTTGATGAACCTTTGATCTTGCTTAGTTCTTTAATCTTCCTTCTATGATCTTCATTAGTGATACCCGCCCTCGATGGTTCAGCTCGTCATCCTATCATCATCTGATTAACAAATTTTCTCTAATGAGGATTTAACAGCCGACTTCAAAATGTTTTTATTAATGTGGCTATTTATATAACATATATAAGGTGTTTAATATATTTATTTGTGTTAAATATATCAATTTTAACTTGGACACATTTAGAAACATATAACCTAAATACAACTTATATTTAACTCTACTATTAAACGAGTTAACAAGTGGTCCCGTTTAATTTCAACAAACTAAACATGAAACACTTAAGTAAAAGTGTTAATCATTAGCAACTTTAAACTAATTATTCTTTTATCATAAAAATTAGTTTATGTGTAAACTAATAATTGAGTTATTGTTTTTTTAAATAAGTTGAAACACAAAAGATAAACAAATGTAAAACAAAATAATTATCTCTTTAAAATAAAAAAGAAAAACATTATACAATACTAATGGATAATAGTTTCCCTCATTCTCAAAAGTATCAATAGGTAGGACTGTTATGATAACAAGTTAAAACGGTATTGAGTTGATTGAGTATTTTTATAAGTGTAATTGATTTAATAAGTTTTTCAAGATATTAAAATCTTTGTAACATGCATTTGTTAAACTAGGTGGCGATGTCCGGTGTATATGCGGTTACGCATGAAATTGTGGTAGCTCGATTTTAGATATCGAAGCGTAGATATATGGAAAAGAGTACGTCATGCCGTTATATTCAGTAATAAAAAAAGTTACGTTGATATAAAATTGAATGATAAAAAGACAAAACATATTTAGAAAATAAGAAGTAAAGTTATATATATTTCATCAAAACATGAGGATGAACATGGACTAGGAGGACAAAATAAAACAAATCATTTATGAATAAACTTTTCTTAACTTGTAAATGTATGTTTTTCGCTGCAATATAGAAAATTTCTAACGTGTAAACACTAAGGTAGTGTTTAATACGTAGTAATGAAGTGCGTACTTAAATAAACTATATTGAGTGTGAATGAAAAAATATATGTTTGGTTGGTGAAAGTAATGAAATAAACCATTACATATTATATTCTATTTCCTAAAATTCATTCAATCCACCCTATTTTTTTTTTTACATTCAATTTCTTCTTTCATCATTAGTTAACAACAACACTCACCACAAGTTAACAACCACCACCGGCCAGATCGATCATCATCGGCCACCGGCACCGCCACCACCAATCCTGGCCACCGCCGCCGCCAATGACCACCACCACCAGCCATCACGACCATAACTATTTTTATATTTTATTATTTCGTCTTTTCCTACCTAACAAACAACATAAAATAATGATTAATTTTATTTCTAAAACGTAACCAAACAGGTCAATAGATTGTAATGATTTATTTTATTCTGTCATCTATTCCATTATCTCATTTGTTACATTCCTTCATTCATCCCATTAGCTTACACCAAACAGACCTTAGAGGTGTGCTGAGATTTACGTAAAAGTGAGTTTTGCAAAGATAAAAAAGAAAAAAAACAGAAAAAAAAAGTCCTTGATGCACAAAAGTGATGCGTAAAATATGGCATCATATTTATACAACAATTAATACTTTAATAGTTTTATATTATTCTCACACTTTTCTTTAAAGTTTATATATTATTATATAATACATGGCTAAATGTGTCTTGTTTAACTATTCATGAGCACGAGCGCCCTCGTCCTCTCTCTCTAATCAGTGTACCCTATTTTGTTCTATTTCTTTATTCATTCAAACCACTCCGTACAACACAATTATTATATTGAATATTTAATTGCTAATTTTATATTAGTTTTGTTTTTGAACGGCTAATTATATCCGGTCATATCTCTATAACTCAGGTACAAGACTTTAGAGCACTCTATTTGTTACGTTATTAAAAAAAAAAAGCTCATAATCAATTCGTTTGTATTACTTTTGAACATGATATCACCTTTAAAAGAATACCCATCTTTAATTTGAAAACCTCGTATACAGCATGGAACCTTTTTTTTTTTGTTACAGGTAAGAATTAAGGTTTTGGGATAACTCAACTTAAGCACTTGAGTTAAAGATGATTAGTAGTTTACATTAGTTAATTGTACTAAAACACCTTACTTATTTTTACAAAAAATAAAATCATGATTAGTATTTTTCGTTGTTGCTATAGGTTAGTTATTAAACCTTCCAAATACTCAAAAAGCTCGATTAAACTACTGTAATAGAAGACATCATGTACCAAATGACCTTTTTTTTTATCTTTGTGTAAAATGTTTGCTTTTTTTTAAAGATCGAGAGTCAAGTGTCAAAATAAACAACAATATAATATTAATAATATATTAGATTACACTTATAAAAAGGTTGTCATGCACAAAAGTCAAGTGTGTAAATGTATTAGATAATTTCGTTTTGAATTTTGTTGAAATATGGTTAAACTCACGAACACACTTAGCCAAGCGGGTTGCAACAGCTATTTTTTCTCACGTTTCTTGTTCTAAAATTTTCATTAATAATAATTACAAAATATATAAAAAATTAGGACACTTCACCTGACAAATCAATGATCAATTTACCACAAACTAAAAAAATAAACCCTATATATATTCCATTAAGAGCATTCACAGCCGGTTCTTTATAAATCTGTGAGTGTGTTCTTTATATTATAGAGAATGGTTATTAGTGGTTGTGAGTGGAGGATAGAGAACATGTTACTGTTCATCTCTATATTTGATAAAACACTGTTCATCTCTATATATTTTTTAATATTTGTTGAAAGTGGTTGTGAGTGGAGGAGAGAGAAAAGGTAATGATAAAAGTATAAAAAAATATTATTTTATTGAAAAAAAAGAGAAAAAATAATGATTTTTAGTGTAATTATAGAGATGGAGATGAAAGATGGGTTGTGAATGCTCTAATATATACAGATTACCAAAAGAATATTGATATGACATATAATACAAAAACATGGAGTGATAAATATTACGAGAGACTAAACAATAAATATTTATATCTTCTAGATATTGAGTTTTCTAGTTCAATATTATTTTCATTGCTTTTTATTATTTAATGTCAGAGAAATCCTTATTTCTTAGTATAAAAGATAAAGTTGTACTTAAAAGATACCGGATGATCGAAAGTCATCTTCTTTTAAGATTTGTGAACTCAAAGGTTGAGTGACAAAAATTAGCATATGTTCGTAGAAGGACATATAAAATAATTTACCTTTTAACTAGTGTTATGGTATACATTTTGTATAGTACAAATGTTGTGATTATAAATGTAAACATATAATAGAGAGTGTGTGTTTATAGGTAAGAAAACAAAAATTAATGTATACCCTTCACATGATTTTTCGACTCAAACAACTACTTAGTATACATATCTAATATGTACATTTACGTTCATAGAATATTGCTTATTTGATGAGTTGAAGGGCTAATGCAGCAAGTATTATCACATCTTTGTGTGCCTCTAGACATGCCTCCACTCTCTCACAAACACTTGTTGCCCCTCCCTATTAAAAATTACTATACATCTTTTAAAGGAGCCGCTCATTACATAGGATACATTCGGCTACTTTTTATTTATTAGGATCAGTAAAAGATAGATTTGTGGTAAATAATAAAGAGAAAATTACTCAAATAACTATTTGACAGATTAATTTTTCTTAAACAGTCATTAAATTTTAATTTTACAAAAAAATTTCACTAGCTGTACATTTCTACATAGCAATTTATTTATCTATGATTTACGATACCAAGACATATCGTATCGTTGGTTATTACTTGCCAAATATACACACTCATCTTGTATCGCCAAAAAGAAGAAAGAAAAAAATCAATACCCTGAAAAAGAATTAACACATGGTTGTGAATTGTTGAAATTAAAAAAAAAGGTATACAGAAATACATGTATCATTAATATATGTGTATTGATGGCCAGAATACACCGGGTGTCCCAAATCGTCGGTATCGTTGTTAGCGATACACCATTTGTACAGCAATACACCATTTGTCCTGAATCACCGACAATATTTAAGTTTAACATTGTAAGTTATTATAGTTTACTTTTCTTTCTCCAAACTTTTAAAATAGTTTATTATTTATTTATTTAAACAAAATGATGAATTTAGCAAATTTAACACAATAATAAGTTTAATAATACATTTTTTAAAACAAAATTGCATTATAAGTAATTAGTTACTTAATTACCTAGAAAAATAAAAATAAACACTCAAGTTGAATTGCAAAACCATTAAACTTATTATATTTATAAGTAAAATTAAAACTAATTAAAATATTTTAAATATTTTTTAAAAATTTAAAACTGATGAGTAGACGGAAAAACCAAAAAGAAAAAAAAAAGTTGAAGATGTAGGGTACTCTGATCTAGTTAGAGATATTATATACGAACTCAGTATCATTGAGGTGTCATGTTAAGACACTTTCAAATATATACCAAGATACAAAAAGAACACATCATCTCCAATTAAAAAAAATTGTGACATGTGAGCGAAACAACATGATTTGACATCGCTACTTGACGATATAGTGTGTCTAGTGCCTAAATCGAAAAACAATTAATCAAAAGGCTATTTTAAAATTTTGACCCGCCAATTGGTTACTTAGGTAATTTTCACAATAATAAACTACTCAATAAAATGATTATGGGTTTAAATTTGAAAGTAACTCTAATGTAATCTTTTTACTATAACAAAATAGTTAAAACAATTGATCAAAAGGATATTTTCAAAATTTTGAACTGCCAAATGGTTACTTATAGAGGTGTAAACGAGCCGATTCGAGCCCGAGCTCGTTTAGGCTCGAGCTCGGCTCGTAAAAATATTATCAGGCTCGAGCTCAGCTCGGACTCGGCTCATTTATTGTTAAATTATTTAATTTTTATTTTTTTATAATTACTTTTATGTTTTTTATAATCAAATTTTTTATATGTAACATAATATATATTATTTAATTATTTTTATCATAATAATATATAATAATATTATTTATGTAAATATTTATATATATTTAATATGTAAATAAAAAATTACATAAAACAAAAAGCCCATTTAGACTCGCGAGTCGACTCGAACACGATGTCTGAAGCTTGGGCTCGAGCTCGTTTAGTAAACGAGCCATGATGTGAGTTCGAGCTCGGGCTCGTTTAAGCTCAGCTCGATTCGAGCTTTTTTCGAGTCGATCATGAGTAGCTTGCGAGGCGGCTTGGCTCGTTTACACCCCTAGTTACTTAAGTAATTTTCACAACAATAAACTACTCATTAAAATGGTTATGGGTTCAAATTTGAAAGTAACTCTAATATAATCCTTCTACGATAATAAAATAGTTACTAAGGGTGACAGATGTTATCATCATATTTCTCCCCATCAAATGTTCTCGCTTCTCTCTCTCATTAATAATTACATTAATTACTAATCAAATATTTTAAAATTAATGCTTTTAAAAAGTATAATTTTTATAAACTAAAATAACTAAAATTGAGATTTAATATAAGGAAATTTTTTTTTAAAATAATCTTTTTTTAAAAATGATTTATTTTAAAACAAAATGTTTAAAAGTTTAAAAAGTTGATATCGTTTTTAATTACTTATACTCCTTGCTCATACGTAATTCAATCATACTATATTTTAAAATGTTTTCTTATAATTAATAAATTTAATTTTTATTTAATATTTTATATGTTCAAACCGTATAATACACGAGTTTATTAAAATTAATCCGATCATATAAACATACAAAGGCATTTTTAATGTAAAAATAAATAAAAAGTTAAAACCTATTTGAATAGAAAACTGTTTACTACAAATACCCTCAAACTTGCTGTTAATCTCACATAAAACCCTAACTTTTTCACATTACAAATATTTCTTCTCTCTATCTCTCAATTCACCATCTTCTTCTTGTTCTTGAGAGAACTTCAAACAGTCTTCACCACTGATTTCTATAACAATCAAACAAAACATCATCAAACTGCAAACAGAGTGATTCAATCATCAACCATGGGGAAATACATGCGAAAACCTAAATTCACCGGAGATACGGTGGCTGTAATGGACGTTTCACATTCATCTCTCGGCGTTCGAACGAGAGCCAAAACCCTAGCGTTGCAGAAGCTTCTGGAATCAGCCACCGCAACGCCACCGTCGCCGGCGCCGGAGCAACCTCCGGAACCGTCGTATCTTCAATTACGGAGCCGGAGGCTGCAGAAGCCACTGGCTCAACAGTTGACATGCTACCGGAGGCAAAACCCTAACCCTAGGGGTGTAAGCTGTTCGGGTGGGTCTCGTTCGGTCGGGTCGGGTTTAGTGGAGACCCGAATTGAAGGTGGTGGTGAAACAGAGGAAGCTTCTTTTGGTGAAAATAATTTTGAATTTGATGGCAGAGAAAGGTATTGTTTCTTGCTTTATTTCATATATTTTTATGTTTTTGTTACAATTTTTATTATTATTATTTGGTTTGATTATGTGCAGAATTGAGTTATGTGTTCTTGATTCTAATTGTTGTTTTGTGGTTATTAGGGTTTTTATTTTGTAATTGGTATTTGGTGCTTTTTTTATAATAAAATCTTTTGGGATATAATAAACCATTTTTGTATGGGTTTGAGATCCTATGTTAGATAAATTTTTAAAAAATATAAAGTTGTAAGAATTTTGTAAATAAGTATTCCACCCTCTAGGTTGATTAAAAAAGACTATGATTTCAGAGTACTGTGTGTAAAAGTGAGATTCACACGGAACTTATGTGTTTGAGTTTCGTGTAAAGGTCTGGTTTGGGTTGAACCTATGAACATATTTAACTAAATGGGTCGTTAGTGGGTTAACCTTGGGTTAACCTGATGGATTTGCGGGTTAGCATGCTTGACTTATTTCGTTTTGTACTAAAATTTCAAAACGTGATTTATGTTATAACTTAAACTAGTAAGGTATAAAAAGATAAATAAGCATAAGCATCAAGTTTATACTTTAAACGTAATTATCTCTCTATTCTAATAAAATAATGACCAGAAGTCTCGTGTGCCAGCACCACATTCATCGTTTATTAATAAATTAAAAAGAGTTAAATATTATTAGTAATTATAATCATATTAATTACTAATAATATTTAACTCTTTTTTAGATTAAATAATTTATTAATAAATTTAAAAAAAGATTTTTTTATTAGTGTTATGTTTAAAGAAACAAATTTTTATTAAAATTATCCAAAACTTTAAACTTTTTAAAAATACAAATTATGTTAAAATTAGTGTTTTTAAAAAGTAAAACTTTTATAAAAAAAATAATTAAAACTATGAGTTATAATTAAAAAGTTTTTAAAAATGATATCTTTTAAAAATGTTTGTCTTGAAATTAAATTGTTATTATATTTATAATAATAAGATTTCAATCATATCATTTTTTTAATAATAAATTATAATTTTAATTAATATTTTTTATTCATCCCGTGTAATACACGTGTTTACTAAAACTAGTTTTATATATATTTATGTTTTTAAGGATATTTGTATTTGTATTGTTTAGGATATTTATAACTTTAAGGAGATAATATGTCAAAAAAATAAAATTTCTGGTTAAGCTCTTTGTTTTTGTTACCCAACCGTTACTGTTCAAGGTCACATGTCTAGTTCAGATTCGTGTCGAGTTCGACCGCCAGCCCACGAAACAACTTAATTAAAGCGGACCGGCTAAATGCACCTTCTTGTACCTTTTATTGATTTGATTGATTTTCATCCTACATCAGCTTATCGGACCTTATATACACCTAGTAAAAGTTTTGCAAACATAGGGTATGTTAGTGCAACCCATCAACCCCATACGTTTCTCCATGCCATTTCAACCCTCTTAAGTCGAAAACGACATCCTTAATCGCATCTTTCATCACAGTTTTTATTCTAAACATCTGCTGATAACATTTAACCGAAGTATCAAAACAAATTGATCAACGGGCATTCTAGTCCAATTGTAAAATTAAGTGTCGGCAAGCATTATAAACATATCCGTATTGTCGGCAGTCACATATAATTGATATCCAAATTTTATATTTGTTTTGTATAGATTAAAAGATGTAATAATTTATGAAATGATAATAACTGGTGTTACTCAGATATCATCTGCCCCACATGCTATCATTTAATATCAACTCTTTTCTCTTTCCAAATCTGGCTAATTTCTGTACCAGGTAAAGTTCTTGTTGCCCGGCAATCAGGAAATAATGAAATTTTGTCTTTTTTTCAAGATAAAAAGTGTTCTGATTAGGGGTGTTCACGTTTTGGTTTAGTTGGTTAAGTCTAGTTGGTTTTGATGAAAATTTTTGGTTCAACTGCTAACCGTGGTTTTAGATAACGACGTGTCAAACAGACAGGGTTGGGTGGGTCAGTCGGTTTTAGCAGTTTGATGGTTTGGTCTTTTTTTGTTAATCAAAGTCGTTAGTTTGTATTATAAAATCTAAAATGATAAAAAAAAATTCGTAAATATAAAACTATACATAATTGCATAATCTAAAAGTTATAAAATAAAAAAATAATAATAAAAGGTTAAGCGGCCCATTTGAGTTGCACAGACGGTTCGGCCAGACTGTTAAACCGTCAAAACCAAACCGTAAGAATCTCAAACTGGCTGGACCGGCCGACTTGCTTTGGTCTGGTTGGTTTCGATGTGGTCCTTTTATACGGTTTGACTTTTTCAGTCAAATACTTAAAATGAGACTTTAAGAAATTCAATTTCCATCACTTAATAGATTATGCTTCTACCTACATTTTAGAGGATTTTTAGATTGATTATTGTGCCTTGAATGTTCAGAATTTGATTATATAAGTTGCATCAAAGCTGAGCAGGGGTAGTTTGGTAATCCTACATACTTGCTTCTCAAAATCTGAATACATATGTGTTGTAGCAGGAGCACTCGAGAAAGCACTCCATGTAGCGCAGCAAAGGACTTTAATGTCATTAGCACACCTGGTTCTAGCACAAGATCTAGAAATCTAGAAGCTTCTAATCAGATTTCCAATAATTCCATCACAAGAAGCATGCCTTTGGCACGTGAGATCGAGGAGTTTTTCGCCATTCATGAGCAAGAACAACGTAGACGGTTTGCTGACAAGTAAGCTACTTTAACATCTAGTACTAATTCGAAATAGGCGGGTCAAATGGTTGGATAACGGGTTTAAAACAGGTAACTGTATAGGGGTTGAAACGGGTCAGATAGATGGGTCTGAAATACATGTTGCCAAAAGTTTTGATTTTTATTGATAGCTCATGTGTAAAGTATGATAAACTATTCTTTTAAAGATAATAACGATTTTGACTCATTGTTAAGTAAATGGGTTGAAATGGATCATGAAATTTCTAACCATCTAACTGTTTTACCTTTTTGCGCTTTAGAGATTCAATGTACTCAAAATCAACCCCCTCTTTTAAAAAAGATTTTAAGATAAAACGAGTCCAGAAACAAATGTATTAAGACATGTTCTGCCGTTAAATAAATAAATAAACAAGAGGCGTGTTGCGTGCAAATTTTTTCCTACCCCTTATGTCTTGGTGTTACTTAAGCCAAAATCTATATGTACACATATATATATAGTAAGAAAGAAGGGACGTAAGAACCAATTTCAGGTAGAAAATTATGAGAACCATATTAACACTTGTATATATTGTTTTAACTGTGATACACATAAGACGGTTGTGTAGCCGCTTACGTCTACGGCTACGTCTACCTCTACCTCTTTTTAGCATCCATTGCGGTTTTCCCAATTCTCTACTTAATATTGGTTCTGTATTTACGCACTCAGTATGCATGTGTGTTAAAAAAATATATATATTTATGGACTATACAAATTCCTTTGATGCAGGTACAACTTCGACTTTGTTAATGAAAATCCGCTAGAAGGATGTTATGAATGGGTAAAAGTGGAATCTCAATAAGCAGGATGGATATATTACATTTGTGTAAGCTTGGAATAAAGGGTCTTGGTGCATTTCCGCTTTTACCCTTGGTTCTCAATGTAAAGGAAAAAGAAATGAAAATAGTTGTGTAATTCGTCACTAAATTACACACTAACCTTGTAGGGTAGAATGGGAAGAACAAAAATTTGTTAACATTTTAGGTTTAGTTGTTTCATTTTTGTCTAGATTTGCAAGTAATAAATAATTGCCTTTAGTTACATTTTAATTTTTATATTTCTTTTATGGTCAATACTTTAAATCAATAAAATGAAGGAAATTAAAAGTGGTGCTGAAAAAGAAAAGAGGATGTGATTTTAATATGGTATTTGGATGCTTATAACTTTTAAATTTGTTCCATTGATTTTTTTAACAGCAATTTCTATAATTAAAAAAATAATCATTAAATTTACACATTGTAAAATTTAAACACATGATCACTTAAATTAAAAGTACACCATTTACCATTAAGATATCTCATTAGTGGAAAATTGCTAATTCAAAGTAAACAACAACCATACTAAAAATCATAACAAACATCTTGACAAATGCTGGTTTCGACAGAACTCAATCTAAGATTTGGACACACGTTGGTTTCGATAGAACTCAATCTAAGATTTGGACACGCGCCAGTAGTACAAAACACTATCATTTGAATCAACAATGGTCCAGTCCTAACTATGATCAATCCAAACTCAAAGACATGATTAAATATAACTTGAAATGTTCATACCATGTAAAAGGTACAACCAGCTACAATACCTCTCATAGTTACTAAAGAAGAATCTAGGATAACACAGATGATGACGATCGTACTTGCTCAAGTACTCGTCAATACTAAATAAAAGAAACTTAATGTTTAAGGACATTCAATAATCAATAGTAGCACTTATTTTCATTTAACTATCATTAGTTATGTATATTTAACTCGCTATAACTACTATGTTTACTTTGAGTGAGCTCAAATAAACGAACACTCATTTATATTATGAGATCATTTACATGTTTGAAAACATGACAATCATCCAACTACTCCCTACAAGACTCTCGAATATGAGTTTACTTCGAAGAGACTTTGAATGTTACCACCGAAAAAAGTGTTGATAGTGTATGATCTTAAATTGTACTTGTACTTTATGTCTTTATCTATCTATAAAATTAAGGGTTAATGGATTTAAATACTCCCAACTATTGGAAATTAGGCACTGTCACCCCCAAGTATCATTTTGGCGAATATAACTCCCAAGTAAACACTTCGATGTCTGTATCACCCGCCGTTTGTCAAAACCCTAACAAATGATATAAAATATATAACACAATGAACGTATATGACACAATGAGCTGATTTATTTGACATAATAATCAAAATAAATTAACTCATTTCTTTGGGTTTGACAAACAGCGGATGATACAGACACCGAAGTGTTTACTTGATAGTTATATTCTCCAAAATAATACTTGGGGGTGGCAGCGGTCAATTCCCAATAGTTGAGAGTATTTAAATCCATTAACCCTAAAATTAAATTTAAAAAAAAAAAAAAAAAAGATAAAAAAGAAAACCGCATGAATTGGATGCTCATTTTCAAGATTTCTGTAGTTCACGTGAATAGCAGTTATGCATCAAGGGGTACAGTTATAAGATCGTTAAATTTGGATACATCAGTTAGGAGAGGTATCTCTGATTTCTTTTATATATAAATAAGTTTAATTTTGATATACTTACTACTATTTACTTCTTGTGCATTACGACGGACCGATTTTAAAAAACATTTATATTGAAATGTAAGCATGTTGCAACAGTGATTTTAGAATTTAAAAAGACATAATGTTGTCGTGAATAGCTTTGAAAAATTGTAATAAATATACCCAATTCGGTTTTGAAAAAAGTCTACTTCAAAATATAAATAAAATAAGTATGTGTTGTGCATTCAGAATTTTATAGAGTATCATATATTAAATGTAGTTAGAGAAAAATGAAACATGCTTAAAAGGAATTATATAGTAAAACAATAATAGTTTGAAGAGTTTTCACTTGATAGTTATATATAATAGAAATTTCAAAACATATCAAATAAAAAAAAAGCTAAAAAAATAAGTCCAATTGTCCAAAGCTTACCAATATTCAAATGCAAATTACCAATTTAGACTAATATTATTCTAAATTACTTAGTTCATTTATAATAACTAGTAAACCAACTTCTTTTTTTATTCTAAACTAGTTTTAGTAAACCCGTGTATTACACGGGTTGAATAAAAAATTTTATAATAGAATAAAAATTTATTAATTATAAATCGATGTATTAAAATAAGATATGATTGAAATGTTCGTTATAATAAATAAAATAAATTTTTTATTTCAAAACAAACATTTTAAAAAATATCATACTTGAAACTTTTTTCTTATAACTCTCAATAATTATTTTTTGTTTATAACAATTTTACTTTTTAAAACACCAAATATAAAATATTTTGCATTTTTTAAAAAGTTTGATGTTCTAAAAGTTTTCTAATTTTATGAATAATTATTTCCTTAGAAACAAAATTAGTAAATATATCTTTTACTTAATTTATTAAAAACTATTTTAATCTAAAAAAATAAATAATATTATTAGTAATTAATGTGATTATTAAATAGGAGAGAAAAGTGAGAAAAAATTATTGAGAATGAATATGGTGTTGACATGTGTCCATCCTATATATATTTTTATTAGAGTAGAGACTAGAGAGATAGGGAGATTCTAGATCGTTTAATTTTATGTTAAAAAATTTATTAAGATAAGAATCCAATTGTTCACCATCAACACTTTTTAACATTAATAATATTGTAGTCATCACCGTTGTTGCTATCATTGACACCACCTTCATGCGTACCCACTAGCCAGCATAAAAATATAAAAAACAAAAACAAAAAGATAACAAGTAAGGCTATTTTGATATTTTCCCACTAAAGCGACTTATTTTAACCGGCACGTATTTTGATCAGAATCCATTTAACCGGAACCAGACTAATCCGTTTTCTAGACCGGTTGTTTTAACCCGGACTTGTTTTAACTTGTTACGAGAGTGGTCCAGTGTACGGGTGGTACCTGTTTGTTATAATTGAGCTGGTGAAGTGGGGTTCAGTGTTGTCTTGCTTCAACAGTATGAAAAATCAGAAGAGATAGAAAATAAGTCACATGTGTGATTGTGTTTATAAATAAATGTGTGAATTGTATCCTTTCAAGTAATAATGACCTGAAACTTTGTATGTGTTTCATGTGTCATCACCCATCATGGATTCATGGCTACGCTAGGACACACAACACAATATTCTCCGTCTTTTTTTTTTATATAAAAGAAACTCTAGCTTAATAAAAGATGTATTAATTAATATAGGGAATTTCAAAAATTGGTTTATTGGATTTTAATAATCTTAAGTTTCATTTATTGGATAGGATTAATTTCAACTCAAAAAATGTTTAAATACACTCTCAACTTTAAACTTATTTTCATAAAACGATTTCTTACTAACTGAGAGTTAACCATCTTTTTTTATGAAATGGGCAAACTTTGCTTAATTGTATCAGTTGTATAATTATAACCACCAAAAAAGACATTGTAATATTACTATCTCCTATATCAACTAATATTATCCAAAAAAGAAAACAATGTTATATTTGTCTAAGATGTCACAAACAATCCCTTGTAACTCAACATCCTCGATGGAGCTCGTATATCATTTGCAATATCCTTAAATTGCTTCCACTCAAATACACTTATTGTGAAGTTCTTTGCTCATCAACGATCAGTACTATAAAAAAACAGAGTTTGTTATATTTAAGACAAAGCATTACTTATGATCATTATCTCTACTTGAACATAACCAAATGAGTGATGTTCGTCTAAGGTGTCACAAACACCTACCAGGAAGTCATCGTCATTGATAGGGTTTGTCCCACCATTAAAACAGAACTGAATAAAAACAGTTGATATCATTTGTGTTGACCATTAACTATTATTGCTTGCTTTGCTCATATGTTCACAAACTTTTTTAGTAGCCTAGGAGGAGACATCCTTGGATTCATGTTGGTGTTAGTTGAAGGCAGACATTTTTGTGACCTAATATTCCTCATGTAGACTGAACATAAAGATGAGGGGAATCTAAACTTCATAATTTTACAAAATTCAACTCGTCAATAAATAGATGAACAAACAATTAACCCATCTAAATTAACATAAAAAACTATATAACTAACTATTTCCACGTTAAACTAGTCAACACCAATTTTAACTAGTCCACATTACTTTTTTTTTAACGACCAACGAATAAGGTAAATTTGGCCATCCGGGTAAACCCAATGTGGTAAAATCTTGGCCCACCTAAAGCATAAGCATATTACATCAAGTGAGACTCGAACCATGACCTTCACATTAGAAGATCATAGGATGCATCCTCCCAAACCAATTAGTCTATGGCTCATTGGCACTAATACACGTTATCTAAACCCATCTAAGTAAGCCCACATTTAACTAGCCTGTACAAACTCTAAATCCCTAACTTCATGATTGACCGGTCAAACACTCAAAGTCACCCCAAAAGACGAAATATATCTCATTTTGTGTCATATCGTGCCATACCATATCATACCATAAGAAACACAAAATACACGTTAATATTGAAAGGGGAGATAACCACAAAAAATAGCTATTTTCAACGAAAAAACAAGTAGTTGATCTCGATCAGTGAAAATTTGGTGCTCGCTTGTTGGGAAAGGTCATTACGTGATCCGCCGCTAATATTCATTGCTAATATTGCCAGTAAAGTTCTCTAATTTGTAATGATTTATCAGCTAACTAGTAAGATAAGTGCATACTTTTAAAAAGAACTATAACCTTAAATTGCAGTAGGGTTGCTTTCTTGATTAAAAAGGTTTTATTTTTCTTTTGTTTATAGGTTCAACGGCGATGACTATAAGCTATGGGAATTCGAATGTGAAAATGGATTAAAACAACAAATATACCCAATTAAACCCTACTTAAAAAGTAGTGTCTAGGAAGCATGAAATGATTACAAACTTTACCACTATCTTCGTAGATAGAGAGGCAGCACCACCCCAAATGTTACCACAAATAATAATTAGAAACCAATCAAAATGTGGTGTCTGATTTCATGATTTGTTAGTTAAAGTTTAGGGGTTTGTTATTGGGTTTTTTTTTTTGAATGGCAAATATGTGACCCTGCTTCGAAGAATAGGTGTTATCTTAATCGGGCTCACCTATTCGTTTCCCAGCCGAGACCGCACCCCCAACCCCCTCAGGAGAAAACCCATTGCTGAAAAAACCCCGTGGCTCAACTCTAAGCATTTTTGCTCAGAGTGAGACTTGAACCCTTGACGTTCCAATATTTGCATGTCATGGGCGCCTCACCTTAACCAGTTGGGCTAAAGATCATCGGTAAGAGTTTGTTATTGGTACACTCAATTTATTTTCATTCTTTCTATCTCTCTCTATACATACATATAGATACATGAAAAGAGATAGAGACACATGTAGATTGAGAGAGATAAAGACAAAAGAGTGTCTCGATAACAAAAATAAATGTTTTTATAACCCAACCCTAAAGTTTGTAAGCCAATAAAACCCAATCATTAAAGGCACGAATCAAATGCATTCTCTTTTACTTTTGATGGGTCGATTTTGGCACCAAAATTCAATTTGATAATGTTTTCTTGTTTGATTCATGGTGACTTTAGGTTTGGTACAATTGCATACCAAAGCTGACGATTTATATCATGACCAGTTAGCATCACTTGACTTCGATACAAAATTAACGGGTTAGTGTCTAGGGTAGATGGATCCACACATTAATGACACAATTAGATGGATCCGCCTATACGTCTCGTATAGCCCTATACGAGACGTATAGAGTCGAAAACACTGGAAACGAGAAAATTTCAAGGGGCTGTACGACCCCCTATACAACACATATAGATCTATACGACGCGTATAGCAAATTTCGACACTGACTACGAGAAAAAATTCAGGGGGTTGTCAGAGTGGTTATACGCCCAATATAGAGCTATATGACCGACCCCCCCCCCCCCCTCTATACGACGCGTATAAGACTATACGACCCGTATAAAAACATAAGGGTGTTGAGTTATAATTGGACGGTGTCCTAATAACCAGTGTCGTTACTTAATTGTGTGGGTTACCAAACATGAGTTCTGACGCCATTTAAACAGTTTGCCATTGAATTTAAGATTCATCAATTCACCTACGTTATAATTGTTTTCAGCTGACATGGAGTACTATCACTCATCATGCAAACATCTGGGCATGAAATATCAACTCACACACTAGATTCTCTCTCCCTCTCTCTCTATCTCTCTCTCTCTCTATCTATCTCTCTCTCTCTTTTTCTCTCTCTCTCTCTATATATATACATATGCATGTATAAGTGAAAACATTTTGAAACAAAAACTCACATTCATCTAATCTAATCCACAAAGTATCATAAGACTTATTCCCTAACCTTTACTCTATGTTCTCAAGTTTAACACACCACATACTTTGGGGTCTATGTAATTAAACACATCGTTGTTTGCATTGGTTTATCAATGGTGTTTAAAGAAATTTATTTAGTTTTAAAAAGTATAAGGTCAAACTAAAGTTAAAAAACAATGTTCAAGCAAAAGCTAATGATAATATTTTTAGATAATAAAATATATATAAATTATTATATTGAAAACTAATTAAACTAAATTAAAGTAAAAAATTGTGGTTATATTTTTCAGAGGTTGATCAAATCACCACCGATCACCCCATCAATGCAATCTCCCTTTTTGTATGCATTCTCGTTACATTAATTGTAAAGTAATGTAAGTTTGTTAAATTGTGTGTGTGTGTATATAACATTTTAACTAAAATCCAAAAGTCACTTGGGTTATTAGCCTAACGGTAAAATGTGGTAAGAGTTAAATAATTTTTTGAATATTAGTTAAATTTAGACCTACTTAGAAGTAATATAAAAGACCCAAATAAGGTATTGTTGTAAAAAAAAAGTTATAATACAAAAAAAAAAAAAAAAAAAAAAAAAAAAAAAAAAAAACCACCCCTCTTACTCTCTCACAACCCGGCCATCGAGGGCAAAAATACAAGACTGTTAATATCAAACCTAACCTAATAACACGTGTTTTTGTTTTAAAGATAACTAACCTGACCTTATAGCAAGCTAACGACTAATACTCACTCGTATTAGTCCATAGCGACACAAAAAAACATGTTTGTTTTGAGCTTTTAGGCACGATTATCAATCACACGATTGTCAGTTACACGTACGGCCTCTAATGCACATGACAGTTGATGATTATAAACTCTCGGCTGCAAGAATAACACACCTACTAAATACTAATATCTACACTTCAATGATGAGGTAAACACGTGAAAAGAAACATAATACAGCCAAAAATGTGCTGCAAAAAGTAAGATTTACCACTATAATTTCACAACTTTTACTGCAATCTTTGGCTTTCAGTGTAACTTGTCAAACCCTATTTGGGAATCAAAATAGAGCCTTTAGATCAGTTGCATAGACCAATAACTTACAGATTCTTTTGTCACTGTTGTCCATTTGTGAACCACTTGCAATATAACTTCAAGTCTTTTATTGGTATCATGATTCATGCAGAACCCAGCCCTGAAAATGTAAATCATAATTAAAGGTCAATGCTTTTTTGAAATGAGAGAAAACATGCTATGATGACTTGTACAATCTGCAGTAAAAGTTGTGCCTTACTGGGCCAGCCATAATGATTCCACTACTCTTGCAGATTTTAATCTTATAATCAAGAAACAACAAACTCTGACCAAGAGATATATGGATGAAGGCTTAAGATTTTAAATTGACATTTAATTTTTTTAGTTTTGGTTAAGTTTCTTAAAAGATATTAGTTTATCCTTTTTCATTTTGTATTTTTTTAGTATTAGTATTACTCATTTGACCCATTTTATTTTCAGGTAACTTTTCTTGTTTGAAGTGTTGGATTATTATTGTAGTACCGTTATTGTAATCATATTTGCATTGGACACACTAACTGATTATTAAACAAAAGCGGGCAAAAGGTATTCCCAGTCAACCCATACCACTGAAAAAGAAACAACTTGACAATATAAAAAAGTGGAAGCGTTTTAGGCTTCGAAGTGTGTAACTGTGTATCCTAACTTTATGTTATCAAAAAAATTTATAAACCAGTTTGACAAAACATTCGGTAAATGATAAATTAATCATATGTCATATTGTCATAACATCAATTATTATTTGTATACACTTCATCTCAACTAGGACAGTAACCAAGCAGTGAAGGCAAGGGCCTTCAGTGTAATTAAAGAAACTAAGGGACCACCAAATTTGTAAATTTTGACAAACACATAGACGAAAAATGTAATTTACTCTAATAAAGTCGTAAAGGTCCAGGGTTTGATGATAAAACATAATTATGCTTTGTGTTTGTTTATTTGTCAAGAGACTGTAAAATCTGGAGTTTGGAGGGGGAAAAAACATTTCTCCCTCTCATTTAGTTTGGTGATTTGCTAAATCCCAAAGCTTAATCACTCACATACAAAAATACCACAATTATATGATTTAAAATGCTTAGCAAAAGTGTTCCACAAGAAGAAAAAATCCCATGCATCAAAAAGGTTATGTGACTACACCGTTATTTACAATGAAAATCACAAAGTAGTCAGTTTCTAAGCATGTTATAATTCGATGGTCATCTCTGAACAATATCATGCATACAGTCATGAGTTATGTGAATCTTCAGTCTCGGATCTACTAATAATAGTGTATCAGGCATGAACTTTATGTCTGATAATAATACAAAAAAACAAACCAGAAATATTACACAAATTAGATGTATGTGTTTTTTGTACTCATTTATCACTAAGAAAAGCCTTTTCGTCTCCCATAATAAATGATGCACAAATCTACATGAATTAGTTGTCTAGTTTCATGTATCTTCTTTTTGTACTCGCGTATAACTCATGGCAGGTATCTACTTCTAGGACTAAAAAATAATATGTGAGTAAAGATAGATACGTCTTGTATCGCATGGCTATAGATGTGAACTAGTTCTTGCATAAAAAGTATAACACACTCAGAAAAATAGTTATTCCGATATTTTCACTTATTTTTATGCCTACTTGTATTATAGATCAGATACCAATTAGTCATCTTTTTTTGCAAAGGTATGTAAGTGACCATTTTCTTTCCTCAAGGGAAGAAACCAGTGACTAATTAATCTTTTTGCCTAAAACTTTCACCGTTTGTAAAGGTAATCAGTAAATGATAGTATATTAAGAGGAAATAACTTTCAAAAGTCTCATAAGTCCTAGAAGTGACATGACAGTTTTGACCCATATATATATATATATATATGAACTGCTGACTTGGGTAATTTTTTATCAAACTGTCACATAGGCAAATTAATAATACCATAAAAGGAAACAAAGCCTACGGATCGCACTAAGCGAAAGTCGCCAAATGTATTTTTAAAGCACAAAACCTCCTAAGTTATTTCCTTGAAGTTCACAACTTCAGATTATTACTAAAATAATACAATTTTGTCATGAAACTGGACAAATTTTCTAACAAATTTGGACAGTGACCCAAACCACCCTGACCAGTTTGACGTGAAGGAAAATTTAAATGTTTTGCTTCGTTACCCAACATGGCCATATTCTCACATCTAAAAATTATACAAAGTATCATATGTCCTTCAAGAAGATGGTAAAATGAGTAAGAATTACCTTGTATTTTTTCCACTTTGGTCAAAATTGACCCGCCATCTATCCAAGGGAAGTTACAGGTTCCAAATTTGTTGGCTTTCGTGCTTCTAACATTTCAACTTCATATGCACTTGTATTCGGATCTTTTTTATTTTCTATTGCAATCTGTTTAAGTGTCTCTAATCGTATGGCGTGTAACTCGTATCTGATGATCAAGATAACAAAATTTTCATCCATAACCATAAATAAATATATATATATATAACGCATGCAAAAATTTTGGAACAGAGAGGCATGTGTTGTGATAGCAGATTCAAGAGATGTGAAATATTTATGTATATCCGTTCAACAATTGAACCAGTTATGTGTATGTGTGCGCTCGCGCATGTGTGTACACATATACTCACATATATAAATACAAGAGTACATAGACAAAGCAAGGTATTTAATCTAGTTACTATCTATGGTTACGCTTAGACCACCGATACAATTACTCTTTGAATAATGTTACAATGTTTATCTCCAACTCCAAGTTGCTACAAATATTTTAATCATGCCCAACAGCCCAACTTACTACAGATATAATTCATGTGTGATGTGTGTTTTGTATAGTGGCTTTACAAGAAGGTCAATAAGAACAATTAATGAGGGTTTAACTTTTTTCCCACAATACAGCCTCTAATTTAGTCCTCTCATGGACAACTTGATTCTTCTCACAAAGTAGTCAATCATTACTCTTAAATCTGTAAGGAATCTCTAAACCCATGTCATCACTCATGACAAATCTCAATATTTTGGCTCAATAGTCAATACTTCATCAGTAGACAATATGATGATTCTCACTTCCAAAGTAACTAGATTACCACCAACAAACACACAATATCCTGTTGATCTCCTGAAAATAGAATAACAAGTGCAGTATGCATCAGCGAGGCCATATTTTACAGTCTCCTCCTTCAGCAGATGCACCTATTGCACAATGACACAATAAAGCATTACCAAGCCCAGTGTGGCTTTGAGATACCTAGTAACACAGGGAGTTGTATCCCAATGGCATGTGTATGGATCGTACCTAAATTGGCGTGGCCACTTGCAAAAATGATATATAGTGTCAAGTAATTGTCTATATAACTTACTTTTTCCAACTAATCTCATGTATTTAATTGAATCCTTCATAGAACTTCATCCTTAGAAGTTTTCAATAGCAAGCATTAGGCCTTCCACTAGTTTTCACTCCAATATCAGTATGGAAATTAAGGACATGCTTCCATTGGGATAGATGAATTCCTTCTAGAGATCAAGATACTTCTATCCTATGAAAGTAACAAAGACATCCCAAATCCATAACATGATATTAAGACCGTATGAAAATATACTAGTTTTAAAATCCCAACACTATCATCTTCAGTGGCAATGGTGTTGTCCACAAAGAGTACAACAATAATTTTTTACCACAAGTGATATCTAAAAAATACTACAAAACCGTGGGAGCGGCAAGTCATGCCAAATTCTTGAAGAACACTAGCGACTGCTTGAGCCCATATAATGAGCGTCTCGGTCGACATACTTTAGATGCAAGATGCCTCCTATCCTCCTAAGTCATAAACCCAATGACTCTACATGTATCTCTCCTCCTCAAGGATGGCATTGACTCATTGAGGATGGCATTTTTGACATCCAATTGATGGAGAAGCAATGATTAATGGCAACTAATGTCATACAAATTCAAATAGACAAGATCATTGTGACTAGAAAGACGGTCTTGTCATAATCAGTGCCATATGCTTGAGAATAATCATCAACAAACATAATAAAATATCAAAAAAGACTAGTTGATGTGACTGAACAAGGTCCCCATACATCCTAATGAATTAATTGAATCAAAGCACTAAGCCAATTAGGATCTCTAAGAGGATGGAGTCAACGAGTGTATCTAACTAACATAACTCATGAGCTAACTCATGAAAAGATGAAACTCTTGCTTTAGTAAGCTTTAGATTAAAAGGTAGACAACTTATAAAGATCTTGAGACTCTAAACCCCTCCCGATCACATATTACTAGGAGCAAAGACTTTGTATCCAATCTGCCCTAGGAAGAGATGAAGAATGCTCAAAAAACCCATGCTCAAGTCTAGGAGAGTACCTAAGATGCGTGCTGATTAAGATAGAATATTGTTTATATAGAATTTTTTGTCGTTCATATTATTGTAATAATGAAAATCAGTAAGTATTTTGCCATCCATGCCTTGTTTTTAGAAACATCTGGGTCAACATGTAGTTTTTTTTTTTTTTAAACAAAATTGTTTATGGGGGCTATTACTACAATACATCTTCCTTGCCAAACAAGTGAGTGATCGAGGGGTCATAACAGATTTCAAATCTTTCTGCCCCATGATCAACTTATACTAAAATCAATTATGGCTGAGATGCGGTCACAAAATGGGATCACAACAAAGTGTGGGATAACCGGTGACGATTGATAACAAGAGCAGGAGCTCAAGAATATAATTTGGTGTAAGCAGTAGTAGTCGAGAACATGAAACAGATGTTACAACTTCAGGTCTGGTGAACATGTCTGAACACAACTCGGGATTACAGATTGAAACACAAACAAAATCTGAACAATAACATAAGATTCGGTCAAAAACAGAAACGCATGTTCAAGCAAGGCTGAAAACCAGAAACGATAACCAGGAACACTGTTCAAACAAGAATAGTACATTAGTATTCCCAATGATGTTTTCCCATCAAGAACAGAGAATTCAACATGGACAGCAGGAACACTGCAAGTTATGATCTGTGATACTCGAGCAGAAAATCTTAAATGTTTCCTGGCGAAAATACAGCAAGAACAATAGCAGCAGAAAAGTAACAGAAGAACAATAACACCAGGTCACCAGGCTTTGTGTCGTAATTTCATGATGATGACAATGTCTTATATCAGGAAAATCATGAAAAACCAACAATGGAGGCTGAACATAGCAAGAAGAGAGCAGAAACACCTATTTGCCAAACACAAAACAAGAATAGGGGCACTTTCTGGTGGCGAAAGTCTAGATTCTAGAAAGAACAGGGATTTTTGTGACTGGTCTAGCTCATACCACGAAATAGAGATTTAATGTACGTGAAATATTCATACAACAATAGAAGTATAGAACCAGTTGTATATATAGGCATATACTTATATGCAAACATGTGTGCTTAGTCAAAGCAAGGTATTTAATCGAATTACAGCCTACAGTTATGCTTCTTTGACTACCGTCACAATGTTACAATTACTCGTTATTCGTTAACTACTGTTGCAATGTTATCTTGAACATGTTACAAAATGATATCACTTAAAAAGGAATTAAGAATTTAAGATCACATAAATGGAACCAATTTATAATATTCTAAAAAATATTAGCATAGCTAGGAGGTCAAGCGGCCGTCTAATGATTAGCTCATCAGCCCTTAAGCAAGAACTAGATCACTTAGCCATAGAAAATACAACTAGCCTTAGATTATGTAAACATGTGGGAATCAAAATGGAAAAATTAAATGGCTAAACTGCCTGAAGTTTAAGTTTTGAAAATCAATCAATATTATAGTGTCCCTTTAATTATTTATCATAGGATTAGAACAATGTTAAACTACTATAGAAGAAACAAACAACCACATATTAAAACCATAGAAAAGGGTAGATCTTACTTTGCAACATGATTCTTCACAAGGGTAAAATAAATTCTCCAAAATTGTCGTTCTTTCAAGTAGCGTGGACATAATTTAAATCTAAGTTGTGATAATTCCTGTAAAGTCAAAAGCACATGATACATTTAGTCCATTCATCAAGAAGCTGAACTTTCAATTTATTTTATGAACTCATAGTTATAGAGAGGATCCACAACACAGAACTAGTCAATTGGAGCTTCAACTTTATCTGATATATATACAGGAGAATAGTCATCACTAGTTTATAAGTTAGAAGGGAGTAGAAACTTATGCCTACTGGCCACTGGCTTCTTGTTAGTTATTATTTATCACTAAAGCAATCATTTCCCATTCTATAACCTACTGTGATGTATGAAAACTCCTCGGTACAGCGCTACAACGGCTACGGTTAAATCCAACGTAATTATGCTATATTACTTGCAGATTATGCATCAAGAGTTATAACTTGCACAAGATTTAGGCATTCAAACATCAAAAGAACGTCTATCCCACAAAACATCCATTTCAAATAAGGAATGTCTAAAATTTAACTTCAAAAGCTACATAGATTATTTGAATTTTCTACAAAAAAGATATACTTGACATCATAGTCCTATCTTTAGCAAATACCCAAAAACTTCAAAATTATAACTTACTCTATTTGACAAACAAAAGGGGTGCTTGGATCTTAAACATTTGATTGTTTGGCAAAACCAGATTATGATACAAACATTCCGACTATTATCAGCTAAAAAAATCAGATTTAGTGGAACGAAACTAATAACTACTAGTATAAACATCAAATCACCATCAGACTATCCGCCATTCTGAATGTAAACACCAATTGCAATTGCATAACAAGTAAACAATTTACTAAACCAAGTAAAACCCTAAAACCTAATTTCAAAATCACAAAAAAGCCCCAACCTTAACTTTCGATAGAACAAGGACAGCATGTTTCTCTTGCCAATCAGACAAATCCTTCTGCACAATCCCAGACGTCGATTCAGCTCCATCAACAGCTCCTTGTTCCTCTAATTACGCCACGTATCACTTTCAAATTCAATCACATACAGCGATATTATGAAAAACACAGATCATGAATGACGATTGGCGTACCTTGGAGATCGAAGTTCTTGAATGTTTCGAGGGTGAACGATTTGAGAAGGTCGATTAAATCGTCAGTGATTCCGTACAACTGTTGTTCATCGTTTTGATTGCTTGTTGTCGTTGCTGGTGGCGATGGAGATCCCTTTTTGATTCGTCGAAACCATGAATGTATATACATCTTTACTGTTGAACTTGGGTTGTCTGGGGAGATTCCTGTGGGGTGAAGATATTATGGCTTTCATCAAGGTGGTATCTGGATGTATTTGATTGTTAAAAAGCATTTTAATAGTCTTAATTTTAGCTTAGGTGAGATTTAAACTTAGTGATCTATTTCGTTTATACTTATCTTTTATATTTATTAGGAATTGGTTTGTTGTTGTTATCTTTTTATCATTAGACTCTAAGGGGGCATTTGGTTGAAAGGAATGGAATGGAATGAAATGAAATTGAGAAACTAGTATAATTTTCAAGCAAAATTATGTTTAAGTGGGTAATGAAATGTAAAACCCAGGGAATGTTTCACCTCAAATTTCCTTGGTTGTGGGATTTCAAATTCCCTCTCTAGATGGAAGGATTTTGAAATCCCACAACCAAGGGAATTTGAGGTGAAACATTCCCTTGGGTTTACTTTTAATTGTTCACTCAAACATAATTTTACTTGAAAATTATACTAGTTTCTCAATTCCATTCCATTTCATTCCTTCCAACTAAACACCCAGTAACGTTTTATTTGTATTTGATTGTTTAATGGTGTTTGGATTTAAGGTTTAAAATTATAAATTTTTAACTGTTTATTATAGTGGTGATATTGGCTCCAAAACAACTAATGTTACTACACTTAAATCAATACGAGTTGTATAGAACTATATTAGTCTAATTGGTGTCGGATGTGTCAAATGTTATCTGACCGTCAAGGCATATAACTTGCATAACATCATATGATTGTATGTATTTTATTATTTAACTATATTGGTATATTAAAGATAAGATTAGTATATTTTTAGTAATTTTCTGTTACTTTATTGTACTTTTTATATAAACAAAAAAAATGTATGCATTTTAAAAAATTGGATAGCTCTCGTCGTAATTCAACGTAGCTAACGAGTTATTTTAAAATTTTGATGAAATAAGTAAATAAATGAAGTAATGAACGAAGAGAATTATAAAAAAATAAGGAAACATATAGTATTTAATATAGTAAATTTTTATAGAATCTTATATCGTATCGGAAACTTGTTGTCTGATGAGGTACAAACAACTCGTACTGATTACGTGCCATACGATTTCTATCGTGTTATACAAAGCGCGTCACAACAGTTGACAACACGCTCTGACTAATGTAGCAAGCTCTATCAGTTTTTTTTATTAATGATTATCTGTATGGTTTAACCCGTATGGGTCTATGCGAGTCGTATCACTGGTGTCTTTCAAATGGTGGTGGTGTAGAGCTGGTTGAAATATATTATTTGTTTATTGATATTTCATAGCGTTCATTTTCATAGTTAGCACATCTGTGTTTGTGCCTAAACAACTATTAAATTCAGTTTGGTGTCTATTCCAGCCACATGTCCACAACACAACGGAATTCCACCAGTTTAATAGAAAAAAAATCGAGACTTTGTAAATACATAGGCATTTAAGATACCAATTGATTAATTCGATAGATGTGATTTCACACGTTAGAAACAAAGGAGTTTTTTCCTAAAAGGGTGTAGTTAACAAATTTATTTATCAAAATGATGTAGTTGGTAAAATATTTACCAATAGTGTAGTTTTAAAAATTTCTACTTTTAATCCACTCCTATCATTATTGGCTATTTATTTAAATGTTATTTAATACTTATATTATAAAATTTTTAAATTTTAAAAACTATCTTTAATTTTTTTTATAGTATTTCAGAAGTGCTTTTTGAGTTTTTTTCTAAAACTCTAATAACCTTTTCTAAAATGTTAGATTATTGTAATAATATAGAAATGTTAGATTATTTGCAAAGTATAATATCTATAAGAACGTTTCTAAAATGTTCTACGAATGAAAACAAATTGTGAAAAAGAGTATAATAGAATCGGTAAAAAAGAAAGAAAACTAAAATAAAAAAATATATATATTACATCTCGATTTAACATGTTGAATGAAATAAAATACATTTCTATATTAGTACAATAATCTAACATTTTGATAACGTTCTTATAGTTTTAGAAAAAAAAAAAACTCAAAAAAAATTCTGGAAAAATATTTAAAATAGTTCAATTTAAATGAAATAAATAATTTTAACATTTAAAGATATTATCTTATAAGTATAAAATAACATTCAAATAAATAGCCAATAATAATAGGAGTGAGAAAAAAAAAATAAAACTATACTATTTTAATAAATATTTTACCAACAACACCATTTTGATAAATAAAATTTTCAACTACACCACTTTGGGAAAAAACTCGAAACAAAGTTTCTCGAGTGTTTTGCTAAAATCACACATTATTCTTTTACTCTTCTTGCTTCACTCAACTTTCATTAATTGTCCCAACCTTGTGAATTTTTCTTATAAATGTTAAAATCTATAAAACTAAATCACCTTAATAGAACATATATGAGTCCTAACTTCTTTTTAGCTAACTTGAAATAAGAGGTAATAGAGAAGAATACAAATCCACTCGATAATAACCAAGTTACATAAGTTTTGATTTGATCAGCTAGTAGTTGTCCATCTAGAAAGCTTGTACTAGGACAGAGACAAGGAAGTCAGTCAGCAAACGTAAAATTTACATAAAAGAAATAGCCAGCCAGATGCATTAACTTGTATAAAGTCTGATTCAGATTCAGAACCATGAATGATGGCTGATTCGGCTTCTTGATGATCAAATATGTCTGTATTTTCTAAATGGATGTTCTTGAGAGTAAGATCTTGCTAAAAGAAGCTCAAATTGTCTCTTTAACCGGTTTTCACATGACCTGAAATGTAAACAGGAAGTAACTGTCATGCGAATTGAAAAGTTGACAACCAGAAAAATGGACCCAATTACTTATAACTGGGAAGAACGATTTAGGCTATGGTTGAAATCCCTATGCTGTACTCGTTGAATGTAAGAAAGTGTGTTTTCTATACTTACTAACCTTTTCGATAGTTTTATGATAAGAAATTAGATTATTATCGTAGTAACATAGTTCTTGTAATCATACTAACGATAACCATGTATAGAAAATGGGAAAAAGAATGTTTGCCAAACTAACCCAACATGTTTTTGACTTGCATAGAAACAACTTGTATCAACCAAAAACCATTTTGATCCGTTACACACCTGCCCAATTTGTCACCTATGCAACTATCTGAAAAGTGAAATTTTAGTCACTTACCCTTATGATATTCTACAATATAAGCTCTTCCTGTTGACTAATTTATCTTGCTCACTAGATGCTAAAGATTTAAACTTTCTAACTTTTATTTATTCAACAATTAAGCCAACTGTACCTATTTTGATTTTATTCTTTTCAATCGGTTGTCTTTTACACATTTCATGGTCTCCGATCACATCTATTTTCTACTTGCTGTTTGTATTATTTTTAAAGCAAAAAGTGATAAAACATCCTAAATCCTTTTACCATATCTTAAGTTTTTATTGAAATAATAAAAACATCTATTCATATTTGACACAAAACTGTTTATACGAAATTATTAAAAAATTGGACAAATGTTTTGCGGGCCAACCCAACCCGACCCGACCCTTTTTCACACATGCAAAGAATTATCCATTTGACATGTTACCCCACCTGGTTAACTTGCCCATTACTTATATTTAGATGATGAAATGAAGAATCTATTTCTCACCTTCATGATGATTGCCAAGTAGAAACTGCCACCAGGGTCAACATTCCAACCAAGCCATAATTCACAATGCTGTCAACATTTTTGATACCTTGAAATTTCTCAACAATGGCATTCCACAATTCCGCATGAGGACAACCTCCAGTTCCCATCACCTGCACCATTCATTCATTGAGCAATCGGAAGATCAGATGATTTTTTTAGAATTCTTTAGATGGCAATTTCGATCATGTGGGGTGGTGTGTCATCTCAAATAGAACAAATAAAATGTTTTACCTAAAAGGGCGTCAGGACAGATGGGTTTAAACAAGTTCAAAGACACCAAAAGTCAATTTCCAATACTAAATAGCTTTGTTCAAAGATTTAGATTAGTCTCATAACAATATAATTTTGTAACACACGCTCATTATTTATATAAAGTTTAATTGAGAACAAAAAAGTGTAGCGCATCAACCCAATCCCCACCCACCACGTCTGACCATTATAAAAAAGACCAGTTTCATCCCAAGCCCCTTAATTCATGAAAAGGAACTGGAGACCCTTACTTTTATATCTGGAAGATCAAGTTGTTTCTCAGTTTCTGAACTTGTTATTCTTTGGGTGTCCACATCATCAGACTGATCTGATGGCACATCAGGTTTGGCATGGCTGCTGTCTTTACCTGAGACGGCTCTGTAAGCGGAATCCGTGTGGATCGTTTTCATGACTGAACCAAAGAAATTTGTCACGGGTACCTGATAAAACAATTGAAATTCAGCTACATGTTTTGTAATTAATCTGCAACCCACTTTTTTTAGTAACATGGTGACGCATTAGAGGTCTCGCTTCAGAACTATGGAAAGAGGGAGGTTTGAAATTCACTGAAGCTAAAAGACGTCAACCATGGAAATAACTCAGAGTTTGAAGTACTAAGCTGCCTGCACCAACATGGTTACATTGAAACCACAAGGAAGATTGGGAAGAACTAAACTAGCTTAAAAGGGAAAAAAAAGGTTTAAGAAAAAAGGTCGAAATTCACAAAATCTCCTAAAACAATTTAGCATATCATATTTAATTAAAATAATATTATTTATGTAATCATATTTTACATACCAATTATGTATAGAAAATGTACATCTTGGACAAAGTGAGTTTTAGACCAATTCGTACCAAAATTACTTCGCACCCATTATGACTGGTTATAATCCAATTCAACCAGCCAACCCATTCATAACAATTAAAAAAAGAAAAAAAGAAAGTCTGAAATGAGATGAAAAATTACACATGTACAACTATCATACCTTATCCACTGGTTCTTGGTAAAGGTCTGTTCGATAATATGCAGTTGACAGCAACAGGTTTGGATTATATGAGCTGAAAAGACTGAAAAACAACAAGAAAAAGAAGAGAGATAAATATCTGCTGATGTAACCGTACAGAACTTTCATAATATATATTTTATATACCTGCTTAATGATGCATTGTCATACATATTTAGCCTCTCAAAGAAAGCTAAGGTATAAAACGTAAATCGATCCACAACTGAGACACCAACCTGTATCACAACAATTTCAACAAGATCAGTGTGACAAGCTAAGATATAGAAGCTTTGTTGTATATTAAACAGAGGTGTGGGTTGGGTAGCGAGTCAAAATAGTTAAATTTCGGTGGGTCAGGTTGAGGTGACCACTTGACATAGGACACTTCTAGTTGAAAAAGTTAGTTTTCATATAAGTAATTAGTTTGTCAGATATTGATTACAATAAAACATATTATTTCAGTAATAATCTAATACTCGATTAAAAAGATTTAGGAGGTTTTATGCATTAGGAATACATTTTGCGTGTCTTTCAAACAGTTTGACTCGTTTCCTTTTTGTTTTGACTTGTTAGAGATAAACCATTGCACCAATCAAAGCATTCGAAAGTAAATAGGTTGAATTTGCCACCTCTAATATCAAATTTATGAACTTTTCAAGTTATTTAACATCAGCATACTCACATCAGAATCCAAGTGATGTGAATATGAGTTCTCCCCTTTCATGCTACTTCCAATAGCCAAAACACCAGGTGAGTGGAGCTAAAAAATAAGAAACAAACCAAACAGTGATAAAAACTCAGACCAACAAGAGCTGTTTAATATAAAAAGGTGACATGTTTCTTTAGGAACAGCAGGATTAAAGAATTCCTACATTTTAAACATATATGTAACATCTAAAAACCTAAAAGCATCTGTAGGTATTAGATTTAAGGTATGTTGTCACCCTGACCAAAGTATTCAAGAGTTTTCACCAAGGTCACCCAAGTAGAGGTGCACAAAGCCTGCGCTGAATGGACCCCTAAAGCATGTACCTAAATAGTCTAAGAAAAGCAGGTGCCAAAAAAAACAGGTCCAGATAAGCCTGGGTCTTAACCGAAATATGAAATGTCCTAACCAATGCACCAAACCCAGGTCAGGATTTTTCAGCCTTTCTTATTTTCTTCACCATTTTAAATTAGTAATATATGACAATGTGTTTACAAATATTAATTTGAACTAATAAAAATGTTATTAACAAAAAGATCTAATATAACTAAGTTAAAAAAATATACAAAGTTTTCAAGAAATGACCTCAAATAAATTTTATAAATAAAACACTAGACATTAATAATATTTTATAACGACACAATAAAATTTAGCTAAAAACAAATAGTTAGCAACGTTAAAAATGGCGTTCAGCAACAAAGTGCTTTTCATCTTGATAAAAAGTTGTTTTTGTTTATACGAACAATTTATAAAAATAGGCATGTTGAAAATTTGATATTTTCTTTCTTTTTAAATTACATTCCGTTCATAAGAGACAAATTTTGTAAAAAAAGATAACTGATATATAAATGCAATATAATACAAATATGTGCTTAATGATTTATAAAAAGGACCAGGCTTTTTTTAAAAGAAAACCACAGGCTCTAGGATCAAAGGAGATTTGTGGACCTATTTAGCACTTTCAGGCCTGACTAGGCTTTTACAGACCAAGCATGGAATTTAGCCTGCTTGTGCGCCTCTATTCCTGAGTACCAGTTTAGTTTCGTTTACCTTGATTCCAACAAAAAATTAGCTGGAAATTTGTATAATGACAAAACGACACTAAAAGCTCTCATCACATCTACAGTTTGTGAATCTATTCAAATATATGTTTTGTGTTGGACTTGGTGTAATCAAGAAGTTTATGTAATTAGAAAGTCAAAATAAGAAAGTCAAATCTGTTAGGATAGTTACGGTTATAGTTAGTTAAAGTTAGTTATGGTTAGTTAGTTATTTAACCACCCTTGTTGGTTGTTAGTTAAACCGCCGAATCCTTGGGTATAAATACCCACATATGTACCGCATTTCATGTTAGAACAATATAATATAGTGTGTGTTTGTGTGTGCTTTATTGTTCTCATCAAAGACTTTACGGGTTCACTGCACATTCATGTGCAGAACCCAAATCTGTCATGTTTCATCCTGTTTGTTAATCGATCCTTGGCAAGAAGTGGTATCAGAGCGAAGGTTGGAAGATTAACAAGCAATCGGCAGTCCCTATCAAACCAAAGGAAGATCAAAACAAAGGAAGTCTATGCGATTTAAATTTGTAAGAAAGGAAGTATGAAGTGAAGAAAGGAAACGTGAAAAGCGAGCAAGAGATCGAAGGTGTCGACAAATTAAAGCTATGAAACAAGTAGCCGGTAAATTAAAGCTAGTGACGATATTGATGCTAGTGACGATATCCTTGATATGGAGCTGGAACTGCTAACTAGCATGAATGAGCTAACTATGAATGCTGAACCCAATGCCTACATTGCCTTTGCGGGTAAAAGAGTAATTGAACAAACATTGAATAAAACAGTACCTGACGGTTCACAAGCAGCTGAGTATTTATTCCAGAAGGGCTTATTCGATCTGATCGTACATCTGTAACAGTCACAATGGTATTATTGAAACTTGCTTGAATATGAATAACCCCATTTGGTATTTTACGTATACTCTTACGTGAACCAATACGTCCACCGGCGATTACTAGCGATTCCGGCTTCATGCAGGCGAGCTGCAACCTGCAATCCGAACTGAGGACGGGTTTTTGGAGTTAGCTCACCCTCGCGGGATCGCGAGATCAAAGGAAAATTTGTGTGGTGTAGAAAGATCAGAAGTATGTGTTTAAAGAAAGAAAAGTTGGACAAGAAAATCGCAGGAAACAAAGAATCAAACAAGGAAGAATTATCTTGGCGGCGTTAACCCGTTGGAATCCGATTCAAGTAGCAATCGGAAAGTCTCGATGATTCAAGTGAACACCAATTACAATCCGATGCCGGCGGCGCTAACCCCGCTTCAATCTTGATCGATAGTATCCGGAGAGTCGAATTCGAATTGCAATTGGAAAGTTTCAAAACAAGAAGGAACAAGTAGCGACGGGACTGCATGAAGGATGACTAACAAACAAGTTCAAGAATTTCTTGATTAGGGGAGTGATTGTTGGACTTGGTGTAATCAAGAAATTTATGTAATTAGAAAGTCAAAATAAGAAAGTCAAATCTATTAGGATAGTTACGGTTATAGCTAGTTAAAGTTAGTTATGGTTAGTTAGTTATTTAACCACCCTTGTTGGTTGTTAGTTAAACCGCCGAATCCTTGGGTATAAATACCCACATATGTACCGCATTTCATGTTAGAACAATATAATATAGTGTGTGCTTTATTGTTCTCATCAAAGACTTTACGGGTTCACTGCACATTCATGTGCAGAACCCAAATCTGTCATGTTTCATCCTGTTTGTTAATCGATCCTGGGCAAGATTTTGACAATCCGTCTACAGTTTAAACTTTTGAGTGAAATTGAAGGGCACTTTGTCATACTCTATGTGATGATGACTAAATTTAGGAGCATTTTGTCATTTAGAATTTTCCTGCAACCTTTTTTTTTGCAGAAATAAGGCATAATGAAACCAAATTGATACGTGGTGGCCACTAAAACTGTTTTAATAGTTGCTTTACATACTCAGGTTGTCTATGTTTACAATATCCATAAATATTAATTACATTATCCATGTTGACATCAATCAAGTGTTGCATGCAAGAGAAAGAAGTCAATACAGTCAACAACCCAGTGTGTTGCTTTTCATAATTCATATGGAGGAATCTATGTCACAATTAGAGCTTTGAAGTACTTTCTTTAAAACAATTTTGCAATTGGTGAATATTTGATATTATGAAGAAGCGAACCCCGAAAGTAAAAGACTCAAACCTGGGAAAAGAGTGTTGCAGCTTGACAAGTATCTACCATAATCAACAGTTCTTTGAACCTAAACATGAAAACAGAAGCTAACAAAGTAAATGGCATGACACTCAAACAGGCTTAATTTAATTTTATGATGATTTGGACACAATACTGTCTGTCTGGTTGAGGGTGGTTTAGAAGCATTGCCTAGTTTTAGCAGCTGAAAGTATATAAGGGAATTATTGTTGTTATCTGAAATTTGGGATCTGAAGTCACAATAAGCAGTCCTTAAAAATTGGAAAAACATATTCTGCTTTACTATTTAAGCGTTGATTTTCATTTCCAACAAAACTGGGCATCTAAAGGTTAACTAAGATCACACATTTACCGCTTCTTTTACCAAATTTGATCTCTTTTTTCACAGTAATGTCATTTTGGTCATTCATCTATTAATATCTTAAAGAATGATAATTTGAAAGAACTAAAACATCTTATTTTTAGAACTTCAAGAAGCAGAATCACGCCCGAATACTATTTTCTATAGCCATGTTTACTACTGCTGATTAATCAGAGTTTATATATTCAATAACAAATAATCACTTCCAAAGCTCCCACCCAAACACCAGGTATCTCACCTACGCTTTTCTCTCATTTGTTTGACAGCATCAGCCAAATCATGACTCTGAAGTTCTTCTGAATCCTGAAATTTCAAAAATTCATCTCCCCCATGTCCTGTCATGTATAGCAATATGTGACTCCCTTCATCACTCAATAGACGTTTAGATCTTGGTACTGCATTTTCATGGCGGCCTGTTAAAACCCGTAAAAAGTTTTCAACTGTCACTTCGTAACCTCTATAGTCTACCTGCCACAGCAGTGTGCTAAAATCAGCATATCTTCTTCTAGAGCTGGCAATATGGATGGACCAGGCGGGTTGGGTAACAGGACGAAACAGGTAACATTTGGTACGGTAAAAATGGTAGTGTGACCCAAAACATTTTTGCCCAGAAATTTGCATCTTTTGTACAATAAGTGTGCGAAATATGCTTACATAATCACATTATTGGGAGAAAATGCAAGAATTTTGATCAAGTTGTATTAGTTTATGGAATTTAATTATGCAAAAATTCAGGTACTTGTGTAAAAGTTAAGTAGAGGCCCATAGGGTTTATTCAACAATTGTCCTTAAATATATATTTGGGTGACTTTTGACATGTTTATTTCATTTCACATGTTTTCTTTGTAGCCACCTCTACTTCTAATATAGAAAACATAGGCTTGGCTTTTTAAAGGTTCGAACTGTAAAATTAATTTGAGCAAAACTCACCTCAACATTATCTCCATACAAATTAAGCCTATGGTTTTCATTATTAAAAACTTGTGCAGGATATTTGTTACGAGCATTGCAGGCCATATCATCAGCTAACATAAGAATGATCCTCTCATCAGGTATTCCTAGTCGTTTCACGGTCCTGAATGAGAAGACCAAGAAATAGAATAAATTCAACACGAAGAAAAAGGTCTAAATATTTTTAAAGAGAAGATTCAAAGGGCTGTGCACTATATATTCAACACAAAGATAAGATCTAAAGGAACATCGCATACCTGTACAGGGACAAAGTGTTTGCCATATGCCGATAATTGAACCTACAGAATAATCACATTCTGTTAAATAAAGAAGAATGAAGAGTGCGAAATCATTAAGCACAAGTGTTGCTCTTATTTACTTCTTAGTTGAGAACAAGCCCACCAAAACAAAAAACAAGTATAAGTCTAATAATAGAAGTCATTTCCACATATGATGGAAGAGCAATACTGCAGTTAAAGAAGACAAAAATACATGAAAAGGATCTAAATGTTAGTTTTGACACCTGATTTAGCATTGGTATTCAAATTAACCTTACCCATGACTGCATTACAAGTAGAGACAAGTTCTTAATATTTAATGATATTGCAAGTCACACTAACTTAGAACTAACTTATCCCCCGACTTATTACTTGGATACTCGTCTTTAAGTGAATCAATACATGCAGACTGTGATCTTAAAATCTGCTAACCATAATAAAGCAAACTTTGACAAGAACATAGTTCTATTGAATAGCTCCAACTATTAGTTATATATTTAAATTACCCCTCCATCATGATACATGGGAGGACCAAAATAAACGATTTTAGTATTTTGTCACAGTCATCAACTGAAAAGAGCTAGGTTTCTGCTGGTATTTCAAAAAGGAACCTTCCATTCATCTGATACATTCCAAGTTTCCAACAATGAACAAATGCATTTAGCTGAATAAGTACAATGTGGCAGTATACCGGTATGTATTTATCGTTCTATTGCTCCCTTTTGTCATCATAAACCTTACAGTTAATTCTGTGGCATAAACCTTACAGTTAATTCTGAGCTCAGAAGCATAATCTAATTCCAGTTGTATTGATAACAAAAACACATATACATGAATACCATATAACCTGCTACCGAGAACTCCTAATAATAGTAACAATTTTAATCTCCAGATTACAAGTATATTATTCTTCAATTACTGCAGCAATGTGACCGACAACCGCAGACCCTAGCATATACACGTCTAATATAAACTTGAAACCTAATCAGTCCCAAACCCTAACCCAGCACAAAATCGGGAAATTGCAACAAATCACAATGGAATCAAAACTTCAAAAGAGAGAAGGAGAATAACCAGAATCGGGAGGTGCAAACGAGTACGGCCCAATTGTTGGTGTGCACCGATGAAGATGTCGAAGAAGCAGCATCAGAGAAATGAAGAATTGAACATGAAAGTAATAACGTAATCACTGCTATTGTTGATATGGATCTACTGTGAAAGTTGTCTGTATTTCGATTCGTCATCTTCTTCGAGATCTGTTGAAGTTTTCAGAATCTGTGTTTCACAAGAGACGCATCGGAGATCATCTACTTCCTAGCGAACGATCATGAAAATTAGGCATCCGTTTACAGAGATTTGAGTATTACTCAGGTTACTCGTAGCCTCCTGTTTCCTTTACTTTAAGTCGTAATTTAAACTAGCTTATTACGCGCCGCGCGTTACGACGGCAGCGTACATGACGTGATAAATTATAAACTACAATCGACTTGACTTATTTTTAAACTAAATTTATACCAAAATACAGAGTAACCCGAATTTATACGTTTAATGAAAATGTATTATATTTGATACGACCTAAAAAAAAATTACGTCGAAACACAAATAAACACAAAATTACATAAAAATAAGCACGCCATACGAGACGTAATAATATATACTACAATCGCTCTGACTCGCTTGCAAACTAACTGTATGTCGAAACGTAAAATCATTGGAATTTATATGTAAAATTAAAACGTATTATATTGAACTATATTTATTTCGAAATAAAATATAACAACAATAATACACATTCACTCTTTATTTCCAATTTGTTTAGTTAAAAAAAGTTAGTCGACTTTGCCAAACAGGCTTCAAATATAAACATAATTAACAATTCAGTCTGGTATCATATCAAATCAAACAATTTAAATTGCAACTCTATCTCTACTCACTGCTTTCCATCATCTCTCTTAAAGGCATCACCGCCTACAACACCACGTCGCTATCGCCACCGCCAGGACACCACCTCTGCCACCACACCGCCATCGCAAGCGACACAGCGGCCTATCACCTCGCCCACGAAACCATTGCCACCACACCACCGTCACCACACCAATATTGCCACAACGCTACCATAACCACACCATCCCTGCCACCACCACACTCTGTCACACCATTGACACAACTACACCGTCGGATTGTAAGTTAGAACACCGGAGACCTCACCAAATCTGAAAATTGTATCCCTCATCGAAACCAGGTGTGTAATTGAAGATGTGGGTCTCGTTTTCAAGACCCTCATCTTCGTCTTTTAGATCTGGGTCTGAACTTCCTTTCTCTTTTGCGGATTCGGACGAAACTCGGGAGCGCAAACTTAGGCTTTAGTGGTTGTATTGACGACTTAGATCTAGCGGTGATGGTGGTGTTAGCAACAGAAGTGGAAGAACGGTAGGTTGACGGACTCGGCGGTGGCGCCGGCGGTGGCAGCCAAAAAAAAGGAAAGGAAAGGAAAGGAAGTGAAGTTGTACCATGTGCTTAAGAGGAAGTACTGTTAGCTACAATACCTCTTCCTCACAAACCGACATTCCCGTTTAATGTATATATAATGTTATCGACCTAAAACGAACCCGAACATGTAGGAATCGAAAATCGAATAGCCTAGATCTTAAAACCGAAACTGAACCTGGTGGTAACTCGTATGGTTTTTAACTGGATAAATTGGTTTTGGTTTTTGTGAAGAACCTAAGGACTATATTTTGTTGAATAAACCTAAAATAACGACTTGAATACTTGATGTTATCGAAACATTATTTTCAGCTTTATTTTCCTCCTTCACATTATTGTTTGACTCAAATTTATATCCTTTTATGAAGTAATTCTAACTCAGTCTTCACACTCACATCTATTTTGTGTGTATGAGTTGATAAAATAGCTTGTCAGTAAGATATTTCATTGTACGCTGGTAATAGTTTATCATTGGGTCCCTCGTGTGACCATCAACGCCTAAGGAATCGCAATCATTTGGGTATCAAACCATTACCTACCAGTCAGTCATTTTTAGCCATAGTATCCCTTTAAGGGTTCTACTCGTCACATATGTGTCATTTATGATCAGACCACACACACAATTTTAGTCTGATGCTTGTCTTGCATTTCATAATCATGCATTAATACATTAACTATCACTCATGATGCTTTTGAATGTAAATGTGAATCTCAATGACTAACGATTTTATTTTCAAAGACAGACGTATTTATCTTAAAGTCAAGTCAAGGTTTTCTTTATGATATGAGGTTAGTTCCATATGTCTTAAACAACACCACGGTTTACCTCTTATGTTAGACACATTCCACATATATTTTGGGTGCTTTTGATATTTGAGGATTGATTGTCGGTTTACGAAAGGAGTTCGGAAAGAAAAGTAGCCATGAAGTTCGAGGTTAAGTGTGTGTGATTGAGTGTGAAATATGCGAAGAATGAGCTGAAGCTCACCTATTTATAGTTGGAGTCGGTCGATTGATGCGACCCGTATCCATTGGGCTATGTGCCTGCATATTGTATACCATCTGCATGTGTGACATGTGTCGCACGTGCATTATCTCAAGCCTCTTTTGGCGATGCAGTATATATTCATAGTTAATGCAGTCCGCATCGGTGTCCATGTGTCCGACTTCTACCCATTAGTTACCATGCACACATCACACATGATTTGATTTATTAGCCTGATTGATGCGCCCAATGTCCCTTTTATGATGCGGGGCGCATCGACCTTATTTTCTCAATTTATGATTTTTTTTAAATTTTCTCCACTGTTATAGTTATCCAAAAATAATTATTTTTCAAGCTGACCCCACCAGGGTTGCCTGCCCCTTAGACCCCACTTTCAAGTTTCAAGGGCTGCAGCACTTGAACCTCGTTGTTTTGAGGATGTTTTGGGTCCTAGGTTTGGCCACCTGGGTTTTACATGTGCATTGCACATCGGCGTGAGGAGACGTTAAACGGGTAGGCATGAATGGGTTAATACGCGTGAAAGAAATTATGATGGGTACATTTACTCACAATCTCTTTATATTTGTTTTATATTAAACCGGGGAGTGTGAAAGAGGTACGACCATTTTTTGGTGTATGTAATTGGCTAGGTGTTATGAGTGATGGTGGAATTTGTGATGTGTTATGTACGTTGAGTGAAATGACGTACGAGTATACCCAATAACCTAATAGTTAATATTTGAGTTGTATATGTTTTTTATTATTTTACCGGGTGGTATTTTTCTCGATCTACCTCTCTCGCGTCTTCACGACAATAGGATCTTCGTCAAACATGTTAGGTGTTTATGTTGGTGAAACAAGTAACTGGTCACAATCCTATGATTTGTGGGAGTATCACAAATACGTATTCAATTGGGCTTATGGCACAGCACCACTCGGTTTCAAGTTGGAGGAGGGGGAAGATGATGATCAGGAAGATTGAGATGATGATCATTGGAAGATTGAGATGTTCCCCGGTGGTTTTTTTTCTATCACAATCTCAGTTTAAGATTGTGTTTCTTAGTTTTTTTTTGTTTTACTTTGACCCCCCGTTAACCCATAATGAAAACTCATAAACACATGAGGTGTGTCTTGAGTTATGTTCTTATATGTTTTTTTCTTTTTTTAACGTTCCTGGCAAGTCATTTCAAAAAATCACTAATAGTTGGAATTCTTTTTGTTAGAACATAACTAAAGGATTGCTTAAATATATAATTTAAATCACGTGTGTTTTGATTTGGACCAAGCCTATTTAGCAAAAAACATGTATATGGTTTTTGCTGACTTGTAATAATAATAAAAAAATCATTTAGATTCAATATAAACAGGTACGATCGATAGAATTAAGGTGTAAGTTAGGTTTCTTAATACATAAATTTTGTTATCTAAACACTAGACCGAAGTATGATGTGTTTTATTTGGTTTTGATTTGTAACTTTTTAGATAAAATAATGTCATTGTTAAATCTTACTAGGATACTTTACTATTTACTTCGAAAGCGACCTCGTATAAGGTTTAGTAGTACAAATTAGCAAAACAAATAATAACTTAACCGAGAGGGTTTATCATAGTTATCATTCGAAAAACGATAAACAAAACACTTTGGTGTTTTTCATTGTCAGAATTGCCGCATAGTAATTCAATCTTACATGAGTTTTTTTTATCGGTTAGTAGGATCGAAATTACTCATATTACCACTTCCCCGCTATATCTGCTTCTACATCGGATAACAACAACAAATGGGATGCCTTTACATACTTAATTATTTTGTTTGTTATTTTTTAGATTTTGCGAACTATCAAAGAACTTGTAGGTTAAAGATAAAAAGTAGTTGCATTTTTACCAACGCGAGCATGTCCGTTAATAGTACGATAAGTATACAACCCAAAGTCGGAAACAACACAACAAGGGTGTCATGAAACATCTACAAAATATATTTTATCGTAAAGCACATTCAAACATGTTACAAATCAAGGTTTCATTTGGTAAATATGTTTCTATTCAGACCTACCAAATGCCATTCGCAAAATTTCTTATGATATATTTTGTTAATAGAAATAAAAATGTCTCATGACATTTGCTTCAACGGTTAGTTCATACATTGACTTTAACATCACCGTCTAACTTCGAGTAGGAGTGATATTTAACTCCTTGTAGCACGTTTTTATACGTTTGCTCATGTCTAGTTTTAATCAGTTTTTTTTAAAGTACCACTTTTATTGCATCAAGCCTTGTTTGAAGCGCTTGACACTTCACGTAGATTAAATGTTAATAAATAGCTGGTTTCCTAGTTGTAGGCATCACTGTCAGTTTTATAAGGCAAGAAAGCAAGATCAGAAAAAAGAGCAATGCATAATAACTGAGCATGATAGGTCCTTTGACGAAGTTTTAACACCAACGACAAATAGTCCACTTTCAAAAGCCCCTTGACAACCTTTTTGAGATTTAAAAAAACAACAAACGTTTTAAAGTGTTGTGATTAAATACATCCGGCACACATTTACTAAAAAGAGATGAACATAATCGCCAATAAAACCGTCAGATGGCGGTCAAAAAGCGGTTCCTATTCGATTCTTAATCTCATTTCACAAACCGTTCCTTAAAAACCGGTTACAAATCAGATCGTCTCCAGAAACTCCAAATCGATCCCAAACTAACAAGATGGGTCGATTTTTAACCAAAGGTTCAGAGCCCAAATCACAAAATGGGTTGTCCAGCGAGGCCCATCAACCAAACCCTAACCCTCGACCTTTATATACAACAACCTCTTCCCTAAAGCCGGAGACGACGGCCGCAGTAGAGAACTGAAAACCAAAATCAACCCTAGAGCAATGGTGAACGGATCGGGGATCTGCGCGAAGGAGGTGGTGGTGGACGCACGCCACCACATGCTCGGCCGCTTGTCGTCGATTCTGGCGAAAGAGCTCCTCAACGGCCAGCGAGTCACCGTCGTCCGATGCGAAGAGATCTGCCTCTCCGGCGGCCTCGTGCGCCAGAAGATGAAGTACCTTCGGTTCCTCCGCAAGAGGATGAACACTAAGCCCTCTCATGGCCCCATTCATTTCCGTGCTCCGTCGAAGATCCTCTGGCGTACTATCCGAGGGTAAACCCTAAGTTTGATCATACGTAGTTGAATGCGTCAGAATTTGTTGATATTATTATAGGATACGCATAACGCCATTTTAAGTAGCGTAGTGTTACCTGTATGGCTATCATGTGTTGATTTTTGGGCTTGTGATTTGTGCAATTATAATCATACATCTTAAGTTTGTTAGCATAGGATCTCTTGGTTAGCAAAGAATTACTCTTGATTGATATTATGATGTCTAATTGAGGTTGCACATTGCTTTCGGACCATATCAGATTATAAGATGAGTTAGTTGATTTGTGTTAATGTTTTTCATTTTGTTCTAACTGTGAATTCTGAACTAATAAGAAATGTATGCAGTTATATGAAACTTTACAATTAACTAACTAGACAAGCCTTTTTAAAATTGGTTTTTTCCATCGAAATATCGGAATATAGGATGTTTATGTAATTTCTAGTTACAAGTCTACAATCATAGATTTTTTAATAAATTTGCAACACAATAGCAGCTCACAAGAGGTACATCTTTTTGCTAGTCAGCCGGATTTGATTTTACTTGGATTTCGTGTTTTGATTTTTAATTCATTTGATTTTCTCATTTTGCCATTTTTGTTGGCAATTCAAGGTATAAGAAAGTTCTTAAGCTGCCTGTTTAACTCTATTTATGAAGTAATCAGCATTTATCATCTGTTACCTACTTCAGCATGTGGTTCGCTTTGATTTATTATAAACTGGTTGTTTGGATTATAGGATGATCCCACACAAGACTAAGCGTGGAGCTGCTGCACTTGCGAGGTTGAAGGTTTATGAAGGGGTACCTACTCCATACAACAGGAAGAAGAGAATGGTCATCCCTGATGCCCTCAAGTAAGCTTTTCGTTTTAGCATGATCTTTGTTTTTTTCATTGCTTTTAGGAATCTTACTGAAAGAATTACTTTACTTTATATCTAAATTTATAAGTTTTGTTGGATGTATAATAAAAAACTTTATTGTTACCCATAACGTGTTATTGATTTCTGGTCATGCAAATGTAGGGTATTGAGGTTAACTGCTGGACATAAGTATTGCTTGCTTGGACGGCTATCTTCAGAAGTTGGGTGGAATCATTATGAGACCATCAAGGTAAAATTTTATTTATTTTTTCTAAATAAGTTAATGCGAGAAATACCACCCAGATGTTTTAAAGATCGTAACATCATGCATGATGCATTTTTTGTTGTCTACTATCATTAAATTCTTCATCGTATTTTGTTTCTTTTGGTGTATTCTGTTTCCAGTTTTACTCTTGGGTTTTCTTTTAAAGTTATTTTATATGATGTAAAGTAAATAACAAGTGACCTTATATTTTTACAAGATTGATTTTTATTAACCTAGACATCAATTAAAATGTTTTGATACCCTGTTTCTGGCTCTCTTATTTTTTTTCTGGCATTTGGAATTATAATTTCTATATGTAACAATATACTTTAGTTGCTTATTTAATCAAATATATGTATATATTATTATGTGTGTGTATATATATTTACTTAATAAGATAAAAAGGCTTGTAGGATTGCGTCTAACCATTAACCAAGCATGATAGCTCCAATGTAAAGCTCGAACTAGAACTTGAGCTCATTTAAGTTAAATTTGTTTCAAGCTTTTAGTGAGCCAATTTTTTTAAGCAACTTGACTTGTTTACATAAACACCATTTGGATTCAATTCTTTTTTTTTTTCAGACGCCTTGTATGATCTGTTGGTGGTTTTTGAGATCCTGTTATTTATGATGTTCTTTTTTTAATTTAGTTTGACGCATTGTTATTGTTTACCTGTAGGAACTTGAGAAGAAGAGGAAAGAAAAAGCTCAAGTGGTGTATGAAAGGAAGAAGCAGCTTAACAAACTTAGGGCCAAAGCTGAGAAAGCTGCAGAGGAAAAACTTGGTCCTCAACTTGAAATCCTTGCACCTGTTTCCTACTAAAGGTTTTAAATTTAGTTTCTTGCTAGAAATTTTGTTTTGTATCGCTGAAAGAACAGATTATTCTTATATTTTAAGGTTTGCAATACATTTGTGATGATTTGGCGTTTTAATTTTGTTGTTCCAAGATTGGTGTTCTATTAAGACTCCAAATGAAGTTTTGCGTATTATTTGACTTTTAATTATTTTTTTTGGTTTTTTAGGGAGGGTTGGAACCCATTAAACGAGTCAAGCCCGTACTTGGTTTATTTCGATATAAATATTGGCTTGTTTAGAGTTATATTTAGATTCAGTATTTTATTTAATTTATTCATGTATATAATTTTCATAATTTATTTTTATATATCTTAATTATACTATTCATTTATATAACGCAACATATATCATTCTGGTATTTTTATTATAATTTTACATATAATAATACTTATGTTTTTAGATATCTATTTAGTAGGTAGATTAAAATTTTATATTAAAAAAAAAGCTAATTTAGGCATGTGAGCTTGTTTGAGTTTGATATTTGAAGCTTGGGCATGAGCTTGATATGTAAATTATGAGGGTGAGCTTGTTTATGTTCAGCTTGATTTTTGTTTTAAGTTTGTTAAATTTCGAGTACCTTAATAGCTGGTTTAATTTGTTTGCACTCCTGCAACCTTTCACTAGAGAGTATAATGTTTCAATTTTTCTTTATAATGTTGTGACTTGAATCACATAATAAACAATGTGTTCATAATTGGATTATCTGGTTGGACTCGGAAGTATAAACGTCAATGGTTCAGTTGTGGGTGTCATCGTTCATGGACTAGTTTGATTGGAAAACCAGCATGGATCTTTGATAAACATTATTTTTACTTGGCTTGCGTATTGTTTGATTTATCCAATGTCACATAAATTTGTTTCATTCCATAATATTAGAATCGAAGGCTGCAAGCAACACTGATTTTGTTTCTCGTCAAACATTTTATAAATTGAATGTTGGTTTTTAATTCGGGTTGCTTTAGAAAGAGTTCAATTGAGGATTTTTATGACTAGCGTTGTGGTCTTGGTGTCTCTTGAATATATTGTTTGAGTGATTTGGGCGAATGACTATCTTTCACCTATCTTTCAATGCATCTTACATTTAGTTTTCATTCTTTTATATTAATTTTACATAGTAACTATAATTATCCCTAGCTCTTCACGACGGACTATCACTTGGTATTGGAGTGAAATGGTGTTCGTGTGTAAGCCATGATACCATTATTCTTTCATTGTTACAATGTTTCAAAAAATAGACTCAACATGAGGAATGTAATTTACTAGAAAGTTTTACTTTTTGTGTGAGTATAGTTTTGAGGTTTATGATAATGAGCATTAATATTTTTTATTTTCTTAATTTGAACCCTAAGTTTTATTTATGCGTGGACTTTTCACTTTTATTTGTAAAAAAAGTTTTAGTTGCTTTTGCATTACTATGATCTTGACACAACCTAATATATTTTTCAATAGGGGATACCTAAAGCTTAATATACATATGTAAAAATTATGCTTTAAAATAACATTCGTTAAAACCGAACGTAATAAAACAACTTCAGAGTTTTAATTTGCATACACATAGAAGAACAAAACCTATCATATTTTAACCGAAACAACAATACTTAAAGAATTAAAATTCATTATTTGGCGTGATTGTAAACCGAAAAATACCGTGTGAAAGCAGAAAACAATTCAAATTGACTTCATGTATGTCACGCTAAAATGACTTTCAATACTTTATGGGTATCATCGTGCCTTGTAAAGTTGTTAGACCGGACTAAAACGAAGCAACAACATAGCACGTGAACCACACATTAAGAAATCAACCATTTGATTTATTCATCATCTTAGCTCAGTGCATTAAAGACATCATTATATCGTTGGAACTAGTAGCAACACCCTAGGCTCTAGAGTAATAACAAAGAGGACAAGCCACAACACGCTGGTGAGCAAGCAAATAACACATGGAACTCGCTTGGACAAATAAAAAGGAATAACTATTCATCGTCATTTACAATTCATATAGAGTTAGAGCATTCATAACAGGTTCTTTATCTTCATACCAATAATTTATCTAAAAATTATTATTTAATTAATTTGTTTCATATTTTATAATATCTCTAATATCTTATTCTTTATACCTATGATTTATGAGGTTTGTGAATAGTTGACCTCAAATTTAAAGAAACATTATTTTTACTCTTTAAAATTTAAGGGATAAGAATGGAGTATCTGATGTCAGACCAAATTACATAAATTATCATAATTCTCTTACATTTTGAACATGAGGATAGCTATGGGAACGAAATGTGAATGTTCTTACTAGTAGCAGTAGCTATAACGGTTGTAGGGGCGACGATAGTTGTGGTGGTGGTGCTAATAATAATAATAATAATTACAACAATAAAAAATAATAGTAGTTACAACAATAAAAAAATAATGTATTCACCCGCATAAATCAACTAGTTTTATAACTATTCAGTGAACAGATATCTAATGTGAATTAAACATTGAATTGTTTTTTAAACAAAAGAAATTTTGTTTAAAAAACAAAATACAACTCGCTAACATAAGCAGTCAATAAATAATCGACTACAATAAAACAACCGCAAAACATTTAGATACTGTGATCTCTATTTCTCAATAGTGTCATGATTGCTACCACTTTTGCGACTATGACGTGAACCCTTTAAATAATAGGTTGGGTAACAAACTTCATTATCATAAACTCTTACGTAATATCATATTTCATACTTATTGTTGATATATGCGGGACCCACTTTTTGTAAACAATAGGGACCAATGATGTAATTTCTTAAAAGTTGGGATCAATCTTGCAATATGAGCATACCACAGGGACCAATCGTGTAATTAACTCTATAAACAATTACGAATGTCCTGATCATATAGTTCCAGATATTAGTTGAAGACAAGTCGTTTAACATTTTATCGACGTTTGGGAATGCTACAAATGAATTTTTGTATTTCGTGTTGAATAAGAGATAATTCACATATACAATAATCTATACTATATAATAAAGAAAAAGGTTTTTAAGGATACGTGATAATTTTTGATAAAGTTTAAACTTTGATTTCTCATATCTCTCTCTTATCAAATAAACTGATTATAAATAAGTAAATTAAATAATCAAATATCAAATATATAATTTTTTTTATTCTAATAAATTATTAAAACATATTAAATTATAAGATTTCAATTATATTTTATATCAAAATATTATTTTATAATTCTTGATTTTTATTATTTGTTATTTATACTTTCTTAAAATTTTATTATTTATTATTTCTTAATAATCAATGACATACAACATACAAAATATTAATAAAACCTAACAATTTAATTTTATGACTTTTTCTAATCATGTAATATTTTCAACATATTAAAATAATAAATTCATATTTCGTGATCAATATGTTATGTGTAGTTGATATTGATGCAGCTGGACCAACATGATAACAAATTTAATGCACACTTATTATATTGTTATTTTCATCGTACGTTGTTATCATGCTATTGTCATACGTCGTTATCATATAGCTTATTACTCTATAGTTAAAAAACGAAGTGAATGAATAGTTATTTTGGGTATCTGGGCCGTTGCTTTTCTTTATCGACGGTGGAGAAGGCCTTAGTTTTGTTAGCTTACACGTGGTGTGAGTTATATTTCGTGGCATCGTACTATTCAAAGAAAGAGAGAGACAACCAGTTCGATGGTAGATAGGGTAACCGACATTATATCCTTGAAATCACGTCAATGGAGACGAGCAGAAAGCGGAGGAAAGCCGCAGGCTACCAGCGTTTCACCTGGATCAATGTCAGGTTCGACATCTGAAACCGCTACGATGGTGGATTAGGGCGGTTTAGTGGAGGTCCACGGTGAAGGCAGCGATGGCATCGGTGAAGTGAGCGGCGTTAGTCTCCGTTCTGGCTTTAATCAGTTCGTCCTCTTTACCTACCGTTGTTGTCTCCATCCCTCCACTGGGAGATGAAGGGATTTGTAATGGTTTTTGTTCTGATTTTGAGCCTTGGACCATCATCGTTATCTTACTCTTTTAGTGTGATCGGATCATAAAAGAGGTATGAAAATCTGTAATTAAAGTACTTTTATGCTAAAGAAAGAGTTTAGATTATAGGTTTCTTTATCTGCAAATTCTATATGTTTAGCCCATAACCTTCTGAACCTGCAATTTTCTTTCAAGGTACATAAATGCAGGATTTCATTTTATCAATTTTGCTTCTTCAAATTAAAATTAAAATTTGATTTTTTTTACAGTCACCTTTGTAAACTACTTGATCACGTTGTCTATATTTTGTGAAGTACAACTTTGAGTAAATGTAGAGATTATAAATTTAGGAACGTACAAGAGGATGAAAGTTTTCTGCATTAGTAATTATTAATTTTTCTTAAACTTGAATGACACAAGTGTCAAAGGGTATGAAGAACTTACAAAGTTAATTGTAATGAACCATTTCAAATGGAATACGAATGTACCAAAGCTCAACCTCCATCATCATTAACAGTTTTTGAAATGGTGGTTCAAATGCTAGCTTCGCCTCCTGATACAACTACATCAAAGCCGAATTCAAATTCAAGGTTTGTAGTTATTTTTGAGGTTTTACATGGAATATGATGGTTCTCATGAAATCAGTTAATGAAGATGGAATTTGCTTTTGTTTCATGTTAACGTGTGTATTTTATATGCTGAATTTGGACAATGGTTTTGAAGTTGTTTGTCAGGTTCATTGGTGCTAATGCTATAATTTGCAGCCTCGAGTTTAACAATTAAATTAATCTTAGCTTTTTAAACAAAAAATTGGTATCGTTTACTCATACTCCATTGTTTGTTTTTATAGTTATGGAGTTGGTAATGTTTGTACATGTATGTATATACGACATTACAATGGTTGTTTTTGTTGTCTCAGATTAAAGCCAACACTTCAAAGCCTAAAAAAGGAACAACTTTAGAAGCAGTGTTTTCGTGGCATATTCAAAGATGAGAAGCAAAGTGAAAATTCTAGCAAAAGATCATAACCTAAATCATCAAAGACAAAAGGTGTTTTGAACACACAGCAAACTAAAATAAACAAAAATCATCCATCGAAAAACAAGGTTGCTTTAAAATTAATGTATTTCTATGTCTTTCTTCTTCTGTCATAATACCTATTATATAATGAAAAAAAAAATCTAAGAATATTACTTTTCGATCTCTTAGCAGAATGAATCACTTAAAAAAAACAGGAAAACTTCTAAAGAAGCTATATTATCATGGAAGGTAATAATGACCCTCAACAACGTAAAAGAAAAAGGAAAGCATTCTCTAAACCGAAGTCGGAGTGCTCATGATCTGGGTACTCCAAAGAAACAAAAAGTGTCGTTCAGGGTCAAAAGAGTCAATCCGTCTCTAAAGCAGGAAGTCACAAAAGAAAGAAGCACTCGGGGAATGAAGTTTGGGAAAACAATGTAACACAATCGCACAAGGCATAGAAAACCTCAGGAAGCAAAAATGTATTTATGATGGACGTGTTGGCTGCGTTGGACTACCAGTTAACTGATATTATAGTTCCATTTCACTTCGTGAAGCGGGATTGTCGATAGCTTTTATTGCAAGCAAATTCTACTTATAACTGGTTTCTTCTTTAATGAATATAAAAGATTGAAAATATTGTGTTATAAAGAAATCTGTGCGAGTTTTGGTGCTTGAGGAGTCTGGCACATCTCGCAGCGCAACGCGCGCGTGGTAGCAAACTAGTACTATTAAAATCAACATTGAAAATAATTAACATCGAAACATATTTTCTATTTCATTTCTATTTCATTTCCTTATAAAACTGCACTTTAAATATGTCATATACTTTTTATGGATTATGTATGTATTATATATATCCAACTTAAAATCAAAATATCAAAAATACCCTTTTTAATAATTAAAATTTTATATTTTTTAATTGTAGTTTTAATTTATTTTGTTAAACGATTAATAATAATGGTTTAATCTTTTATTTTTAATCAATACATCAAAATTCTAATTTAGTACATTTATCGTATCATTAATTATTAATAATACCAGTACTATATTTATTATTTTTTCTTCGTAAACGGTTACGATAACAATCATACTTTTTTTAGTTAATATTTTTTTAAATTGATGAAAAGCTGTATTACAAACCAATAACCTAGTTAATAATCATAATGATAAGTTTTACTAAACTTTTTAATTTATTATAGTTAATTTTTTAAAAATAAATTTAAGAACTTTTTAAGGTGAGTAAATTTAATAATTTTAAATAAAATTTTAATTCCATATGGACCTCATAAATATGTAAGTTTTTGAAAATAAGTATAAAATTACCTAAGTATGAAATAAGTTATAAGAAAATAATAAGTATAAAGACATATTTTTAATTTATTTGATAAATAAATGATATTTTATTTTATAAGAAAAGAGTATATATGATATTATAATATTTTTTGATATATATGATATTTGAAATGTTTTGTAAGGGTATACATGATATTTAAAAAGTTTGTATGAGTATATGATATTTTTAGTTTGATTTGAGCATATATGATATTTTAAAAGTTTTATAAGGGTATATATATATATGATATTTATGAAGCTTTTTAGGGGTATATATGATATTTTAATTTTTTTTGCTTATATATGATATTTTAAAGTTTACAGTGGTATATATTAAATTCTTTCAATTTTAAAAGTCGGGACAATTACATATATACCATTGTAAACCTTGTTAATTGCATATTTATCCAACTCCAAACCAAAATTGTATATATCCTCTTACTTAATCTACTTTATTGCATATTTATGCAACTAAAAACTAAAATTGTATACTACCCTTCATTTAATGAAAAAATATCAAATTTACCCAATTTAACTTTTTAATAAAAATAGATCATAGGATGACTATTTTACCCATGATTGTTTGTGATTGTTTTTTGTCATATTTTTATGGTTCTACAATGAATCAAAAGCTTGGCATCTGTATTGTATTTTATTATTGTTACTCAAAAAGATTGATCAAAAAAAATAGAATCAACATAAACGAATAAAATTACTAAAAACACAAAAAAAGGAAAAAAAAGTTTAAGAAACTAAAAACACTCGTTAGCAAAACATGATTAAAAAACAACAAAAAAAAAAAGAAATAAAATGTAAAAAAACTTGCTACAAATGAGTGTATATGAACTTTTTTTTATAGTTTTGATAAAGACAAGGGTAACATTGTCAATCTATAATTTATTTTTAATAAAATAAATCAATTGGTAAATTTTAAAATTTTTCATTAAGGGAGAGGAATATGTAATTCTTGTTGTGAATTGGATAAATATATAAGTATAAAGATAAAGATTAAAGGAGGGGATGTATGTAATTTTATTTTTGAATTGGATAAATATTCAATTAAGTTGTTTTACATGGTGATGTATGCAATTGTCCCTTAAAAGTTTAGTAATTACAAGTTTTAAAACATAGGGTGCCGAATAAATGTTAAATTTCATTGCGATAACATGTTAACTTTATCAAGATGAAGCAAAATTATTATTATTTTTTATTGGAATAATATTATTACACATATACAATATTATGTTATTTTTATGTATATGTGTAAGTTCACTAGTATAAAAAAATCATGACAGGTGTAAGTTACTTACATATTTGTCAGGTGTAACAATTTTTATACCTGTAAAATTACACATATACATAAAAAAATATAATGTTATATATGTGTAATGATATTATTTTATTAAATAAATGATGATTTGCTTGATATTGATGAAGTTAACAAGTTATCGTAATAAAACATTATTAACATTTGTTGTCTTCTCTTTAAACATATTATACAATGCTATCAGAAAACTAAATAGCTTTCAACCAATTTAAAAAAAACCAACTTCTCGCATGAGTTTTAAATGACAATAACTTTCTAATACGTTATCATTTTTTTAAAAAACTTATGAAAAACAAACATCTTATTCGTTTGAATGTAAGTATGTTATTGCCATAAATATTTTTATTTTTTAAAAAGTTACATCCTATATTTCCTGCTATATTACATGGACACCCTCTAGTTTTTTATTGTATGGACACATTAAATGAGAGATTGAGTAGCCATCTTTTCAAGTGATTCCTAAAAAAGTCAAACCAACTTCAAACAATCACCATTAAATCAACCCGGCCCAAACTCATTTTCATTTTCAGAGGCCCGGCCCACTATCACCAACACGACGACGAAGTAGTTTTTACAAATCTTAGAGAGAGAAAGTTCAAGAGAGAGAAAGTCGAGCTCGAAGAAGAACAACACGAACAAACATATTTGCATACACAAATCATCATTCAAAAGAAACAACACATGTATGCATAATCGGTATGTATAATCTCGAGAACAATTAGGGTTTCCAATTTCAAAAAGGTGTGTTCAATCATACGTAATTGTGTCCTATTGTTCTAGGGCTTGTTTCGTTTGAAATTTGAAAATTGGTGCTTGTTGCATCAAAGGAGAGGCGTAAGAGGAGGGGGGAAAGGTTTGTGAGGGTGAAATAGTTGCAGAGGTCTTCGGAATTCAGGTACTTTTTTCGGAAACCCTAGAATTGGATGAAATGGTGTATGTAGTGTAAACCCTAGACCTGGGGGTACTTAGGGATTTGTTCTTTAGGGTTTACTATGGGGTTTCATGTGATTGATTGTGCAATTGCGGTTCTGTATTGGTGGAAATTGATTGAATGCACGCGTAAAGCTTTATCAAACGCCATTTTGATGAAACTAGGGTTGCTCTGTTTTCTGTTATTTTTTAGGCTGGGTGTTTTAGTAATGCTATTGGTCGTTGGAGCTTTTTATATCAGATTATGAGTGTTTATGATAGTAAGTACACTTGGTCATGGAGTTTGGTGAACAATGGGGTGCACCTGTAGGAGTTTGCAGACTCATTTGGGTTGTGGTTTATATAAGTAACTAACTGGACTTGGACTCCTTAGTTGCTTGTGATAATCATTGTTTCATGTTTCTTAGGTTAACAAAGTTAATGATTAATATGCTATTGTTGTACTAATAATGGAAAGATTTTAGAAACTTTCTAAGTGTGTTCGCTTTGTTCTTTAACATCAATTAATGCTTGAAATGCCAGGCCCGTAGAAAGTTTTCAAGTGCGTCATTTACTTTCTTTCCTTGTGCACTATCATTAGGTGATATATAACTTCCACTTCGAAGTCTCCACCCGTTAGGCTGTTATCGGTTACGCATAAATTGTTGATACAAATTTTTTTTACATTTCATTAGCTCTGATCTCTTTAACCTTTAGCATTATTTGTAGTTTGTTTAGTTAAAATGGTTGTGAACATGGATTCATCATGAACGATGGGTTTGTTCCGAATATCTTGACTTGGGACATTATTTGTTGACCCAAATGCTTGACATGAATGAATTTATTTTTTGCAACATTAAGATTTTAGTGTTTATTTTTACAGATGTGCAATGCATATCATTTTTGCCACTTCTTGATTATCTGTGAATAATGTTTAGTATTCCAGAGAGAATGTTTGCATCTCTGTTACCATTGCATGTAGCTATGATAGTTGTTTCCTATAATATGATAATTTTCTTTTTTTTAAAGAAAAGCTTAAGTATTTTAGAGTTGTGTAAACTTCATCAAGATGTTTAAGTTGTATGAATAACAACTTGTTTTATTTGAACAAGGAGATAGATTGTTTGCATCTGCTAGTCATATCAGTAGGTGTCTTCCATTTTACAATTTCTTTATAGATATGTCATGTTTTTAGAGTTTTTGCATCTGAGAAAATCTTTTATATCATTGTATGTTTGTTTATTTCAAGTGTATGCCTTGTGTTGGTACCTTTTGCTCTGCTGAAATTTTTAGCTCAAGTTTTGTCTTCAGTTTGTTCTAGCTTGCTCGACTGAATCACTGCTATTAGATAGCTGTTAATTCTTTCCATTTTTCGCATGTTTAAAGATTTCTTTTTATATGGCTTTTCATTCCTTTTCTTGAGCATACAATAATATCTGATATCTCTATAGCCATTTTATCTTCTCTTTCTCCCTGTAACTTGATTTAGTTTTTAAATCAATGGGAGAGAGAAACCTGTAGTTCACAATAGTGGGAATGCATGGTAGTCAATGCTGGGGTTGATTCCATGGGTGGAGTAGTTGATGGTGGAGTTGAAATCTCTTCTGCACCATCTGCACAACAGCCATCGTATCTTGAAAAGACTCAAGCAGAGCTCAGGTTGAACTGCTGATGTTCTTTTATGTTTGATGATTTTTGTTTAATTTTTAATTCTTTTTTTTTTTTTTTTAAATCAAGCTCATGTTTGATAATCTTTTTGCAGGGATACTTTCACTGCCGCTGAGAAGTTTAGAAGAGAATTAGAATTTTTACAAAAAGTATTACCATTTTGTCATTTTAGGATGTATTTGAAGCACCAAAGCATTATATTTATACTGATTAGCTGTTGCTATTTACAGGGTGGTGATCCGTTAGATTTACAAGTTGGGAATGGTACATCAGCCAGCCTGCAGTCCACGTCATTGTTTGATCTACATCCTGAGCAATTTGGGACAAGGTTCACTTGTATTTCTTTAATTTCAGTTTAGAGGTGGCAGTTTGGTCCCATTTACTTAAATGAGTTGATTAGGTTATGTTTTATCCCTAAAGGGATGGATCAGTGAGTGAAAAATGCATTAATTAAACTTCCTAGACAGTTTTGTTTGTGAAACTAGATTTTTATTGAAAAAGTATATTTTTTGTAGTTCCATTACACACTACTTTATTTTATTTAAAAGTTCAAAATTGCTGCCTGATCTGCCTAATTTGCTACCCCTAGATGTCATCATTATCATCATTAGTAAGTTCAATTTTTTTTTTTTTTTTTGCCTTTTCTCATGGTACTGTAGTGAAGTAAAAGGCAGTTTTGCAATTACTGCTTCACCTCATGGAGATTCTGTTGAAAGTAGCGGAAGATTAGGGGCTCCTTCAGTTGGTGAACCCAATAGTGCCGATAATCTTATGCTATTTGATCTATGAAGTTGAAAAAAGATCGTGAAAATATACAGCTGATGTGGCAGTAGACTTTCCAAAAAAATCATATAAACGTAGGAATAGGTCGCGGTCAAATCGGGATGGGGCCCGGTCAAGTTCTACTGATGCAGGCCCTCGTGGCCATCAACCCTTTTCTTCTCGTCATGCGTCGAAGGACACTAAGAAAGTGGAACATGATGATGACAATCAAGAGCAGAAATATTTGTCAAATTCTAATTCCATTTCTAAAAGTCCCAGGGCCGACATAAATTTAGCTTCTAACAGTCATTTAGATGTAACATTAAATGGTAATCAGACCCAAAAGTCAACCCGACCTTTAACATCTGATATCCGAGAAACCCTAGGGCACGTACAACCAGATACAGTTACAAAGGGTTTTGAATCCAAATCATTAGGCAGCAGAAGTATTCAAAGTTTAGACGACAAAAATAAGGATGAATCAGTGGCTATCATGAAAAATGTTGTTTCTAATGGGACAATGGAACTTAATTTAGCACTAAACGAGGCACCGAGTATCCAGGGCAATGATGTAAATACACTGAACAATGATAAGGTATTAAACACTGCGGATGATACTTCTAATCGTTGCTCTACAAGCCACAACGACAATGGTTCTACACTTAAGGAATATGAAGATTCTAAGGGATCTGAATCTGCTTTGCAACATGTGTCTAAGATGTTGACCAAGGAACAAGAAGACTCAATTTTGGAAGAGGCTCGAATTATAGAGGTTTAATAATCATATAATCATATATATATATGTATATATGTATGTGCGTATATGTATATAAGTATATTTGTAGTTAACAGCATTTATCTTTTTCACGTGGAACGCTTCTTATTTGAGATTGTTTTGCAAACAGGAAAAACGTAAGAGGATTGCTGGATTATCGGTTAGAATCTTGTCATCAGAGAATTATCATAGATCACATTGGCATTTTGTTCTTGAAGAAATGTCATGGCTGGCTAATGATTTTGCACAGGTTCAGTAGTTATTGAAATGATTATTCAACTAACAAATGCTTTTCATCCTCTATGAGTTTTCAAATTCTAATTTTTTCCTTTTAAAGAATTTTACGCTTGGTGATTTTTTTTAATATTTTGTTTATTCATAGGAGCGCCTTTGGAAGGCCACTGCAGCTGCTCAAATTTCTAGGAGAGCTGCTTATAATTCACAGGTCAGATTTCAGCAACAAACTTCAATTTGGAAGCAAAAGCAAGTTGCTCATACCTTGGCAGAAGCTGTCAAGGAGTTCTGGCACACACTGCAGGTGATTTAACAAGGTTTAAGATGCTATTGTAAACTGAAAAAAATAGGTACTCCCTTGATAAAAAATGCAACATTTTGTAATCTGGGTTGCCCTATAATGCAATGATTATTTTTTGGAAAGATTCCTATAAATTTACTTATTTGCCCATTAGCAACATTTTGAGATATTGGCGAGATTGATTTTGGTAAATGTCTTCAAACTTAAAAGATTAACAAAGTTGATTGATTTGAAAAACTCACAACCATCAATGATTTAGAAGAAAACAATCATCATTTCTGTCAGCAAATATTGTAAACATTCCAATGTTTAGTTTACGCTCATATAATTAAACTTACGTTATACTAATTAGTTAGATTATTTAAATGTACAAATATTTATATTTAAGGAAGTTGAAAGCTAATAACTTTACATGTGACAGGTGAAATGCCGTGAATTGAAGTTTGAGGGTCCTAAAAAAGATACTAAACTTGGGCTTCATCAATATGGGCTGAGATTCTTGGAGTATAATAGCTCTAGGGCTCAGTACAGCTCAGCTCAAGCACCTATGACCCCTGATAGGATATCTGATCCTGGCACCATAGGCATTTCATGGGAGGATAATTTAACAGAAGTATGGACGGACAACAACATTGTGTGTGTGTGTGTGTGTCGGTTGGGGGGGGGGGGAGGTAACTGGTCAAAATTGGTCCGCACATGGGTTTAAATGGTCGGTTTTAGTTCGTTTAAAACATCTTTTGTACTACAACTTGGATTTTCTATGATAACTAGTTTCTCAGATATGATTGACAAATGTTATGTTGTTTCAGTAATAATATATTTTATAATAACATGATTTAGTGAGTTCTGATGCATTAAAATACATTTTCTAAATTGCAAATAATTTAATATTTACTGTTTTTTACCCGTGAATAGAATAAAGATAAACTGAATTGGTCCAATGATAAGTAAATGGATTGAAACTACCACTTCTAGTAGAAACAAAGGAACCTGATCTATACTTGCGTAATTTAGGAAAGACATGATGCAATGCATGGGAAGGATCTTATTTCCTGGAGACACAGTGTCAGTCATTGCTTGTATATCCTTATATTTTTCTTGTATGCAGGAGAACCTGTTTTATACCGTACCACCTGGTGCAATTGAGGACTACAGAAAATCTATTGAATCTCATTTGCTACAATGTGAGGTAAAAACATTACTCAAGAGTGAGATTTTGGAAGTATGCAACACACATTAAAATGTTATGTGTGTTGGTACAAGGCTTGTTTGTTTGTATTTTTCTTTCGTGTCATATACACTACTCCTATTTAGATGTCTTATATTACTAATCTTTTTTGGTAATCTCACTCATGCTTGAGTCATTTGCTTATTGAATATGCTCAACTAAAATCCTTCTAGTGACCCTATTGTTTGCTTATTGCTTATAGATTTGTGGTTAACAAAAAAATTATTCCCGCCTGTTCCTATTTAGCTTAGCCTGATTATGTATTTTTTTCTTCTTTAGAGAACTGATGGTAGCATGCAAGAAGTGGTGAATGTCCATGGGTATGATGCTGTAACAGGTATATTAATCTTGCTGCAAGTCAGTTGGATCTTTATTAGTAGACATGACAAAATTGAGCGGGTCGGAAACAGGTCAAAATTGAGAGGCCTGGTTGACAGTAAAGATTTTATTGTTCATAGTTTTCAGACCTTTTGTATTTCTTTGAACAGTGAACTGACACACTCTCTAAACCTACTTCCTAAATCTACATCATTTGTCCACCATGGGACTCGAACCCTCTACCTCTTGGGGAGGGACACCATTCCAACACAAGTTGGGTAACATTGGGCCAAAGGCCCTTTGTTTAGCATGCCATGTATGATTACAAACTTATATTATTTCAACAACAATAATAAAATCTTTTGAATAAAATGGTTTATGAATTCTTAAGTCCTAAAAGGATACTTTGGGATGCTTTTTGACCAACAATCTGTTTTTTAATTCATTTTTTTTTCTGTTACCCATTTGACCCATTAAAGACAATATAGAACTTGAATTGACCCGTGAAAAATGTTAACCATGTAGCCACTGAATCACAAGATGATACACTTGAAGAAGATGAGGGAGAAACAAACCCATATTATTTAGCAGAAGAATTTGGAGGTAGTAGATCATCAAGACCTGCTCAAAAGAAAAAGAAACGCTTCAGGTCATATGGACAAAGATCATATGATATAGGTCGTGGTTCGCCATTCATGCAATCCCATGAAAGAACTATTGGGCCTCAACCTTCAATATTAAGTGGGAAACGACCCACCAGCAGTATAAATGTTTCAATTCCCATAAAACGTGTAAGAACCGCTTCCAGACCGAGGCTTTCTGGACCCACAGGCTTCATCCAGGCACCGAATAGACCCGATGCTTCAAGTGGTGATAACAATTCCTTTCAGGATGAACAAAGTTCTTTACATGGTGGGTCCCACATATCCAACAATATGGAAGTGGAGTCAGTGGGGGAGTATGAAAAACAGTTAAATTTGGACATGACAGAAGTATCCAACAGACCTAGAAAGAAAAAGAAGATTAAACATCCTGTATGTAAATATTTGGTTTAACTCCAAAAATGTTATGTAGTTGCCATTTTGTCTCTTGATTTTAATGTTGACTTGTGCTGTTTGCAGGGATCCATGTTTGATCAACGATGGCAGCTTGATTCTAATTTTCAGAATGACCAGGTGATGTTTTATTATTATTTTTCTAGTCAGTAATAGACATCAAAACGTGAAAAGAACCGATTATTACAAGTGTATATTGTTTTATAGACTAATAATAGTAATAAAAGATTATCAAGAGTAGGGGGTCATGCAGTTTGAGCAATGGGTCAAAATGAGCTCACCCACAACTCATTTTTTTATTCTTGTGTTTAGTTTTATAAATAGTAAATGCCTTAAATAGGTTTACAATAAAAAATAATTGTATTAATAAGGCACTCTAGTATACAAAAGAATTCAAACCTCTTTCAATACATCGATTTAGAAAGTGTATGCATTTTAGAACATTTCAAAAGATTTTTTATCCATTTGACGTGTTGGAGAAAAAAACATAACCTAAATCCATTCATTTGTTCATAAATGGGTCAAAATGGCTACCTCTACAATGGTGGTCATATTGTATATTACATAACAAATTTAATGTTTCATTTTATTCTTTACTGAATGACATCCAATACCTTGTTCATTGGAATACAGAAGGATCACTTAAAGAGAAGGCTGGATGCTAGTCAATTTGATTCCAATGGAAACAGTGGTATATCTCTTTTTCTCAAAATATCTATATTTTTGGTTTATCTAGATTAGTGATTTTAAAAGTTGCAATGTCGACCCATTTATTATGAACATGTTGATTTGGGTTATATTTTTATCTCTAACTAGATTTAGTAAACCCGTGTATTACACGGGTTGAATAAATAAAATATAGATTATAATGAAAATTTATTAATTATAAAATGATATTTTAAGATAAGTTATGATTGAAATCTTTCTTATTACAAATAGAATGAAATTTTGTTTCAAAACAAACATTTTTAAAAACTTTATTATTATAACTATCAATTTTGATTATTTTTTGTTTATAAAAAAATTACTTTTTAAATATTAGACTAGGTTATTATTAGTGAATAGTTTGGGGTTAATTATGTAATATTGTCCTCTATATAAAGGACCTTCTAGCCACCGCCAAACCCTAACCCTAGCCGCCGCCAAACCCTAACCCCAGCCCCCGCCAAACCCTAACCCCAGCCGCCGCCAAACCCTAACCCTAGCCGCCGCCAAACCCTAATTTTAGCCGCAGCAAACCACATACCATCGTCACCGCTCCTTCTCTTCCACATCAACCCGTCATCGCATACAATGCGATGCTTCACCGTTTCGTTGCCGCTATACAACAGCGGTTCCGCCATACAATGGCGGCGTATCTTTGTGCAAAATTTTTAGGTGTGGTTGTTAAGGAGATACAAGAGAAGAACAATAGGAGTTTTAGTTTCACATCGTATACAACACGATAACAGGAGAAACACAACCGGTGTCTCACACCACATTCGACGTCTACGGCTAGCAAACATGGCTGTCGGATTAAAAGGGAACAACACCCTTATTATTTTTAATTGACATGATGGGGTCGGATGGAAGTGAGGAGGCCTGGATCAGATATTGAACAAGACCAATAATTTACTTTACTTATTTTCTTATTGTTATAGTTTTTTGGTTTTAGATTTCAAGCTAAATCTCTCCCGAGCTTAGCTTGCGGGGGAATATTAGACTAGGTTATTATTAGTGAATAGTTTGGGGTTAATTATGTAATATTGTCCTCTATATAAAGGACCTTCTATTGTAACCCTGAACACACAATTACTCAATACAATTACAATTACAAGGTTTAACTTTAAAAACACCAATTTCAAAAGATTTCGTATTTTTAAAAAAGTTTGATGTATTAGAATTTTTTTTATTTTATATAAATTTGTTTTTTTAGAAATAACATTAAAAAGATTATTTCTTAATTTATTAAAAACTATTTTAATATAAAAAATTTAAATAATATTATTAGTAACTAATATGATTATTTAATAGGAGAGAGAAGTGGAAAAAACCTTGATGAGGATGAATGTGGTGCTGCCATGTGTCCACTCTAGTTAACCTTTTATTAGAGTAGGTAGATGGATCAGTGGGGCTAAGTCATAAAATATGGCCAAAAAGGAAAAGAGTTAAATGGATTGAACATGTTAACACACTAATTCTTTAATTAATAATATATATACTTCCTCTAGACATGTTTTACAGTTAACACTGTAATTCTTTGGAAAAAGTAAAAAATTGGACAAATATTTGGGTCCACACAACCTGACATTTAATGGAACAAAAGTTATCTGTTTTGATCCATTACCCGGCCCACCCATCTGACCACGTAAAGTAATTTCATATATTTGGTTTTGTTTGCAATCACATCTTGCAAACCTCATGATGATTTGTTTGGTCAACATATCGTGAAAACTTTGGAGATTATTATGCAAGCAGCCAATCAGTAGATAATTATTCTTACACAATTTTTCCTTCATCAGTTGCTTCTCAGACAAGTAATATGTCCAACTCAAATAAGTTCATGAAATTACTTGTTCGTGATCGTGGTAGGAAAGCTAAGTCGCTTAAGGTACTATAAAGTGATTATAAAGCCTTCTAATTGTTCTCTTACATGGTTTCTTAATTTAAAAAAAATGATCTCTGCAGACCCCTGCTGGGCAGCAAGGTGTTGGAAGTCCATGGTCTTTATTTGAAGATCAGGTTATTTTTGTATTTTACTATTATATTTTTGTTGACAAATTGATGTATTATGTAAGGTATCATATAGAATATTGTTTGTCACCTCAGGCCCTTGTTGTGTTGGTCCATGATATGGGTGGCAACTGGGAACTTGTAAGTGATGCAATGAACAGCATTTTGCAATTAAAGGTAACTGCCGTGTGAACGGGTTATTTTTGATATGTTTTATTTATGATTTCTGTTGTTTAATATATTAATATTCTATGTTAATCAACATCTGAAGTGCATCTGTCGTAATTCCAAAGAATGCAAAGAGCGCCATAAATTATTAATGGATAGGAATAATGGTGATGGTGCTGATAGTGAGGATTCATTACTTATGTTTGACCCATTCTACTTGTTTGAGATTAAATATGATGCAAATTGACCCATTTTTTATTAAATGGGTCGAAATTGCCCACCTGTAAGTTAGTAGACTTGAGCATGATAGTTGGTTTCGTTTGTTGATTTATCTTACACAGGGAAGTGCGAGACAATTGTTTCAACGGTTGCAAGGACCTATGGAAGAGAATACACTAAAGTCTCATTTCGAAAAGATTATTATGATTTGGCAAAAACAACATTATAAAAAGGCACAGGTGATTGTTTCTACTTTACTTGGTTACTTTGTGATTTTTAATATTGTATGCATAATTTGAGTTTTGAAATGATGCAAGTTTTTAACTTCTACATCTTTTCTTTCAGAAGGATAATCGCGACCCAAAACAATACCAGCAGCCTCATAATTCTCACGCACTTGCTCTTTCTCAAGTCTGCCCTAATAATCTCAATGGTGGACCTGTTCTCACGTAAGTTTTTCTGTTACAAATGTATGATTAAAAACTCTGGTTTCCTCTGATTTAACTTTTAGTTGACAATTTCTTTTTGTCAAATTTAAATAAAGGCCTCTTGATCTTTGTGATGCAATTTCACCTAGCCCGGATTTTGTTCCTGTTGGTTATCAAGGTCCTCATGCTGGAGGGTTACTGGGGCCAAACCATGGCAATGTAGCGTCGGTTGTTTCTGGGTCTACTCCGGCTTCCTCACTACCAGGTTCTTCTGCAATGGGTCTTGGCAGTCACTTGGTCTCTGCATCTGCTCCTCTTAGTCCTTCTCTTAGGTAATTAGCTAAATTATATATTATGGTAATTTAGACCCCATTCACAGATACACAGGTCAATTTGCTCTATACTTCAAACGGGTGAAACTTCTTAAAGTAAGCTACATTGCGAAATGGTTGAACCGGCCAAGCAGGTCAAAAATCAACCAGAAGTCCAGAACATATTCACAATCCCCTTAAACTCCATAAATTGTTTTATATTGAAAGTTAGTTTATCATTGGTAATCATTGTTACAACATAGTAATTCGAGAAGAGAACAGAAAGTGTTTGCTGGTCAGTCTGAACCGAATTGGACCGCACATTACTCGTTTTGACCCAAACCTCTGTTGACTTGGTAACCCAGCCCTCTGGTTGTCTTCTCTACTGTAAATAGCCCTTGAGAATTGAGAAGGGATGTTCCGAATTGGTAAAACTTCAAAAATCAGCTAAAATGGAAGTGGTTGGAAGTATCATTGCAACAATATATTGTTTTTAATTAAACGCAAGTGTATTTATAATGATAAAACCTTTTAGTTTATTCTATTTTAAGGTTAAATTATCATTTCAATGATATGTTGTTTTCAATAATACTAAAGTCATCGGTTACCATTAAGTAAAAGAAGAAAAGACAAGAAGCATTTGTGAGTCGGTCTGACTCAACATATCCGGTATCCCACACGACCCGCTTATATTGTAATCTCTATTGTAAATGCTTGAGAATTGAGATGACATATTTTTCCTCTGATTCGAATTTAGGGAGGGAAGATATGGGGTTCCTAGAGCAGGTTCCTTATCAATAGACGAGCAACATAGAATACATGCGAATCAAATGTCTGCAAGAAACATGCAACAATCGAGCTTGCCCCCGGGTTCCCACTCAGGAACCGGTCAAGGCATTCGTATGCTACCAGGTGGAAACAATATAGGTGTCATGAGTGGGATGAACAGAAGCATGGCAATGGCTAGACCCGGGTTTCAGGGGATTGCCTCTCCATCTATGTTGAATCCTGGTTTGACACCCGGCAATATGCATTCAGGGCCTGCTCCTGGTCAAGGGAACTCGGTCAGACCTCGTGAGGCTTTGCATATGATGAGGGTAAATGTTATATATAGCATTTTGATTTCTCTTGTCATTATTTTATAGTTCATATATATATACAGGTGGCAAAATGAGTGGGTTGGGTAAAGGGTCAGGATGGCCTGGCTGACTCAAAAACACTTTTGTCCTAATGTTTTTGCATCAAGCATATATGTTTGGGCCCATATCCATTTGAGCTATCTTTTTATTTGACCCGCATGATTCTTTTTATTGCAGCCGAACCAGAATAGTGAGCATCAAAGGTCAGTTACGGCACCAGATGGAATGGGTTCTTTTCCAAATCAGAATAATACCCAAGCACCTGTTCAGTCATACCCACATCCAATGTCGCCACAACAGTCTCCACGCATGACACATCATCTTCAAGGGCAGCCAAGTCACCCAGCCTATGGAGTGCGTTTCATTAAAGAGAGACAGCTTCATCAACAACGTTTACTACAGCAGCAATTTGCTACGTCCAATCCTGTGATGCCACATGTACATTCACAACTACAACAATCTCAAATTCCAGTTTCAGTTTCATCCCCTCAAAGTAGCACACAAATACAATCACATGCTTCTCCACCAGTAAATCAAACACATCAACATCCACAGAAACGTCCGGCACCACCACCTCATGGGCTGGCGCACAACCCTCAAACTGGAGTCAACCTTATGGTCAAACAGCCATCACGTCAGCCATCACAGCCGTTTCATCCACCTGCCAGGAAACACCACCCTCAGCAGACGGTTAAAGTTATGAATGGCTTCTCGGGAGGCCAAGAGAATGGTGATGAGCAAAATGGTCAAGGGGTGGTGGCTTCTAAGCAGTCAACACATAATTCTTCTTTAAGTCAATCACAACAAAAGAAACATCCCGGTCAACCACCAGCTGCTTCCTCAAAGCAAAAACCATCTCACGTGCCGTCAGGGGGTTCCATGACTTCTTCCAACCACCGCCAACTGCATCAGCCACAAAAGGTCCTGGGTCAAACTCAAGCAACTACTGGTCAAAGAATGATACAGAATCAAAAAGAGAATGCTTCCGAACCGTCTACAAGCAAGCTTCAAGCCAAAGAAGCAGCTCAAACATCTGAGCCATTTTATGATTCTTATTCTGGTCATGTGTCAGATGAGGTGCCACCTCAATCAAATCATGCTGCAGGCAGTGGTGGCAGTGAACATTCTGGATCGGTAGTTAACCATGAGGACGCTGGTGTACAGTGGCAAAAGCAGCCGTCTTCATAGCTAATACTTCTCACCTAGCCCGTTAATTTTTAACCCGAATGGAGCACTCTTAACAGTTTTTGGGTGACTGGTACGGGTCCATTCAGGTTGGGCTGTGTCATTCACATGTAATAGCAATGTACAGGTTTGTTTCCTTTATTTTTCTGCAACCAAATTTTGCATAGTATAAAGCTCTACAGAATTAGAGGTTGCAATTTCAACCCATTTACATATGAATGGTTTTATTGGAATTGTGTTATATATTTAACGGGTTGATAGAGTATAATGAAAGAATATACTAGCTAAAAAGGAAACGGGTCAAACCTAGTTCACAGTGGCCCCAACTGTATGCCTTAATCATATTCTAACGTGTTGTGTGTACAAGGATGATGACTATGGTCCTGCCATACACCATAACATTAATTTTGCACGTAAAACTTTTAAAACCACGCCTATATTAGTGTGTATCAAAATTACATATTACATAGTTAAATACCTATGATTCTATGAACGATGTTTCTCATGTCATCCTTTTTGCTTGTGGGTGATATAGTTGTCTATGGTGGAATTTTGAAGTATTCGTTTGCACGTTAAGGATTTATATATATTGAAGATTTTACTCTAATCTGATTTCTATACTGTACATATGAGACATGGGTAAATCACACCGACCAGTAATTAGGCTAAAATTACGTTCTTTATAATTTTCTATGATAAATTCATACGCCTTTAATTATGACAAACATTACCAAGAGTGAAAAGGTGTGTCACCTTGACATATGAGTTCACTGTCATGGTTGGTGAGGGATTATTTAATATCATAATGATGGGCGTGTCGGCGTCCTCATATGAATGAACTAAGAGCATTCACAATGGAATTTTCATTTTTATTCATATAATTACACTAAAAATCATTACATTTTCTCTCTTCTTTTCAATTAAATAATACTTTTTATACTTTTATCATTACTTTTTTCTCTCTCCTCCACTCAATCATTTTCAGAAATATTAAAAATTTATAGGGGTTAAATAGTGATTCTTTAAATATATCAATCAATAATAACATTTTCTCTCTTCTTCACTCACAATCACTAAAATCATTCCATATAATATACCAAACACACTCACATAAATTTAAGGATTACACTGTGAATGCTCTAACTTGGGTAGTAGATCACATACGCATGTATAAACATGCTTGGAAACTTGAACGCCATATATCATACTTGTAAAACATTAGTTGCATAACATATTTCATAAAACATTTCTAAAGTAACATGGATAGAACATCTTCGAGACACTTTAAATTTCGTAACATGTTTCATAACAGTTTTATGTGATAAGGATTACGGATAGATGCCATCACTTATAACAATTGCATAATAATAACTCATTCACATGCATAAGATTCAACGTATCTCATCGTAGGTAGTGGGGAATTGACGCGTGTAAAAAGCACATACTTCTAGCAAAGATTCTAACACAAATAAAGCTCTAAAAAGATGGTAAAATCAAAACCAAACTATACATATAAAAGTGAACCTATCGGGAGATAATATAGTAAATGACAAGAACGAGATATTGAACCTAGGGAACACTTATGTCTAGCGATACTAAACCTTTAAGATATCTAGCATACAATAAGATTGATTTATAAAATGATTAAAACTTAAACCGAAGAAAATAATAACTAGTAAAGCCAATCACGAGCTAGAGAAAATTCAATCAGAGAAGGAACATCACTCAAGTGTCGTATCTAGATTGTGTAATGACTTATTTAACGGACTCTACTTATGAAAGTGTTCTTACTTAGATTAAAGTTCTAGATCTCATTAGCCTTATACCCAACAATCCTACTAATATTGAAATGCTAGAATGGACTAAATCCACACTAAAGGCCTATAATCCCACAATCCGCAAAATACTAACATCAAAGACAATGTCAATAATCCTTAAATCTTGAAGTAAACCTTAAAATAACTAACTTGAAACTTAGAAAACCTTAGATGAGAATAAGTTAACGCACCTCAATTGCCTTAGAGTTATAACGCATAAACAACAACTTAAGAATGAACATACCAAGATTGATATCCACACAAACATAAGGTAAAATTAATTCAATTAAACATGAAATATTCTGTACGGACTGGAACTTCTCATACTGTTTGTATCACCTCCATAATCCTTAAACTTATCATCAACTTTGGTTTTTCTTCAGCATCCATCCACTAACCACCCTCTTCTTCTCGATCTCCATCAAATCAGCTTTTTTAACCTACAAATTCAAAATATAATTTATCTAGTATTATATTTATTAATATATTGTAATGAAACAAATGTGTAATTTAAGATGGGTCATTGAGTTCTAGCAACATGTCGCTGTAGCCAATGACAAAAGGTATAATGTCATCTATTACAACCATTACATTAAAGTATTTTCACTTAAAAACAATGGTATATGGGTAGCGGTTAACAACCCTTTGTAATAGATATCTCATTAAACATGAGACAAGGATCGACATCAATTTCGTCATGTGCTCATGTTACTTGCAAAATACTAGTAACAAAAGATAGAGTTTTTGTTGATGTGTCTTAAATTACACATATAAAATCAATACTTTCAAAAGCGGACTGAATTGCCAACCTGCGTCTTAGCGGTTCACTGGTCGGACAATCTATACTAGTCAAACCAGATTCAAAAACTAGACGCGCCATAGATGATAGAAGTATCAAACATATTTGTATATATCTAGTTTATAACGAAATATGAAAACATTATATGTTTTTATGTGATTTTTAATTTTAATATATATAAAGACTTATCTAGATATAATATGGATATTGGACTGTTAAAATCATCAAAATTGAGATTTTGATGGAAAAATATAGAAAAATTTAAAAATCGAGTTTGACCTTCGTGTCCGGTTTAATTGGTTCATCGGTCTAACGGATAACCTGCGGGTTAAAAGGGAAACGGTTCAACTAGGTATAACCAGACCAGTTCTATGACTAGTTCTTGGTCCAACCAGCATGACGGTTCACTCCGGTTTTGAAAACACTGTATAAAACCATACACATTAACCCACATTTTAAGTTGTTTTGTTGTGGAAGTTCCTTGATAATGATTCTTAAATACTTTGATTTATGAATTTGCAAGTTGGTTGTGGATATGATTAAGATTTGTATAAACTGATTCGGTTGATGAGGAGAATTCAAAACTGTGAACTGAAGTTTACTCGATCTGTAATCTACATGTTAGCTGTTTAAAAACTACAGTTTACTTTTTTTCATAAATATACATGATATATATACGTGTTGGAAGAACCCGAAATGTGTAAAACAAAATAAAGAAAAGTTGTGAACCAACATCAAAGCAACAGTTGTTGATAAACATAGTTTGTTTGCTTTTGTTACATCCACATCACTACTGAAATCTAATGAATGCAGATAATGCTGAAGAAATTGGTACGCTTCACGATCTCAATAATTTTCAACCGTGACCAGTGGCGGACCCAGGTAGAAAGGAGGGGGGGGGGGGGGGCAGCCGTATTTTTTTAGTGTTATATGTGTGTGAAAATCCCGAGTGCCCCTCATAACTAACGTCCTACTTTTGCCCCCCATAAAAAATTTTTTTGGGTACGTCACTGACCGTGACATTATAGGGACTTCATGCAATCAATGTCATGTGATGTTTATGCACCAAACTAATTCTTTTACAAGCCATCGAGAGCGTTACAAAGAAGGACAGGAAATCCCACTTAAAGGGTTAAGAAATTGGGGTCAATAAGGAAAAAGAAAGAAATAAAGAAAGGAAAAAAATCCACTATTATTTTGATTCAAAATAAATATGTAGGTAACTAAAATTAAAAGAAATTTAGTAAATTATAAATCTAGTTACTTAAAAAGACGTATTATACTTGGATATTTATCGAAGACGTATAGCTATGAAACTCATGAGAAGGTTAAAAAATATGGTTTATTTTCATAATTGTTAGAATTTTTAATTTTTTAAAAATACAAAACCCGACCAACCTTATACTATTTTTGTGATCTTGAAAAAAATATTAGTGTCACGAATTGTAATTGTAATTATAATTGTAATTGTAATCTAAGCGACAACTAGGTATATTTCTCAACACCTCTTAGGTTGAATTCAGATCAAGGTAAAATGCCAGTAATCCATCTCAATTTGAATTTTGAATGTTTTGATGTTGAGCATTAATAACCCAACTGATTGAATCATTGTGGTCATGAGAATACATATGGAATGTTTAATTCATTTTGGCTTAAGATTTTTGTACAAAGAATGAGGGTGGTAATTTTTAGAGCGTTAGTTTTGCTAACAAAATTGTCCAATTCGTATGCTTTCGATTATATGATGTTGGGTTGAACTATTGTTATCTGGCTCTATATTAAGGTTAGGTTTTTATCTTTGATTTTTTTGGGTTAGGAACATCCAACAATAATAAAACTCTTAACTAGAAATTGATATGCATATTGATCAATATAATTTGAAGTTAACGAGTGATAATTCTCACTATGATGGATTGAATTAATGGTCCTGGTATGCATGGTTTAACTGCGAGATAACTCTAATAAGTAACGGGAATGTAAGTTTCAAAGAACTCTCAAATAGAAAGTGAATTGGACGTGTATCTACTCTATAGTCTTGCGGTTTTTGAGCAATTTAGAAAGAACAATGGCATATCTTCAACGCTAAGCTAGGAAATGCTTATTTTTATACCATTATCTTAAAATTTTAATTTTTTAAAAATCATTTTATAAGTTAAAGTTCTACGATCCATGAGACCTTTACGGCTTGATGATCCGGCAATAGGACAATATAAGAGTCACACAAGAGGTGATGTCAGGCTTATCCTGATGATAAAACCATACATAATGACTGTCTAACACCTACTTTGTTGCTGTTGTGATGATCTTATTGCTAGATGGGATGGATGCATGGAATGATCTTAGGTTTGGAAAATAAATATGTTGGATAGATTGTTAATCAAGAAAGTATGATCTATTAATGTTATTATTCATCTAATTAAAACTTTTTACAGTAAAACTATAGTTGAATACATTGTATCATTTAGTTAGCTAAAAACAAAAACAGATCATACATTTAGCACTACCACTAGTTACCACTTGAATTATCACATTGATGTATCTTACAACATATAATCTTGAATTTAAGTGTTCCCTTCAAAAAGTTTTAATCTTTTTAGTTGTAAATGTCTTTACTATCTTATGGATTTGATTTCAATATTTTTCTTTATTTTTTATTTTTTATTATAGATCGAGAACACTCAGGTCTGTAACTTTCACATCTAACTTTTTTTTTTTTTTTTTGGCTTTATAAGGTACTCATTGTTTGGTTTTAACTTGGTAATAACACTTAGGTCTTTAACTTTCACCTCTAATTTTTTTTTTTTTTTTTTGGCTTTATAAGGTATTGACTTTTCAGTTTCAACTTGGCAATAACACTCAGGTCTGCAACTTTCATAGCTGACTTTTTTAGCTTTATAAGGCACTGAATGTTCGGTTTTAAGTTTTAACTTGGCAATAGATTTATTCAGTTAATTTCCTTCTACTTCAAAGGTGTTTGAATGTTGTATTATCCAGATTCAAGAGTAGAGAACGACTGAAACCGTTAATCTTAGATTAGGATAATAAAACTATCAACATTACATCAAATGTTATATAAAAAGGAGTATTTATAGATTGGTAAATTATAAATGAAAATTTTCCTTTTGTTTAACTTTTATATGTAATAAACTAGTTTTAGTAAACCAGTGTATTACACGGGTTGAATATAATAAAATTTTATTAAGTATAAAATGATATTTTTTCCAAAAAAATAAAATATTTTGTTTCAAAACAAACCGTATTAAAAATATCATTTTTAAAAAAAATTATTATTATAATTTTTAATTTTAATTATTTTATTTATAAAAAATTTACTTTTTAAAAACACTAGTTTTAAAAAAGTTTGATAATTTATAAAAGTTTCTTATTTTATAAAATTAATTTTTAGAAATAACATTAATAAGAAGATTTTTTTAAATTTATTAAAAAACTATTTTTATTCTAAAAAAGTTAAATAATATAATTGGTAATTAAAATAATTATTTAATAGGAGAGAGAAGTGGAAAAATATTGATGAGAATGAATGTGGTGATGACATATGTCAACTCAAGTTACTCTTTTATTAGAGTAGAATGATCATTTTAGTATTAAAAGTATATATAAATTTTAAGATTTATATTTATCAATTAATCAACCCTGTGTAATATACGGGTTTCTAAATATAAAAGGCTGTATTGTATCTTTCATAACCATAGAATTATGGCAACTTATAAAAATGATCAAAATAATGTTTTTCTTGAAAAAATTAAGATATGGTGTTATTACACCATATACTTTGTAAATCATTTTGAGTTGGCCTAAACATTCTTCATTTGTTACTTGTCATATTACCTATAAAAAAACTGCTTTAGAAGCTGTCATATTTTATTTTGAAAAAGGTCTTTATTTTTATTAACAAAAGGGTTCAAAAACACTTGTAACTAAAAGAATATAAAAAATATATTTAAAGAAATAAAAATTTCCATATATATTTAACAAGAATTTTTGAAACCCTTTTAAAATTTATATAAAAATGTTAAAAATTAGTTTAAAAAAAATTAAAAAAAAAAGTTTTTCTGAAAGGTAAGAAAAAAACACTATATACGCTGAAGTAACTTAAAAAAAGCTTATTTTAAAACATCAAGCATGAGTCGGAGTTCGATATGTGAAGCTTAGCTCTGAACTCATTTATTGAATGAGTCATAATATGAGCTCGAGCATGTTTAAGCTCAACTTGATTTAAGCGTTTTGGGAGCCAATTTTGAGTAGCTCGCGAGTCCACTTGATTCGTGAACGCCTAGTACTATATGAAATAGGTGTACCCGATGCTCAGCTCCTGTTTTGTGCAGGAGTTGTGGAGGGGTCGTGTCATTTCACGATTTGATATATGCAACATTATCTAGCTTGTGTTTTGTGCAGGAGTCGTGGAGGGGTCGTGTCATTTCACGATATGATTATGCAAAAATATCTATAGTTTGTGCAGGGTAATGTTTTTCATAACTTGAACTCATGATATCAAAGTTATAAAGTAATTACTTTAACAGTTGTTTAAAGCCTCGCCCTCACACATTAAAAGTTTTTAACATAATTTATTAAAAGGATGATATGTTAAATAAAAAAATTAAAAGAAAATAAGAATTATTTTAAAAGATTAAATGAGCAATATACCAAGTAAAAATAGCGTGAAGGATTATGTATACTATCACCTGTACCAATGATGGTTATACGAATCACTTCCTCTTTGTGATTATATTTTTTTAAATTAATTATTCAACTAGATATTTTCATGCAATTATTGAGGTGTATTATGGACAATCATTTGAGAAGAGGTAATGTATTAAAGTTATCTGATTTTTCAACACTCAATTAATTTAATTTAATTTAATTTAAACCGTACGATCTCTGACTATATATTTCTTAAAATTTAATAAACAATTTGTATTTCTATAATTACATTTAATATTTAGCTTCTAACAAAATCTGAATACATGTATCATTTAGTTTTTTATTCTTGATATTTCGACATAAAATAATTTTGTTGTAAACCGATTTATTTTAAAAATAAACATTTTCGCTTTTGTACGAGTCATTGCATGTTCTTGAGTTTAATGAAACATATTTATACACTCTATGCTGACGTTTATGATTAGGTGAAATATATTTATGCAACTCCAATACACAACATGTATTTTTAGTGATATCTAGTTTTTATTTACTTATATATTTTTAATATTTTCTATTTAGGTTTAATAATTATTTTTTAATAATTAGTGGATGGGAAACAGTGTCAGGGAGGGAGGGTTTCCATGATTTAAGACTAGTTAGAAAAAAAAAAAAAAAAAGAAGAAAATAAAACTCCCTGCTCTCTTAATTTGTAACGTCCAGATATTTTATAATAGAAGTAGTTTTAGTCACACGTATCTTATCTTGAAACTCTGCTTTCATCATGCCATAAATAGATAGCTTGTCGAGTTTCTCTGGATAGGGTTCTGTGGCCTACACACATCTCTGATAAAATTAATGTTTTCAGAACCGGATTAGACGTCGAACCGGACGTTTTACTGGTTTGGTGGTCGGGTCGGACCGGATTTAAGAACCGGATGACGTAATAATTATATATATAGTTATATATATAATTAAATATAAGTAATTTATATATGTATTTTATAGTTATATATAAAACTTAACTATATTTTTATATCCAACATACTAATTTATGGTTTAACATTACTTTTTTACCCATTAAAATAAAAAAAATAAAAAAAATACAAAATACGGTCCGAACCGGTCCGGTTTCCTTGTCCGACCAGCAATTCGGGATGAACCGGCCGGTTCGACCGGCCAAAAACGAATCGATGAGAACCGGACCAGCCACCTAACCGATCCCCGGTTGAACCGGTCGGACCCGCCGGTCCGATCCGGTCTCAACAACATTGGATAAAATTGTCAATAAATGTATACGGCACATACAATGCTTTTAAGGGGCATGGCTCCACCCTCCCTTCGTTTTTCGTTCAGAAATAAAAATTTAGATGCATTTGGTTCGGAAGAATTAGCCTCTTAGACTAACTGCAGACCAATGTCACATTCACAAAATTATGGGAAACTTCAGAAAATATTAAGTTTAGTAATGATTTAATTATGTTACTCATATTTTTATTTGTTACAATCAGGTTATTCAAATTTTATAAGTGTTTCAATTAGATCATTATTATTTTAATTTGTAATTTATAAATGATTTAATTAGAACAATCCTAAAACTTTTGTAATCTGATTGGGACAAAAGAATTTACAAGTGATATGATCGGGATAAAAAAATTTATTAGCAGCCTAATAAAAACAATTTCAAAACTTAATTACTATTTTACAAAATTATCCCTAAAATCATCAAGTGATCCGACCCTCCTCGGCCATCTCGGACCCAATCAAAACAAGAGCTAAATGAAAGACTAGATACGTCTCTTATCATAAATCATACGTCTCTTCTTATTATAAATCAATCGACCCATTATCATCCAACAACAAAAAATCATGTCAACTGATGAAGCAGACGATGAACACCAAAACATCCTGCAACAACACACCCAACTCCTCACCGATCTCCCATCATCCGACGCATGTTTCATGAACTCTCTTCATCTCTACAAAGGCATATGGCTCCATCCCGACGCCCTATTAAGCGTCACATTAATGCAAACCCACTTCACCCCTCAACCCACCGATATCTTCCTCACATCCTTCATCAAAAGTGGCACCACATGGCTCCGATCGCTCATCTTCACCACCCTCACCCGATCCAAATTCAATCCACTCAGTTCCGACCACCCTTTGCTCCATAACGGACCCCATGACTGTTTCCCCGTTCTAGACCTCTTCAAAACCAAAGATTATCGCGATACAGATCGCGATACCGATCGCGAGTCCCCTCGCCTTTTCGCGACGCATTTCGCGTATAATTTGCTACCTTCAAGCATCACGGATGGTGATTCGGGGTGCAGGATTGTTTACGTGTGTAGGGACCCGAAGGACGTGGTGGTGTCGTTATGGCACTTTATGGTTAACCTGAGGCCTGATGAGCCACCTGTGGTTTCGTTTGATCAGTTGGTTGATCGGTTTTGTAATGGTGTTGTTGAACACGGGCCGTATTGGGACCATGTGTTGGGGTTTTGGGAGGCGAGTGTTCGAGCCCCGGGGAAGGTGTTGTTTTTCAAGTATGAGGAGATTAAGAGGGACCCTGAGGGTCATGTGAGGAGGTTGGGTGAGTTTATGGGGGTGCCGTTTTCGCCTCGAGAAGAGGAGGATGGGTTGGTGGAAAAGATCGCGCGGTTTTGTAGTTTTGAGCATTTGAGGGGGTTGGAGGTGAACAAGACCGGGGCGCATAGGTCTAACAACGGGGCCGTGGTGGCGAATCGGGTGTTTTTTCGGCGAGGTGAGGTTGGGGATTGGAAAGGGCACTTGACGGATGAGATGAAAGAGCGGATTGATAGGATCACTCGTGAGAAGTTACGGGGTTCAGGTTTGACACTTGGTGCATGTTCTGGATGATAATATTGTATCCTGTACAAATGTTCTGCTCCTAAAGTTATTACGACTGTGTTTTATATGATTTGAATTCGTAACCTTTGATTACGAGTACACTGATATGATGGCATAACAAAATTGGTTAATTTCAAAGAAATTGAAATTGTCAATCGCCTTAATTTAATATGTATTTACGTACTTATGGTATGTAATAAAACGTGTGGGCATGTTTTATATCCCATTTTTATTTGCTTGATGTTGTCTTTACCGATGCAGTCATTATTTTGGTGATAGAGAAGAAAAGGAAGATGATTGTTATTATTTAGGTAACACGACCTTATTCTATACAAATTATTATATTTTCGTCAGTACAAATTATTATTATTTTTCGTTAGTTTGATCCTCTTGTAATTCGGCCTTTGTGATATGCAAGTAAATTGTTATTCACTAATGTATGATTGTTTTCTTTTTCCTGGCACCACACAGTGTCAAGGACACAAACTTAATTTTTGCTTATTTGAAGTCTTCTATTTATTTATTTCTTGTTTCTTTCTTAGGTTCTATACATAAGTTTAGTTTTCATTTATATTTTTAAGTGCAATCTAATTTACTTGTAATATTAAACTATTGTTTACTGTGAAACTCAAATCCTTGATCATACGAGGAGAGGAATCATGTTACATACTTGAATATCGTTAGACTAAAGACTATTTAGTAGATATTTTTTTCCAAATTCTCCATAGCCTTCTTTTGTCACCCTCAAGCGTTGCCATTTAAGATAGTTCGTAATCTTTTCTTGTATACGTTTGAGATTTCGAACTATAATGATTCATATTATATACTCTACTATCTTTTTCTTGTGTATGTTGAGGTTTAGATTTATGATAATTTCATATTATATACTTGGATTTAGCAGTTGAACAGTTCATTTTTGTAAACGTATTTGATTCTTAACAACTTAATAATAGTAGCAAAGAAAATTGAATTTTAATAATTCAAATTATTATCTATTAATCAATAATAATTTATACTATTAATTTGGTTTGTAGTACTCTTATTTCTTACTTTTTTTACCAATAGCATTCCTGATAACATACTCATCAAATGTTTACATTTGATTTTCTTTTGCTTAAAGTAATGATTATAAACAAAATAGAAGAAACATAGAAGCAAAATTGAGTGGAAAACATATACAAATCGAGTATAAATATATGATAATTATGCTACTAAAATTGTTATTGGTAATAAAAGTGAAAGTTAAGAGTCTTATTGGTCAAAATTTTTATATGAATTGTTATTGGCCAATATAGTTACTAGTTTAAATTATTAAAATTCAATTTGCCTAATAACAAAACATTAGTTTAAACCTAAAGGTTTTTTTCTTAATATTTCAGGTTGTTCTTGAATCAATTATATTTTTCTTAGAAACTTGTTCAAAAACCCTAGCTAGGTTTGTTCAATCTGAGTTATATATATTGCTTCAGATGTGTTGCTCTTTGGTAGGTTTTTTGAAAATTGTTTTCAGAAAAGCCTTCTATATTGAACTAGTCCATAATTGAACGAATGAGACAAGAAAGAAGTGAATGGCTGCAAAGATGGAAGATGAACCTTTAGCGATAATTACACATCAAATGTTGGCAAATCTACCCACGTGTGGTTAGATGTTAAAAATCATAAAACACGTGCCAAATTGAACGTCGTTATTAGAATGTCTGTACCGTTTTAATCATTTACTCTTATTACACTATGAAATGTTTATGTAATGTTAGATGGTTTAGAAGGTACCTAGATTGTAACTTGTGATCCTTTGTACACCTCTTTTACTGATTAATTAATGAACACTTTTGATATGGTGTTAGAGCCTAAACCTAGTCATACCTTCTACATTCAACATCGATTCTTTTTAAGTCTCTAAATCTTAATATGCTTTATGGTGGCTTTTCTTGCGCGACTTGCTATCTTTGTTTTTTCAAACACCAACCAAAGTGTTTATGTACAATCAAAAAATGGTATGCAACACTAAAGTAACTCAACAAAACAAACATACAATAAAAAACTTTATGTACAATATAAGGAGCTCTATATACAATTTAAGAAGCTATTTATACAACCTAAGAAGTTATATTTTCTATTCAATACAGCAAAAGTGATCAAAAAAAGGAGGAAAAAGATACAATGAAAGAAAACAGAAAATGAATAAGACATCAAGAAACATTAAAAAAAGTACATAATTTAATAATAGAACAAAACATTGATGTATATCCATAGCATTACTTTAGAATAGTGTTTGTCAAATTAATATCACATTTAGCAATTTGTAATATTCTTTCATTTAACGTTCTAATTATATATACATACAATTCGTATATTGCAAAGTGTTTATGCATGTATACAAAGTGGCTTATGCATCATCTTTATTAATCACATTAAGGTTTTGAAAAGTTATATTTTAATTTTTTTCAAGTTTAGCTATATCTACAATTTATATCAATATTATATAACTATATAATTGAAACTTACGTTAGCAATGATTTACTATTATTGATGCATAAAGTACAACAACTTATAGCTGTAACTTCCTCTTGAGGTCCGCATTCTGCCACGTCTTCACCACATGTTACTACTTTTTCCCCTTCTCCTCTGCTAATTACCCATGCCAGTACGCCACATACCCTGACCCCCTTTAATTTTGCTCCCTCTAACATTTCCATTTTGTTTTGCTCAGATTCAACTAAAGATCAAACGCATACCCGAATCCATTGAGCAGATCAGAATCAAACTCATATGATTTTGTCCTCCGGCTCCGGATGGCAATGAAAGTCATCGCCCCAAACAAAACGAGCCACATTGAACTGAGCAATTGAAAAATCGAGACTCGGACCAGGTGCTTATGCTATCGCAATACAAAAAGAGTGATCCGTAGTTCGACGCGCCAAACTACCATAGCGACTATGAAGGTGGTCATGAACCGACCCTAAAGACCAAATTCTGGATCTTCGTCTTCTTCATCCTGATTCCTGTCAGTTTAATATCGGTGGTGTTTCGTTAACGTGTATGAACATGTATGCTACATACCTTGCCAGTAGTTGTGGTTCTTTATCTCCTTACTCTTATTTTGCTACTACGAGACGTTAATAGTCAATTTCTATCTGGAACGATATGCATTTGAGAAGACAATTTTCTTTGTTGCTAGAAGTCAACAAACCTTTAATCCTGATACAAACACCATTATCAATCCACAAAACCCTAGAACATATTTGTGAGAAAATGATGTTTTGAAGGTGGCTTCACAGTGGCTTTTCTTTAATTTGTAGGTGTTGTTTTGTATAGCAAAATTTACATAAGACTCGGAAGTTTTGTTCTATTTTTTTATGTTTAAGTTTTATAACTAGGAGCCTTAATTTGCAAAGTTGTTGCTTGGGGTTGACGAGACTGTTCTTAAATTGAACTCAACTCCAAATGGCATGGATATTAGCTACATCAAATTTCAAGATATCCCTTTAATGGTATCGGTTTTTATAGATTCTGCTTTGAATTTAGTTTTTGTGTTTTGGCTTCCATGATGCTAGATGTTTGGATGAATCGGTTTCAATTATAAGCGTTTTGTTTTGAAACATTATGTCTGCAATATCTGTGATGAAATACTCTGCTGATTCGTTTAGAATCGTTGTTGATCTTCATGTTTTAATAACTAATTTAGCTTTAACATATCATATTCAACAACTTCCACAGAAATTAATTCTTCTAACATTTATATTGCGATTAAACTATCCCTTAATGTGTTCTATGAATTCTAATACATTCATTTAATAAAAAATTGATACATATATGCACATTTGAGTGAAAACATTGAACGCTAAACATCGACTTATAGGTTAAAGTGATTATGCTTTTAGACTTTTACTTGAAGTTCTCATTGATGATATTTTGTGGTTTACAGGATTTTGTATTTGGAGACGCCTTTTGAAACATATTAAGCTGATGGGAACATTAATTTAATATGCTTTTGCAACACTCCAAACTTGAAAGATGTATGTATAGCAATTTGCCAACTGTGGCCCTAAGGTAGTTGCCAAGCATTTTCCAAAGGCAATTGCCATGCACCAACTTCATCTTCCATCTTATTCAAGGTAACATGCACACACATACACCATAATTAATCAATGAATCATACTAAATTTTGTAAGTTATATAGTTAGATGTGCAAGATGTCAATTATCTAAATACTATTTAACATGGCTGATATTTGTCATGTAACATGTGGGGTGTAAGTGGCAATTTCAAATCATTTACTTATGAGAATGTTGAGTTGATTTTTAGAGATGATATAAAATATTACCAAAAAGGTAATAGATTAAACGAGTCAAACAAATAAATTTTGGCCCAGGTGTGTTATAGTGCATGAATTTGAAACATAATTATGTTCAACTTTTTAACCAAAGTCACTCATCTATATTAATAAGCTACCCAAGTATGTTTTCAGTTTTGTTGATACCGAGCTCGGCAAACAACGTAACATGTTGGGTGAAGGATAACTAGCGATATAATTCTCATCTTACATTTTTAATAAAATATTAGTTGTGCAGGTTGACCATTTGATAAACCATAATCATTTATTTAAGTGTAGCATTGGTAATCAAAGCATGGGGTTTCAAATGGAATATGCCAGTTGGCGTTTTATTGCATGAATTATAATTATTTTGGAGACCTACTTTGGTAGTTAGCGGTATACATCTCTATAAATCCATACAAGGTTTAAGGAGATCGTAAAGCCTCTTTTTTCTTTCTTAAAACATGCTATCAAAAATATTTGTTTTACTCAAAGCATCATGCTAATCAGCTGATGGTTTTGGAGGTTATGCTCTTGAATTTTTATGGATCCAATTTACCCAAATCTAGGGATTACAAGAGTGAATCTAGGAATTGTTTTTTGTGATTTATGATCTGCCGCAATGATCAATAGTTTAGGGCTTGCATTTGGTTTCAGCAGTTACCTTGGAAGTTTAAACTTAACAAGCAGCCTACTACTCATTTAATTAAAAAAAAAATACTTTAGATGCTACAAGTATTTTCTTATTTATCAAATTTAAGGTAGAATTTAACTCATTCAGCAAGTCTTCTTTCAAATTGAAATGTAGGTTACCAATTCTTAATGATGAATAAATACCAAAACTTTTGGTTATACACTTATTTTTCATAAATATATGGTTCAAATGGTGCAGAAAGATGGAATTCTTTTGTAATAATATAGTTTGTATTCATGTATGCATACAAAACAAAAATTTATTTATTTTTTATTGGTATTAATCCTTGAACTATAAAAATTTACAGGTCCCGAAATGTTACAGAAGTTTAGAAGCCAAAGTTTCATGATTAGTAATGCTTAGTCTTGAATGTTGTTCAATGTTTGGCCGATTTGATATTACTCTATAGGTCATGATAAATCCTTATATTAGTTGTATCAGTCAATTGGTTTGAAGATTACATAACATTAAACCCGCCGCAACGCGCGGGGCTTTTTACTAGTTTATATTATGACAAACTCACAATTTTTTACTTATTTTTTCTTATAAATATTAAAATTTAATATTTTATAAAACTCTGATTATAGTTGTGACATGCTTATTTTTTTACCTATGTTTAAATATAAATTTCACACATAACAGAATTATATGTCATAATGTACAAGTCGTCGACACAAACGTACAAACCGTCAAATCTTATTCAAGGTTTCAACTTTTTCTACACTTTCTTTTTCTTTTTTTCATGCAACTTTTAAAATGTGATAATTTATAAAATAAAGATTGTACATGCTAATTAATATAAATGTTAATATAACTGTGTGATTTGGGTGTAAAAAATATAAAGCTATCTACTGAGTTATTGGTCTCTGTTCATGTTTGGGTGTAAAAAAAAAAGTTATTAAAGTGATTTGAATGTGTGTGATTTTCATAAGTTTCTTCTTTAACCTATGTAGGATGCTTTCATTATTATAACTCTATAACATAAAAGTTATGTGTGTTCTTTACCAAATTATCTAACAAGGCATAATATGGTGTGCCATTAAATGGTGTGTTTAAATTCTTAAGATTGCTTTTAAAAAATATATTTCCACTTTTATCCTTTTGGAACATGACAAAATAGTTAGCTTCTTCTTAACGAACAAAGGGCTCTTTGGTAATTATCTCCGCGATTATTATTATTAGAGTAGTTAAATTTGATTTTGCTCCCTGAGGTTTGATAAAAATAACTATTTTCCTTCAAAAGATTAAAAATATCTATTTACCTTCAAATATTTCATAAGTTGTTTCAATTCAATCCAAAAGTTTCATAAGTTGTTTCCACTTGAATACAAAAAATAAAACTTTTCGACTGAAATTGATACAAATGATAAAATTTTTGGACTGAAATTAATGTTTTAAGACTTTTGAAGGAAAATACTTACTTTTTTTTAAAACTTAAAAGTGCAAAATTGAAATTAACACATATTATTATTATTATTAATTACTGAAATACGAAAAAACGGAGTAACGGACTGATTCACCATGAGACTCGCTCCATACCATCTTTCATGGCCACTACTTCACAATCGATCATCTCAAATATTCCTTCATCTTCAACGATCTACAACATTTCTCACATCTCTTCATTCGATCCTTCAAATTTATAACAATTCAACCGTGAAATTTGATGAAAAACGCTTCGAACATCGTAATTTGTAGCATAATTTGTATCATACATTCGAATTCGTTCGTGATCTGATTCATTGATTCAATTGTCGCTGAAGAAACGATCGATTAGCTCGTGTATCAATGGAGGAGAAACAAACAGCTTCCGATCGGTTAACAGATCGGAGTATTGTCGATATGATTCGAGACGATCAATCGCCTGGATCGAAGAAGAATTGGAAGGCGTTTCGTGACAAACTCCGCCTGAAACGCACCGGAAAAGCATGGACCTCCTCCGTTCCGATTCCGGCCTCCGACGTTCCGATCAAAAGCAACGCCGGTCGGATGATGACGCGACGTGGTTCATGGAGGTACGACGCCGACGCAGACGCCGGAGATTCCGACGGTGATTCGTCTCTGCAGTTAGGGCACATGCCGGAGAGGCAACGGAGCGGCAGATTACTTCCGTTGGAAACAGATCTGGAAGACGACGACGGAAGTAATCCGCCGGACGGCGGGCAAAAACCGGTGGCCGGAGAAGGAAATCATATGTCGTTGATGACGTTATTGAGTTCCGATGGATCTAATTACATCGATGATGAAGAAGAACACGTTGAAGAACAACATGAACAGCCGGAGGAAGATGAAGAAGAAGAAGAAGAAGAAGTTGCCGGAGATTGTCTCGTGTGCTCCGGTTGCAGAGGGAAGCATAAGGGCACAGCGCTAGGTCCCTGTGGACATACGTTTTGCAAGCATTGTACGAAGGAGCTTCATGTCTCTAGAGGTAACTGTCCTACTTGCAATGATTATATTTTAGAAATTCTTGATATCTTTTGATTATTTTATCTTCATAAATTCATATTCATTCATTTATATAATTTTTTTATTTGTTAAAATATATCTTTATAATCTTTTGTTCGTAATTTGTTTTTCATTTTATTTTCTTTGAGTTTCTTAGTTTAATTTTGTAAAATAGGGGTATAATGTTATATGTGAGCGGTGAAAACACATATTTGATTTGAACTTTAGTGTTAGGGTATCAATGGTAGATAACTAGATACATGCACATGAAGTTTCAAATTTTCTTTTGAAAGTTGTATGGAACAACTATTCATCTTCTATTCAACTAATAACGTCATATATGAGACAAAACAAAAATTAAACACTAAATTTGATCACAAAAAAATGACTTTTTCTTCTTTATGGAGATTCTGGACTCACTTCCATTACATGACGTTTGACACTATATTTATTTTAAAACAAACCTTGCCAAACAAGTCTTGTAATCCTACCCAAACCCCTAATACCTAGGAATATAAACAACTCGATAATCAAGCAATTAAACAAACTAATTAGACAGATAAACATACTAATATATAAGCTCAACTTTTAATCTCTGTCCTTTAACTTTTGGTTACTTCTTTGGAATTAGCATTTTCTTCTCATGATGCATATCCTCTCTCCACCCGAAGAGAATCATCTTGCAATCCCTTTCTTCTCGTGATGCAATCCTTAGGATTAATTGATCCCTCCGACATTCACCCCTTCCCTTACAATTATGGATTCTCGATTTCCTCTTCAAAAACTCCTTTGCTTCCACCATCGTTGCTGGGATAGAAAACAGTAGGGGGTTGGAATCACCACATATGAGAGGTAACCAGTGGCAGTGGATGGCAACGAAGAAAATCCTTTTATTTAAATTTTAATGTTAGGTCGTAAAGAAGTTTCAAGTTTGCATAGGCATGACTTGTATGATAGTTATATTCGTATTAGCACATGAACTAACTTAATGAATATATGTAGCATTTAAACATATGTGAAAATATAATGCTTTAAGCATATTAGACTAGGTTATTATTAGTGAATAGTTTGGGGTTAATTATGTAATGTTGTCCTCTATATAAAGGACTTTCTATTGTAACCCTAAACACACAATTACTCAATACAATTACAATTACAAGATTTTAACTTGGTATCAGAGCCAGGAGGGTTCGATTATCGCCAAAACCCTAATCAGGGCCTCCGCCGACGCCCTGTCCAACCATCCATCATTACTTCTTTTACAATAACCACAACTACCATCTTCACCTTTAACAGGCGAATACAAATCGCCGTTGTCTATGTCCTTTCACACTACCACAACCGCCGTTAAACCCTAGCTGCCGCTAAACCCTAACCCTAGCCGTCGCACACAACATACAATCGCCGCTGCTTCTTCTCTTCCATCTCATCCGTCATCGCATACAACGCGATGCTTCACCTTAATCGCTGCCGCTATACAACAGCGGCTTCGCCATACAACGGCGGCGCACCTTCATGCAAAGGTTTCATGTAAGAAGAACAACCAATGTTCATGTGCGGCGACTGCGGGCAGAAACATGGCTGTCAGTTAAACAACGGAGACAACTGGGTGCAAAACTCTTATTTTTTGAATGGACACGGTGCGATCGGATGGGGAGGTTTCCCGCACATGGATCAAATGGTGGTGTTAGGTCTTAGTGACCTGAATCAGCTTTTGAACAAGATCAATAATTTACTTTACTTATTTTCTTTATTTTTTTATTGTTATAGTTTTTTGGTTTTAGATTTCAAGCTAAAACTCTCCCGAGCTTAGCTTGCGGGGGAATATTAGACTAGGTTATTATTAGTGAATAGTTTGGGGTTAATTATGTAATATTATACTCTATATAAAGGACTTTCTATTGTAACCTTAAACACACAATTACTCAATACAATTACAATTACAAGATTTTAACTAAGCACATAAATATAAAGCTCTATTCAAGTGAATTGGAACACTCACTCCTCCAACCCCTCAATTGTGGTTGTTTAATGTGTGACTTGCAACAACTCAACTCAATCTCAAAGCAGCTCAAAACTCGAGTGCGAGCATTTTTCTTTCTTTCTTTCTTTTTTCTTTTTTGAGATTTGTGGGAAGATGATGACAGACGAACTTTCTAGGTTGGGCATGTCAAGAACAAGACCAACAACGCGTTAACTCATCATCTATCATTACCTTATGGAGGTAAAAACATGTATTTAGCCCTAGTGTGAGGTTTTATCTTCCTTCATTTACTTTCCACCTCCCATGATTCATCAATCTTTCATATATTCAAATAGTCACTTTAAGTATAGATTTTGTTGACAGATTAGCGCTAAGCTATATTAGGAATCACGAAGACATACATTTCACTCATATTTGTAGTGACATATTAGCCTTTAGCTCTAATCTCCTCCTATTTTATTAAATGGTCTTTGGCTTAACAGTATCCAGATGCTTAAAATTGTGTCCCTTCCTAAGGAAAAAAGAAAAGCTAACCTTACTAGTAGCATGTGTTTTATCCTTTTTAAGTTTGATTTTATTGGGCTAATTTTATTTAAGCTAAATTTATATGGGCTTTTTAATCAAAACCAACTAAAACGAGCTCATATCAGCTTAAACTCCGCCTCGAAGATGCGTACGAGGCAACCAGCTAAAAACCACTTTTGCTCGAGCTAAATTTTATCGAGATGCACAAAAATTGGTCTGAACTAGTTCTTGGGCCGGTCCAAGTGAACTAATGTCTTGGGCTTTGTCCTTCCTTGACCCAAACTTCAGGTAAAGTGTTAAACAGTTAAAGCTTGTTTCGTTCATTATTTTCGGTTCTTATGTGTTTATCTGCACAATTGTATTTACACTAGTAAATAGTTAGGTATGTAGTTATAAGTTTAAAGTGGTATTAGCCTAAACTAAAGGAGTATACGTTCTTAATATAAATAATCTAACTGAACATATAAACAATTGTAAATAATAATAATTAGTGTGCTTATGCCTTAAGGTTCGATCAACACGTTAAAAACATATATTCAAAGACACAAAAACCCAAAACCCTAAAGAGTTAACCCATTCAGGAACTACTTGACATTTACCTACTAAAAGCTCCAGTTAAGCTAAATGTAGAGGAGCTCAAGGCCAAGCTCGAGCATGAATTGAAGCTTATCTAATAAAAAAACACAAGTCCAAGTTTCATTACGACTAGACTCGTTAGCTTAAACAAACCCATTATTATTTAACATAAATAAATTTTATTCAATAAAATAAATATATTTATATAATGAATATTATTATATATACTGCTGATAAAAAATATTACACAGTATATATTATATTATATATAAAATTATAAATTTATATTAATAAATACTATTGCTAACCGACTCGAACCAAACTCACGTTTGAGAGATTATTTATGAGTTGAGGAGTTGAGATTTGGAGTCAGACATAGAGTTCAAAACAAGATGAGCGTAAACTCTTCAAAGCTAACCAAACCGAGTTAACTCAAACTTTGATTTGACTCATTTGCACCATTATACTAACCTTATCTCCAAAACTGATAAACCCAAAAACAATGTACAACTTTTATCGCATGATCTGAAAATTGAAAGGACCAAAATAAGGCAGGCTTTATCATATATTCATGTATCAGTATACCAATCAGCCTTAACCTTTTTCCTTTTATTATTAAAATAATAAACTTCAAGACATAAAAGTATATATGGAACTTCACATGGAGTTAAATCAGCCCCCTCTTTCACTTTCTCTTTTAACCCTAACTAAAGCTGACCAGTCAACAAAAAGAACAAAGCAAGAATCCTTTCAACTTTATCCCATTCTCTAGTAAATCAAACAATTCTCATCTCAATACACCTATGAAAAGATTATTCAAAGCCATTTAATGTCTAAATTACACAAGCTAACTTACACAAGTGACTGACCTAGGAATTTTATTACTTTCTTTAGAAATGTTCAACGAAGTGTCGGATATGTAAATAACACGAACGTAAAAACAAAAGCAAAAATCCTTTCAACTTTATCCCATTCTCTAGTAAATCTAACAATTCCCATCTCAATACACCCCTAAAAGATTATTCAAAGTCATTTTAACAGTTACATTTGCACAAGCGAGGGACTCGAGTTTTTTTACTGGCTACTCTAAAATGTTAACTGAGTGTTAGACATGTAGATAATAAATAAAAACAAGTATTTGATACTATATAACAAACACATAACACATTACACCAGTGTTAGCTATTTGGTGCCACTCATGGGCACGACAATTACCAATGTGAAACACCTAGATTTTCTAGTTCCACCATTGATGGAGGGAGTGTGGGATATAAACGTAAGCACGAAAAGAACCAGACAACAACAATAACAAACACTAATTATATCTAAGTTGAAATGAGATTAATTGCGCAAATTAGCATTGTCAAAAGTTGTTCTAAAGAACTAGAAATGGTAGAAGATGGATCTTCTACACAAAAAAAAAAAAATCCTCATAGATTCCAGTCAACTCAACTCAGGGATAGAAACAGGAATCTACCACCCTAAAGGGACTCCATGAACATACAAACACTTGCACATGCGATCCACAACAAACTCGGTCTCTTTCTTTCTCTGTGTTTTTTTATAAGTTAAGTTCTGTACCAAATATGCGAAAGATAAATAAGCACTTATCTGGTCATCCTTTTGTTCTCATGATCGTAATGCTGCCTTTCCCTCCTTCTGTCCGGATTTTGGTTTTCCCAACAATTGGTTTTCCCGAGAATGCAGACGTAGGGTATGACATTGTGGGATCTTCATAAGTTTTCTTGGATTTTGATGGTGGTGGGGTCAGGATCTTTTGGTTTATGTCTTTTAGAGTAACCGCTCCTTCACCGCATGGTTTTACAAAAGCAAATGGAAGAACCACCGATGACGTCATCTTTGCTGGTGTCTTGATGAAGGATTTTTTCCCTGTGTATTACAAGAATGCTAGGATTAGATTTTAGATTTTTTGTGGACTTTTTTTTTCCGTGTGTTATGATAAGCGGTTTAAAGTGATGGCAAAAATTTTTTGTGCTCTCAATATTAATTAGGGTCAAACTGATTACTGCAATAAAGTAAATGCCTGCATAACATATGTTTTAACAATCCATAGAAGCTTGTTGAGGAATTTAGCAAGAAAAGAAAATCCAGAAAATTTCAGGAATGAGAGACGAACCTTTGAAAATGATGTTTTGACGGGTAGGAGTGTGGTGTTCTTGAACCATATTACCTTCATTCTTGGGTTGTGAATTACTTGAATCTAAATAACAATTAAACTGACTATGTTTAGAGAAAATAATAAAAATATCAAACAAACTAAAAGAATATTCAAAAGTTTAAATGTGCAAGTACCTGTAGGATGCATCCGTATATCAGATGTCCCAGACAGACTCCTACATTCAAGACATTAAACTGTGCTGATTACTTATGAGTGTCAAAATGACAAAATAATGAAATATAACATAAACTAAAAAGAAACATACATATCATCAGGGTTAAAATGCATCCCCGAGTCATTTACTAGGCAATCAGCCAACCAGCCTTCTGATGATTGATCCAAACCATCATAACCAGATCCAGATACAGACATATCATCTAGAAAAACAATTTATTAGTTACGTTCGAACTGAATAAACATTCTTACATCATTATACAGAAAGTTTCAAGAATCAAACCAGCAAATCCAGACACCCATTGCGCCATGTCAGCAAAGGCGTCATCGAACGAGTCTACCTTCTCCTAAACAAATAGCAAAATGAGAAGGATTAAGCTCGGTCAACAAGCAAGCTTTTATGAAGCTTCAGTACAAAAAACAAGCTTATAATGTATAGTGGGCATGTTTTGGATGATAAGAACTTGACTCAAATCCCTGTCCTGTTTTTCAACCCCAATGCAATAACTAATTATATGAATTTCAACAAATTTATTAGCTACAATGCTTCACTAAGGCTTGATGAATTATGTTTCATACAAAATTAACGTCTAAACTAGTGCCAAATATTACTATATCAGTATATTACCATTATAAATATGCAATTTGGAGCTGCACACAAGTCAAGCTCATATCAAGTTATTCAATGTCAAATAGGAGCTCATTGCCTCACTCAACTTGAACAATATCAAGCTTGCTTTATTACTATTAACATTGAGGTAATCGAGCTAGAATCTTCCTCAAGCCAGGCTCAGGCTTGCATCATGAAAGCTCGGCGAGCTATCAAATCAAGCACAAGCTTAGTCTAAGGTGGTTGAGTCAAGCTTGAGCTCAAACTTCGTAGATTTTGATCTTGAGCTTGAGCTCGAGCCTGTATCCTTTCCATCCCTAGATTAAGCACAGCTCATTGCATTTTACAAATAACTTCATGAAGATAAATTCGCACAAAAAAAAAAAAAAAAAAAAAAAAAAAAAAAAAAAAAAAACATAATGATGATAATATTCAGTCCTTGTATACATACCTTAGACTTTAAAAAGTTGGATGAAAAATCCTCATCACAAAGTGGAAGAACATCTGCATCCAAAACTTCATGATCAAACTGCAGCATTCGTCGTCTCTTTGATTGGGAAGATACCTCCGTAGACATTTCCATTTCCTTGCTTGCATTTTCTATTTGAGCATTTGTGTCAGCTTAACAAGAATAATATCCGCTTTTAAAACAGAAACACATCCCCTGTAACAAAATTACAAAAATATCATTACCGGTCACTTGATAAGCCAAATCCCCACAAGACTTCACCGGGGTGGTCGTCTCATCAAACATGTAAGAAAGACCATCATCATTCTCTCTCAGATTGTTCCATAGGCTACTAGATACATCTGCTTAAAAATCCATTTTCCCCAAATCAATATCAAGTATGAGTGCAAAGTTAATCAGATAACCAAAAGTGTACAAAAGAAATCACAAATTTTACCTAGTTGTAATGCATAATCTTCGTCTTTCCAATCCCACATTTCATCACTACAATTCAGATCAAAAAAATCATTTAACAGCATTATATTACCAAACCATTGAACACCTTGAATCATGAACACTTGGTAGCAAGGTATTAAATGTAAAACTTAATACGGCAATTAATTCATTGATTTATATCATAAATTTGTGTAAATAATATATAATACAATGCATACATTTACTGTTGGATCTATAACAATGGAACATAAAGCTGAATTTAAAGCTGAGTTTAAATCTAAAAGATCATCATTAAAAAGCCTTAAATCATGATCTCTAAATCACTAAACACATTTCAATCACTCGATTAACAAGCAAATGATGTAGAAAACTCGATGAATCGTCTATTAAACTATGCAATTAAAAGTTGACCAAAACACAATCGTTAATGCCGACTTTAATACATAAAAAAAAAGACGATCTATCTCTAACACATTTGACTCATCTCAAAAGCATCTCAAAATCTCAAATCAATCGAATAATAACTCAAAAACCTCGTTAAACTCCAGTAAAACCGAATCAAATCACCACTCCGAAACCAATCTGACTCGATTTCATCACCAAGAGAGCAAAACTCTAAAAATCATCAAACGAACCTAACCGCAAGTCCTAAATTCCTCAAACCACCACAAAACAAGAACAAAATTGGAACAATCGACCTACATTTTCTTCTAAAAACATCAAAAAAAGAGGATTAGCATTTAGCACGTACTTATCGTTCTTCTGATGCTCCATCCAACTATACAATCAAATCTACAGACAACTGAATCAAATCAAACACAAATCGAATCACTACAACACAGGTGTTTCTCCTCTGTACAAATCGAATCACTACAACACAGTAGCCGTTGCGATGGATTGACGGAACATATGATCGAAAATTTCGAAGAAGATGAACAAAAATGGTGTATAGATATGTGTAAACCGCCGATTCACAAGCACCCTACACACACACAAAGTTTTTTCGAGTGTGTGTTTTTGTGTGTGTGGGCTTTGGATTTTTTGGGGCTATTTATGAGTGAATGAATGACCATGGGAGACACACCAGGCTGAGGGCTTGAGGGAACCTTTTCCCTTTTTTCTTTTTTTTTTTTTCCTCCAACGGATAACAAATTCTTTTTTTAATATACCGTAAAATAATATTCTAATTCCAAGACTTAATTACATAAATGGTCCTCGTGATAAGATTGTTTTACAAGTTTGGTTATTAGTTTCGTTTGTTATATGTTTAGTTACTTATTTTGCAAAACTTTTTCATTAAGTTTTTAAAATATAATCATACTATTTGTGGACTAAACAAATTCAGAAAATTTAGTTTTGATGGTAAGGCTCTATCTTTCTATCACTTGCTAAACTAAACCAGACCACATTTCACCACTCATCTTGTTGATGGCCAGTCTTTTCGTCCGTCGAACTAGACTTTCGGTCTCAATTGGAACTATAGAATAGAGCCCATGCAACCAAATTAAAGCATTTTGTTACCTATATTCACTTCTAGTGAAGTTGAGACTAAAAACTAAGGCCTAAAAAAATGTATTGTCAAATTTTATTTTCTGACAGTATGCTTGTGATAGATATACTTTTAGATATGAGTTATTGTGACCTAACACCTGGTCAACCTTGGTTGGAGAAACAATTTGGTTAGAAACTTAATGAGTTGCATGGCGGTTGGTGTGGAAAAAGATAGTGGTGTTGGGTCTGGGCTATAAATGAGCCGAGCTTAGCTAAGCCAAGGTTGGTTTTAAACTCGACTCGTTTAGAAACCGAGACGAGCCGAGCCACTAGCCAAACAATTTATTTATTTAAAAATAACAATTTTGTTACGTTTTCTACATACTTATATATAGAAATGAAAGATAATAATTATTATGCGTGTTTATCTTAGCTTATTAAAACAATAATATGGGAATGATATTTAAGGATTATGATTATTATTTTTATTTATATTTGGCTTTTTTATTATAAAATGTCAAAATGACCATATGTTTATAGTTTATTTAAAGTATATGTAATAACCTTGATTTATTATTTATATAAATTATAATTTATGCTTAAATCTAAACGAGCCAACGAGTGAACCAATAAGCGAATTGATGAGCCAACTAACAAGTGAGCCACGAAGTGAACTGATGTTGGCTCGGTGTGGCTTGTTTACACACCGAACCGAGCGTGCTTGGTTCATTTACAGACAGGTGATTTCGAGCAAGCTATCATCGAGTGAGTACGAGCTTCTTGAACAACCAATCAGGGCATTAGGGCGGACAACTGTGGATGTGTGTTTGGTTAAACACAAACTAAAGAAATGCTAAAATGAAAAAATGAAGATGGTCATGGTGGATCGAGGGATTTTTTTATTATTGTGTTGAATCTTAGATTTTTTAGATCGATTTGAGGGAACAATGGACTCATTTGAAGATTAGGTTTTGTATAGAGTTGTGAACGTCAAAGAGGAATGGTGATGAAGAAATGATGAAGATGGCCGGAGTTAATGATGGGGCAGGCGAAGATGGTGGATGGCGGCCTTGTTGAAAATGGTGTGTGGCGGCAGTGACCAATCTAGAAAGGGAAGAAGGGGATGATGCACAACGTATTGAGGTTGAGTTAAAAAGGTTTAAAAGTAAGTATTAATTTAAAAAAAAAATTAAATGGGTTTACATTTATAAATTATTTTATCTTTTTGAAAGGGTAAAAAAACATTTTACTACCATTTTACAGAAACTTTTAATGTTCATCCAACGCAGGGACTAATTATGTCATATTTTTACAATCTAGGTACTAAAGATGTAATAAATGGGACCAAAGGATGAAACTTGTAAAATGGCCTTACCACATGAATCATTTGTGTGATATACTTGATTTTTAATTATTGTTTAGTCATCTTTACTTTTTGAAAAAATGAGAACAAGTTTATAATTGTTTTTAGAGTAAAATGTCATTTTCGTCCTCGACGTTTAGTTGAATTTGTCATTTAAATCTAAAAACTTTTTTTTTTGTTATTTCAGTCACTGTAGTTTACTAAATGTTGCCATTTTCATCCACTTTACCAACACCGTTAAAACTCTGTTAAAACTCCGTTAAAACTCCGTTAAATGTGATGGTATTTTAGTCTTTTTCAACAGCCTAATTATCCAATTAAAACAAATTAATCAATTAATATTCAATTAAAACTAAAAAACACATGAAGCGACTCGTGAGACCGGTCGCTTCGATTAATTCTAACACATGTTGTTCGATTAATGTTTTCTGTGAGATTTCAATTAATCTTCACGTTTTGTTTGAATATGTACTGTTGTTCGATTGAGGTCTACTGTTATCATGTTTTGTTCTATTGAGGTTTGGATTGTCACGTTCAAACACATCAATTAAATACCTCAATCAGATAAAGTATGTGAACAACAAACATCAATCCCACAACAGACCTCAATCAAATAACGGTACACGTTCGAACAAAACGTGAAGATTAATTGAAATCTCATGACACTCTCAATCGAACAACATGTGTTAGAGTTAATTGAAATTTAAAATCGAATCGTCTGGTGTCACTAGTCGTTTCATGTGTTTTTTTAGTTTTAATTGAATATTAATTAATTAATTTGTTTTAACTGGATGATTAGGGTGTTGAAAAAGACTAAAATACCCTCACATTTAAAGGAGTTTTAACGGAGTTTTAACAGAGTTTTAACGGTGTTAGTGAAGTGGATGAAAATGGCAACACTTAGTAAACTACAGTGACTGAAATGACAAAAAAAATTTTTTGGATTGAAATGGCAAATTTAACAAAAATTTAGGGACGAAAATAGCATTTTACTCTTGTTTTTATTTTAAGAAACTAGTTATTATAGATCTTAAATATTATATTTTTTTAAGAAAATATCAATCCATTTCTACTACATACGTTTACTACAATAGAATAATTTATAAATTTAATAAATTGAGTAAATAAAATAGTGATTTGTTGAAAATAATTGTATGGATAGTTTATGTACTAGCATGATTCGTGGTTTTACTGTCTTTTCCTAACAAATGTTAAAAATATATGTTAAATTCTTTTTATTTTATCTCACACTTAATATATACACACATATATCTTCCAATCCCACCATTCAATAGAAAAATAGAAATTCATTTACTAATTGAAATTCAAGTAAATAATCAAGGATTACATTAAGTTGTTTTTTTTTTTCACATGCTTCAATCTATTGTATCCAACTAAAAAAGTTTTTTTTGCCACTTATTGTTTTTTTGGCCCTTCTTTTAATCACATTCTTTCTAGACATCCTCATATTTTTTTTCCCTCTAAAAAGGGTATTATAGTAATTAAAATACTTCAAAAAATTTCTCTCTTATTAAAAATTTATTTTATTTACTGCTACATTTCTCCTTTTCTCTTCTAGATTTTTTAAATCAAGCTATCTTTTTAAAAATAAATTTTATCAAGTAAATTAATAATCATAACTTTTTATTAAAATAAAAATAATAATTTTTTTATGTAATATAAAATTTTCTAAAGCACAAAATGTTTTTAAAATAAAATATTTTAAATCGATCCTTTTTTATATATTATAAAAAAGGTGAAATTTTCTATAAACAGTCTTATTTAAACAATCAGAATAATTACAAACCAGAGTTTTTAGTAAACAAGATTTTTGAATAAATAAATTTTTTATTAAGAAATCTTAAAACGAATGTTTAAAAATAAAACTGTTTAGGTAAGAGAGTTAAAAAATAGTATAATTTTTTTATTTCTTGAACTATTACCTACATATAATTTTAATCATATCTTATATTAAAAAAATCATATTGTAACTTTTCGTGTTTATTATTAACTATAACCTTTCTACTCTAAAATAAGTAACTAAGAAAGACACATGTCATCATCATATATTTTCTCACCAAAATTTTCTCCGTTCTTAAATAATTACATTAATTACTAAAAATATTATTTAATTTCTTTATAGTTTAAAAATAGATTTAATAAATTAAGAAAAAAATATTTTTATTAATATTATGTTTAAATAAGTAATTTTTTATAAAATAATAATTTTTTCTAAAAATCAAACTTTTCAAAAGAAATATGAAATATTTTAAAATTGATGTTTTGAAAAAGTAAAATTCTTATAAACCAAAGTTAATTAAAATTGGGAGTTATAATATGAAATTTTTAAAAAATAATATTTTTTTTAAAAAGTTGCTTTGAAACAAAATGGTTAATTTTTTTGGAAAAAAAATTTATAAGCAAAAAACTTAAAAGTTGATATTATTATTTTAATACTTATAGTCATTACTTATACGTAATTTCAATCATCCTATAATACCATTTTATAATTAATAAAATTTTATTTTATTTAATATTTTATTTATTCAACCCGTGTAATGTATGAGTTACTAAATGTAGTTCGTTTAATAAATAGGTTTCTAGCCTATCTATCTATAATAAAGAAAAACTAAGATGAGATTATAAGCATTATCATACCAACTTTGTCATTTATCTCTATTAATAATAATATTTTTATTAAATACTAATAATATTGCTTATATCATTTTCAAATTAAATAAATATATAATTTAATAAATTAAAAGCCTATTTTTTTATTAAAATCATACTTTTAAAAACAAAAGTTTTATAAAATATAGAATACAAAAAACTTTTTTAATTCAGTTTTCTAAAAAAAATATTTAAAAACCATAATTTTTTATAGAACAAAAGTTTAAAAAAAATACATTATTTTTTATTGATTTAAAGTAGCTATTTATAGGTAATTAAAATCATATTTTATCTTTAAGCATGGTTTTATAATTTATAAATTTTTATTACTATTTATTTAATATTTTATTTATTTAAACCGTGTTATACACGGTTACCAACCTAGTAAAAAAAACAAAACAAAAACAAAAAACAAAATGGATTCCTCAAATCCTATACTTTACGTATTTATCTTTTCATTTTAGTTATAGTACCTTTTTTCCGTTTGACTTATGGTTTAATTCTTTATGAATAACGTGCTTATTTAGGAACGTTTCATAATAGGCTTATTTAGGAACGTTTCATAATAGGTTTATTAGAATATACAAAATTAGATGACCTTTGGGTTATTTTAGACAAGGCCCTCTCATTTATAATTCCCATTTGCAACAATAAAAAAATTATGTTCCTAGTGCCGGCATTGTTACATACATATGTAACGGTTATACTATGAATATTATTACATTACATACATAGATGACTTGTATGTTTCTGTTGGGCATTTATGCTAAACAAAATAAAATGGAATATTTTGATGATAAGAAAAAATATAGCATTTGTGTCTAATGCCTAAACTCAAATCACATATGTTTATACATAGATCACTCAAACCTAGGCATCACCATTCACCCATGAGCTCAAAAGACAACCCCTTAAAAAAGGCACAAAGGCTTAATGATCGATAGGTGAACCGATTGTGAACCAACCTTATTATCCCCGCCCTAGATCAACAAGAACATACACCAAGACGGAAAGGGGAAACTATTGCCTGTATTACAGGTGCATCCACATCGATCGTGGTTGGGTTCGTTCACAAGTATGAGCTATGCAATAACAAAGTCAATGCATCCATTGACAGTCGATCAACTGCAAAGGCTCTTAGTAATATTCTACGACTATGATTGATGTCACGACCGTCCAAAGGTCCAACTATAAGAAATTTAAATGATATAGGTTTAGACGAAAACAACAATACCACATCAATGTCATGTAACAAACAGCCTATGGTAGGTGTCATATACAAATCATGAAACATCCATCAATCCATTATCCTAAATTAAACATTTTAAATAAGTCAACTATTAATCCGATGATCAAACCGTATATTGAATGTTCATGACACGTTTCAAACACGACTGGCAAGAAAGAATACTCTCATGATCAATGACATAAAATGATTGTGCATCGATTGTTCAACCAAATGAAATAAATAAAAGGTTAAAAAATAACAAATAAAAATTACAACATAATTTTTAAGTCTGAGAACCAGGTTTTGTAATCACTAATAAAAGGTTAAAAAATAACAAATAAAAATTACAACATAATTTTTAAGTCTGAGAACCAGGTTTTGTAATCACTATCACCCAATTATGTTATCTTACGGTTCCTATTAACAAATCATATATATGAATAAGTAACGATAAAATGAAATGGTTCTTTATTTGGTTGTTAATTGTTATCATTAAAAGCTTCCTCATTTTAATACCTTCAAAGCATCCATCATGTCCTCAGCTCCTCATGACTATAGCCTCAACTAACATCTTCCAAGTTCTAATCTTTCCTCAAGAACTCAAGTCAATCTAATCGATGATGTCACGTAGTATTTCTTCACCAGTAATGACGTGTCTAGCTATATTTTACTAAACTTCAAAAATCCTACATTAAGTGTATTATATTATTATTATTATTATTATTATTATTATTATTATTATTATTTTATATTAAACTCTAAAGTGGATCTATCATCTATATCAAGACTAACGGAAATATGTGTAGTTAGGTATACCAAACGTGATTACAATATACAATAACTTTTTAAAGGAACAAAAGAATAAATACATATATTTTTGAAACAAACAACAAAAGATACACAATACGTGTCATATACATAATACACACAAACATTTATTTATATAAGAAAATATTAAATTTTAATAATTTAAACTATTATTTATTAGTTGATAACAATCCATACTATTAACATGACAATTGACACTACCGACTTCCACTTTTGTCATCAATGACAATTCCATTAATATAATTATTACATATTCACACGCGATTTATATTTGTTCTACGCTCGATATCGCTTCTGTGTTTTTTCATTCTGTTTATAATCCATATTTTGAGCGAACTCAAGTATAGTTGTTTTTTTAATGGTAAATGTACAACCCTATTTCGAAAAATATTTGTTATTTTAATCAGATCAAACTATCTGTTTTCCAACCAAAACTGCATCACCAACCCTTTAGGATAAAACATACAAGTGAAAAAACTCTTGACTCAACAAAAATGAAAGTCTAGATTATTATTGATAACAAAAGTGAAAGTTTAGATTATTATTATTAGTATTGATTGTTACTAGCAAGTTAGTAATAGTTTGAAGAATCAAAATTGTTATAATACAGTACAGCATATTTAGATTTAAAAGTTTCTTTATTTTAAATTAAAATACCGTTTTAAATAGAAAATATAAAGTAATAACTATAGGCTTCAAAACAGGTGTGAACAAGTTTTGATAACCTTTTAGGCATACATTAAATGTTTTCAAAACATCAACTGATCAACCTACTCTCGATTGCATCCATTTGTTCAAACAATTATCATAAAAACCGTATAAAGTTTTGCAACTTTTAATGAAAATCAGATCTATCTCTCCACATGTTATTATAGTTAATAACTCAGGAGTTTTATTATTTTATGGTGTTTAATTGTTTAATTCACAATTATTTAAATGAGGTATGTTTAATTTGTGAAGGAGTATAAATATGTTCTTAAGTACATAAAACTGTCATTATATTTTAAACTAGTAAGAGTCTTATCAAGCACGTACGCTTTTTAACCATTGGCGTACCTAGATAGTGGGGAGGGGGGGCAGCCGCCCACCCTAAACGAAAAATTTTCAGTGTTATGTATATGAAATAATCCTGATCGCCCCCCTTAAAATTTTGTAATCGCCCCCATTAAACTTTTGAAACTGGGGAGAAAACAATAATGTCGCAAACACATTGTTGGGGGTGGAACTACAATAGGGTTACAGTTCAATAAATCATATTTTCTCGCTAACTGGGGTATATAACCTATTAGACTTTTAGTACTTACACCCTCAAGTAATCAAGTAGTTAGTAGGAAGAAAAAAATTTTATATCAAGATAAATGCTTTTGACTATTAAACAAGCTAAATTTATATTGGCCGACATTGTTCTCAAACATGTTAAACATCATCGGCATTATAGAGTTTGGGAACCATTTTAGAGATGAGTATAATTGGTTCAAACATATTAATATCACCACTTTTATGAGTATAATTGCCTTAAACGTCATATATAACCACTTTTATAAGTATAATTGCTTTAATGTAGTTCTTGATGTATATAAAAATACAAGATTTTAGGGACCATTTTAACGATGTTTTTCGGTAATGAACCGGATCCGAACCAATCTGACCCGAACCGTATCAAAAAATATATTATATTATGATATCCAAATGACCCTTAAAAATCTCCGCCCCCCATAAAAAAATTTTCTAGATTCATCACTGTTTTTAACTACATGTTAAACAGTGTTATATTGCACATTGGCACCACAAATAACTTTTTTTTATCTAATTTTAAAATTTTAGATATAAATTTTACTGAATATGTAACATCTAAAGACAAGTATATTATTTTTAAACTTTAGATATCTATCACACTTGATTTTTTCCCTTTTTAATTTTTTATCAAAATTTTAGGATTATTATAAGATGTTACGGAGTGGCTCACGAGGAGAGACGGGAAAATCAAGTCTAAGTGGAAGTGAGAACCCCCCCCTAAATCGGGGACTATTACAGGATCTCAGCGACTCTCATTTCGCCCTAATTTGACTCGTTCTACACTTTATTAATTAATTTAAAATACATTTTACACCCATTATTTAATTTAATTTTCTAGCACTATAAGATACACTTACACTCTTTTTACACCTTATTTAAAAATAATAAACAATTTTCTGACCCTATAAATTGAACTTTACATCAATAGTACACTTTATTTCTACCCTCCCAACTCTATACCCTCTTAACACTAAAAACATTTTAAATCTCAATGTCCATTATAATCAGCTCGTCTAGTTATAATTAAGAAAACTTAGAGATGAGCATTTGGGACATTTGTATTAATTGAACCAATTAAACTTGTCGTTTTATTTTTTAATTAATAAAATATTGTCTTTTGCTTTACTTTTTTGAGTTTTTTAAATCTTTGTTAATATTTTAATTATATATTCAATTTAATTATCAAATATGAAATGGAAATACCAATTTAAAAAATAATTTAATTTGGTAAATGTGAGGAAAGCATGAGAAACATGAGATGACACCCTTCTAAATAGAGAAATTGAAAAATTAAAAGAAAACTTAAAATATTATATGATTACATAATTTAGTTGATAATATAAAAAAGTTAAGTTAAACACAAAATGAATTATTAATTTAGTTTCTTAAAATAAAAAAACTTGACTAAAATAATATATTAATTTAGACGAAAAATTATTTTTGAGGAGTAACAGAAGAATGTCATGTGGCATCTTAATTACTTTTTTATTATATATTATAGATATAGATGTCATGCAATATGAATAATAATGGTAGGTACACAGATTGGGCCGTATTAATATCAAGACAATGGGCTTGTCTTCATTTATTATTCTGGCCCACTTAAGATGTAATATCTGTCTATGCTATAAATATATACCAGCATTTATAAAAACTTGTATCCTAGTTGGTGATTTCATTTATTTCTGTTACAAGAGAAATGACACGTCGTTATCTTCATATTTGTAATTTCAACTAAAAGAAATTAAAATACAAGGATTTTTAGATACATAACGTTGATCATGATACTTTTGAATTTTTAAACAACTTAAAAATTAAGTACTTAAATCACTTGACAATTTTTGTTCGCAGATTATATAGTTGACACACGATATATACTTAAACTATCTATATAGTTGTACGATAGTTTTAAAACATAGAGACGTTAATGGAACAAATTAAATGCTTAAGTGACATTCTCACATTCAGTCATTCAGATACATAATCTTGTCACTTTGAATGAAAATAAATAGTTGAAGATTAGCTAGGGTATGATTAATATTTCATGACATCTAACAAAAGATGTATTTTTAGACAATATAAAGTTTCTTTTATTTTATTTAGTATCCACATCAAAAAATATAAGTTATAACTTTGGCTTGTCAACATAAATCCTAACCAGATTCTTTTAGGGAAAATTCACAAAATAGTAAGAAAGTTTTAGTAGTGTTCTAATTAGACCACTCATATTTTTATTTACTCTAATTAGGTCACTGATAGTTTATTTGTTCCAATCAAGTCACTAAAATTTTAAGATTTTTTCAAATAATTAGGTTTTTTTACAAATATTGCAAAAATTTTTAAATGTTTTAATTTTGTAAAAAATATTTTACAATTTATAAATGACCTAAAGAAATGACAAAACTACTATTCGAGACAAATATATAAGATTGAAACATCAAAGTAAACTTTAGTGACTTGATTGAGAGAAAAAAAATTATATATGACCTAATTAAAAGAATCTTGAAACTTGATTACTATTTACAAAAATTAACCTAATTTTTTTTAACATGCACTTAAAAATACGGGTAGGCTAAACATCAGGCTTCAAAACAAACACTGAAACACTATAATTGATTAAAACTTTGCCAATTGTATTTTGTATCTGGAGACATAACGTTGATTATTGGTGATTAATGTTTTAAAATAAAGTTTTAAACTTTTGTATTTGGAGTTGTAATTTTATTGTTTTTCTTTATATAGAAAACTCAAAGTGGATGAAATATGTGATTGATGTTCTTAAAAAGATAAATATATAAAAATAACTTAGTAAAAATATGGATACAATATTCATTCAATAACTAATTTTAATAAGATGGGTAAATATGTAATATATATGTTTTAGAAAGAAGAAATATGTAATTAATTTTTTTAGTTTGGGTAAATATGTAATTAATAAATTTAAGAGGGGAAAATATGTAAATGTCCCATACAACTAATAAACACAATCAAACTTGTGAGACCCATCTGGCTTCCGACTTGCGAGCCCATCAAAGGAAATAAGTCCAACAAACAGCACCACCTGTTGTTTTGTTATTTAGATTTACCCCTCTTTGATATGGCTGATTTGTGGTTTTTTAAATGCGTAGACGATTACCCATATAAGTTATTTCACCCTCTTATACACATGTTAAGACCACCTAAACACATGTATACACTTTTCCCCCTATTATGCACAGTATAAGATCATAAATAGATAGATTTAACAGGAGTACATGGAGTAAAAATGAAGAGAATAGCAATGTTTTTAGAACAGTACCGGACAGCGAACTAAACGTCTTACTGGTCCATTGGTCGGACTGGATATTAGTTACGGATAAAAACGTAATTATTTTAATATATATATATATATATATATATATATATATATATATATATATATATAGATATATAAAATACTGAAAATTTTATAAATATATACAAAAAACCAATTCAACCAATCCGATCCTAGGTTCAACCATCCAGTTTCCTATTAAACGTAAAAACGGTTTTAAGCACCGTCCGGTTTTCAAAAGAATGGAGAATAGTATGTTTTACAACACCAATAAAAAATAAGACTTTTCAGCTAGTCTTAATAAAATCAATAAACTAGCATATTTTGCCACCCTTGCTTGCTCCAATTTATATCCATCTTTTTAAACTTTTTGCCCGATTTCAATACAGAATACAGCTAAATTAACCTTAATTTTTAATTAAATAAATTTAAAAAGTTAAATCTATAGTTTTAAGGTATATGTATGGCTTTCTTGACTTATTTGGTCTTTTTGAGTTTACGAATTTATGTGTAGATCTAAACATTGGTGTTAGATCGTTTTTGTTGCGTTGATAGTAAGCATGAACGATTTGTGCATCTAAGATTAGAAACCTGTTGATCATTAACAAGTTAAATCAAAGATGGTTGATCTAAACACCAAACACTATTCACTCAGTTCACAACCACAAGATCAGATGAGAATAACAAACAAAACATATACAAGAAAACTCCACTTGACAGCAATGAGAGCAAATCTTACCTGTAATGAGAATTAATGTGTTATTACAGGGGCGTAATGTACAAGTTTTAAGATATGTGATACAACCAGAACAGCATGCGGTAGCGATCCTTTTAGACAAAATGTGGGAAGGAAAATACAGCCTCGTTTAATGAATTTACAATTGAAATTTTGATGTTATCTGCATTTTTTGCAAGATGCAGGGAGAACCATTTCATCCTCTCTCCTCCGTTTAATATTTACACCAAGAAAACTGCATGGGAATCGTGTTTTGAAAAGGGTTTCCGGCCAGGTATGTTCTTTTGTTTCCAAACCTGAAATTACAATCAACAAAGGATGTGTAAACTGTAAAGAAACCAGGAATTTTAATGTTTCTGTAGAGCTACGGGGCGATTTCGATCCCTTTACGTGTGATTGAGTTAGGCAGCTTGTGTTTTATCTCTAAAAGGTTAAAAAGGTAAATCCCAATTTAGCCCTAAAAGAACCAGGTTGAGTGCCAAAAGTGTATTATTATCGCATAGTCTCCTAAATCATTATATTATAAAAAAAATCATTTTATACAACTTAAATTATATTTTTTTTTGTTATGGGAAAATCACCAATATGCACCTTTTACTAAAACCATATGTCAATATAGCCCTTTGAGTTTACCAATTTCTAATCGAACTAACCAATGAGCATTCGACACATGGCACCATACACATAGGATAGCAGGCCTAACCCATCCCATGCACGCCGCCGAGAACCAGTCAAAACATGACACGTGTAATTATTATTTTAATTTTTTTATATAATATTATTTAAAATTTTAAAACGACTATTTTCATAAGTTCCATAGCTAGACAAGCCAGTCTCATGATTTTCCCTTTTGTTATCAATTTTACTGGATATATAGTAAAATACAATTAAAAGTTTGAAGAAAAATGATTCGAGTCGACCCAACTTGTTATAAAACAAAAGGTACGAGCTATCTGATCATCATATCCACTAAAAACTAATCAAACTAATCTAGGAGATCAGCAACACACCTGGTTGATCCACTTTCAACCTCTTAAGAGAAGAACTTGCATCTTCATGCTTTCTCTTCAAACCGAAAACATTGCTTCGGTTATCAACATCTACAAAGATAAACATTAGCCTCAATTTTTAACTTTTATACGCGACTTAACAAAAAAGAAAAAAAAGGCAAAGATACATATGAACTTAAGACGTTACTCAAACCTTTGAACTTTGTTCTCTTGCTCGAGTTTGAATCCTCAAAAAGTGGTTTTCTACAGATGCTATTGTTCCCCCCATTGCTTGTGCTGGTAATCCCATTTACCGAATCGTTTGCTCCTGCAAAATCACAAAGTTACCTAAGTAAACTGCATCATCTGTTAGGGTATAATGTATTTTCTAGCCTTATTCATGATGAAAAGTTGCAGACTTGCAGTATCAGAATCAGCAACTTAACTACAAGAACAGCTTCATCTGTTAGGGTATAATGTATGCACATATATACTCCTCATCCACATTTATACTCCCCCTAATATTAAGTCTATAGTGATTTGCTCATTGCTATGCCTACTCAAGACATCCATGAAATCAATATTAATCCTCATTGTCTCCTTCTCAATAAGAAGCATATACTTTGACTTTCCCAAGTCAAACAACTGCTTAAGTTAGTTACTTACACCTTCAACTGACAATCAAATTCACACACACTATAAGTTTGACCTCAAACGTCAAAATCAACTCATCGATCAAATCTCTCGCAACAACTTCAAGTCAAACCTAATCCACCGATCAAACCTCTAACAATCAACAACCACAATCAATAGAATCAGCTACTTACTCTTACACCCCGATTTCGACAACTTCCCGTCGACGACAAGAGCGCCGGAGCCACCAGTTCCGGTGGAAAGTCCTCGAGAAGAGAAAAACGAAATCAGCGATTTCCACGTGACGGAGGATGCGATAAGATCGATTCCTCTGCTGATGAAGTGGCCGTTCAACTTCACCGTCGCCGGATCGAGGCCGAATGAGCGGGCAATTGAGCCGAGATCAAGGCGTTGATCGTCGTGAGCCACCAGCTGCACCGCCTTTGATAACGATGGGCAAAAGAGCTTTACTGTTGTTGGCATTTCTCTCTGTGGTTTGCTCTGGTTTGTATTGGAGGTTCTAAGGGCTTCTCGAAGGGTCTCAAAAGTTGAAGGATAATCAGACCCTTTGGCGGTTTATATAGGCATGGTAAGAAGCATAAGTGGTTTGTACCTTACAAGTAAGGACTGCAAGTACTTGTGTTGATCTTTTATTTACTTTTAAAAGATATGGTGTTCTTGTATGATCTAGCTAAACACAATCCTCCTTCAAATTAGGGTGAGGAAAGACCGAATTAACTGAAGTATAATTAAATTGATTGATTCAAGTGGAAAGATGATGAAGGGGTGAATTGATTTTTGAGTTGTTTATATTACAGATTATGTTCGGAGCAATATGAAACAGAAAGTTTAGAACCGAAAAAAAAAACATAAAAATAATAATAAATCTAAATGTATAGAATTCAACTTAGCTCCACAACATATAAGTCAAACTTCTGCCAAAATTCTGTAATCCTACAATCTTCAATCCATAATTCTCGTAGTTGTGCAAGCAACTAGGTGAGGGGGTGTGTCGGTGGACCGTAGTCTTATAAAAGAGTGGCGGTGGCTCGACTGGTGGCTAAAGGATCATAGTGCTGTAGAAGAGAGCAGCTAAATGAAGAAGCAGTGTTAGAGGACTGTACCCTGATTTGTGCGACTAAGTAGTGACTTAAAGATAGCTAGCAGCATAGGACCGTGGTCTTACAAGGAAGCAGTGTGGCAAATGAGCGGTTTAATAGAAGAGATAATCAACAAGACTGTCGTAGCATCATCTTTGTGGTTGTTTTTAGAAACCATTGAAAAAGAGACTGGACCACTATGAACACAACTAAACAAAACCCGAAAACTTCTTGAAACGAAAAGACATTCTTCGGGTTTGTGCGAATCAAAGTTTTGACCATGGTGGAAAAATCACAATGGTCAAGGGAGCATGGCGTGTAGACTAAAGATGTGGTGGTAATTACGTCGAGTGTGGCGACGATTCGTTCGCAGACTTTTGGTCAGCATATCGGAGCAATGTTGGGATGATTTGCGCTAGTGGTGAGGCGAAAGAGTGTCTCGAAAAGAGAATCAGAACAATAGTTAGAGAATAGATATGAAACCAAGACTTTATTTAGAATGGAAAATATGATAAGTGAATAGGAAACAAAAACTGAGAACGATGGTTGCATTGGACAGAGCCCTGCCACCCTATATAGGTTTTTTTTCCAAGAGGCGACTAGAGTTTGTATTTGTGAGGAAAAATGAGCAGAAAGATGTTTGGAACATTAATAGCATGATATCATATAAGATAATAAATAACTAAATTGGTTATTATTGAATAGATTACCTTACAGTATTTCAATAAACTAGATCAAATTAATCAAACCAAACCATTAACTAATGATTCGACTAAGTATGACCATTAACCAAAAATTATGGATCGGTTTTAGTTTTGATATATGGCATAACCGAATTAACCAAACCACCCATCATTCACATACTCTGGCATCCATAAATGTCAATCCGTATCTTAGGGTCACAGCCCAACCACCAAAGTATTGGCAGATCGAAAATTTGTACTTCGTGTTACATAAACTAATAAAAATAAACTTAAATAAATCTTAACAATGAACTTCAATAATATAATAAAACAAAATACGTATCATAGTTGTTTTCAACATGACTTCTGAAAACTCCGTTCAGATTAGGGCTGACGTGTAACATGATACGATAATCAGAGACAGTATTAAATGATTTAGTTAGAAGCATTTAACCTTAAGGCGCTCTTTTAATAGTATTAATAGAGAAAAAAACTTTAAAGTCTAAATTTCTTCAAACCCTATAAATATTTTATTAGAATCCTTGTCTGCATGCCTAGACTTATTTTTGATCTCTCTTCACATGTTTACCGGATTCCCACATTGGATTTGAGTGGTAGGCCGTTGTTGGCTACATACAGGGTCACCAAAAAACTGATTGTGCGCGTAAACATAGAGGGACGGGAGAAGAATTTAGTGCAAAAACAAGTTTGTCGTCCGGTGTTTATAATCCAAAAATGGGTGTTCGAATTCTATTGTCATTGACAGCCCCGTGAGAGACACGATCGTTTTCAATGGGGAGGTAAGAGATTACTGTTTGTTTCATTGTAGAGAAAGGATCACATGAAAGAAGGACTGGTTATGTTTTATAAAAACTTTTAATATCAACCACCTACAAGGCTATAAATGAAACTGTATTTTACGGGATCTAAACTCTCATTCTTTTTGAATAGATCGAGAGACTTTATTGTTAAGACCTCCTTTCAAGGACAGAAGGGAACACTTCCTACAAAATAGAAATTGTTTTTGTTTATTAAATAATTAATTAAATATATGATTTCCTAAAACAAAATTAATAAGTAAATTAAAAAATAATATTAAATCCCTTCTTAAATGAACCATACAAATGGTACCCCTACAAGATCATGATATATTCTATCCTAACATATAGAATACAACTAATACGGGCTATTTCATTTGGTGAAGGCTTTGCTTATTAAAGGGGAGGTTCTAGGTTTAAAACCAGACATGTGTAACTTGATGTAATTTAAGCGTAGGAATAAGATAAATTTGACATTCAAAAAAATCATACAGAATTCAAAAATAGTATATTTCATTGTGTCGGATCATTAAAAAGGGGTGATAAGTGGTAATTTGTGTGTTTAACTAGAGTCGTAAAAGCTTAACCTAATTATCATTAATGAGTTCTAATCAAAGTAAAGTTTTAATGCAGAAATGCTTGTTAATTTGTGTCTAAAACAGGTAAAAATGCAAATGAACTCAACTACCTTCTCTTTCATATTTGCACTATAAATTTGGAAGACATAAAATCTATTTTTCAAGTAAAGAAGAGCAACCTCTATGATTATTGTTGTTCTTGTGGATATCAATGGTGAGAGTTCATAAACCATGGTTACTACTTGTCACCTTTGTTATAGCTTTCTTGAGTGTTACAAGCGTAATCGCGGGCCGAACAATGGGGTTCAAGAAGCCCGATGAGGCGAGTAGGTTAGACGATGAGAAAGTGGCTCTTTTGATTCGCCATGGGCTCTTACCATTTACTGGCTGGAGGTGGTGGGGTTTTCCACTATATTGGTGGCGTGGGTTCCCCGGTCTTGGTGGCTTCCCAGGAGGTTTTGGTGGCTTTCCGTGGCCGTGGGGTCGTCGTGGCTTTCCAGGTGGTTTTAGAGGTTTTCCGGGCGGCTTTCGTGGCTTTCCCTTTGGTGGATTTCCTTTTGGTGGCTTTCCGGATGGTCTAGGTGGCTTTCGGGGCGGTCTAGGTGGGTTTAATGGCTTTCGTGGTGGGCGGGGTGGGCTCTCAGGCTTTGCAAGTTATGTGGGTAAAGCCGAGGTAAAGAGCGAAGACGAGTCTAATAGAAATTGGTCACCATGATTGTTATCGAGCTTACATTACAAAGCCATATGAAATAATGAAACCTCGTATAAGTTGAAATGATTTGTGTTCGAGAAGAATGTGTTTGGTTTGGGGTCCGGTCCGGTTTGCTTCTAATCGCGCTGCTTACGTTTGTTGACATTTACGATAATCATGGATGTTATTAATTTATTATGCTTCTAGAGTTCTAATACAATATACTCAAAAGTTTTCTTGTGTTAGTTTTCCTTCTTTGAAAAGTACATCTTAGATTCATGAATGGCGTTTAAGGATGACAATTTAAACCTTTTTGCTTATAAAAAAATCGATTTGGGATATAATCTGTATCAACCAGCTTTAAAATTTCTTTGAAATCACCCTTATGTTTTAACACCACCTCGTAAATTAGATTATTGACGTATAAATATTATACAATCCATAATTCACGTATTAACCATTATAAAAGTTAAGAATGATAAAACTAAATGTTTGCTAATGAACATCAATATATCATTCTCCTTATCAATATCTTAACCATCTTTAACTTCGTTTTGAACACATTCTTAGAATCTTCTCTTGTTGTACCGTTCTAGTCAATACCAACCAAAACACTATAAAAAAATGTTTACTTCAAAACTAATAAACTAATAATATGTTAAGAACAGGGTGACAACCACAAAATACATTTATATCTATTGTTTTAAATATGACATGAAAATTATGTAAGCGGTCCTATTTCTCATTATCTTTAAGCACCATGTAAAACTGCAGTGACTTTCATAATTCTTAACATATTATCATTTTTATAATTAACACGCACCATGTAAAACTGCAGTGACTTTCATAATTCTTAACATATTATCATTTTTATAATTAAAATGCCCCGTACATATAACAATCAATATATAAAGGAAAGTTAGAATACAAAGTATATTTTCCATATAAAATGTATGAAAGTTATGTAATCCTTTTTGCGGAATAATTTTACGTTCACTTTATACCAAAAAATGAGTGGTTCTACATGCACAACATTGTGTGGGAAAAATCATTTTTATAACATTTTCCCCCGATGACATTACTTTATAGATAAACGATTCATATGGTTCTACATGCACAGGTCCCATAAAAACAAGATACAAAAACCAGCGTCTGATTTAAGAATCAGGAAATCTAGCCCGTCTAACAAATAGGCAAAATACAGAAAAGGATAAAATATGAAACAGATAAAAAAAAAAAAAATGCAACAAAACACAAAAAACAAACAAGGCAAGGATAATTAATAAGGCAAGCAACCCAAGGATCTGGCATTATGCTTATGTCTTTGCTGGTTTTTTCCTCCATACAGTGCGACCACGGTTCAGTTCAAGACCATCACCAGATGATCTTAGTAGGTGCAAAAACTCGCTTAAATTTTCACCGTCATTTTTGGAATAAGCACACCCGTTGACTCCTTCAAGTTTGACGGACGATTCAGAACTTGTGAGAGAATCAACTACATCATCATGCTGGCATTCGCGCCTGTAATCTAAGGTGATTGTTTGTAGTTCATGGGTGTCGATGACTTCTTGTGGGATGCTCTGTCAAAAAATGAACTTGTCAACATCTTTATCTAGACTGGTCAACTTGGTTATGCTCTATCTGTAACTAGTCAAATGGATCAAATAGAAAAGCTGGCTGAGAAGTCTACTTGATGCGGGCCAAATGAGTTGAATGAGCTTGAAGTCAACCAAAGTGGCAAAGTCTACTTCTATTGTAATAATATTGTTTTTGTAATCTAATTAATGTGTTAGAAAAAGTGAAAAAATTGGCAAAAAGTGTCCTTGGATCAATCGAATTTGTTTCGACCCATACAAAAAGGATCCATTTCAAGAGACCGGCTATTTGACTCATTACCCAATGTGTATGACATGCCCATCTTGCCACCTCTATTGTTGTCCTCACCAAGGGCAACACTTTTCTTTTGGGGATGTCCAATGAAAATGGCAAGATTTCCTTTCCTTGAAGTCAAATTCACCAATTTTATGCTTTTCACTGTTAGAAAAAAATTATTTTTATTTTTTTGTTTCAACAAGATTTCATTTGTTTGAGTTGTATATGTTGAAGATAAGATGTTGCAAATTCGTAAATTTAATAGGTTGGAGTAAGGGTGGCAATTCCTGGCACGACATACACCTGAACATGAAAAGAATAGGTTTTGAGTTGGCCAATCTAACCCCTTCAATAAACGGATTGTTGGAGATGATAGACATTAATCCAATGGTGTTTGGTATGATTTCTTGTGCTTGTATACAACCTCATATGTGACCAAAACCAACCAGGATATGCTCACACACATATGCATAACTTAATTACTTAGATTATTGAGGTGCAGAACATATGTACGTGATAACAAGAATACACATGCAGGAACATGAAAATTGAACTTACTAATGCATCATATGTAATTATGTAAAACATAATCTTAAGAAGGAAATATGGATCATTGAAAATTTGCACCAACCTCAAGAACCCATCCAATGTAGGTAACGTTGTTAACATGCTTGTTCATATCCAGATCGGCTCTTCTGGGCTGTATATTTCAAAGGAATGTTAATTTCTTAGTATTTATAACGAAAAAATAGAGCTAATATCAGGGATAACTTCTGTTTACCACAAGTCCTAGTCTCGAATATTCAGCAGGATCCTCCAGTTTTGCTATTTTTTTCAGGCTGCTATTGTTCTCTTCAGGAAATGCTAATCTGGAATCCAAAATACAATCATTGATACAAGTAAAAAAACTTGTTAGCAGAGACAAAATTGAAATTTACATTGAAAAACTAATATGCCGCCTTAAAGATGTCTTCACTCTTCACATTATTCTTATGAAAATTTGATTTTGATTAATGATTATCCTAATTCTTAATGAATTAAAGGAATTCAAATATGCATTCTCATGTCATTTTGTTGTCAAATATAATTAAAAGGTTTCTGTGTGCATATTGGTCGTTTACAAAAAATAAATATGGTTTATAATTTTATAAGTTTTAACCAATACAGAGTACAATGTTACATCACGAATTCACCAAACATAGTAGCATGAAGATGGACGAAATATTTGGTGAGCATGAAACCTACCTCAGTGTCTTGGGGCAATAAATTAAATATTCATCTCTTATATCATCGTTGACTTTCTGGAGTCTTCTAGTATCCGAGTTCATCATCACCCACTTGCTGCAAGTTAAATGGAAACGGTCAGCTTAGTAGCTTATAATTATAATTCTCAGATTCCATATTTGTCATTTTGCAGTCCCCCATAAACAGAAATCTGGAACCCAAAAGTGTCCATATGATGCAGGTTATGTAAGTATAATTGTATAAATGATTACTCAAATGCTTATATGTAGTGTAGATTGTGCAATTCAAACAGTTGAAACAATTTCCTTTCAACAGGAAAAGAATGGTTTCTTTCTCACACATGTGAGGGTTGCACTATGAACAACCACATAATCTTTTTGTACAACACAAAGCTCCATCTCTCTCTCTTTTACATATCAACCTTTTTATCAAGTAAACCATTTGTAATTTCTTTATCCGTTTGGTAGCTTTACACATCAGCCTTCTACAAACCCTAAGCGAGAGAGCTAAGTCAAGCACTGTCTACGCAGTTCTACGCTAATTTTGGCCCAGATGTGCATAATGCGCCACCTCAAGGCCCTGAGGCGTTTTGCGCATAGCGCGCACCTTAGACACACTTCACTACCTCCATTAGTGTTCAAATCGATCACAACTAAAACGAACTATAAGATCAAAAAAGATATAAAGCACACCTTGTAGCCCTTCCAATGACCTCACCATTGGCATGATCTTTGATAATCCAATCACGTCTAGTCCCAATCCTTCCTTCACCTTGACACCAAGTCTCAATCTCAACCACATCACTCCTATCAATCAGTACAAAACAATATTTCAAAAACAATAACCTATATCAAATTTCATATCTTGTTGAATTACTTGAATTAATGCATAATTACCAAGCAGGATATCTGTAAATTTCAATGTGCATTCGAGAAGTCACCCAAATAAGATGCAACTTCCTCATAGTCGTAGTAGTGGCAAATCCATCAGTCGAAAATCCAACACTCTGAGCATGATTTCCTCCAACCTCCTACAACACATTCAAAAAATTCCTCATCTAAACACATCAATCTCCACATATTTCACAACAGATAAACATGCATTACCAAATTCACCAACTACACCCAAAACACAACACACATATCACCAAAATTCATCATAAATCACCAAAAACAAGTAAAATAACAAAACCTAACCTGCAACAGATTAGCAATCGTCTCAACAGTTGCAGTTTTATTAATCCCGACTTCATAACACCTGATGATGAATCTCTCTTTATACGACAATCCATCCTCCGTCAAACTCCCCAACCGGAGCCGATCCGCTAGGCTCTTCTCCTTCTCCTTCTCCAACTCCTTCACATCGACTGCAACGCTGTTCGTTTGCTCATCGGTCCTCAAAACCATCACCGGAGCAACTCTCCGATACGACGAATTGCATGATAAACCGCTGTTTCTTCGTCGAATTGAGACGGAATCGAGGGATCGGAGATTAGTGACGGAACGAGTGGTGTCTTTAAAGGCGTCATTGTGCACCGTCGCGGTGGCGGTCGGAACGGCTCTCGATAACATAGTGATCGGAGTATCGCCGCCGTCGTCGCCGTAGAAGATTGCGGTGTGGTGGCGGTAAGGGGACGGAGTGATGTATGTATATTGGAGGATCGATAGGAACGAGGCGGATGGTAGGAAAATGACCCAGGAGTTGGAGTTATTCACGTTTATGCCATGAACCGCTTGGTGCTGAAAATGGGGATACTATAAAGTAACAGCTGGTGTCTTTTCTACATCTTTTTTTTTTTTTTTTTTTTTGTTAGATGGGATAGAGGTGAAATTTACAACTACCACATAATCAGAAAGACCTTTTGCTCATTAACCATCGCTCAAGAGTCAAGACTAAAAGATAATATCATGAAAGGTTAAGATAACTGTATTTTAATAACCAATCACAAGCGCATACGTAATTTAAATCTACTCGGTTGTCCTGAAGAACTAAAAAATCGTGGCATTCTACTTTAGATTCAATGCTAGTTGTTTACACATCGCGTCGCAATGGAAACACGTGTTGGGGTTGGAAAGAACGGTAGGGGTGTTCGGTTTTGAAAGGAGATTGTTTTAATGAATCGTTGTATAAAAACAAACTTTAGAAATGTGGTTTGACGAATATATTAGAACGAGATTTGTTATGTGATAATAATATTAAAGTTTAGTGGTAGATATAAAAATTGGTTAAGAAAAAAAACCAAGTTAATTAAATTTTAGGGGGTGTGAATGTAAATTAATTAAAGAAAGAAAAATAAAAAATAGTAGTAAAAGACGAAGCAATAAATGTGCATTGCACACTTGTAACCTATACATAAACACTTCGAAATTTGTAATTTGTCTTAAACTATTAATAGAATAGAATTGTGTTGATTAAAATAATTACAAATTTCGTATATCAACTTATCAAATAGAACTAGGACGTAAACTCTCGTGTTATGGTGGGGTATTAAAATTTGTGGTGTTCGGTTCTAAAGATTGGCACATCATTATTAATCTCGTGGTCTGAAATAGTATTTACAGGATTTTACAAAAATTCGGATTGAAAAGCCATATATGTTTTTTATTTAGTTGATTAGAGCAGGTAGAACAACTTATCATATTTATATATTTAATAAATTTATTAGCACAATCTCTTTAAGGCTAGCCATTTCAAAAGTGTAGTATAGTTTTAACTTTAAAGTAACCCATCCATACACCTCTTAATGCTTTTTTTAAAAAAAAAAAATTAACATCCAAACACTTATTGATCATTTTTTTTTTGAATTTTCTTTTAATGCTAAAAACACACGTACACTAAATAATTTTTAAAGCTGCATTATTTGATTATGTAATAAGACTTAACGTTCACCACTTGAAGAGACATCATCTCAACACATTGATACTGCTAAACGTCTAAACTACAAGTCATTTTGTCTTTTAATATTTGAATGAAAAAATATCAACAAAATGAGGTGTATCTCCCATCAACGAGATAGTATTTTCATATATGGGTTGTATTGTGTTTGATCTTCTTATATAAGGATAATAAATTTGACCACGTTATGATTCATGAGGAGGCAATGGTCGTCTTCGTCCTTAAAAGCAACACCTACGATAAATTCGAAGATCGTCCATCAACTGTGAATCTTTAGGTCTTAGGTTGGATATTTAGTAGCCGTTCAACGATTGTATTGTGCCATCAACAATGGAGCTTTTTTAACCTTTTGTGAGTCTCCGATTTTTATTGTTGATTCAAAAACTAAGAGTAAAACATATTATCATATAAATATCTTTAGGTGGCATTCAATTTATACAATTTAATTTTTTCACCATCAGAATATAAAAATTAGTATTTGGATATCTGTGCACCAACATAAGCTATAATTTATTTTTAGAAGTCAAATAGGAATTAGTATTTGGACGAGTACGCATCAACGTGATATGATTCATATGAAGATTAAGAGAATTTAAACGTAATCTAGACATAACCGGTGGTTGTTTTTAGTTAGTTTTGATTTAGGTTAGACTTGTTCAATCCAAAACCTAATACATGCTCTCATGGGAAACAATATATATATATATATATATATATATATATATATATAGAGAGAGAGAGAGAGAGAGAGAAAGACAGCAAGAGAGAGATTATGATATATGATAGTTCGATTTCTAAAGCATAAGGATGCAAGACGTGTTGTGCTACAAGGTTATTGACTCAAGCACGACATGAGCCCGTTGATGATAACCTATTGTTGGGATCATACAAAAACTTAATTAATTTAGTTAGTTAGGGTAAGGTAGGTATCGAATCCACGAGTAGAATGTGGTTAGTATTACACATTTTGTTTGATTAACTATGCTAAACCTTAATTAATTAATTAACTTAACTGGATTTTAAAAGCTGGTTGGTTCAGAATAAACTAATATTAATCCAAAAGGCAATTAACTAAGAAAACAATTAAGCATGAAATACGATTATAAAAACTTGTAATAAGAAAGGCAATCACGTATGAGATCCGAGTTCAAAGATTCATACAAATTCGTTAATTTAGCTTAAAGAACATATAGACATGAACTTGTAACAGTTTAACTAAAGTGATAATTAAGACAGATATTTGAAACATATATAATTCGTTTAAAGTAACTAATCCACAATTGAATTTATACTATCACTACAAAAACAATCCAATAAATTTAGGTTTGACAAAATAAATATGACTCTTAAAAGTAGACAATGATCACAAAAGAAATCAACCAATCATAATAACAAAGAGTTTATATACTCTCATTAAACAAACTCCTAGTAAAACTAACAAGAAAAACTTTCCTGACTATCTCTATCAACGATTACGTTATTGATTTAAAACCCTGACTTTGTTCCATCTCATAATCGTTGGGCGTCCCCTTGCCGTGACCTACTTCCATCACTTTTATAGTCAAAAGTCGTCAACTTCAATTTCTTTTAATGGTTCCATTCTCAAGTATGCTAATTCAGCAGCCTACTCCCATTAATTCCTTCTTTTAGTCACGTTGACCAGAAGCCCACAACCCATATTTCTTTTCATGATTCACCAATTAAGTCCACATACAAATTAATGCAACCCAATTAGTTTACTTGAGACCACTTCAATTCTCCATCAACTTATCCACATATGAATTATCTTTGCCACCCTGACGTCATGTGTCAGTAGCCTACATGTTAAAATGGATAATTCTATGAAATTAAAACTTATATAACATAACTATCTCTAGTAACTCGTATATTAAACGGTTTTGATAAATAAAATATTAAATAAAATAAAATTTTATTAATTATAAAACGATATAAGATAAGATATATTAAAACTACGTATAAGTAAAATAAATTATAAACAATACAATAATGATACTATTTTTAAAACTTTTTTATTTTTTCTAAAAAAATTAAACATTTTGTTTTAAAAACAAACCGTTTTTTTTTAAAAATAGCATTTTTTAAAAATTTTCATATTATAACTTCAAATTTTAATTATTTTTAGTTACTTTTTAAAAAACTAATTCTAAAATATTTTGTATTTAAAAATTTCAAATTTTTAGAAAACTTTATTATTTTATAAAAAATTATTTTTTTTAAAAGTAAAATTAATATAAAGATCTCTTTCATAATTTATTAAAAAAGTATTATTAATCTAAAAAAGATTTGAATAATATTATTAGTAATTAATGTGATTATTTAATAGAAAAGAGAATAGGGAAAATTTTGGTGAGAATTAATGTGGTGTTGACAAATGTCATCTTAGTTACCCTTTTATTAGAGTAGGTAAACTAGTTTTAGTAACCCGTGTATTACACGGTTAAATAAATAAAATATTAAGTAGAATAAAATTTTATTAATTATAAAAACGATTTTTTAAGATAAGATATAATTGAAATTACATATTAATAAAGATATAAGTAATTAGACAATGATATTAACTTTTTAAATTTTTTAGTTTAAAAAAACTAAAAACATTGTTTCAAAACAAACCTTTGTAAAAAATTCATTATTATAACTCCTAATTTTAAATATTTTTAATTTATAAATATTTTTTTTAGAAACATCAATTTCAAAATACTTTGATGTTTTAAAAAAATTTCTTATTTTATAAAAATTTATTTTCTTATTAATAAAAATAATAAAAAATGTTTTTAATTATTAAAAAGTATTTTTAGTCTATAAAGAAATTAAATAATATTATCGATAATTATAGTAACTACTAAATAAGATAGAGAAGCGGGAAAAATTTGGTGAGGAGAAATATAATGCTACCACGTGTTCTCTTCGATTACCCTTTCATATAAAGTAGAGATAAATCAATGTTATAACTCATAACTAAACCATGTTAACTAATTTTATCATATGTTCTCCAATATGTTTAATACTTCAAGCATACCATTGAAACTCCAATAATATCTAATCAAACACATGATAAAGTAAACATAATCCACACATAATATCCACTAAAAGCACGATATTAAACATATTTGAACCATACAATTTACCACTCGTTATTTGACACGAACACGAACACAACACAAACCCAAAAACTATGCTGGACACACGAAATTCACGACACGCCTAAAGTAATTATGTTTAACAATAAAACTCGATGCCAAATTATATTTTCATCCTTAAATGTTGACATAATATATCTCTTTATAATATTCTTTTACTTCTAAATACCTACGGTTACAAGAATCAAAACTCAAAGTATATGTCTATATATACAGGAAACAAGCACCAACGTCGCCAATTGATAAAACTATGAGCTAGCTTGATATTATACGTCTTACTGGTTTAAATTATAACATAAATCACATTTAAAAGAATGTGAACTCGCAGATGAATATAAATTTTAAACTAGACCTATTTAGCTTCATGAATTTCACTCGAATCCGTAAATCTAAACCCCAGGTTAGATAGTATATGTTAAGTGTATTCTACTAGAAGCATGAAGGATAAAATAATATAAAATTCTAAGTTTGGTGGCTCCAAGATTAACCTTATAATAGCATAAGCTATACGGGTGATGTGGCACCATGATATAACTACTTTATTCATTCACACCATATTAATTACTTTTGTTTAAAGAAAAAAAAAATCTTAGAATAAGATTAAAATATTAAAAATATAATAGCATGGAACACATGCGGAAGACTTAAGGATGCCAAAAATCTTCACACGCTTTGCACCAGTGTGCACATATCGTATTATAATATCCTAGTTTAATCATAATTAAAAGAACCAACAAAGAAGCAACTATGAAGAAACTTATATTTATATCACAAAATGTCCATCTTACCATAAGTTTTAACCAAGTACAATTCAATTCAGTATAAATTTTAACAGAGGATCAATTTCAAATATAAAGCTGACAAAATTATATAAGTAAACATTTACAAATGATGTGCGCATAAATGGAAGATAAGCACACATGTTTATGCAATTACATGATCGTCTTATATATAAAACTAGCTTTAGTAAACCCGTGTATTACACGGGTTGAATAAATAAAATAATAAATATAATAAAAATTGAATAGTTATAAAATGATATTTTAAGATAAAATATGTTAAGTAATGACTATAAATAATAACATAATAATATCAACTTTTTAATTTTTTTTAAACTTTTTTTTATTTTTAAAAAATATTAAAAATTTTGTTTCAAAACAAACATTCTAAAAATGTATAACTTTTTAAAATATTTTTATTATAACTCCTAATTTTAATTAATTTTTGTTTATAAAACTTTTACTTAAAAAATCTAATATTTTTAAAAAAGTTTGCTATTTTAGAAAAATTTCTCATTTTATAAATATTAATTTCTTTAAAAACAATATTAATAAGAAGATTTATTTCTTAATTTATTATTAGTAATTAATGTGATATTAATAGGAGAGAGAAACGGAAAAATTTTTGTGAGGTGAAATATGATGGTGACATGTGTCCACAATAGTTACTCTTTTATTAAAATAGTAAGATTTAACATGATAAAAACATACATTTATATGGTGGTTACGATTGTCTTCTTGTATTGTTTTTCATCAAAATCCACTTATTAAAGTTGTAAAATAATTCATTTACATGTATACATATACATCTATGTAAAGGTTTTCATTGAACGCCACTTGTTTAAGTACATGACAGCATTTCATATACTTTTTTTTATTAATTTCATTAATATTTAACATATCTAATGTTTCATATACTAAGAATTGTAATTTAAGAGTTGGTTTTGAAGTCAAATGATTGATACGCATGATTATATCTATTTTATATCATAATATATTTGAATAGAACGATGTTATCTTTTTACATTAAGTTTTAATAGTTTAAAGGAGTAAAATTATTTTTTATATAGTTGGTTATCTTAATTATCTTTTACACACATGAAAATTATATGGTTACAATTCTTAACATTTAAACCAACTTCCCTCATGATTTGTTAATAGTTATACCTTTTTCATAAGTTAATATTTAAAAAAATTACATTATAAAGACGAGAATTTTATTATTCTTAATTTGAGTATGGTATTGATATAATTTTTGTTTTAATTTTAAAAAAATATGTCCTAGGCGCAACATGTGACCACTCTTCTGGTAATCTATACTATCATATAAGACATATTAAAAGAACAGGATGGTAATTTTACCATGATTTAAAGACACTTAACAGAGTTTGTGAGCACTTAACCTCCTAAAATGAGGGTGAAATTACCCTTCTGTCCTTCTAATACACATGTCTCAAAACCCACTTCTCAAGCCCAATGTACAAGCTATAAAGCTTTAAAAGACATTTACTTCTTAAAAACATTTTATTTTTCATAACCATAATCCTTTACTTAATTCGTTACTTCTTAAAAACTTTTTTCTCCCTCTATCTTTATAACCAGTGAGGTTTTCTCATATCAAAATTCTCTTTTTCTTTTTCCTGATCAAGACACAACCTTATGCATTAGACAATTGTTGTCGTGGAGAAAACATTATTGATTAAAGGGCTTACAACCCGCAGAGCGGTATATGAACACTGGCTTTTTGGTCCATTTCATCGATTTAGAGTGGTTTAAAAAGAGAAGATATTAGGGCATGGAGGGTGACGAATGCCTAGGCACTGGAGTTAAAGATGAAGATGGTTCAAGGGAGCACACGCCCTATTACAGCTTGTATGTTCAAAAATTTAGCTACATTGGAAAACCAGGCAACCATGGCGTTGTCGACCAATTAAGTTCTTATGGCGACTCATGAGTGGCCTTTGATGTGCTATTAACTAATCTTTTGACTTTCTCAAACTTCTATTACAGTCTCAAACAGTGATCCTACACTTAAATCTTATTTTTTCAACTTAATGTTTGTGTTTGTCTTTGAATTAGGGACTTTGATGACTACTGTTTCTATTTGTTAAATTATAGAATATTGATTTTTCAATGAAACTACAAATAATGTTTGATGATCAATGTTATTATTTTTTATTACTAATTTGAAAAAAATAAGAAAAAGAAGATGATGGAGTCGATTAAGGGTGGTGTGGGAGCGCATGCCATCCCTCGCGGTGTGCCCAGCGTGCCACCACCATGGAAAATATGTCGCATGGCGTGTTAATGCGGCATGTTCTCGCCGTGTAACTCACCAAAAATTCTACCTTTGCTAGCTATTGGGTGTGGGCATGATATAACATGAGCGTCTCATCCAAATGCTTATGTAGTGTAATGTGATAACATGTGAAATGATAAGATATGATTGGACGTCTTAAGGTATAGTGTGAGCAATTGGGTGTATGATATGAGTGTCCTTCTACCTTTAAATAGTAATCATCCCGAATTTCATGTGAAGTTAGTGTATGGTTTTTCTATATTATTTGTAAAATGAATGCTGAAGTTCATCATATACGCACATAAACTCATAACCGCAGTCTATTTAATTAGAAGATTCAATTTTATTTAAGTGGATAATAGTGTTAGTGAAACCTTCATATTAATTATATGAAAACGATGCTTTTATCATGTAAATGCTAAAATGCAATATTAGACTCTCTTTGCGTTAATTTTATTTTTAATAAATTTGAATTCTTCCATTAATTTATACTTTTATAAAAAAATACTTTACTTTATCGTATGAAGTTAAAAAGGTTATATTTTACAAAATAGCAAGATAAGTAATATCACTATCTAATTTTCCCTCATTAACGTTGTTAATATTATATTGAAGTTAAACGGGTTATATTTTAGTTATTTATTTCCGTAAGTATTATCATAGTTTGCGTCCATGAAAATTTAATGTATAAATAATTGATGCATTAGTCGTATTGGATGTTATAACTTCTAATTGTTTAAATTAAATAAATATAAATAAATAAATCATATTAGCTGTTGAAGAAGGCGTGCAAACAATTATATATTATTTTAGGATATCATAAATGAAATAAACTAATATATATTCACACCATTAAAAACTGTTCAACTAATTCAGGTTTATGTACTATTATTTATTTGGTAGAGCTATAAGAAAAATGTATATAATCTAAAAGGTTTAATAAGGTTTCTGTGCTTAACACATATATCCTTATATGTTTTAAAAATAAAGACATTTTAATCATTGTGTTAAATATATTAACTTATTGTGTCATATGCGTTTATTTTATCAAATATCAGTTCATTGTGTATAATATATTTTACATCATCTGTTATATATATTTATCATTATGTTTTACGTTTTTAGATTATCTTTGTGTTATTTTTGTGATCATTTTATAAATTATATAAACTTGTTATCAATCATTTTGTTTACAATAATAAGTGCACAATGATATACTCTTATCAATAGATTCATCAAAACTCATGTGACAAAACACAATTTTTGTCATTATTTTTTTATATATATAATCTTGTTGTTATCTGTTATTATGTTTTACAATTAAAAGTACACAATTATATTATTTCACCAATGTATTTTTAAAAACTCATAGAGATATAATGAGACATTGTGTTATTTTGTCATTGTTTTTAATGTATTAGATTAATTAGTTGTTAATTGATTATTATGTTTTATATATCAAAGATAAATAACAATGTTACTCTACTATTATATTTTTTAAAAATTTATCATTTTAGAATAACACAATAATATTTAATAAAACACAATAATATTTAATAAAACATAATAACTACACAATAAACTGCACTAAAAGACACAATAAACTGCACTAAAAGACACAATATCGAAATATGAGCTTGAAAACATAAAATAATTTATTATCTTTTTATATAATAATACTGTACTAGTTTTAAAAATAAAAAACATTTGTTTTTATGATGTAATTTTATAAAAAAAACAATACCGTACATAAAAGTAATTATGAATGTATAACAGAAATAGTATCCCAATTAACGACCCGCTTCATATTACAACATAAATAGTACCCCAAATTGCATCAAGTGTATACCTGCTGCCTCATTGAACTACCAATTTTGACAAGATTACAATTAGCTCTTTGTACACAGGTTCAATAAGTATACGCAGATAATTAAGCAGTTCGAGTAAGAAAGCATATACATCCTGAAAAGTCAAAACAACCTCATCAAAACGCATGAAGCAGTTTTAATAAGTAAGATTAGACACCACATGATTTATCTAACTAACTTGACGACTCATAGTTTCGTACCAAATGCATTAACATTATGGCTAATATTACACAATAATGGACGTGATGATTTAGAGCTGAAGATAGCAACTACGATGTTGGTGGCGCAAAAACCTTGTTGACAGTGATGGAGGTGCTACCATTATAATTGCTTCTACATTGTGAGACTCGTGGTCTTAATTACCTACAAAAATTTGATACATTTTGAACTCATTTTCAGTTTCACATGTGCACTCTTTATTATTGCTCCCATCTACATCAACCTAACCTATTATTATTCTTTTGCAAACTCAAAAGTCTATTTGACTAAAACCATCTCAAATATTCAATCCATTACCACTCAATTAGAAAAGAAAAAGCAGATGCACATAATGTCTTGTAAACATATAGGAGGTGATGGTTAAATCATTTTCATGGTTAAAACATAGAGGAGACGTAGAAGACATAAAGTGAAACAAATGGTGTAATTTTATGTTCTTGTTATCTGTGATTTCTCGGGTCTGTATGTGAAGCTTCTTTTCACCATATCAACAACCAAGGTATCCACACCATTGATTAGCATCCAACGTTGGAATTTAGTGGTTAAAGGAGTCTGAACTTAAGCTCCACTCTCTCTTTCTTGAATGTTACACAGTTGTACACAACTCAGAAAGCTTTGAAATGGCTTGTACACCTAACTTGCACTAACTCTTAATTGTACCAAGTTTTGTAAACTGCTGTACCTAGCAGTTGCTCTTTATATAGAGAGTAATTAGGTTGGTGATCTTGTGTGTGACACTTATATTTTTAAGAAGATAATTTCTACTCTACACCTATTATGTTTTTAAAATCTCCAGACTTGCATATTGATTTTCCATATAATAAGTTTCACCGTTTAGATTTTTTTAATTCCTAACTTACACACTTTAATTTTACCGGTTGGAAAGATATATTTTTATTATAGACTTTGATACAGCTAAACTACATATCCTTTGATGTCACAATCAAAGATGTTATATGTGTTGTATTTATCTAGTTTCACTTAAAATATATATAGAACATAATATCTTGCGAACAAACTCAAAAAGATTGTTCAAAACTTCAGATATAAATCATAAGAGTCACATAATCTTCCTAATTTACTCACTTGGCGGGCTTTTAACATACTCTCTAGATTACTCACAGAATGAGTATTGTTAAATATATAAGAAGGATACCTTTAACATAAATTTTCAAAGATTCGCCAATTTACAAGAAGTATTTTCTCTGCGTGAAGGTCTTCATGACCTACAAATGTTCTCTCATTCTATATTCACTCTTATTTTTTATAATTATTATTTTTTATGTAATACAGTTACATTATTAATATGATAACTTACAAAACACTCGTTGATTTCAACTAAGCAAACAACAAAACCTTAGTGCTGAAATGCAAAAACAAATAGTTTTACTGTAACTAACAACGATTTGCTACTCTAATAAAAGAGTAACTATGGTGAACGCATGGCACCACCACATTTCAACTCACCAAAATTTTCCCGCTTCTCTCTCCTATTAATATCACATTAATTAGAAACAATAAATTAAAAAATATATCTTTTTATTAATATTGTTTCTAAAGAAATAAATATTTATAAATTAAGAAACTTTTAAAACATGAAACTTTTTAAAAAATTTTAAATATTCTAACATTGATGTTTTAGGTAAAAATTTTATAAAAAAAATTAAGTAAAATTAGGAGTTATAATAAAAAAAGTTTTAAGAAATTATATTTTTTAAAATGTTTGTTTTGAAACAAAATTTTAATTTTTTTAAAAAAATAAAAAAAAGTTTAAAAACAAAAAATTAAAATGTTTGTATCATTATTTTATTGAGAAAATTGCATAAATAGTCCCTGTGGTTTAATCAGATTGCATGATTGGTCCCTAAACTTTTAAAATTGCAAATTTAGTCCAAATTTTTGTGTAATCATTGCAAATATGGTCCCCAAATTTTACAAAAGTGCAAAGTTGGTCCAAACTTTTATGCAGGTGTTGCACTTTTGGTCCCAAAATTAAATTTAAAAGTTAATTTAAAAATTTTAAAATGCATAAAAAATGAATGAATTTAATGCCAGGGACTAAACATGCAATGATTATACTAAAGTTTGGAATATATTTGCAATTTTAAAGTTTGGGGACTAAACACGCAATTTGGTTAAACCACATGGACTATTTATGCAAATTTCTCTTATTTTATTATTTATATATAGTCCTTACTTATATATATATATATATATATAATCATATTTTATCTTTAAATATTATTTTATAACTATTAAATTTTTATTATATTTAGTATTTTATTTATTCAACCCGTATAATACGCGAGTTTACTAAATCTAGTATATATATATATTATAATTATAATTAGGTAACCTTGATTTAAAAGGTAAAAAAAAATCTTGTAGAATCAACTTTTAAAATGCCCAAAAATTACAGAAAAAGCAATCACTAAACCTAAACAAAATTATGCGCCCAAGAGTTTTGAAAAAACCAGAATAAGATTTAACAAATGCAATAGCATAAACTATCAAGAATCAAAAGATTTACTCACCGTAAAGTTTTATCTAAAAATGTTTCAAACATCCATAATAAATCAGTTAATTTTGATGAAGAATATCTAGTTCTATAAATTAATAATTAACATCAAGATTTTGAAACTGAAATAAAAAAATACATATTTTTCATTTATCACGACATAAAGTCATATAGGTGTAAATTATGCGAGTCAAGCTCAGCTAAGCTAGAGTCGGACTCGTTTAATATTAGATATCACGAGCACAACATGTTTAAAGTTTTAAGTTTAACGTCTAAAACTCAAATACATATTTTTAACTTTCAAGGTTCGTCTTTAAAAATTCAAGAATACTCGTTAATAGTTGTTCAAAGTCTTTTAAATTATATTTGAACACACGTCTTGTATTTACTATGATTTTTACTTGATGTTAAATAACTTAGGTGAGACGGTGTCGACCCTGGGGGAGAGTGAGAATTCCACGCCCCGGGTGGGAACACCACCCCCAAACCCAGGACTTCTTTTTGAGTCAACGTCTGGTGTATTTTTACCGAGCTCCACCAAGGCCACAACCCACTCGCTTAAGTATCTACTTTTAGAAAAACCAAGGAAACACTGAAAAAATGAAAACAACACTATAAAACACGAAAAAGTTAAGGAAAATATAAAAATCTAACATTACACTGACGTGCTATCTGGTAAAAAAGGGGACGAATGTCAGTAGCCTTACGATAAGCTCTACTTGTTCACACCATAATTATAATAATTGAATAATTATAATAATTGAATCCACGACTAAAGATATGAACGCGCTACAACAACTTTGACTGTGGAGCTATAAAAGCAATAAACGGGAGCTATGAACTACTCATAGCTGGTCTAGTTACGAGCACTTCAATTCGTTGCAGTGGCGGTAATTTTACGCACAAGCAACACGAAGATGGAAGTAGCGTTAAACCACCACACAACAAGCTCCGACGACAGTAGCTCCGATTCGGAGGCGGATGTCGCCGGATTGAAAGTGAGGAAGCCACGGAGTCACTACTCCGGCGATATTGTTTCCGGTATGGCAACGGCAGATTCCGGCGACGGAGAACCGTCGGAAAACAGCGCGTATTTAGACAAATACGGAGGTACGTGATCGAATTTCTGTTTTGATTTGATTATTCTGATCGGAACTGTTTCATCACCTTGCATGGATCGATGTCTCCGGCGACAATTTCAGGTGCGATTGAAGATCTGAATATTCGAAAGGTTTTGAACTCTGTTGCGTCCGATGCGAACAGAAATGGAGAAGCTGAAGCTGAAATTGTGACGGAATCCGCCATCAATGGTGGCGGAGATGTGATTGAAGGAAAATCGGAACGAATTGAAGAAGAAATTGTGGAGGAGGAAGTGGTGGAGTTGGAATTCGAGAAGGCGATACCTAAACTCCATACGCATACGATGCACTGCCCTAATTGTGATCATCAGATCACGAAAGTTGTTCTTCGCCGGAAAACTATTATCCGGCGACCTCCGGTCACTGAAAAACGGGACGAGCCGATAGATCTGCTCGGATGCTTTTCGTGCTTCAGCTTGTTCAAATTCACAGGTATGATCATTGATCTGGATCTGTATTTTGTAATCCAACAATCTACTTTTCAAATCAATCGTATAGAATTATTCAGAATGTTGGAATTTGAACAAAAGATGATAAATATGTTAGATGATGGATTTTATACATATTGTTATGATTTGCTATAATTCATACGAACCGCATTTTGATTTTAGAAACGAACATGAACAATCATGCGTTATTTTGAACTGTAATTTCTGCCTATGGAACAACTACTAATATGATCTTATTAACTACGTATACTAGCATTTAAACTCTTAACGTATTGAATAAAAGACACCTTACTATTATAATTATAATGACTTTTTAGCAACGATTATGTGATGTTGACTTCTTTGAGACGATTACGTGATGTTTAAAAGTAAAAAAGTTACTTCAAACTGTAATATCTTATATATTTTGGTGATTTTTGGTTCAGATGGAGGTTTCAATCCGTTTCCTATTTTCGGGAATAAGCCAACTCCGAGTGCCGTTCCGCAAGCTGGTGAAAACGGAGTCGTTCGTGAGGATGGTAATAATGAAAAATCCATGACTTCTTTTTTATTTTAACAAGTCTAAAAAATTTCATTAAAAATCTAACAAGAAGAGAAAGTAATAATCCAAGGGTGGTAATAATGACCAATCCGTGACTTCTAGAAACTCTAAATCCTTTCGATACAATTGTTAGTTAAAATATTTACATCTATATTATATAAAGTCAACCTTCCATCAATGGTTATCACCTATAACTTTTTAAAATATTTATTATAGTCAGATGTTTAAGTTACAATATTTTAGTAGACATGCCTTATGCGCCCCTAATATTTGATAAGAGCTTTTTAATCATCTTAATTTAATTAATTTATATAAAAAATGATGTTTTAGGAATTTAACCATATATCTCCTCAGACTACATGTTGGTATGACCGATCAGATTTAAGAACCTAACAACGTTTTAAATGTTTTAAAAAATTACAACTTTAGTAATAATTTACTCTAAAAGGAAAATATAGAAAAATAGTTATGTTTTGTTATGGATTTATGATATTAATTAAATAAATAATATATAGAGTTTAAATTACTAAGTACATTAGTAAATGAGATATTAAAGAAAAAATAAAAAAATGTTAATCACCAATTCTACCAGGACCGTTTCATTGGTCCGGACCGTAATATGTCAATTCAAATGGAGACGATTCTAAAAGGTATTACCGGACCGACCGGGCATCCGGTTCCTAGCCCGACTTGCCGAATTGGGAACGGCAATAGTGATTTTAGTTAAATCTTTATAAAATATTTTTTAATTTTACTCTCTTTTACATCAAAATTATTTTTTACATAAATGTTTCTTTTATCATGTCTCTTATAACGGTAAGTAATTGTATATAATTTTTTTAAGTTCATGACGCATTTATTATCAAGATAATACTTGGATTCTGTATTTATTTTTTATGGCACAACTCCTAGATAAGCGTGATACAGATATTAGAATAAAAATTGACGCAAGACATGGTTCTAATATTTGTTTTCATGCAAGACCCGTTCCTCATTGGCTGCTTTGATAGTGAAATTCTTCAAGTTGATTCGAAACTTATATATGTAGTCCATTCAGTGAAAACAATATTTTTGGAACTACATGCATATCTTTAGATAATAACTTTAAAAAAAAAAAGTAGTTTCAAGGATTTCAATTCTGTGGTCCAACACTTTTTATGCCATATTCTCACAATTAATAAAACGTAGGATTGTGAATTTCAGCTTTCCTAATTTTATATTCGTTCATAATTACAATTTTATATTCTTTTCCAATATCACAATTCTATGAGTTTATATATATTCACACTTATAAATGTAAATAACATACATGGTTACAAAGTGTGAATAAGAACCCACGTCTCTTTAACGTAATTCACTGCCTCAGTTGAAATTATGATTCCTTGTCTTTTTCAGGATAATATACATCTTTGTTTAAACTTGTCATTTGATGATAAAAAATTAGAACTATGTATCGATATTTGACTTAGCTCTCGCTTTATACAAAAGCCAGATCGTTTTACGATCTTATCGAGGAGCCTGTTTTAATAACCTACAAGATTACATAACAACAACTATACCTATTGCTTTAAGGCCCATTCTAAGAATGATATCTTTTTTAGAAATTTGGGCAGGGGTGAAATTTGAAATAATTCATCCGTTTTAATTCATCCGTTTCAACAAAACATATATATATAAATATATATGTACTAGGTTAGTATCCCGTATATTACACGGGTTAAATATATAAATTATTAAATAATTAGTAAAAAAAATTATGAATTATAAAACTACGCTTAAAGATAAAATATGATTATAATTACTTATAAATAGCTACTTTAAGTAAATAAAAAATTATGGTTTGTTTTGTTTTAAGTAAAATGATTTTTTTTAAAGTTTGTTGCTTTTTTGTTATTAAAAAGTGTGTTTTTAATTTGAAATAAATAGATTTTCAATTTATTAAATTAAACATTTTTTAATTTAAAAATGGTATGAGTAATATTATTAGTATTCAATATTAGTTTTAATAATAGAGAGAAATAAGAAAGTTAGTATGATGAGGCTTACGAGTGCGTCACGTATTATCTTATTTTTTTCTTATTGTAGTTAGATTTATAGACAAAAAGACAGATAGATATATAGATAAATAAGCTAGAAACTCATTTATTAAACGGATTATAGTTAGTAATAAACACAAAGATTTACAGTATGATATTTTTATATAAGATGTGAATTTTATATACGTAATACTTCAAGAAAATAAAATAATTATATTATTTTTTTAACTCTCTTATTTAAATAGTTTCATTTTTAAACATTCGTATTAAGATTCTTTTATAAAAGAATTTATTTTTATAAAAATTTTGTTTATTAAAAACTCTGGTTTGTAATTATTCTAGTTGTTTTAATAAGATTGTTTTTAGAAAAGTTCACATTTTTTATATTTTTTTTAAATGAAGGATTTTAAATATTTTGTTTCAAAAAGGTTTAGTGTTTTTGAAAATTTCATATTATATAAATTTTTTTTATTATTAGTTCTATTTTAATTAAAAAAATATAATTTTTTATTTTCTTAATAAAATCTAACTTTAAAAAGATATTTGATTTTAAAAAATCTAGATTAGAGAGAGAAATATTGCAATTAATAAAATTGATCTTTAATAAGAGAGAGAAATTAGTTTTAATATTTAAATTACTATAATACCCTTTTGGAGGGAAAATTAAGGTAATAATGTCTAGAAAAATGACAACTGGCAAAAAGATAGGTTAAGAGAATGACATGTGTCATTAGAAAGGTTGTTTTATTATAATCTATAGATATATAAAAAATATTTTATATATATATACACACTTATATTTACAATGTTTTTTTAGCACCCAAACCAAACTATGAGAACTTCTAAAGTTTTAATTTTTATTTTTTTTTAAATTAGTGTGACAATAAGCATTTGAGAAAATTTTTTTGGCCAGGGGTGGAACCAAGAACCAAAACCCAAAGGATTGTAGTCATTGGAGAATAAAACCTTTGTCCGACTCTCAGTTTAAAATTTTCTAGTTAATGCTGGTGTATTGGGAGTCATATACTAGTTTGTTAGATTTGTGTTAAAAGGTTTGTCAATGCCTACGTGGTTTTTAACATTTTAGTGGAAGAAACAACATTATTAGTATATTTGCATATTGTTTGTAATGAGAATATGAAAGTATTTTAAAAACTGTTCTGTTAAATCTAAGCAGGAAACTGTTTCAGCCTCTTTCGAGTTTTCCGCAGAGAAAAAGATTTGAAACAATCGGAGCCACAGGTCGGCCAAGATCCTGAACAGCCAAATCCAGTACAGGTTGACCGAGATTTCGAACAACAAAAACCAGGAAAGCCTGATTACCCATCTCCTCCTCCAATAGAAATCCACGATGTTTTAAACAAACTTCCAATCCTACAAGGTGAAGTTGTGTATTTTGTACACTTAGTCACTCGTGTAGGATATAGTTCTTTGGACAAACTCTTTGAATTGCGTATTCACAAGTATTCTGATAAGTTATTCGAAGTCTCAATTGGATAATTCAAAAAGTTCAGAACTTGTATGTGTTTCTGTTAAGAGTTTAACTAGAAACATACCAAAAGTTAGTTAAACCGACACAATTTGAGTAGTGCATTGGTTGGCAGTTAATCGGCTGTCGTGAACCGATGCATTTGTTTGTTTGGCAGGTAAATATTATGGAAGTCACGTAAACAAAAAGTTTTTCGGGGTGTTGCCTTTTTGACTCTTGTTGCTCGTAGAGGATAGATTTTTTATTAGTATCCATAACATGTGCACCCCGCACCTTTTAACATGTCACGAAGCTTATTTGGATCTCCATATTGTCTTAAGTAAATCTCAATCACTTAAATGCATCGATGCAATCACCAACATTCAGTAAAATCTTACATGAATTGATCAAAGTATTGCAGGAAAAAAGTATGGGCCGAATGTCGAAGGAGAACCATCTAAGGGGGGAAGCCAGCCGCCTGCCAGTATTGTCCCGTCTCGTCATGATCCACCACATGCTGTTACTATTAATATTCAGCCAGGCACCTCTACTGAAAACCAAGTTCCACCACAAGGATCAGCAAGACAAGATTCTACATCATTTGAGATCGTGAAGAGCATCGTTTATGGAGGCCTAATGGAGGTGATTGCAAGTTTAAGTATTGTAGCATCTGCTGCTGCTAGTGATGCCACCACATGTAAGTTTAAGATTTTTATACCTAACCCTTGCAAAACGGTCGGGTTGGGATGGCTCAGCTAGCGAGTCAAAAGGGGTTCGGGTCAAACTGAGTGTGGGGCAAAACAGTCATGGTAAGAAGTATCAATTTTGCAGTGGTGTGTGGTGGGATGTATTGGGCCCATTTGAACTGTGTTTTAAGTTAGCTAGATTCACCGTAACACTTACTTTGACTCATTTTACATAATATAAGTGAAGCAAATCAACCCTTTCAGCTAGAAAAAAATTATCCAAATCCATTTATTGACTTAAAAATGTGTCATGATTGTCACGCATTTTATATAATATAAGTAAGCAAATCAACCCTTTCAGCTAAAAATTTTTATCCAAATCCACTTATTTATATACTTAAGAATGTGTCATGATTGTCACGCGTATATAAAACAAACACATATATTAACGTAACTAGTTTTAATAAACTCGTGTACTACATGGGTTCAATAAATAAAATATTTAATAGAAAGAAAATTTTTTAATCATAAAACAATATTTTAATATAAGATATGATTAAAATTACGTATAAGTAATTACAATAAGTAATAAAACGATAATATTAATTTTAAAAATTTTTATTTTTAAACTTTTTTTTTATTTTTTACAAAAGAAATTAACAATTTTATTTCAAAACAAACCGTTTTAGGAAATATCATTTTTAAAAATTTACTTATTATAACTTTTAATTTTATTTATTTTTGATTTATTAAAAAATTACTTTTTAAAAACACCAATTTTAAAATATTTTATATCTTTAAAAAAAGTTTGATGTGTTAGAAAAAAATACTTTATAAAAATATATTTCTTTATAAATAACATTAACAAATTTTTTTTCTTAATTTATTAAAAAACTATGCTTAATGTAAAAAAAAGTTAAATAATATTAACTATAATTAATTATTTAACAAAAATACAATGCTATCATGTGACCCCTTTAGTTATTTTTTTATTATAGTAGATAAATATTTTCATTATCCCTCGATAACTGATTTCACTAAACTTACAAACACCTTTTTATCGTTGTTTTCGAGGTGTTCAGTGAACATCATAGCTCTAGCGTTGGCGAATCTAATTGGCGGAGTCTTCGTCATTGGCCACAATGTGAGTAACTAACTAACCGTAATGGTTAAAACCTCTTTCACCTAACTTTCAAATCATTTGACCACAAAACTCAAACTTTTCATTAACGCACAGCTTTGGGACTTAAGAGACGATTGCTTTAAATTCTCTACCCAACCAACAAGCAACCAAGAATCTCTTAACAAATACAAAGAGTTACTAGGATCTGTCGAGCATTTCCCACTTCATGCATTCTTCGCTATAGTATCTTTCCTCGTGTTTGGAATCATACCTCCCGTGGCCTACGGGTACTCATTCCGTGAAACCAATGATAAGGACTTCACTATGGTGATTGTTGCAATTGCATCTTTGGTATGTGTTGGGTTGCTAGCGATATTCAGGGCTTACATCGATAGGTGCACTGGGTTCGCGGGGTATGTCAAGACTATTACTTATTATTTGACTACAACGGTTGCAGCCTCGGGTGTTTCTTATGTTGTTGGGAATCTGGTATCAAGACTAATCAATGAGCTCGGGTTGTTTGAGACGACTTCTAACGTAGCGATCGGGGTTCTTCCTGAAGTCGTGCCTACGAATCCGTCTTTGGCATATTACTGATGTTTTTGTTACTTTTGTTGCTTGAGTCGCTTGTGTATCTTTTTTACGAGTGTGTGAGATACATGTATCCTTATAATGTTGTATGTTGTTTGGGTCAAATTTTTATTAGTTTCGGTTTACAATAAAACAGTATCGTTTGATTCCTTTTATGGTTTTTGGGTGATAAATAGTGTGACATATCGAACCACATTTCTCATGCCGGTGGGTGATGGGCGGTGGAGCGTGGGTGTTGGTGTTACTAAGCTCTCTATGGGTGTTCATTGGTTCGGTTTTCGGTTTATATGGTATAATAAACCTTCCAGCCAAACCGAATACCAAACCAAACAAATTTCAGATAGTTGAAAACTAAATTGAAAACCCAATTTAAATTTGGTTTGGTTTTCAATTTCAACCAAATAAACTAAATTCAATTTATTTGGTTTTATGTACGACATTATTTTTCTATAAAAATTACACCTTAAAAACGAACGTTTTTTATCTTTAAAACAAGTATAGTATTGTTATATATAAAAAGATAATAAAATTTTTTTACGCTAGTTAGGGTGTCTTTAGTGCGGTTCATTGTGTCTTTTCGTTAGTTATTGTGTTTAACTAAATACTCTTGCGTTTTGTAAAATGATAAATTTAAAAAAAAAATAACGGTGGAATAACATTGTTGTGTATCTCTAATATGTAAAACATAATAATAAATTAACAACTCAATGTTTTTTTTGTGTTTTTTGATCGTCATTGTGTTATATTAAACACTATGAGTTTTGAAAAATAAATTGGTGAAATGACAGTATTGTGTACTCCTAACCGTAAAGCATAATGATAGATAACCACAACTTTATATAATCTATAAAAAAACAATGAGAAAATTAACATATTGTGTTATCTTTAACACTAAGTTTAAAAAAAAAATACATTGAAAGTATATAATTGTGTAATTCTAATTGTAAAACAAAATAATAGATAATAAATTTATATAATCTATATAAATAACGACAACAATAACATAAAATGTCTAAAACGTAAAACACAATAATCAATACATATAACAAATGATGTAAAATGTATGACACAATAAACTGATATTTGACACAATAAACGTACAAAACAGAACGAGCTGACATATTTGACATAATAACTAAAATGCTCTCTCTTTTAAACAATAAAAGCACACGTGTCATGATCACAATACTTATTAGACTTTTTATATTAAATCCCCTTTTAGAAAAACCTTACCCTTATTATTATGTAAATATTTAGTAATTTTATACTTAAGTATTTAAATAAGATAAATTTTAATTTAAATAGTAATTACTTATAAGAATATAAATAATAATGTCTATTTAAGTATTAAATTAAATTATTATAAATAATATAATACTTAATATAGTGAATTATATAATATTATTTGTATTAAATTATGTATTAATTAAGAGAAAGTTTTTAAATATACAAATTAAAAAAATATTACATGAAGCCCTTGTATTTTACAAAAGAAAATGTCTTAAACGTCTTAAGCCTTTCGTAAATTACTATTTTTGCCCTTGTTAAATATTCTAATGGTATGGTAGTATAAATAAAAAAAACCACTAATATTGCCGTATTATATTTTAAGTAGAATTGTCCTACATGTTTAAAAAGAAATTCAAAGATGTAGCTTGTTTTGTTGAGTTTAAGATTTGGCTATAAAATTTTGTTAGTTTTTGCATTTTGCCCCTCCTATTTATGTGACATATATGCAAAGAAAAGAGATATCACCCATTGTTGTGTGTAAATTTTTTTTTTTGACGGGGGCTTTTTGGGGTTTTGTGGTTGTAAACGACGACGGCAAAGGCGACGACGAAAAGGCGACAATGGCGGTGATGGTTTCATCACTTGTATGTCTTTCTTGTCGATGGTCACTATGGTGGTGGGCTCTGTTTGCCACTCCGCCTCCCCTCTATGGTTGAAGTAGAGCAAATGGCAGTTGTCATTCGCTTTATTGATGGTCTTTGTCGCCATCGTCGTCAATGTTTTCGTTTTATGGAACCTCCTGGTTCATGAGTTGATATTTGACTAGAAAGTTGTGTTGATTGAACTGGAGACGTTCTACGATGGTTGTTTCTGGCGATGCCGCTTTCCCCCTGGTGTGGTTGATGTTCACGGTCGCAATGGTTGTGGTGGGGCTGCAATTTCCTTCCTGAAGCCTCTGGTTTCGGAAAGTGTGCGGTGTAGCTCCTGTCAAGAGTGGCTGTCGTCACCCTTTAGGGTTTTCAAATCAAGTAGCGCCTCAGTCGGAGGTACCGCCTCCTAGCTGTTGTTCTCTAGCAGGTGTATGTCCTACTTTCCCGATTTTTGTTTCATTTGGGCGTCTCTGCCCCTCTACCCCTCGCTGTTGTCTTCACCGTGAGCTAGATGACCGTGGTGGTGAGGTTGGTGATGATCTGGTGACCAGTGTCGATGATGATGAGGTTTTTTCAATCTGAGACTGATTGCGGTTAGGTGTATTGGCATGTCGATGACGACGAGCCGTTGTCATAGGGGGACAGGCTAGAAAATGATCATGTGTACTCATAGTATTTTATTATAGGCTATAAATTATAGATTATGCTATCATATTTTTGTACAAAATAAGTTTTATAGATTATAAGCAGTCTGTTTAAACTAATAACTACATGCATCTAAATTTACAACCCTGCCTTTTAACGTTACAATGTCTAAACTTATTATAATGGTGTGTTTAAGTTGTCTAGGTCCAAGGAGATTATGACGATGCATCCAATCACTACAAGAGTGCGTCTAATATTACTTGTAATCTAACATATGCTTATACACGGCACCTTAAATTACAAGTGTGTATTTTCATATGCTTCACATGCATTTTCCACTTATTGCATGAACCGCCTTTTATATATATTGTAAACGTTAATTCTCTTTTGTTATATAATATTAGACTATATTAATACTAGGGTTTAGTATTGATTATTATTAGGGTTGAGCTCACGGCCCCGGTTTAAGTTTCTAGGGCTTCTTATATAAAGTTTAAAAGACTGATTGAATATTATTAATAGGTTATGGTTACATTATATAGAGTTTATAAGAAACCCTACAAACCTAAACCGGGCCCGTGAGCTCAACCCTAATAATAATCAATACTAAACCCTAGTAATAATATAGTCTAATATATAAATGCAATATTTTGGATTTTTTTTATTTTGTAATGTTTTTTTTTCGACATGTCAAAGAAAAGGTAATAGATATGCCATGAAACTTTTTTTATTATTATTTCATGATGAATAATCATGGTTAATTATGCTAACTTGAATAAGTTGCATATTAAAATTTAGTTTAGATGTTATACATCTATATAGTGTGATATTATTCATATGAATAAGTTTCATATTACAATCTGATTTAGATGTTATACATTCTATATAGTGTGATATTATTCATTTGATCCCTAGTCTATCCCAGGTGAATGCCAAAATGATGTAACTAACGTAATGTTGTCCATTAGTTTCTGGACTACGCTAGATTAGGGTCATAATGATGTAACCAGTGTAATGTTGTCCATTAGGGTTTGGACTACATTAACAAATTTAATGTTAAAACTATGAAATTTGAACTAGTAAAAAGTTTAACGATTAGGGTCATATAGATGAAAAAACATTAATAAATTTTGAAAACCCACTAACTTATCAAGTTTAACGATTTAACCAGACAACACCATATCTAACAGGCTCAAATAAAGACAATTCAAGAGATCCAAAACGGTTGTGTAAACAGTTCGCAGTTTGGTTCTGAAAATACTAGTATCAACCATATGGTTTTGTCATTCTCAATTCCTAACCCAGATTTAAACACAAAAGGTAAAAATACTTTGTCTATTTGTGACATAAAATGAATCAATTTGCAAAGAAACATAACAGCCCTTCATGAATATGTGCTTAAAACAAGAAACATCAAATGTAACAGCCTTTAGTTGTGCCTTTTAACATTTTTATACCAGAAAGCTAGCTCAGACTTCAGAGGTTTAATTTTGTTGTATTGTTCTGTTCTACAACGACTCTTCAAGTCACCACACGTAAAATCTTTACACGCCTAACGTTCTAACTCAAACAATCATACAAACAGTTATTGGCATAATGGGAAATGAGTAAGAAATCATATAACTCATAAACTCAACCAGAAATCAAAATCAGATAAACAAAGTAGCAAATCTTAATCTGAACCCACATCTACCCCATTATGCTTCAAGAATTGCTTTGCCTCAATTACATCCTGAAAAAATAACCAACATAAGTTCCAGGGTCGACCCTTTTAGTCAAAGTCAAAGTAAAGATTCATATCACAACATCAAAAATGCAGTAGGAAAGATGGATACTACAGTTTAAAGTTTGTGTGCACTTAAATGAAGATAATGAGATGATGAAAAAACTACAAAGCAAACAGTCTTCTTGATTCAAGTTAATTTATTTTCGGAAAAGTCAAATTCATTAAAAGAAATTTATATGTGAAACGGGTTGGTTTCCAATGCTTACAACCTCCTAAACTGCTTACTCTTATAGACGTTCGATTATTATTTACTTATGTAATTTTGCAACTGTATCAAGAAAATTAATATATAATCTCAATTTTGGACAAAGAGCGGTGACAATCAACTCGCTGGCATTAAAAAGTGAACCTTTTTGACCTAATACCCATTCTGCCTACTTTGTCATCTAGGGTGTTAACGCCAAGTGGAACATAAAATTGACACAGATGTTGCAAATTGGATGGGTCAAACAGGTTGAGCATGATCAGAACAAGTAAATTTAAATAGCTTCTAAAATTTGTTATTAAATAATTAATGTATTAACTAAATATGATTAAAATCAACATTGTTAAAAAGGATGAACCTAATTGTATCGAGTGAACAAATGTTAGAGCTTCGAAGCATTTAATGACACTTTCGTCATCATGTTCAACCGACAGGAACATTTTTCATTTTTAGCTAAGTTTTTTTAGTTAAATCATTTGACCTGTTAGATATAAAATATAACCATATTCAACTCATTTCTAAGTAAGCGCATAAATGCCCTAATGGGAATGAGGATCAGGAAAAAGTAAAGATAAGTACAAGACTGAAAGAAATAACTTTATTAGCAGAACGATAAAATACCTGTTGTAACAGGACTGCTTCCTGAGGGCAAGTTGGAAATTGCATCAAACCAACCCCAACCATTAGAAGCCCGTAACATCCTAATGACACAATGAAGTACAAAGGCAGCTGTTTCCAAAATATAAGAACAAAAACAAAGGTCAGCACGCAAGGACTAATACCATTAAAAAACCAGCATACTTTCTCTATTTTGTATGAAAAAGTCCACCAACGTAATTTTGCTATATAAACGTTCATCGTATTTGTAAAATCAACAATAAACGGCAATTACTAGCACAATCATTACCTATATTGAGGCTATATAGACAATCTTTCATTCCCGTGGGTGTCATATAGACTCTCTTGATAATAGAAAACACCGGTTCATCAATTCTGACCGCTTTAAAAACAAATTTATACCATTTAGATAGTATAAGAAAATCATCCACATTATCCATTCTTTAAAACATTTCTTAAGACCATCTACATGACTTCATCAAATCTTGACCCGTTAAAGTGGTAAAATGTCATTTTCCAAAAAGCTTCACAAGTTTAAACAAGATCATGCACTTTATCGCCAAAATTAAGAGCCTTTTCTGTGCAAAATGAATAGCTATATTGGTTTCTTTTATGATATTAGCCTAACAGACAGTAAAAATAAGATTCAAAATGAATCAACACCCAAGAATCAGATGAAAAGGCTCACCAACCAAGTATGACTCTGCGGAATAATTGCTGTCTGCAATAAACTTATCCATACTGCGGTTATAGCCACCAAGAATGTCATAATCTTCACAATATGTTTCATTTGATCTTCAAAGAAACCAGTAACCTCACACCTGCAATAATATAATCTGCGACATTATAACATAATATCATTAACAAGCTTTGTTTCTTAAATTTAATGATCAAACATCAAGTTCAGATCAATGAAAGGGGCTAGATCCCAAAACATTGATATTACAGAATCATAGCAAATACCAATCACAAATTTATATATTTTAGGGCTCTTTCAAACTGTAATCAAGTGCAGATCAACGAAAGGGGATGAATTCATATAAAAAAACTGCAATCGAAAGAATTTGAAACACAATATCAGGTGAATCAGTTCGTATTGCCATCAGGTGGGATATAGCGTTGAATGTTTTCACGATCCGTTTTACACAAATGGGACTCAAAGCCCTTGCGCAATTTTCCCAAACATCATATGACAATTCAATGTTCAAATCATCGGAAATTTGATCTACCCTGATGAATATACCAATAACACATTGCAGTTAACAAATCAGCATACACGATCAACACAATTACCTTGATATGGATCGACGGAGTTGATGATTAGGGTTTCTAGAAAGGATGAATAATCCAATGCTGACGACAAATTATTGGTGCTTGCTCGATATTGACGCTTTCATCTTGAAGATCTTGAGTGCTTTACAATCTTTTTTGAGTACTAATTTGCAATTTGCATAGCTAATTGTGGACGTTTATAATCACGGTTCATCTAGGGTTTCTTATTCGGGTTGATCCAGGAACACAAATGATCCGGGTTTATTTCGGGTTACCCGGATACAGAACCTATGGGTCCATGATGATATTCGGATAAACGGGCTTACGTCTACTAGATTTTAACAATTACTAGCCCAAATCAATGATATTATGTTTGGGCCTTTGTTTCATGTTATACATCGACTCAAACAAAACAATTATGCAATGAATAATGGTGAACTAATAGTTCAAAATGACATAAACTAGTAAAATTATTTTTTACCACTGACACACCGTTTTAAATTTGTTCTTAAACTATATTAATAATTTTTAAAGTATTACAGAATTTGAACTCTGATTTTCTTATATGGTAGTTATGAACAACGAGGCCAAAAAATGTCTCTTACAACTTTTGTCTGTTGATAGCATACGGGTTTGGGGAGTGTTTAATTATTTTTTTTTTACTTTAAGCTTTCAAAACTAATTTTATATTAAGAACGATAATAATTATATAAGAAACTTGTATGTTGTGCATTAATGATTTAATAAAATTGTGAGATGAGGTTATGTAATTGTGTTATGGAGGGTGTAAAAAACCAAAAAAAAACCACTTTAACTTTTATAATATTTATTATATAAATTGATTAAAATGCTTGAAATTTTTAATTCTTTTAAGATATTTCTTTAAATAATTCTAAATCTATAGTCTTTTGATCGGATACATATATGCACTCATATAGTCATATTATAGTGCATGTGTGCATATTTTATGGTTTTTTAAAAGGATTGAAGATAAAGGTGATAAAATCCTAGAATCAAACTGTCCTTTTTAGTTTTACTTTTTATTTGAAAATCATTTATATGGTTCATCAATAATTCTTTACATATTTGTAGTTGTTAATACAATATTTCCCTTGTATATCACACTTTAGTATTAGGATAGACGTTTAGAATCAAAACGTCTTACTAGGAGTGCTATTCCTATTTCTCTACATAAAATAAAGGCTTAACTTAACATAAAACTAGTTCTCACTTCTCTCAAACCATATGAATAATAATTCATAGTTTCATATTATATCGAGGGATATAGTGTTTTTTTGTTTATAACAATCCAGGAAAAATATACAATAGGGGTGTTTACCATTTTCGATCTACGCGCAAAGGAAAAAGAATTTGATATCACAACAAATTCGCATCAAATCAAAATTAAAATACACATGAATTGCAATCAACATCAAAGTATCAAACCCTCGGTCCCCATCGTTGCCCCTTTTCAATTCCTCCATCATCAATCTCCGATCAATAGATTCAATCTCCGATCACAAACCCTAACCCTAACCCTAGACGATGGGCAGCAGCAGCAGCGACGTGGAAGCCGGATTCGCGAAGCTCCAAGGCGAAGACTTCGAATACTACATGCAAACCTACTCCATCATCCTCGGCCGCACCTCCAAGAAGTCCACCGTCGACGTCGACCTCTCCTCCCTCGGCGGCGGCATGAACATCTCCCGCCACCACGCCCGCATCTTCTACGACTTCCAACGGCGTCGTTTCGCCCTCGAAGTCCTCGGCAAAAACGGCTGTTTTGTTGAAGGTGTTCTTCATCTCCCCGGAACTCCGCCGGTGAAGCTGGATTCGCAGGATCTGCTTCAGATCGGAGATAAGGAGTTTTACTTCTTGTTGCCGGTGAGGAGCATTGTTGGTGGTCCGATTGCAGTACCGAGGCCCCGTGGTTTGAGTGGTTATCATTCGTCTCATCAGGTGGCGTTGCCACCGTCTGGGAGGAAGAAGAGTGGGAGGAGTTTGGGTGAGTTTGAAGATGCTTATGATGATGATGAGATGGAGGATGGTGGAGGTGTTGTGGGGAAGAAGGTGAGGAGAGGTGTTGGTGATGGTCATGATGGTTATGTGTCGTATGCTGGTGCTTCTGGCTCCGGTGGGAAATCACATTCAGGTTAGCAGTTTTGTAAAATTTCGTTTGTATTCATATGAATTGATGTCTTTCTAGTTGTGTGAGAACATTTATGTATGATTAATGTCCAATTTCATGTGGAGTAGGATAGGAACATATGAAATTAGCTGGTTATAACCATAGTTGTTGAAGGCGCAATGCGCAAAGGGTGAGCCTTGGGCCTACAAGTGAGTCGCTTAGTGAGGCGTATAGTGGAAACTACAAAGTATCATTTTTAGGAGTTTTGGAGATATTTTAAGCTTGTGTTGTGCTAGTTTAGTAGTTTAGGATGCTTTTGGTTGATTTGAGGCTTGTGTAGGGCTAGTGTTATTAAACCAGATAAAGTTCATGGCCAAAGCTATACTAAAGGTTGCACAAAAGCTTGTGTAAGCATTAATCATTCATACGTTAACTATATGTTTATAGGCTTAAATGAAATAGAAAGTATCATGGAACAAATAGGTTCTAGATTTGTTCTAGCAAAGGTTTTGATTAAAGGCAACTGGAGTTGGTTTACTATCTTATATCATATTTTGTTTAAAAGTCTCTGTTTATAGGAAATTTTTGTTACTAAAACATTAAGCTCATTCAAATTAAACAACACATTAACTATATGTCTATAGGCTCAAATGAAATAGAAAGCATGACTGACAAAATAACCAACACTCTATACTTATTTAAAATAAAGAATACCAACTGTTGAACTGATAATATAAAATAGAACTAATTTTTAAGAATCTTAATTGGTGTTTTTTTCTTGGAGCTGCGGACTTGTTTCTTCAATCCTTTTCTACATTCCCACCAGTCGACACATGAGTTGGTCATTAGAGTTATTGGTTCCTCGTCAATATCTCATGCCTATTGGGATCTGTTCTCTATGTAAAATGTATTACTCTAGCTTTTGTTATAATTCCGAAACCTTCTGGTTTTATTCTGTCTTATGCACCATTCTAATTTTCTGATTGTGTTATGCTTTCATCTTAAGATGATGTGCATAATTTTATATAATTTTGCTCCATACTCCTGGTATGTCATGCTGCATGGAGTTGATATTTTAATAGCTCTCCATCACTTAGCATAAGTACCTGGACGGCTGGACGTTGGTTTATTTCTGTCTAGTTATTATGCATTTATGCGGATTAAAACAGGGGCTAGATAGTATGTCATAATTTATAGATTACTAAAATGAATGCCTCAACTGTAACTCCAATAAATGTGCTTTTTTCCCCTTCTTTTGTGATTGTAGATAAGAAATCAGAGGGAAGATCAAGAATTGACCGGGAGTCTGATAACCAGCAGCTTTTACAATTAGAAGAGAAAGACGTAGTATCATCTGTGGCCACTGTGCTTTCTGACCTTTGTGGTCCTGGGGAATGGATGCCTTTGGAGAAACTTCATGCTGAGGTAAATTCCTGAAGCATACCCATAAGTTGCGAGATGCGCGGGTTGGGTTGCCTGGGTAAAGTGTCAAACAAGTTGGGTTAAAACTTAAAGCATGTAATATGTTAGCAAACACTACTTTATCCATATAGAAATAAATAAATTTTTTTTGCGTTAACTATGATTACAAAAACAATACAATTACAATGTTGTATGCATTAAAATTAGACATTGGGTGACTTTTGACTCGTTTGATCTACTTGACTGGTCCCCTTTAGCTTTACTTATTCTACTTGCCCCGTAACCAACCAAAGTTGAAGCCGCCACATCTAGTTCAATTTATTTCTTAAAAGTTTATCATACATGCTTATCATCAACTTGATTATGTTTCTTATGCATACACCACCAAAATGCTTTTTATTTGAAGTATTCGGCTTTGAAATCCATTCATACATAACTGTTCTTAACATGGCTAACTTTTATTTACATTATGTGGTGCAGTTGTTGGAACAATATGGCAATGTCTGGCACCATAGTCGAGTTAGGAGGTATCTAACTTCTGATGATAACTCGGGCTCTGAAGCTCAGGGCAAACCATGGTTCGGGCTGCTTATGTTGTTGAGGAAATACCCTGAGCATTTTGTCATTAACACTAGATCTAGAGGCCGTGTTACGCTCGAGTTTGTCTCACTTGTTTCACTTCTTTCTTGACATCTTGGAGAACTGACTTAATATTTAGGACATGTTGTAATGTCTCCGTTACTTGTAAATTAGATTCTATCGAGGTCTTGTTTGTACTCTTGATTGTACTTAACTATGATCCTTTTGACCACTTGTCAAAAATGTCCAATCTTATATTTGAAGTTTTTCTTTTTTTCTTGGCTTCAAGAAAAAAGCATTTCTTATGTTAAACTTGATTACATAGTGATAAGCGCTTAAGCCCCTTAGCAGAGTTTTAAGTTTCGAATTTAGCTTCTAAGATGTGCATTATAACCTGAGACTTGCAAAAAATTGGGGTGAAGATTATTATATTTTTGAAAAATAAGATGTCAATAATAAAGTTTTGGGTTATTAGATTTTAATAATTCAATCTTTCATTTTTTGGTTGGGATTAATTTCAACGGGGGGAAATAAACTTAAAGTTGGAAGTGTTTGTAAATATTTTTTTAGTTGGGATTAAATCACGGTCAATAAATGAACTTATGAAAGTTGTGATTATTAAAATACAATATTCTAAAGTTTTTAATTATCAGGAGCGTGATGTCTTTGCGTCTTCAGATCCTAAGAAGCTCTTTCCTCCTTGATTTGTCTTCGTGTTCGGATCACTGTTCTTCTGTGATGGATGCTCAAACTTCATTAGAGAGATTACCCTTCTCTGATGTTCTAAGAGAGTATAATTTTTAGTTTTAAAATGTACTTGTTATATGCAAATAAAGACTGGTTTCCATTGAGTCATCGTGTTTGACTTTTAAAAGTCAAAAGAACTTGCCTCTTTGCTCGAAAATGTTCATTGTGAATTTTGGGAATACTTTTTCCATCTTTTTTCCTGAAGTCTGAAAAAAAAAAAGGTTGCTTGAGGTGAAATGTGAAGATAATTCATATGGTCAACCAATAAAAAAAATATTTTCAAAATTAAGAGCAATTCAAATTACTTTTGCTGCTTATTGCTGAGCGAGTCAAGGTTAGAAAATCATCCCAACTCAGTTTACTGAGTTCCTCCTCTTCAACAGTGAGCTCAAAGTTGGGTTGTGTACCACACATGAAAGCAGCCCTATACGAACATGAAAACAAAATGCGTAGGTCAGTCTGGTTGGGTAACGGGCAAAACGTGTCATGTTAGGTTGGACGACCAACAAGCATTTTTTATCCATTTTTTGATATTATAAATAACTGTAATGTGCTACATAGAAAGACCATTGTAAAAACTATAAGATTACGGAAAAAATTAACCTTTTATAGAATATGACGATTTAGGAGTCTTTTATGCATTTAAACAAACATTAAATGACTTCTCAACTATTTGACCCATATGACATGTTTTATTTTTAGTTAAAAATTAATTTAACTTAACCCAAATTAACACATTTATAAAGAAATAACGTTTAAAAATTGCATTGCATAGCTTTAACTTTACTATTAATGTATTTGAGGTGCCAAAGACAAAGAACCAAAGGCTTAAGCTAATACAACCAACTCCATATGATTGAATAATGCAATTTTTGGTTTAATACATTTTTTAAAACGACAAATCAGACACTCACCTAACCTACTATCAATTCTACATTGTTATCATCTTTTGCATAACAATGATTGGCTTTTTTGTCGTTTGAAAACGAGTAAAATAAAATTTTAACTTAAAAGAAAACAAGTTAAATTAATTGAATTGTTGAAAATTATGTAAAATGTATATTCAATACATAAAATCTCCTGAATCGTTTGTTAAAAGGAATTCACAAAATTGTGTAACATTTTAATTACTTTGACACACTAATTATTTTTTATTGTTTAGAAATTAAAGAAAACAATCCAACTCTACTCGTTTTGGTTCGTTACCTAACTTGTCTAGCTTGCTCATCCTATCATATCCTAGCATAAATGCTAAATTTAACATAAATGCTAAAATTAAGAAGAAAAAAGTGAATATAATACTGTCACATTCTATCATATAAAACTTTTTAAAACTATGTTTATGTCTTTTTAGTTGAACACATAAAAACTACTATTTCTAATTTACCCTTCATAGTTCATATATATAGTTCACAATGTTTCTTATGTCACGGCTATTGCCTGTGTGATATACAGTGATTACAACTTTTGAAGTTCAAGAAAAGTTGTAAAAAAGAAAGATTTTTAAAGTGAGGAGTAAAATTAGAAAAACAATTAGTTTGTAGGTTTTTAACCAAAACAACTTCGTTTTAAGCGATTTTACATGGAAACGTGGGTGTGCGGCAAAACCAAATTCGCATTTTCTTAATAACAAATATATTATGTGACACAGATATCAACCTTTTAGACCGGTGCTTTCCAAAATTAGTGTGCGGTTTACCATACAATGTGTGTGTTTTTTCTTGTTTAGCAATGCAGACACTTTTTAAGATTTAGGTTGACATCAATATCAAAGATTAAAGTGTCTTTAATGTTTCATTATGATGAAGTTTTTGGAAAAGGTCATCAGTGCATATTCCACAAAACATTTGTCCCCATTTTCTCTTTTATCATTGTATTATTGTGAAACTAGTGGTGGTGGAAGAGACGGTTTGGTTCATAATAATGATATTTACGAAAGCCATGAAGGCTTAAATTGTGAAATGACACTTTGAACTCTTTTGTGTTTAATATGATGAAGTTGATGTTCATGTTTGATTCTATCTTCTTCTTGTTATTATGAATTAATAAAGTACATTAGATGGTTTGATTTAAAAGCTATTGTATAATTTTTTTAACACCTTACCCCCAAACATACTAATCTACTTCCAAACTACACAATATGACTACGACAAGACTTGAATTTTCATCACTTAAGAGACACCAGAAAACTTTGATACTGCTGAGCTAAATGTCCTTTAATAAATAGCTATTAAATCACATAATTTTGATGAAAAAGTAGCATATCCGGTACTTTTGTCGAACTTTGCCTTCTATGTAATTAAATTACTATGGTGTTTCATGTTGAAGCAAGAATCCTTCATACAGAGATGTGGAGTGTGGACTAATGATTCAGTACAAGAGTAGCAAATGTGTTAACCTTGCTATCGTGAAAATGAGGATAAGTTTTTGTATGAATAAGAGTGAGAGTAAGTGAGAAAGGAGAAGACAACATAAACTCATGCTGGTGAAGGGGCAGTTATATGGACTATTGTGTCAGATAACACTCTTGGCAATATAGACGGCTCAGTAGTTTTGTGGGACCAAGGCAAACAACTTTTTAAACAGAACATTTTCTTCAAGTGCCATCGCCATTAACAGTGACGATTTGTAGCAATTTTTGTGAATCATAGTAAAAAATGGATTCATCAAATGTTCACGTTCAAGTCTAAATGATCAAGTGCAAGTGTAGAAATAAGTAGATGTTTTTGTGGACATAGTCAAGTTTTACTACATCCACAGTTTAGAAAGGCGTGATCTTATTAAAAAGATATAGGTATGTAACAATAATATTTTTTTTCTTTTAGAAAAGAGGATATCTGTTTATGTGACATTTTAGTGAAAGTAGGAGAAAGAGTTCCTTTACTTTTATATATTAATAACATTTTGCACATTCACTCTTAATATATTCATTGATATACTCTAAACAAGTGATTATTGGTTTGTCTCTTCCTCGTACAAATTGTTCTTTAAGGACCTAACATGTCTTGTTCAACACACAAGATCACACTCATATATACAGTGTAACAAAATACAAATATAACTTAGGTCGCTTAGAACAAAAATGTTTGCAACCTAGAGTTCGGTTGTCTCTTGTAAAAGAACAAAATAACTAGATCATAAAAACCATTGTAGCAAGTGATGATTGATATATAATATAATCTTGGAAAGAATTAAAATTATCAAATCATCGAATGTTTCAGACTATAAGCACTATTACTTTATTATATTTTTTGAAATTCCAGTTGAGACAAGTGTTTGAGAGAAGTCTAAAAGAAAAAGAGAGGTCGATGACAATTCTAAAAAGAGAGTTTTTTTTAATTAATGTATATTAGAAATGACCGGAGATATATGATTTACCAAATGAACCCTAATTTTGCTGCTCATGTAAGAAACTTAACACCTATAATTAACTCTCGTTAAAGTGGAGTTATCATTTATAAAAAACAAACAATATCTTATACAAGATAAACTAAACCAATAAAAATCCTGACCCATGGTTCAATCCATAACTTACTCAAAATTAACAAAGATATAATTTATCTAGTTATCCTTTAATGAATTTTTTGTTACAAATGTCGACCTATCACCACGTAGGCCAAAGTGAGAAAACAAAAGAGGTAAAGTGAAAAGAATAGAAACGTAGGTAGGAAGGACCATGTGGGTAAAAATGAGGGGCATAAAAGTGCATAACATATGCACTTGATTGGTATGGTTATGAATGGTTCCCCATGTGGAACCTTTTGCTGTTTTGTCTTCTCATAATCCATTCCTTTTTAATTTTACCACTTTAAAACGTTCTCTATGATCTTTTAACCTATATTTTAACAAATTCATTTAATTTTAGAAAATTATATAGGATATGTTTGCCAATAACTTTTGATAAATTACTTTTGACTTATTAACTTTTGAAAAGTTAATAAGTTAAAAAGAATATTTGTTAAACCCAAAAGTATTTTTTAAACTGACTTTTCATTATATAAGGTAAAAAGTAGGTTTTGAAAAGTAACTAATGAGTTACTTATTGATTTTTCAAAACTATTTTTTGTTTAATTTCTCATTATACCCCTTTACTACCTTCTATTAACTCCCCTAATATTTAAATTATGTCTTTTTTGGTTATTTTATAACGTTTTAGTTTATAAGCAAATTGAAACATTTTTTTTAAAAACTACTTTTCAAAAGTTATAAGTCAATAAGTTTTTTTCCTTAAAAGTCCTTTTCAACAAAATAAGCAATCCCAAACATGGCCATATATCTTGTTTTAAACTTGTAAAACTATTTTATTACTTAACACATAAAGTTGAAACATTGGGCGAATTTAGGAGATCTAGCATGACAATCAAGACGTAGTGGTTTTTTTAATAAAGGTGTTGTTTAAAAAAAATTAATACATAATATATAAGATTCTAGAAACGAAATTTAAGAAAATATTGAATTTTACAAGTTTATAGAAAGGTTTATAAGATTACTTTTTAATTTATACTCTTAAATCATAAAGACATTGTATAGTATCTTTTTCTTCTTTCTCACCGTATATATTTTTATTAGTTAATTTAAATTTATTTTTAAAAAAATGATAAAAAAATTAAAAACATAGACCACCCATTTGAATATCCAAACTATGAGACATCTACACCATAACAGTTCCTTGTTGCTTACTCGGATGTGGATTCGATGGGTGCGTGGATTCATGTCGCTCCACATCCGTTCATTGCATATTTTTAAGTAACAACTTAGTATAATGATCTTCCAATGGCAACCCACCACTTATCGATCGAGCTCTGAAGTTGAGTACCATGACATTGCAAATGCGGCTGCTAATGCTTCTTGGCTTTGCAACCTTCTCCTAGAACTACATGTTTCGTTACAAAAGGCTACAATTATCTATTGTGACAATGTGTATGCAATCTTCTTATCTGGTAATCCTATTCAATATTAATAGACAAAGCATGTGGAGATCCCAATGTGTTCATTCATTTATGTTTGTGAATGTTTGATAATGTGTTCGTTTATGTTCGTTAATATCCGTTCGTGAACATTCGATAATGTGTTTGTTTATGTTCTTAATTTTTGTATCAATTATGTTCATGATAATGAGAAAATTGCATAATTGATCCCTTTGGTTTGATCAGATTGGATTATTGATCCTTAGACTTTAAAAATTATAAAGTTAGTCCAAACTTTTGTGTAATCATTGCAAATTTGACCCCTAAATTATATAATAGTACAAAGTTAGTCCAAATTTTTATGTAGTGTTGCATTTTTAGTTCTTAAAATTAAACTTAAAAGTAAGTTCAAGTTTTATGAAATACATAAAAAAAATAAATGAATTTAATGTCAGTGACTAAATATGTAATGATTACACAACAGTTTGGACTACCTTTGTAATTTTTAAAGGTTAGTTACCAAACATGTAATTTGGTTAAACCATAAAACCATTTATACAGTTTTCTCTATGATAAGTATGTCAAGTATTTTTGGATATTTAGATTAAGTAATTATTTATTTTTTTGTGGATTTTATATGACGTTTGTGATGAAAATGCATATTTTTAATTCTAAAATAAATATACGATTATTTGTAATATTCGTGAACTTTTTTTTTTGTTATTGTTATGTTCATGAGCATTTGTTTGTGTTCGGTAAATATTCGTGAATAATTCATGAACATGTTAATTTCATTAACGAAAGAACAAGAACAAAGAACCTCATTTGGTAAGTGTTAGTAAACGTTTTATGAACAAGTTCATTTTTTCAATAAATGAACAAGGAACGAACATGAACAAGACCTTGTTCGTGTTTGTTCGGTTTGTCTGCAGCCCTAAATGTTATAATTTCCTTTTAGATCAAATGTTCTATTCTTATATATAATAGATTAATATAAATTATTTATGATTTATGATGTAAATTAAGTAGCGTATAATAGTTTAGATAATATCTTTTCTAGAAATAAAACTCTACAACCCCAAAGGTTTTTATCAGAAATTTATCGTAATAGGTTCGATCCAAATTCTAGAAGTGTTTTATCTATCATAGTTTGTGGTTTTCCTCCAAATTGATAAAACTTAGTTGTTACACCTAATATACGTACGAGTTTTCCTCTTTAAAAACACGTTAGATGATCCCCTGTTGGCGTAAAAGAAAAATGAAAAAAGAAAAATGAAACTTATTCGAATGAGAAATGTCAACAGTAAAAGTTGGTAAACAGAAGACCAAAACTCTCAGACTCTCAGTCACTGAGAGTCATCTTCTACATTCTTCCACCATTTTTGTCTTTTCCTAAAGCTGATCACAAGCATTTAACAATGGCGGATACCCTCTCTTCATCATCATCATCATCATCATCATCATCATCATCGTCTTACAAATTGAAGAAGAACTCTAATTTTCAACCGATCACATCAATAATCCTCCATGATCTATCTGCCCTTTGTTCCCTCATCACATCTCACCCTCTTTACTTCTCCTATATCCTCTTCTTCTCTCACTACTTCATCAAACTCATCTCCTTCATCTCTCCACTCTTCATCGCCACCGTCTTCCTCTCCCTCCTCCTCACCACCACCACCACCGCATTCTACCCTAAGTTGCCGCAATTGGAGCTCCGAATCCTCCAGACTGTCATCAACCAACTCAATTCGAACTTGGACGAAGTTAACGAAGACGAAAATGATCTTAACTTTGAAGATTTTGAGATTTACAAAATCGTGTTTGACGGTACGTTATCGTTATCGATTCACACTGAAGGAGATGAAGATATAACGAAGAAGATTCAAGAACACTCGGCTGATTGTGACTGGAGAAGTGATGGTAGAACTAACTATTCAGATTTGGATGAATTAGGTTTCGAGAAGATCTCGGAAATTTCAGCTCACGGCGGCCGGAGAATTGAAGCTACAATCGCCGATGATAAATTAGGTGTCGAGAAGACTCCAGAAATTGGAGTTCACGGTGGCCGGAGAAATGAAGCTACAATCACCGATGATAAATTAGGTGTAGAGAAGAGTCGAGAAATTGCGGTTCACGGTGGCCGGAGGAATGAAGCTACAATCACTGATGATGAGATAGGTGTCGAGAGGACTCTAGAAATTGCAGTTCACGGCGGCCGGAGATATGAAACTACAATCAGCAATACCGATTCCGATGAACTAAGTGCCGAGAATACACCGGAAAATTCAGTTCACGGCGGCCGGAGAATCGACGTTACAGTTACTGATTCATATGTAGATGAACAAGAAAAGGAGAAAGGTATACAGAAATTGTTGGAAGAACTTGACAGATTTGACGATTTCACAACGGCGACTGAAACCACCGCAAATTCCGACGAAGTTATCGGAGAATTACGAAAACCTAAAGCAGGTCCGGTGAGAAGAGTCTGTAGCGTGCGGCAGGCGATAAGTTCAAGTGATAACGATAACTACAGTCAAAATTCAGTTAGATCGAGTTCATGGAGATCGAATTCTTCAAGTGTTGTTAACATCGATAGATCGATGATGCTGGAGAAGGATTGGCGGAGGACGTTAGCTTGTAAGCTCTTCGAGGAACGGCATAATTCACGAGGAGGTGAAGAAGGTATGGATTCGTTGTGGGAGGCTTACGAGATCGACAATTCTTACAATCGCAAGGATATTATGGTGAAGAACAAGGTGATGATGATGAAGATGAGCAGTAACAATGGCGGAATTCAGAGGTTTGAAGATGATGATGATGATGATGATGATGAAGGAGATGAAGATGATGAGATGAGTAGTGGACGTTTGTGTTGCTTACAAGCGTTGAAGTTATCAACGAGGAAGATGAATATGGGAATGGGGAGACCTAATCTTGTGAAGATTTCGAAAGCTCTCAAAGGGTTTGGATGGTTGCATCGTGTCAACAACAAGCATGGTGGTAAAAGATGTTAGGTTCCTTTAACTAAATAATATTTTAGCCATGACTGCTCAGTACTGGTAAACTTACGAGCACGTTAAGAGTAGATGGTCTTTAAGAGATTATGACAGTAAAAAACTGGTTGTATTATGTATGTTTTTATTTTGATATTTAAGTGTATATATCTAATGTATTTTCTTAAACTTCTTACTTTCTTAGTTGAATTTATGTAGCTGAACTCGGTTTTGTGAGTATAAGTATAAGCTTTTTGTTAAACAATATATTAATACCATCACCGCTATAATAAGTTAGAAAACATGTTACAAGAAATTCCGTTGGCTCTTGTGGTGCGAATAATTGATGCACCGGAATCCGGATGAGTAATGTAAGCAATACACCAAAGAAGAATTGAAATTAAAAAAGAAGAATTCTATTATTCAAAGTAATCAAAGAGAATTTACAAGAAGAAAAATGAATTCCATTCAGTTTTCTTTTGTTACAACTTTATTTATACCCAAATTGATCTAACAAACTTGTAACAAACATTTTACACCATTAACCCCTATACAAATAGAAAACAAAAACAGTCCCTGAACTTCACAAGAAGTGAAAACAGCACAAGAACCGTAAACAGCACAAAAACGAAAGCAGTACAAAAACTAACACTTCAAGCCCAATGCTAAATTAAGACTAATTAGATAACAAAGAGCACTATTAGGGGTACTCGAAGCGTCCTCGACAAGGGGCCTCAAGTAGTTTGGGTATTTTGGTAACACCGTCATTGTTTGAGTAGGGGCTACGGGTTGGATAGTTTGGGTTGCAATTTAGGTAGATTTAAGAGAAAATGAGAGGGTTTGGGTCCTTTTGTTTGTGTCCTAGGACCCCTTTTTGACATGATAATAAGTATGTGTTTAAGTGAGTATGAATAAATCTAGGCATTGCGGCTTACCTTTCTTGATTACCTTGAGTTGGTAGTCATACATGGCTCCAATCGTGATTGTGGTGCGTGAAAGTTGTTGATATTCATGGCTAAAAGTCACGTTTATACACAGCAATTAGTATTTTTGGGTCTTGCATTAGAATATTAGATGTTACTAACCCATACCTGAATGAAAATTGTACTGGATCCAAGCCCACATATTGCCCTTTTGGGCTTACCTAGATTATTATATTGGAACATTTCGGCCTAAGCATCTTGGAATGGGTTGGGCTCAAGTCGGATTATTATCCACAAGGGATTTTATCCCTTCAACTCTTCAAGAGCCAATCATCACCATAAGAATTTCACCACTGCCTCTTGGAGTCTTGGCCATTACAACAATCATGTCCACCACCTTTGATCCTAGCCAAGGCCACCATAAGGTCAACCCATCGCGTAGTAAAGTACATTCTTTAGGTCATCTTCAATCAACTATTCTTTCTTTCAGTAAAACATACATCACATTCAACTTTTGTTATGCTACCAAAGTCGCATTTATTTGTTAAATGCAATAGCTAAGATAATAAGGTCAATTAGAGTTTTATGATTCTCAATTCAAACTTTACTCAAGGGATAGGGTTTGTAGGTATATCAACTATTAGGATTCGCAATCTCTTTCAAACTCTAGTTCCCTGCTTGTGTTTATCCTCAGTGAATAGAAGCCCGTGCATAGAAGTAAAGATTACCATCAGACCATAAGTAATGGTTAATGCCCTCTGAGGGGCATTTTGCGACTCAACATAATTTTTTTAGCAAAAAAAAAACATGTAATAGTAATGCCCTTTTAATCATTATGTAATTATTTTTTATTACTATTTTTTTATCCCACTATAGAGTTAAAATAAATTAGAAAAACACTAGATCAGATGAAGTATAATTACATAAAGCAAATACATACGTGTATTACATAAAATTATAAGTAGCAAATTTGAATAATCAATAATAACATTGATATTGAATTTAATATATAACATTACTAAATTTTAATAGTAAGTCAGATCTTACATTGTATTGGTATGTCATTTACATAAATGTACTAATTACTAATTTTTTTCTTTCATCTTCTTCTTTCTTATTCTTTATTTTCTTTTTTCTTCATTTAACAATAAAAGTTTAAAAGTCTTCTTTATCGGATGCAGTCACCAAATCAAACATGTTGCATTCCACCATAATCAAACCAACTCCGTTGAACAAATCGTCGCCGACGATTCGAACAACCAGAGGTGATTCGGTGAAAGAAAACGGAGAAATTAGTTAAGTTTCTCTCTCTATGTTTTGTGTCGAAGTTTGAGCCAAAATAGCATTATGATGGTAATGCCACCCGCCTTTCACGCGTACATAACGCCGGCGGGGTTGGTGTTGAGGGCGTTTTCCGACGTCATGTGATAGGCAAAACGGCCCATTACGTTGGGTCTCAATGTGATTTCTTTAAGGCTTCCAATTATTGCATTGTGAATTTTCATTTCCTTCTTGTCTCATAGCAAACTCCTTTTACAAGCTATAGTGTTGGATAAACATTAACCGCTAGTTGTGTGAATACTTGGACCATGCACAAGGTTTCATCATTCTTGTAGTTATTTTCTATATTGGAAGTAGATCTTGTTGCTGGAAGGCTTTGTCACATGGAAACACGACTGATTATACTTGACATGAAACTATACGTGTCTAGAATCATGCCCCAGATTGAGGCGTCTTAAATATCTTATGTGCCATAAACCAGTCAGTCCACCTTGTACAACACACGTTCATCATGGCAATGGCGAAACCAATGTGTCACAACAAGATTTTAGACTCGTTTCAACTACTCATTCAAAATTCACTTGAAAATAGCATGCTGGACAAAGCTCTCCCTATACCCCACAAAAGATACAGTACTAGGTTGACAAGCAGCGTATGCTGCGTAAATTATACCTGACTTGCCAAATGCCGCATATGAAACCAAAACCATATCATAATTTTCTCATACATCATGCAACAAATACGCGCTTGTACACCCAACAAGATCTGTCATCTACTCTACCAAAATCCACTTCTGAATAACAAATAATACAATTAGCTGGGATGGAGACTATACTACACAACACAGATTACCAAAAACCCAACCCTTTCTATTCTTCCAAGTTGGACAAAAAATTCCCAACTAAACCAATCAAAATCTTTGAATCCCCCCTTCCCTACCAATAATAATTACTCACTTGTTCAAGCAGTTGCAGGAACGCGTGGAGCCATATTCTTAGTTGTTCCATTAACCATTCCGCGATTCACACGCTCCTTTGGATATCCATCACCACCACGGTTTGGTGGTGCTCCACCACGCCCACCACCTCTGTTGCCGCCATAATCATATCTGCCACCACCAAATTCACCACCACGATGGTACCCTCTTCCACTACCGTAGTTTCCACGGCCCCTTGGACCTTCATTCCTGAAACCACCAGCACCCCTTCCAATAGGAAATCGTCCACGTGTTCCTGATTCAAATATAATGACTCTAAGTTTAACAACACATAATGATCCATTTTCGGTGTCTTAGTGGCAGTCTTAACCCATTTAGTAAGAAGGTTTGATTTGGAACTGGTCAAATAGGTAAACTTTTAAAATTAGATTAGCATGTTTAGTCCTATTTAATACTTTGTGTAATTATAAATCAGAAAGTAAACAACAATATTAGCAAGTCAACCTGGCTCCTTCAACCCATGATAAAATTACTCGTTCCTGAAAAACACGTGTAACCAATCCATCGTACCCACCCATTTTGCCATATCTGTAATCTAATTGCCCTATATGACTCTCTTAGTGACTTGAAACACATTAAAGTTGAGAGAACTGAAGAAAAATATGTCTTTAATCAAATCAAAAACTAAAAAAACTTGCCTCTAGAGTTTGTGGACCGCTTCTCCTCAACAACAGCATTGCGCCCACCTATTGCAACTGGTGAAGCCTACAACATCATAACGACCAAAAACAGCAAACATTTTTAGCTAGTGGTGGTATAAGCAAATATAATTAAGTTTGTACACGAATGACAATGAATAGTCTCTATTAACATTTAATGCCAATTCAACATATAAGTAAAAGTTAATGCATACCTCCATTGCTTTTTGAACAGCATCGGGAACCTCAAATTCAACAAATCCAAAACAGAATCCCTGTTGCTGCCATACAATGTTAGTGGAAGTTAAGAAGCAAAAACACAAGAAAGATGCCTTCGAGAAGTGGACACGTACCCTGTTGCTTCGAACTTGGATGCCGTTGGGCTTAATAGGCCCAAATTTCTTGAACTCTTCTTCCAACAAAGCAGGTGTAGCACTCATAGGAAGCCCTTTGATATAGATTGAGAAGCCATCAGCTGCCCAAAACAAAGAGGTTGGTAATATTATTTGTGCACACATAGACAAGTAAAAGAATATATAATCCACGTTGAAAACGCATTAGAAGAACATATAAGAAAAACGCAGCAAATTTGAATAAAATGTTATGCTTGCTTCTATAGAATGAAATTAATGGTAACAAAAAGTATTTGAAGTGGTTGGCAAGTTCTACAACTCTGACCCATTACCCTAAACTGGATAGTAAAGCAAAAGCCAAAGTAGGGGCAATGAGTTAATATTCTCATTGCTTTGTCCAACACTACATTTGGTGTTACTTTAGAACTTGAGCCTAAGCACATATCTGGAAAAGTAGTTTAATCCTGGTACTAAAAGAAGCATGGTCCTCCCAGCAGTCCAAACAATGCTGATCCTATATTTTCTCTTAAAATATTTGGGTAATATATGTATAAATCATACTTATCGAAAGTGAAAGATGCACTAAACTCTAAAGGCGCAAAGGGTGAGCCCTTGGGCCTAGAAGTAAAGCTTTTTTAAGCAAGACACACTATAAAACTACCATTTTAGGGGTTTTAGATATGTTTTCGGCTACTTTTAGGTTGATCTAAGGCTTGTTTAGGGCTAGTGTAATTGTTTCAGACCTGTTTGGACAAACTTTAGCTGGAACTTGGCTTGAAAAAGCATCTGAGCCCATGAAACATGGGGTGAAGCGAGAGAACAAAGCTGAGGGACTAGATCCATGAGGACTTTTGATAACAATAACTTAAACTTTAATATTCAAAAGTATAATTTTATATCTGGGAATCAACGAGGGAAGAAGCGGTTATTCTTAGAGATCCTGGGACAGCTAGCTTATTGGTCCACTGCCTCCCCTTTATCATAAACATGTTTACTTTATTAAGCACTTAGATATAACTTTTTAAAACTTATCTTTTGAGAAAAATATAACTTTTTAAAATATAGAAGCTGTAAAAAGGGCATAGATATCTGAATGCCTTAATATTATATGAAATAGGAATCTAACTAGAAAATAAAATAAAACAGTATATACAAATAAAAAAGGGGTAACTTTACAGAATAGTAATCAAGTTTTGAAAGTATTTCAATTAGGTCACTCAAGTTTAAAAATTGTTTCAATCAAGTCACTCAGCTTTCATCTTTTATTTAGATTAAAGGTTTTAACATGTTTTTTAGCATGTTTTCTTTTTGTTTTAATCAGGAAACTTTTTTCTTCTTCTTTTTTGATGCCGCCGTGGAGTGGTGACATGAATTTTAGATTTTTTTTTTAAATATAATTAACGTGCTTTTTTAATTTTTAATATAATTATATATATTGGAAATCCCGACCCCCACATCTTCTCCTCCATTTCTTTCTTGACAAAAAAAAAATCCAGTGATGGCTTGGTTTGATGCTTTAGTGATCCAATTTGATCAAAATATGCATGAGTGACCTAATTGGAACACTTTTGATACTTGGTTACTATTCTATGACATTTTCCATAAAAAAATTTAAGTGTATATAGCATGGAAATTTTTTTGAGATATTGGGCCAAGAGGACCAGGCAATTCAAACATATATTAGAAACCTATATGCAACTATGCAACTTTCATGTTCAACAAAGCCCAAGACTAAGTGTAATAGATCAGGCTTTTTGGGCTCAGCGATCAGCTCAGCCCAACACAGGTCCTTGGATCGAAGACCAATTGTGCTCTTTATGCAAAAACATGAACATGATTTCAACAAATGTAAGCATACCTTCTTCCTCATGAATATCATTTTCAACAGCATCAATACTAGAAGCTGCTGCCTCAGGGGCTAAGGCAGTTGGAGGGACATTGTTCACTGGCTGCTCTTGGTTCCTTGGTTTAGGTTTCCTTGATGCAGGTGCTGGAGATGAAAAAGGGACACCACTCTGCTTCAGGTCCATTACCTTCAACAAAAATGAAACATAGCATAAACAACAGTATATGAGAGCCATTACTCCTACATCCACCAGCAAACAAGCCAAACCAAACCTAGCCATGGTCGCTTGTAAACATTAAGATAAGCTAGGAGCCTAGTAGGACTCAATTGAATACCCCAAAGTGCCTTTGAAAAGACATTATGTGAATGAAAAACTAGATCATACAGATTAAAAACAACTTACAATAGAAGCATATGACTTCTTTGGGGTTTCTTCTATCTTGTTGCTGGATTCAACGACCGTTTGTGATGCCTCCTGCACATCATCATCAACTTCAGATGCCACCTCTTCCTCCACAACAGCCACTTCCACCACCACATTCTCTGTAGGATTGACCACTTCTTCCTCTTGAGATTCCTCTGGAGGTTCAACAACTTGATCAGGAATATGATTCTCCACCACATTTACACTTTCTATAACTGCAGTTAAGAAGATTTCAGCAAATTATAGCTTTTGATTTCACAGAAAAATAAAAAGAAAAAGTTGTATTATATATTATACTTGATGGTTAATCAAAAATAGGAGAAGATATAAATTAATAGTTATAAGTAATCAATACCAAACGAAGAAAGTTTCAAAGAAAACCAAAGAAACATTGTTTAAATGTAGTTACAATAACAATTAAGTAAATCGCTTTTGTATTATAAGAAACTTACAACGAAAAGGTAAATAATGATCCCACATTTGAAAATGTGGGGAACAAAAAACTCTCACCAATATAAGTGAGTTCAATTTCTGAAAATTTTAGAACTGCTCGACTACTAAAAATTTAAGGACTAATATTTACATATGGAGCCCAACCAGTTTTAATATTCTTGGTAATTCTTCCCTTAACTTTTTTAAATTTTAACTTACACGCTTAAAACTTGTCAAAATTTAACTTTCAATCTGATTAACAAATAAGACAGTTTCTTGTCAAATCAAAATCTTTGGTTACCTTTCTAGGCAATATCTGCTACTGTACATGTTTTCGCACTAATTTAAGTAAAATTTCATAAAAGTACATGTTTTGACAAAAATAACCTATGTCCTGTTCAAAAAGATTTCTCTTTCTTATCTTAATCAATTTAATTCTTTTTAAATTCAACTCTGATTTATCAACTATGTGAAAACAAAAATGATTTGACGATATGGGATTTATTATATCAATAGTTGCAAAATATGCATGTATCTTCAGTCACCTTGCTCAGAATTAATGGAATCTTCAACATCCTCAACAGGGTCACTGTTTCCATCATTATGATTAGCATCCTCCATGTAACGAAACATATCATTTAACACAAAGTACCCTTTGTCTTGTGGTGCAAGAAAGAAAGATTGAGCGAACATTTTAAGAACATTATCTTTTCCAGTCAGGTACCCAGTGACTAGAACATTCACTCCACCACTCAATGATTCTTGTGCATCCACAGACTTAATCTCAGCCCTGAACTCATCATAGTTAAGAGATAATATTTTAGAATTGATGGCCTGCACATCCCAAAAGACAATCAGAAACAGAAAATTATAAATTATGTCCAAGAGGAAACCGTTATTCACAAGCAAATATAGGAGAACAAAGTAAAAAAATCAATTATTTCTTAATTTGTGTTCATCAATCTACATCTCTCAACAAAAAATTAAAATTTATCCCAATGTTTCTAGGATATTTTATCAACAGAACAATTAAACTAGTCATGTTGAAAAACAAATGCATCAAAGAATATAATATCAAATTATTAATTATCATACATAAGTATAATTATATGAATAAAAGAGAGAAAAAACTCATACATCCATGGTAGTTGTTATGCTCATAGAACCATCCTCCTCAGGGCGTCCAAGTTTGCTTATGTCCTGATAAAACCGATGAACTAAACCAGGAGACTGATGTAGTATATGATAATACTGCTGAACAAAAGCATTGCCAACCTATTTATCACCAAAACATGGGATATAAGTATGTTATTGCAATTTGCAAACAATACAATAATATAGGAATACTAAATATAGTGGTTTAAAGATGCAATTGTAAACATGTATAATGAAATATTTACGCTTAAATTAATAGGAATAAATCAGAATATTTGATAAGCAGCTTTTGATTTACAAATATAATCACAAATCAAGTGCATAAAATCAATGGCCTTACTATTTAATCCATGAAACACCATAGATAAGGGTTAAAGCCAAATAAGGCATCAAGCTTAAAACTTGCACAAAGATATTTAATCAATTGTTTATGTATGTGAGTATTTTAATAAAGCATTAAAAGATGCATGAAATTCATACTAAAATACTGATTTCATTATCATTTACATGAGTTAAGATCAACAACAGCATATAAATAAATAGATCACTTGCATAATCAATGATTAACAACTCAACAATAATATAAACATCAATCCACCAACACAAATCGAACAATCATATTCCATCAAGCTAAGATTATCAGAATAAACCATTGAAATAAAACTAGCATCAATAAATAATCATAAATTAACATCATTCGATATTAAACCCTGATAGTCATTGGCCTAGAGCACATTAACACAACTATTAAATATAAGAAAAATATATGAAAAGATGAAGAAGCCAAGTATAGGTGAAACAAGAAACTAAAAATACTTGTTATTATGACTGCTCGATAATATTTCTTATCGACTTGAATATATGTTAAAGCTCACTCATTTAAACAGACAGATTCTGATACCAAGTATGTCAAGCAACAACAAAAGCAAGGCCTTTTTGCCTAACAATATAACTAACCAACAAAATGGTCAAACACATTCCACAAAACTGATTTGTTTCCCTCAAAATACAATAAAATTTGGCACACAAATCATAGCCACATTCACAACATAAAAAAACGATCAACACAATATTCCTGAACCAAATCAGCCGGACAACAAAAAAATAAACTTTTTCATAACTTAATTTTGAAGCTAAAAAACATACAACCACTATAAAGCAAAACTAATTCCATCTTTTTCAAATACAACACAGCCAAATAAACAGCATAAGCAATCGAAAAACGAAAACTTAAAAAACGATACATACAACTTGAGCAGATACAGGTTGCTGCGGTGCCGCTGCCGGAGCTGCCATTGTTGAATATATCAAAACCCTATCGAAAAGCAACATAAACAACAAATCGTTACATATACGAGAACAGAGAACAAATCTAATGAGAACTGCATAGCATATGAATATATATATATAAAGAGAGATAGATGGATTGGAAGGAGTATGAGAGAATCTGCACCTGGATTTTGCAGAAAATGGAGACGAATGATAACAGATTTGAGAAAAAAACGAATCTCCGATCTCTTTCTTCGTCTCTGAATGTGTGTGTGTGTTAGGGTTTGGTGTGTACTTTGCGGATCTTGAAGAAGAGGCGAAGGTGAGAGCGGGTGAATTGTAAACCGGTCTGGTTTATATGGTAGATGACTGGTGACCGGTTTGTTCAAATAGGGGTGTTTTAAAGAGTGAAGTCGAGTAAGAGAGGTTTTTAGGGGTCGTTTGATTTGCTTATAACACTGTTAAAATGTCTGACCAACTGATTCGATCAGACATTTTGGGCGGTCAACGTATTTGATTCTCACTCTTTTGCGTATGACCCATTACGACACCACTGACCCATTACGACACCACTGACCTATGCATATTTTTCCCCTTACCCGGTTAGTTTTGGAACAGTCCCTTACTCGGTCACCATCTTCTGACCGAAACTTAAATTTCAAACAGCCCCCTTAGCTTTCAATACTACAGATTGGTATGGTCCATTTGGACAATAAAAATATTCAAAGTTATTAAAATTAGATTGGAAGCTAAAACATGTGTAATGGGGCTCCTAAACGAATGTTAAATGTGTCAGTTTGACAGTTTGATGTTGAGCGACAGCCAACCCACAGACGTCAACGTCGCATGTAAGACCCACGTTGTAGCACATGAACGATCATGACTTGTGCAAGCCCTCTGAAAATTTAAGAATGGTTTTTCATATCATTTTTTTTCTAAAATTAAGTATTGGTTTTCACTTTAACTTAATTTTATCTAGGTTAATGATTTTAAATATACATATGATATTTTAATCTAGTTGTATTGGTGATTATCTCAACAAATGTGATGCACATCTAATATAGTAATAGGTGTTATTTAAAACTAAAGTGTTGATTCAAAGAAAATAGATGTTTGACTATTAACTTCTAAATGGAGGTAGTTTATGTTTGTTATCAACTAAACTTATTTACACTAGAAAATTAGGCAAACGATGAACAAATATGTGGTGATTATCATGTAAAGTATGATAAATTAAAATAAAAATTCTTTGACAACAGTTGTCACATTAAGTTGGGTTTTGTTTTGGTTTTTTATGATCTCTTAAAATTAATAAATCATCAAGGAGATTAATTGTATGGGACCATGATATGTTTTCTGTAGTAACTAATTATTACATTTTAGATAAAGTTTTCTTATAAATATGATCCATCGATCTTGTTTCACTCGCATAGTTTTGAGCGTTTCTTTATTTGTCATGAAATATGTTAGTTCATCTAAAGAATACTCTATTCAAATGTTATTGTTTTAACTAGTAAATAAATATAACTTATGGTGTTTATTTCTATACATGAAATTCATAAGTAGAAGGAAATTCACAAGTAGAAGTTTGTTACATGGTTTTATGCATAAGTTGCTATAAGCCAGAGGACTTCAAGCATTACATTGTGATGTTGAAGGATTGAAGTTGAAATATTAACATAGTTGTGAGTGTATAAAGCACTTTAGATATTGCTGAGGCAAATTCTCATGTGGCAACCTAATCTCGTGTAGGAGACTCCTCCGATTCAGATTCCTCTCAATGGTGGTTAGTGTAATCTCGGCTTTCCGAGCCAAAAGTATACATACCTTTAGAGTCAAGAAAGTGATAAACTTAGAGAAATAGTATAATTGGATTCCTAACAGGTTCACATGATAAGATCATAAGAATGCTAATGAGTTTCTAACTTGCAGTTTTTAATGATTGCTAACTGGTTTTTATAGTACCGGTTATTAACTGGTTTAATAGATTCATATGATAAGATCATAAGAATGCTAATGAGTTTCTAACTTGCAGTTTTTAATGATTCCTAACTGGTTTTTATAGTACCGGTTATTAACTGGTTTAACAGATTCCTATGATAAGATCATAAAAATGCTAATGAGTTTCTAACTTTTAGTTTTTAATGATTCCTAACTAGTTTTTACAGTACATGTTATTAACTGGTTTGCTTATTGGTTCAATTACATGCCAAACCCCCCCCCCCCCCCCCCCCCCCACCCCTAAGTCTTGAATGTAAAACGTAAAGACTCAATTATAGTAAAATTTTGGGTTGCGCCCAAGTATTAAAGTATTTAGCTCATAAGAAAATCCGTGGGCTTTATTAGTACACACTGTCACACTGATGACTGATGTAGACTTGTATTGGGCCATGCGAACCTTGAATGCATCTAGTTGAGTCAGACTGAACTCGAAAATATTGAATGATTAATGCTATACTGCTATTTAAATACTATAATATAAGTTAGTCAAGCCACCATAAAAGACTTTCAACGATTTTTGTAATAAGACTAAAGTGCTGATTGTTTTTTCTAAAAAAGTCTTTCTGATCACTTTTGTATGCACCGCGCAGATCGCCGGCAGACGTTGGGTCGCGCAGATTGTTTGTTTTTCGAAAGAGATTTCATTAAAAAATGTCTGCAGGATCTCTTTTTGAAACAGACTTGGACACAAGTCTTCTCACCTCTTTTTAAAAAAATCCCTCCCACCTTCCTAACCCCTTCCCCCTTCCATCTTGAACCCGCCACCGTCGCTCCTCTACCACCGCCACCGACACCGTCGCTCCTCTACCAACGCCACCTTCTTCGTCAAACAGCACATGTGCTGTTTGTAACTGAGATACAAAGTTTCAAATGACGAAATTACAACAAAGTGGGTATCAAAGGGTTGTATGATAGAATCAGAAATATCTTGATTTTGACTTTCGATTTTGCAATTGAAATCAGGTTTGATGATTATAACCTTCTGATCAGTGATGAAGTCTTCGGTGGATTCCAGTAGAGTGAACCCATCTTCGTTGTTAGCGGTGGATTCTTCTTCTTCGTTGAAGAATTCGAAGGTTTTGGCTTTGAATGCGTCTGTAAATTTCTGAAACATATCGGTGATTTGTGGGGGTTTTGAAGTTGGTGATGTTGTTAGTTCCATTTGGGTGTTGTATGAATTCTTGTAAATTAGTTATATTGGTTTGTGATTTAGGTTGAATGATTTCAGCAGTCTGCAGAAGTTAAAAAACAAACAGTCTTTTTCTTGCATACTGCAGAGGTTTGGTCCACCTCTTCTGCTACAGATGTCTGCAGATGTGATTCGCAGACTACAGACATTTTACCTCTGCAAAAACAAACACCACCTAACTGTAATGGTAATCGATTATTTAGTTAAAATATCACCTAGACGTATATGAATTTATTAAAATCATTTTAAATCAAGTGTAGTGGGTTTAAAATCTTTTTTAGTTAAATATTGTTAAAAATAAGAAAAAAATGAATTTAACGTCCGTTAAAGGTTTGACTAAAAATGAGTGTGAAGCTCCTATTTAACCAGGACGTAGTGGCTTTAAAGCTTCAATCGTGTCCACGTCAGCAACTTTAACGCTCTCTAAAGGCATCACTACGCACAGTTTAAGTCAGAAATCGAACAGCGAAAGTGATTACCGATAAAAATTAGTCTGCGGCACTCAGTAAGAAATTCGGGAATCAATTAGATTCCGAGGGATAATCAACCGGGGTTTTTAAGCGCAAGATTAATAACCACTATTTCTAGGTAGTACTTAAAATGTATATCTGATAGATCATCGACAAGTCATGCGTTTTGGATCCTTCCATAAGTAGCGACGGTATAATTTTCCATATTTTAATTATTTGATCGGATTTAGTATATTTTATCATTGATGGATGATGTCCGTCAATAAATTGTTTTTGTTGATACTCAATATTTAAATAAGGAAGAATTACATATTTCCTCCTATAAAATTAATCAATTACATATATATCCAACTTAAAATTTTAATTACGTATATCGTTTTCAAAACTTAGTCGTGTACCTGTAAACCCAAACTAAAATTTTAGTTGCATATATCCTCGTCAATAAAAATATGCATTATATATGTACCCATATTGAATATATATCATTAAAAATAGCTTATATAATTACTGTTTTTATCTTACTTTTACTAAAACTATAAAACATATTTACTCATTTCTTAACTAGTTATTTTTTTCTTTTTTATTAACTTTCGAGTTTTGATTATATCTTTAGTTTTGATACTAACATTTCTTACCCCTTTTTTTTTTTTTTTACCATGTTTGTCTTTTGACATTAACAATCCTCAGTTCGCGCACGAGACACTTTCAATCTCATCATGCAACACAATTCGAACACATATTTTTTTTGTTCTTGCATCACACTTAATTCTTAGGTCTCAAATTCTGCCTTTGAGTAAAATTAATTGGTCATGTCTCGTTGCATGACGGGATTGGAAGTGTCTCGTACATAAACGAGAAAACATTAGTATCAAAAGGCCGGTAAACAAGGTAAAAAAACAAAAAGAAGGTAAAAAAAGGTGAATATAGAAACATAAACAAATACTCAAAACTCGGAAGTTAGTAAAAAGGTAAAAGCTAGTTAAGAAATAAGTAAATGCATAATTTTATATATTAGTAAATGTAAGAGTAAAATAGTAATTATAAAAGTTATTTTAATAAAACAATCAAATGGATAAAGATGTAATATATATATGTTTAATAAAAATGATATATGTAATTAAAATTTTAGTTTAGTCATATATGTAATTGACTAAATTTTGAAAAAGAATATATGTAATTAGAATTTTTAGTTAAATTTTATGTAATTAATCAAGTTTGACGGGAAGAAATATGCAATAGTGTCTTTAAAAATGAGCAAGTGGAACTATCTACTAATTAATTATTCAAGCTTAAAAATTAAAAGCTCAGTAGCGCCGGAGTTAAGTTTCCAGCTTTGAATTTTATAGAATCATAGTCAAGTTGAGTCAAGTGGAGCACCATGTCTACTCGACCCGGCTCGATTACATCCCTAATCACGTCACCGATATTTGTGTCAATCAACATCAGCTAACAAAAACTCAACCACAACATTTTGTAAAAAAGAAAAGAAAAAACATCTGCAAACTTTTTTATTATCAAAATGATAGAAACCAACCAATAAGCCAAGGATCAAACCACCAACATAAGTATTACAAACAGCACATCAACAATTAGCCCTTTAACAGTTGCATAACTTTCTTCCAAGCTGGTCTACTAGAAATATTATTCCACCACAAGCTCACATTGGTCCGGTCCGTCACCATGTGGCTAAGGTCACATTCATTCATCAGGTACCTGGTCCCCGGAAGGTGGCTCAGGTCGGCCAGGGTGAACCAGTCTCCGGCTAAGTGGCTAGTCTTCGATAGCCGTTGCTCGTAAACATCGAGCACTTGTTCTAGCCTTTTTACACAATTCTGAACCAGGATATGGTCAGTTTTCCCACCCATCTTTGGGATGACAAGTTTTTGAAGAACAATGGTGTAGATCATGTCGTTGAAGTGGTGCGCTTCGACTTCTAGCCATTGGTCGACTAGGGCTTTCTCCTCGAATGTGGTTCCGTAAAGCTTTCGGTTTCGATCACCGTATTTTGTTGCATAATACCTTATGATCGCTCTTGATTCTATACATATCAATTTTTTTCAAAAAAGAAGGTTTTTAGAAAGATGAGTAAAGAGGTGAGTAGAAAAACCTGATAACTGAATCATAATCGAAAAAATCGAAACAAAATAACTACACTGGTTGAGAGACTGATAGTTTCGGTTATAAATTTTGTTGATAACCGAATTTATGGTTCGGTTATGATTATATGTATATATAACCGAAATATTCGAACTGAACCCACACTTAAACCAACGATTATATATTATAGTTTATATTATTAGTATAACTAGTGTTTTAACCCGCGCTACGCGTTGGAGTTTGGTTGTTTTTCCCTGTCTTACGCGACCGTGACTTTCTTCGTTGTCGGGTTGGCTCATCGGAAACCACAAAAGCGTATACCGATACCAGTTCGATTAAATACCGAATACCGATACTAATGTTTGACGTCAAAAACACAAAAAAATAAACGTTTGTGGTCAAAAAGCAAACTTCACCTGTGTTACGCGTAACGAAGTTTGGTTGTTTTCCTTTGTCTTACGCTACCGTGACTTACTTCGTTGTCGGATCGGCTTATCGGAAACCACAAAAGCGTATACCGATACTGGTTCCGATAATATCGAATACCGATACTAATGTTTGAACCCAAAAACAAAAAAAAATAAATTTTCGTGTCAAAAAGCAAAAATATAAAACTTTGTTGTTAATCATAATTAGAATTTGGGTTTTAAATACATTTTGTAAAAATATATGGTCAATATATAAAAACACAAACTTATATATACATTTTGTAAATTTTTGTGGTCAAAATATTAAAAAGCAAACTTCACTGTAGCAGTGAAGTTGCTTTTTAATATATAATATAATTTATGTTATACGTCAAAAACAATTTTGTTGTAATTAAAAAAAGCACATTAGTTTCGGCTTTTTATCGTGTATAAAATATAAAAATTACTAATATATTACCGGACTCAAGATACAACTAGATTTATTAGTTGGAAATAGCTTTAAAAACTCGTATTTAACGAAGGTTAACTGGATTAAACAAGCCATCTTTTTGAATAACCAAATGGTTTATAACTGAAACCAATTTGCTAGATCTAAAAATCAAAACACAAGTTTATTATAGGTTTGGTTTTAACCAATAACCAAACTGAACCGGCTCATGTTCATCCTAGTAATGATAATATATTATGTGTCATTACCAAAAAGCCGAAAATCTCCATCCTCAACTACGGGCACTTGTCCAAAAGGCTACAAGGAAAACATAAATTAATTGCATCTAAGATTAAACATACGATAAGTACATGATTTCATGTTATTTGTGGACAATGAACTGTACCTGTTTTTGTAGAAAATCAGGTTGTTTATGCTCGTTGGAGTCCAAGTCAACGTCAATAAGCTCAAAGGCAACCCCGAGCTCGAAAAGTCAAGCCAATACTCTTTGTGGACAAGCCGCATTAATCGGACCATATACCTTGACTACCATCTTCTTACTTTGTTTAGAAGCTTTTAACTTCTCGTTACAATTAACCTAATATTACATACAATACTTACTACACGTGATGTAATGAAGTAAACAAGTAGTTCACTACACGTACTTAAATACTTTTTGTTGGTTTGATTGAACTTTTGGGGTGGTGTCAACCACCAATATATTAAGAAGGTTTGATGGAGAATGGTGGTTGTTCACTAGCCGCATCAAGTCATCAACCAACGAAATTGTTTGTTTAGTCAAGAAAAGATCTAAAGTTTGAACAGTTTTCACATGCAGCCCCTGTACTTTGTGAAATATACTTGAAGCCCATGTAATATTTTTTTTAAGAAGACTAGCTAGTAGCTAATGATGATATTTCTAAAACAGGTTCTGATAAAGTGGGTTAGAGTTAAAATGGACCGATCCGGAAAGTATTAACCGATCCGGAAAGTATTAGTTTGATATGGGTCGATATGGGTTTAGGTTGAAAGGAGTCGTTTCAGGGGGAAAAAAATGTTTTAAATTGGATTCACGAGTGGCTATACTTTTTCATGGCATTTAGCGGCGACAGGTTAAGGTATGTAGGGGTGGTGGTGTACGTAGAGTGACAGAGCTTGAAACTTTCTATTTGGGTGTGGGTGGGGGGCAAAGTCTCGAGACCCAAATCAGGGGGGTCGGGATCAATATATATAAAATATTCGGTCAAAATACACATATATATGAGCATTAGGTAATATGTTTGTTCATATTTATGTATGTGATTGCTATGTCCAGCGTTTAACTTTGAATAGTGTAACGTTGTTTGTTGGTGAATTGTTCCGTTTGCGTTCGTGAACCGTTTTGTTATATATTGGTAAACAAGTTCAATTTCCTTAATGAACAAGCATGAATATGAATTTTTGTTTAGTAAGCATTTATGAACCATTCATAAACACTTTCAATTTTTAATAAATGAACATGAAAAAATATTCATTTGGTTCGGTTCGGTTTATTTGATAATCATACCCGTTTACCCGATTATATACCCTTAATTATTTTATTTTTCAAATTTATTATACTTGATAATTATATTATATATAATTATATCTTTTTATTTTTTTTACTTAATGTCTTTTTACTTAATTAATATATGTTAGTGTAAACTATTAGTTTCCTATTATTTATACCTTATGTTATCTTACAAATTAAGTTATTATAAAACTCTTGAAATAAGATAGTAGTGGAACGTAAATAAATAATAATAATAATAAGGTTTAACCGAAAATATTGTTTAATATGTATATACAAATGTAGCTTTATATATTAATCTAATTTTAATAGATATCCGATAGGTATGCCCAACGAGTAATTTTTATAACCTTAATGGGTATACCCGATTACTTACGGGTTTACCCGATACCCGAAGGGTAAATACCCGCTACATACCCGACGGATTTTGGGTCGGGTATGGGACACACTTTTCTAATCGGGTATGAGGTTGAGGTTACCCATATGTTATTTTTTTTATACTTTTGCTACAAAATAATAATGTTATTCTCTAATCGGGTATGGGACACACTTTTCTAATAACATTAAATAATTATGTTATTTTTTATACTTTTGCGACAAAATAATTCATTTTTAAACATTGAAAAATGTCAACTCTTATAAAAAGTTTGTTTACTAAAAACTTCAATTTATAATTATTTTTTTCTTTTAGAAAACGTGTTTTTTAGAAAATTTCGTTTGTTTTAAACTTTAAAAAATGGTTTGAAAATTTTTATTTCAATTTTTTTTATAAATATTTCATATTTTTTTAAGAAATTGTTCTTAGTTATTTTTGTTGTTTAACAAACAAATGTGGTTTTTTATTTTTGTTTAAAATAATTTATTTTGATATTTTTCTTAATCTTAAAAAATTTAGATGAGAGGGAGATGCACAAAGAGAATGATGTAGTAATTATCTATGTTGACTTTTAAGAAAAGAGAAAACATGATATGAATATTTAAACGAATATGATATTCTTTTGACGGAAAAATAAAAATATGGAGGTCTATAAAAGTAGCACATGAAATTCAAGTTACTCTTTTATTATATACTATATACTAGTTTTGGTAAACCCGTGTATTACACGAGTTTGATCGAATAATATATTTAACAGAATAAAAATTTATTAATTATAAAATTTTATTTTAATATAATATATGATTAAGTACTATAAGTAATAAAAAATTATATTAACTTTATAAAATTTAATTTTAAAACTTTTCTTTTTTTTTTTCCAAAAATAAATTAGACATTTTGTTTTAAAACAAATCGTTATAAAAAGTTATATTTAATAAAGTTTGATGTTGTTGAAAAGTTTCTTATATTATAAAATTTGTTTATTTAGAAATAACACTAATGAAAAGATTACTTTCTTAATTTACTAATAAAACTATTTTAGATTTAAAAATAATTAAATAATATTATTAGTAATTAATGTACATATTTAATAGAAGAGAGAAGCGGGAAAATTTTGATGATAATTAATGTGGTGCTGTCACATGTCCCCCATAGATACCTTTTTATTAGAGTATAAAGATAAAGATATAAAAATAAAGATTTATTTATTTCATTAAAGTTAACTTATTAAATGAATATCTAACCTTTATTTTTTGCTAAGAGATTTTTACATATTGAATTTTTGGTATGTAATAGGTTAAAATTTCATCAATAGATAAATACGCAACATATATGTTTTAAAAAAAAGAAATATATAATTAATTTTAGAATTAGAAAAATACTTAATTAATGATCTTAAAAACAAAATATATAAATGGGCCATCGAATAAACCACATGGAACGTATTTATGGGTTACGGCGTTACGCCATCCATTTTATTCTCAATATTCTCCACACCCAGCAATCAAATTGGAGATTACCTCTAGAAATCGAATTAAAGAGTATCCGCGAGAGAATGTTTGCTTAATAATATTTTTTTTTTAATTTTTCCCCGAGAGAGGGAGGGAGGGGGGTCGTTAGGTTCACATAATCCATAAGAATTGGAATTGAAATTGAAATTAGAATTGAAAATAAATTTTTTAAAAATCATGTTTGCTTGACATATAGTAGAAATGAAATTGGAATTTTTCCATAAGTGTCAAAAATTCACGAATTCTATTAGTATATCGAATAGAAATTCATACCTTAGTTGTTGAGTCAATGCTAATCTCTTGATTCCTCTTATAAACATCATGCATTTGCTAGATTCCAAGAATCGAACTCGAATTTGAGAGTGCGTGTGTTTTTGTCAACATCAAATCCAAGGGATGATTTCTTGTATGAAAAAGTTGAGAAAATCCTAATATTCACAAACTTCGTCAACAAATTAACAAGCAAACATTAGTATCTAAACATAAGTATTTGACTAATGAAATTTGAGAGTATTTAACTAAAGAAACTCAAATTATGAACAATTCAACTAAATTAACAATGGAACATGAAATTGCGATGAAAATCGAATCCAAGAGATCCCTTTATAAAAAGTAGTGGACCGGACCGTGAATGGATGATAACTGAATGACGATTCTTGAATGGAGCGGCGATTGAGCTGGAGGTGAAACACTCGCATGTGACTGAGTGGAGGGGCCATTGGGGGTATGCCACTAATGATTGAAACGATCCCCGATCATTCCATTGAATGTATAGTTCCTGTATAAATGGAGAGGAACTGTTGGAGAGGCCACTAAGGGTAATAAGGGAGGTTGAAGGGCGCGCCTTACAAAACTTGTATTCTACCCCAAAACAAGAGATGTTTTATAAAATATCAAAGGTAAATTATACGAGTTTATGTTTCTAAAATTCTAAGAAGTCTAAGGTATATAAAGTTTGGATTCCAACTCATTTATCAAATAAACTTCAATTTAAAGCTCGTACCAATATACTTATAAAAACATAAATAACATGGCTTTCATTGTATATAATATCTCTATAATAATAAATAAAAATAAATTCGTAGACTTGTCATAATTATAGATCATCTAATAATTGGTTTTCCGCTTTTATCTTCTTTTAATTATGAATGCTATAATAGATATTCATTAATTAATAAATATTCATAATTAAAATTTCAAATATGTTAATTTTAAATTTTCAAATGTGTAATACATGGGTTTATTCAATCCGTATAATACACAATATTTAATACATAATTTTTTATATAATTAATCATGTAACAGTAAATTTATTTAGTCCGTGTATTACACGAGATTGTAACCTAGTAATTCAATATAAACCATTAATCATCATCATATCTATCTTTATTATTTTTTTAAAAAGTGTTACTAAACTCGTTAACTGGCTCGTGTTAGGCGGACTACATAGCAACAAGGTTGTTACGTGAGGTTTGAACTGCTTTATCTGTCACATATTCACATAACACTACATAACTTAGGCTTAGTTAACTATGATAAGCAGTTAGTCAATATATCTAGTTCCTTTATTAAAATAAAGTTCTTTTTAGGTGACGGTCAGTGGGATGAATCATGGATGGAGTACAATGGTTTTCTTATCCACTGTATATTTAGTTACTTTCTTAAAAACTCATGAGTTATATGAGTGGAAAATTTTAACATATTAAAATGAATAAGTTCTATTTATATTTTGTATGTTATATGTTATCAGCAATTAATAAAATAATAAACAATAAAAATTTAAAATTTATAAATAACAAATAATAAACATAAAAAATTTTAAAGTTATATTTTAAGATAAGATACAATAACCATGTTATAATTTAGTGTGTTTTAACAATTTATTAAAATAAAAAGATTATATTTTGGATATTCATTTATTTAGTTTACTTATTTGAATTGATTTTATTTAATAAGAAAAAGATACGAGAAACAAAAATTTAAGATTTATGAGAAGTTACCATTAGGTAGTATAAATTATTATCATCACTTCCCCCCTTCAATAAATACAATGAATTCAAACTTCATTTCTACATGTATTCAAACCCAATTTAATCTGCCTTCAAATTCATACAAAAATCCATGGACATGCATTGCATTCATACCTTAGCAACAATGTCATGGAGAATACGATGGCAGTTGTTGCATAACCCAATATCAGCATAGGTATTGAATTTAGGTTAAAAGTTAAGATATCAAGTATTGAACGTAACCAATAATTATTAACTCATGTGGTTAAGGTGAAATACCATAAGACTTTAACAAAATAGGTGGAGGTCTTGGGTTTAAATTTTACTTGGGGAAAAAAAAAATGAGGAGGGTCCAGGTTGATCCAGTGGGTTTTACATTTATGGTGGGTTTCCTTCTGGGGGTGATCTCAAGTTCGGGTCTGAGATTCTGTACTTGAGTAATGGAGATGTTCGGGTGGTTCAACGACCTGTCAATAATCCAATTAACCATTCAAAAAAAATATTAAACTTGAGTGCATGGCCCGCTCTAACTTCTAAGGGTGTTTCAGGTGGACGACCGTCCAATGCTCAAACTTTTTAGGGCCAGTTTTTTTAGTTTATTATTTTTTTTTTCTTTCCTATTGTTTCATTATTGAGTGTCGATAAACATAAGTAATGCAAGCCTATGCAGAACCGCTACCGACTGACTTCTGCACATGGCTATACAACAACAATGGGGTGGATATCGAAAGATATTTAAATTATAGTTTTTCACAACAAAAAGATCTTTTAGAATGTTATCTTAATACGCACAAGTAACATTTCTTTTCTTAATCAGATTTAATTAACACTTGTTGTGTTCGATTAATCGCTATTTGGTCGAATGTAACTGGGGAGCTTCTTACATTCCAAAATTTAATTCAATTGATATGACTAACATTAAAATATGTGAATTCCCATAAAGAAGTTTTATATATAGCCATTTATAATTATTTGTTTATAACCAATAACAAAGTTTTACAGGTATTGTGCTACCCATGTTTATTTCCTTTGTTTTTAGATATATACTTAAAAAGAAAACTTCAATGTTAGGTGAAAACAGATCTATCTGCTGCAATTTCAATAGTTTATGTCAGATTCATGACCGACAATTATAAACTATAATTACGTAACATCATTAAGAAGTTTTAAAGTAACTAGTATTACATGCAAGCAAATATTTTATTTGGGAACCTTACACGCAAAGAAAATGAAGGTAACAATTACTTTCTACAAGTTGACCCCATAAAACTTCAATAATCTGAATAATCATGCATTTATTTGAAAATTTATATTTAAGTTTTATATTTAAAATGTTAGAAACCTACCATGATCATAATTTTACAGGAGAATACCCTTTATAGTAAGTTAAATTAAATATAATACAAAAAGAAACTAAACACAATATATAGGAAATCTAGACTTAGTGCTACAAATGTCATAAGTAAATGAAGCAGTGAAAATAATAAAAAGAAGAATGTTTGAGACCTTGTGTTAAGTTTCACGTGTTTTCTTTAAAACATATTTAACATATTCGTATCTCCACTAACAGAACACACGTCTTTCATGACACAACAATTAGAGCATTAGTTTGTACTAATGATGTTCGACTAGTGATCATGAAATTCATAATACATACAATGAATGGTTTGACAACATCACAACACGGTTTTTTTCTCACAAGGATATTATTAAAACAAGATTCATTACAGTAATAATAATATTGTCTCGTCGTTTCGTAGAAGTTGCTGCGGTTTCGTAGAAGTTACCAATTTCATCCTTTTATTATTAACAACTACACGAACAATCATTAAATTTGAAACTAAATTTGAAAACCGTAACACAAACAAAAATAAGATGAGATAGGTCCCGACAAGAAACAAGGTTTATTATACAATACAAAATTACAAATTGCACACATCACACGTGTAATTATGTATATTAAGTTTTGAAGAAGGGTCCGAGGGGTTGATTTAAAAAAAAAAAATTCATGAAATGCAATTTTTTAAATATCATAGTGGCGATTTATGTAATTTATTATATAGCGAGTATGAATCTGTACTTCACAACAAAGTTTTGAATAAATTGTATACAAAATATACAGGAAAATAAACACTACGTGAGGTATGTTCAAAATTTAATACAACAAATTAATGATATAAAGTGTTCATGAAAACAAAATCAATTCAAAAAAACAAATGATAACAATATATTCTATACATCTAAAACAAAATTAACAAATAGTCAAAGGATTATTTTGCATTTCAATTAAATACGATGTAGATTAAAAGAAATATTATAAACATGATAACATTTAGCTCAAATTCAAAAGTCCAACACTCCTACGACTATCTAATCGCAGCCTCTAACTATTTATCTGCTCTTGATAATATAATATAATCACGCCGTTTTCATTCGAAATTTAAGAAGCATATCTATTATTTACTGACATGAAGAGTGGCATATAATAAATTTAAAAATCAATATTATAAACTTATAAGCACACGTGTCAAAATAAAAAACAATAAGTATAAGGAGAAGTAATAACCAAGTCGTGTTAAATTAAAAAATAAAGTCAAATTGTTGTTTAGATTGCCAAAATTAGACTTCCCAACTTTTTAAGACCTAATAACAAAAAAATAAATATGTATTCTTCTATCAAATTATCCTAACCAGAAATGATGGCAATGCCGCGATATCTTCTTTTATTTTCTACTAGCATTAGTAAACCCGTGTATTACGCGGGTTGAAAAAAAATAAAATATTAAATAAAATAAAAAATTTATTAATTATTAAATGATATTTTAAAATATGATATGATTAAAATTATATATGAGTGAGGATCATAAGTAATAAAATAATGATATCAACTTTTTAAATTTTTATTTTTAAAATTTTCAAAATACTCCGTTTTAAAAAATATATTTTTTAAAATTTCCTTATATAGCTCCAAATTTTAATTATTTTTAGTTTTGAAAATTTCTTTTTTTAAAAATATAAATTTTAAAATATTTCATATTTTTAAAAAAATTTAATGTTTTAAAAAATTTTCTTACAATATAAAAATTTATATCTCTAAAAATAACATTTGAAAAAAGATCATTTTTTTAAATTTATTAAAAAACTATTTTTAATCTAAATAAAATAAAATAATATTATTAGTGATTAATGTAATTATTTAATAATAGTAAGCAGCAGGAAAATTTTAATGAGAAAGAATGTGATGATGTCATATGTACATCTTATTTATTCTTTTATTAAAGTAGAAAGATTTTTCTAGAAATAACATTTATAAAAAAGATGTGTTTTCTAATTTATTAAAAGATTATTTGTAATCTAAAAAAGAGTTAAGATTATTTAATATTTTTTAATTTAGGTAATTATTTAAGAGGAGAGAGAGGCGGGAAAAATAAATTTAGGGGACCTAAGAATGTGCCAAGTGTCCCCTTAAGTTACTCTTTAGTATTATATATAGATTTTCATTTCTCGTCACTTTATCATTTGTATTCGTCTATTTGTTAAGAGGACAATTAAAAAATAGATTCTTGGAAGGAAATATCATTGATTTATAAGAAATCCTTGAATCAAATTGTTATTTCATCCTTAAATCAAATTGTTATTTCAGTTTTTGTCATGTCAAACACACAGGTTAATCACTTTTAATTAATTACAATTATTTATGAGTCATGTTTAAGCTTAAGCTTAGAGCTCAAGCTCGATTTAATTCGTGTTCTTTACCTAAATCTTCAGCTCAACTCATAACTAATTTTCCCATTTCAAATTAGATATTTACCGTTTATAATTATTTTATTTATACAACATACACATTTATAACTACAATTACATGTATATAATAGAATATTTATCCTACTCGTTTATATTTGTGAGGCTCACAAAAAAAAGTTATTGGGTTTTAATAATCTCAACTTTTATTTATTGACCGCGATTAATCCCAACTCAAGAAATGTTTACAAACACCTCCAACTTTAAGCTTATTTTCCTTCAACAATCTCTTACTAACTGAGATTTAACACTGTTAGTTTTTTGAAAACGTGGATTGTTTATATGGCCAAAAGACTAAGCCGAAAGTTAAAATCAACCATCTGATCCGTCAATCTGTAACTTCTGCACACTAAAACCCGTCAATCTTCACCTTCTGATCTGAACCACTTAACTCATTGGAGGCTATACACCGAAAAACGGACTTGGTAGAGTCTGGGTGATGGTGTAATTGAAAAATGGCCCAATCTTGACTCCATTTCATAAAAAAAATATTATGGAGGTTAACTCTCAATTAGTAAGGGATCATTGTAGAAAAATAAATTTAAAATTGGGAGTGTTTTCAAACATTTCCTGAGATAGGATTAATCCTGACTAATAAATGAAACTTGAGATTATTAAAATCTAATAACCTCACAAAAAAAACTCAGTATATAAAGTTTGGATACCGACTCATTTATCGAATAAGCTTCAATATAAAGCTTGTACCAATATACTTATAAAAAATAACTTTTATTTAAGGTTATTGGATTTTAATAATTTCAATATTCATTTATTGGTCAGGAATAATCCAACTCAAGAAATATTTATAGTCACTTTCAATTTTGAAGTTAAATGTATCCAATGATCCCTTACTATCTGAGAGTTAACATCGTTAGTTTTTTGATGACGTAAACTACCTATATGGACAAAACACTAAGAAGAAAGTTGAAATCAACAATCAGTTTCGTCAATTTGAAACTTACGCATCTTGAAACCCGTCAAATTTCACATCCTGATTTGAACCACTTGACTAGTTTGAGGTAGATCTCAAGTGACGATGGAGGCTAGACACCGAAAAACGGACCTGGTAGAAGTTGGGCGATGGCGGAGTTGAATAATGACTCAAAGTTTGCTCAATTTCATTAAAAGCTAACGGTGATTAACTTTCAGTTAGTAAGGGATCACTAGAAGAAAATAAGTTTAAAGTTAATAACGTTTGTAAGCATTTACAAAGTTAAGATTAATCCTTAACAATAAATAAAAGTTGAGATTATTAAAATCCAATAAATATTTATTAAAAGAACGATGCATACGCTGTCAAAATTTTTCTAACACCTAAAATCCACCTAAATACTTACGATAAGTCTTGACCTCTCACCCTTTAACTTATAAAAATATAAATAACATGGTTTCCATTGTATACAGTATTCCTCTATAAAAAAAAAGATTTGTTTAATTATAATTGGAGTTCTTTGAATCTTTTCAGGTGGCGGTCGGTGGGATGGATGGAGTGCTCCAATGGTCTTCTCATCCATTATATATACCCTTATTATTATTATTATTATCACTTCCCCCATTCAACAAACACAATGAATTCAAATTCCATTTCTACAGGAATTATTCAAACCCAATTCAATCAACCCTCAAATTCATACAAATCTTCATTCAATTCATCTCTTTCATCACACCATCTTTCCTTCAATTACTTCAAAACTCCATTAATTTCAATAAGAAAATCCCTTAAGCCGCCACCCAACGCCATCACTGGTGACAGCGTTTACATGCAGTCACCAAATGAGACGTTGTATGATCTGTTGGGTGTCCCACAAAACGGAACACCCTCAGATATCAAACGAGCCTACAAACAAATGGCCTTGAAGTACCATCCAGACGTATCGCCCCCGGATAGCGTTAACGAGCACACCATGAGATTTATTCAAGTGCAGGAAGCGTATGAGACGTTATCTGACCCTGAAGCTCGAGCCATGTATGATTGTAATTTGGCCAAGGGTTTGCACTTGGCTTTTTCCACGAAGAAAGGGTCACGGTTCGAGGCGAGGCCCGAGGAGATGGCGCGATGGAGGCAGTCGTGGGAGGTGCAGGTGGAGGAGCTCAAGCGGCGGAGCGCGGCGGAGACTGGTGGAAGGATGTCGTGGGCTGCAAGGATCCGACAACAACGGGGGGTGTCGGACCTTGACCATTAAGGCAAAAGGTCGGTTTAGTATAGTAATGAGGATATAATGTTTCGTGTACTATAATTAACGTGAAGTCAATGATCATATTATTAATTATTAACTTTACAAGTATTATCATATTATTAATTATTAACTTTACAAGTATTAATTATATGTTATCTTTACTTGTAAAACTAATTGTATGTTCGTTCTTTTAACGGATATCATGTGGGGGCTAAATGGTTTATGTAGGGGCCATTTGTGTAAATTATTCAGTGTGAATGATAAGTCATTTTGAGATTTATGTCTAAAGTTCGGGCTTAATTAACTCGTGAAAGTAATCAATAACTCGTGCTCATGTTGTAAACAAAGTTAAAAGCGTGAGCTATGGTTGGTTTAGGCTTGAGTTTACTTGGCTTTTCTTTATATCTTATATAACTATTTATATTTATACTAGTTACAGATATCAAGTGTATATTTAGAATCTAAGATAAAATCACGTTACAGATATCAAGTTATTATATAGATAAACAGTCTTTGGTGTGACAATCTTGATGTCGCATACCTAATAGTCAATTGCGTATCTCACTAGCGCACGGAATTCCTTTACATTGATCTGCATTTTATTCAAAATATTGTTTAGCATGAACTCTCATCGTCACATATGTTTTTATCCATCTAGCAGATACTTTGGCCAAATGTTTGTCATCTACACGTTTTGACGCTTTTAGATCCAAACTTCACGTTGTTAAGCCTATTGTGCTTAAAGAGACATTTTTTTATGATTAATCATTTTCTGTATAAAATAGCACAAGATTAGCCATCACGTGAATCAGCATGTTTTTGACGATTAATATTTTAAATTGACAAACTCAAGTATTTGTATATATTATATAAGTGCAAAACAAACTAAAACATTGAAAATTGGTTGCTCGATATATTTTAATACTTTTTTTGTACCATTATAGCCGTATTAATTTATGTATTTTATATAAATCCAAACAAAAAAGGTCCATTGCTCCTAGCTAGCCATAATTGAACGATGTATTAGATTAATATAGTCGATGGTGATTGACTTAATTAGAGTCGAGTTTACATTCACTTGTTTGGTTTTATGTTTGTTAAAAATAATATTATATAATAATATACAAAATTGTAAACGTTTAAAAGTTTTGAGAGATGCGAAAAGTGAGAGAATGACTCGCGTACAAACTTGAGATATCCCTATATTCAATGAACCTAATTAACCTGTTAATTATAACCATAAATAGAGAGACAAATTAATTGCGTATTAGACGTCATCATCATTATATTTGTAAATAAATTTTATAATTAGTATTCATTGCATCAAGGTAGATCTACTTAGAAGCGCTATGGCTACATGACACTCGTAAATATTTATGTATTATATAGTATCTGATACTTATTTTTTATGTGACAATGTATGTATCAACGCTCAAATGACATGATTAATTAACTATTTTCAAAGAGTGACACCTGTTATAAAATCTTAAGGATATCAGGCAACCCATGTTTATTTCTTCGTTTTTTTAAGTACTAGCATCAAGTAAACTCGTGTATTACACGAGATGATAAAATAAAATTTAAACATAATTAAAATTTATTAATTATAATACAATGTATTAAAATAATATATGATTGAGAATTACGTATGAGTAATGATTTTAAGTAATAAAAAAATGATATCAACTTTTTAGACTTTTTTTCTTGAAAAAAACATTTTGTTTTAAACCAATCGCTATAAAAAATATCATTTATAAAAATTTTATAGAATTCCCAATTAATTATTTAATTTTTGTAAAAATTTTACTTTTATAAAACATTAATTTTAAAATATTTTATATTTTTTTAAAAAGCTTAATGTTTTAAAACAATTTATTTTATTTTATAAAAATTTGATTCTTTAGAAGTAACATTAATACAAATATCTCTTTCGTAATTTATTAAAAGATATTTTTAATCTAAAAAATTAAATAATATTATTAGTAATTAATATAATTATTTAATAGAAGAGAGAAATAAAAAAAATTTGATGAAAAAAATTTAAGGTTGTTATATGTCCCATTTAATTATTTTTTTATTTGAGTATGGAGATTTAAAAGAAAATTTTAGTATTATCTCTAGAAAAATCTACATGTCTCGTTTTTAATATTTTAAATTTATGTCAAATTCATGCACAAACAATTATAAATTAGAATTACGTAACATCATTCAGAAGTTTCAAATATTCAGTCTTACATGCAAGCATATGTTTTATTATAGACCCTTACACGAAAAGAAAACCAGGGAATTCATTATCTAGAACTTGAGCATAGGACCATACGCGCATTTGTAACGAATATGACTCTTAATTTTAATAAGAGTAAAATGTTATTTTCGTCACTGACGTTTTGTTTAATTTGTCATTTCAGTCACTGTAGTTTACCAAATGTTGTCATTTTCATCCACTCCACTAACACCGTTAAAACTTTGTTAAAACTCCGTTAAATATGAGGGTATTTTAGTCTTTTTGAATACCCTAATTATCCTATTAAAACAAATTAATCAATTAATATTCAATTAGTCTTTCAATTATTATGATGAATATTAATTGATGTCTAACGAAGTTTTAACGGTGTTAGTGGAGTGGATGAAAATGACAACATTTGATATACTACAGTGACTGAAATGACAAAAAAATAGTTTTTGGATTGAAATAGCAAATTTAACAAAACGTTAGGGACGAAAATAACATTTTATTATAAATGTTAGTAACCTATCAAATCCTAATGTTATAGGATAATACAGTATATAAATAAGTATAAGATAATACAAACGGAAAAACGTAGATATGTACTACAACAGAAACAAGTAATTGAAAAAAAGGAAAGAAGAAAAATGTTTTGAGGCGTTGTGTTTAATATGATATAATAATAAGATAGTAGTTATATTGTCAAACTATACTCTTGAACGTGAAAGTAATATAATACATATAAGATAAAGGGTTTGTCAAAACACCTTTCTATTTTTCAACAATATCATTAAAATGAGAGTAAATTCACAAATCTTTACTAGAAGTTACAAATTTCGGCATTTTGTTAAACTAAAAGGCATTTTAAATTACTTACATTATAATAAAATCACCGTAATGAAATGATCATTTTATCCTTACACATATAATTAATTACACGTGGGATTTACGTCTTATATTAACAATCATACAAATAACTGAATAAGTGATCGTTTGTGCAATAAGCTTTGAAAGTAAGGTCCATAGCTTAAATTTTCAAAGCTTAATAACATAACTTCATCATTCTATTTCTATGAGATTCCTAAAGATAAAAGAAGTGATTATTGATATGCTAACATCACCCTTTTCACATTCAAAATGGTTGCACACACTCGACTTTTCAAATTCTCACAAGATCTAAGTCACCAATATTATAGCGGTTCTCTAAGCAAAGGCTACCTAAATCCCCTTCATACCAATTTCTAGATCTCTTTCATCTATTGATATAAGAATAGCAAACAACCCCTATTCTATTATAAGGAATCGGTGTAAATCTTTAAAGACCTTAATCACAATTTATGTATATTATCTATAATAATGACGATCTAAGGTAACTTTTTTTTTTTTTTTTCAAAAAAAGGACCAAAAGAGTATATTAATATACACAGTGATAAGATTATTTTGTATTCCATTGATTAAATAATAAATGATAATTAAAAAAAGTCAATAACTTCTCGAGTTTAATTGAGGTGGGGGTCGACACCTCAGTTCATTCAAGGGTCAAACTCAAATGTCAACACCCATACAACTGTCTACCCGCAGCCTCTTACAAGTACAACTATATAACGACTCTTGATATTATATTTATCATTATTCTCTCTTTTCATTCAGAAATTCAAAGCATATCTACTAATTATATAAAATGAAGATTCGAGGCATAATAAACTTAAATATCAATTTAATAAATTATCAGGACACGTGTTAAAAGTTAAAAAATTAAGCATATGGATAGATAATAGCTATGTGTACTTAAATTAAAAAAATAAACCAAGTTGTTTTTTAGATTGACGAGAATAGACTTCCCAATTCTTCATTTTGTTTACATAACCTAATAACAAAAGAAAGGATAGATTACTTCTATCAGATTAACCTAACCATAAATCATGACTATGCTTAACATTTTCTTTTATTATCTTTTTTCAATTATCATCAACTTACCATTTGTTTTAGTTTAATTTTTTTTACCTAATACCTAATCTACTCTATAAGAATAATATTATTTTTTGAAAGAAAATATCATTTATCCATAAGAAATCCTTTAAATCAAATATGATAGGTCTTGCATATAGAAAAAAGATAACAAAAGTAAGTAGTGTTTTGGGTGTATTAATATGTTAGAAAAGTAAAACGTCTTTAGTTATGACATACACATCTCCACGGACGTGTGTCTACTTTTATCATATTTGAGACTTTATTCCCGTCAATGTATAGGTAAATGAATGTGATAAGCAACCAGTGACTAGCACGTAAAATTTTATTCGTGTATCATCTAGAAACTTCCCTTTTGTCGTAGTTACTCGACAAAAATCAATATTTATGTGATATCCTTTTTCCTAGGTGTTAGACTTCAATAATATCTATATTTTCTTTGTGATAAATGAAACATGATACGTAAGTCGTAAGTCAGGTACTAAATCATGTGATACTCGAATTACAAACCTTTGTTTGCTATATAAAGACATGAGTTAATATTGGGAATGAAATCCATTTAAACGTATATAGAGAAAATATATATATAAAGCGATCGATAGCACGATGTGTAGAAGGTTTGTTATGAACGTGATTAATCAATATAAAATATGGAAGCAAGTAAGCAACTAAAATAATTGCGTTGGTATTTCAAACCATGAGACTGGCCGTTTCTTATGATTGGTTTGTAATGTCTAGATTAACTACTCAAGCGAGTGGTAACATGTCTCGTTTTATGAACTACCACCCTTTGGCAAAATAAGTTGCAGTTGCTAACGATCACTGGTTAGCAGTTGTTACTGTGTGATTCACATAACTTTGTATTTCCACATGCTACCATACAGTTTTATGAGACATTTAAAATAAGTAACAATGTTATGGAATATAATAGTGGTTCTTGCGCAATCGCTTGTTAAAATATGCATTAAGATATTGTTGTTGCTTAGTCAAGTATTGAAGTTAGGTTAAATAGTATCAAGTATTAAATTCGAATGGTGTGATTCGACTGGTTTATAAATATACAACTAAGTGTATGACATTAAAAACAAAGATAACAACAGGGAAGTTATTTTATTAGATACTCACCTTCAAATACTTGCAAAACAACTATTTATGGGTTTTAAGATCATTCAAGCTCTATAAAGACAATTAAAATGTTAAAGAATTATAAAAATTTGTAAATTGATAGTTTTCAATACGGTCAATAGTAAGAGAATACAAGATAGAAACCAAAATAAAATAGTATACGAAGGATTCTCAATTCGACTATTAGTTATCCTTAGAAAAAGGTTATAAGATGGGAACCGAATTAAAATAGTATATGAACGAAAATAGAAATCAAAACGTCTAAAAAGCCTATGAACCTAAATAGAAATTAGAAGACGTACAAAAGCTAGAGGTGGTTAGAGATGTGCATTTAGCCTAAACAAGACATTGCTTTTTTATTTTCTTTTTGCATCTTTCCACTTCCTTTTCTTATAAGTTATAACTAATGTTTTGTAGGGCCCTGGATATAATCTTGAATATATATAAAAAGTGAACCAAGAGATTAGACAACACATATTCATAATGTCCAATAGCAATATGCAACATAAGATTAATACATTAAATATAGACCTACATAATGAAATTTTGGTTGCTCTGAGTCTTTAACATTAGTTTTTAGGACACTTATTTGTTATGACCTAACTCATTTGGTCTAACCCAGCAATGATATAAATATAACATGTAAAAATAAAAACAAACCGTAGTTGATGGCTCGAACCCGTGTCAACTCGACCTAGATATCACACTACAAATTTTTTTGAATTTTATTTTATTTTATTATTTATGATGTTATTTGGTTTTTAAATTTGGTTCAACTAATCTACCCATTCAGACAAATGGATCGGTAAGACGACCGATTCGTTGGTCCTGTCCTATTTTGAAAACATTTGATATCAACATTATCATGCTACAATACATTATTGTGAATTTGTGATGCAATATAGGGGTGACAACTATGACCAGTTAATCTTTAAGAAATAGGTTGATTGGGGTAGGAAAACTAGTATATGGGTTTATTTTTTTCATCTCAAATCAAACAATAGTTTAAGATAAGTCATTATTATAAACTTTTATTACTCAAAATGGTCGAAATGGACTAACACAATCCACACCTATTGTCTATCGCCACTACCACTCTTTTTGAGATCACCCGTTTTGAAACGAAAAAAACTGAAAGTTTTTAGATTACTCGTTTTGACCTGATCCTATTTTGCTCAAAGCGTATTTTGACTCGTTATTTGGTGTAGAAATTTCTTTTGTTTAATTTCCATATGAATAAAACAGTGTATATCAAAAAATGCAAAATTTTTTAACGATGGTATTATGATAATTGAAATTGACTTTTTTGTATATATATATAAATGATTAGTGTTGTGTATTTTGACTCGTTATCTTGAGCTCAACTTGAGTATTTTAACGAGCTAAAATGGTTGGCTCGGCTCAAGATCCAACTTTTTTTTTTTTTTTTTTTTTTTTTTTTGATATTTTGTTTTTATAACTTTTTATTTTTTCTAGTGATATATATAAAAACTAAATTTTTATTTTTTAAGCCTCTTAGTTCATTAAACCACTGATACAAGAAAGATATTTTACGATCATGATCATATTTTATGTTTTAGTATTTATATTACTATAAGAAAATTTTAAAATAACTATGTTTGCTATTTCAATATTAGACTAATAGTAAATTTAATTTAGATAATTTATATTATACTAATTTATAATTTTTATACGTAATAGTATTGCACCTTATGCTTAAGGTGCTTTAAAAAAATTTTTGATTATTTTTTTTATTTTTAACTGAAAGCTTCTAATATTTTGTAATGTAACCTTACATAATTTGACTTTTTTACTTTTAACCCAAAACTTCTCATCTTTGCAATTTAACATCACAACTTTTTTACATTCAACTTTGTTTCCCAATACTTTTCATCTTTCGTAAATTTTCATTTTACGTTTCGTTCTAAGTTTTGCAAGTTAACATGACAAAACATGCATGTGTGGTTCAACATTTTTACATTTTGCTTAAATTTTGAGAGTTAACATAACGCAACATGCTTTTTTGTTTAACGCTTTTACGCTTATTTTTTCTAGTTTGACAGGTCCGTCATCACGCGTGGATCCTAGATCGACTTAGTTATGCGTTTTGGTCTAATTTCTTCGCATTAACACACTGCAACTTCAATTGGAGGACATTAGCGGTAGTGTGACATTGGTGATGTTTGGCACAGTTTTACGCCCCCGTCATAACGCGAGCCGGGGGCTAATTCTAGTATATAGTAATTTGGATTCTTTTTAAACAATCTCAACGAGCTAACTAACGAGCGAAATAGAGTCCAAACTTATAATAGCTCAGACTTAAGTTGTTCCCAAATGAGCCTGCGAGCTTTTTCTATCGACTCCCATCTAAAGGGATTAGGCCCATATTGAATAGCCCAAAACTCGATTCGATAACCTGCGATTTCTATTTTCTGCAACTCCATTTTCGCATTCACCTCCAACAACCAAAATGGCGACTAATTTCTGGACATCTACACACTAGTATGATTCCGATCACCGTCATCCTTAGGGTTTCATCTGTCCAATTATCGTTTAATCGTATCATCAATGTTGCATTCATTCCTTTTCTAAACGCTGATTGATAATTTTGTTTGTGGTTTCTTTTTTGTGTGCAGCAAGGAGTTATTGGACCAAGAAGAAGTGGATGTGGTGCATAACCTCGATAAACAGAGGGGAATCACCCTCGAAGATTTCAAGCTGATCAAATTGCATATGACCAATTGTATGCTATGCGCCTCTATATTTATGTGTATTTCTAGGCCTCTATTTGATCATGGTGCTTGTTTTAAGGGTTTTGTTTTGATCATGTGTTTTTTTGTTTTCATTATCGGTTTATTGATCATAGTCGTGAGATTGTGACTGATATGAGTTGTTGAATTTATGGATGCTAGGGGTCCAGTTTTGGTGCTTATGGATTTGATCATAATTTGTTGTGTATAGTTTTGTGATGGAAAGTTGGGATTCATCTGAGGGTTGTGGACATGATTATGCATTGAGGATGACAGTGATCAGGACGACTGGAATACTATTGGGGGATAGGCGGTACCTCAAACAACCAAGTTTCATCATCTTGGATCATTCATTCATAGCGATGGAGGCATTTACATCGGTGTAACTCACAATGTGCAAGCAGGCTGGTGCAAGTGGAAGGCAGCATCAAGTGTTTTGTGTGACAGGAGATTCCTAGAGAAATTAAAAGGAAAATTCTATACTCGATTGATTGCTCGCCACTTAAGAAGATACAACCTAAAAAGCTAGAGGTAGCAAAGATGAGGATAGCGAGATAGATGTGTGGGCACATGAGGATGGACCGAAAAAAAATGAAATCTTTAGGGTTAGATTAGGTGTGGCGTGCATTTTAGAAAAGATAAGAAGGGGAGATTAAGATGGTTTGGACATTTGCGTAGAAGACATATGTGGGATTTATTGGACTTGCACCTTTCTGAGGACATGACGGTGATGGGGAGGAGGAGTAGAGGCAAACCAAACTAACATGAGATGAACAGATTAGGCAGGATTTCGTGGACCTGCACCTCTCTGAGGACATGGTCATCTTACGTAGGATAATATGAGACATTTTTAGAGGAATGCATGCATCCTTTCTTTCCCAAGGATATCATATCTCAAGTTGTAGGGTACCTAAGATGCCTTTAGTGTTAGATGCCTTCTAGGGGCTTTTGCAGTAACGGTCAGTTTTGACTTGCTTTCTAGGATTAGATGTAGTTGTAGATTTGGGCTTTTAGGGGTGGAGTATGTCTTTAGTTGTAGAAGTGCCTTTACTTTTAACCGTCTTTAGTTTAGCTACCCTAGCCTTAGGAATTTCTTTGTGTTTATGCTATTTTTTTCTTTAGTCTAACTGTCTTTATATGTTATGCGCTTTTCTATATATTGTATGCTTTGTATTCTTAGTATAGCGTTATTGCAAGCTGAGGACCTCTCTGGGTGCAACCTCTCTATCTTTTGGGTAGAGGTAAGGTTTGTCACTCATCTCACCCTCCTCAGACGCTACTATTTGAGTGGGAGTTTATTGAGTATTTTTCTTTCTTTGTTTGTTTGTTTGGACATAATTATACATCCGTTTGTCAGGAATTGCTTTAGAAAAACTTGGATTTTTGTTGTCTTCTATTGAAGATTGTATAAATTGTTCTTTAAATTTGTGCTTTCACCAAGATCACACTTATTTTTACCTTTAAGATCAAGGTTTACAATTTGAAACTATATTAAACATTACCTTATGGTGTTTTAACTTAAGTTATATAGGCTGTTACAATGAGCTCTTATAATCTACTCGACTTGTTGAGCTTCTTCTGTTTTATACTAGTTAACAGCATTCTTCTAAAAACAAAGCTGATCACATTACATAAATCGGCTGTAAATATCATGTACATAGTTCTTAATCTTGTATTTCTTCTCGTTTTGTTTTTCCTTCCAGACATTGCGAGATTGGCTCAAAATGTGAAAGTGAGGCAAAGGTTAGCCTCAAGTTTTGTTTTTTCAAACAACCTTCTGTATTAGCTCTATTTTCCATGTTGGTTTGGTCAATTAGTCATACAATCGCTAATCCATTTCTATACTTTTTGGTTTGGTAAGCATTTGTATTCTAGAGGAATTAACCACCAAATATACTCGGGAACATCTTAACCATGTAGTTCATACAATTTGTCAAATTCTTTATTATGTTTCAGTAAAGGATTCTCATTGCACTGGTTACTATTTCAGGGTCGTGGCGACTGCTGTAACATATATGAGACGTGTATATACAAGGTATTTCTGCTATTTCTGATGCTTTATCAAAGTGGCAAAAATGGGCAGGTAGACAGGTCAGGTAACTGGTCTAAATGGGTTTCGGTTAAAATTGGCCCCTTAAACACTTTTGTCCAAATTTTCTCTCTTTTTTTTTTTTTTTTTACTAATTAGTGTCTCTAGACAACTACTGGTTCTACAACCTATGCAGCAAGGTGTAAACACATTACACCTAATAGTTATATAGTATTTTTACTTGGTTTAATTTTACTTATATTCTGCTTTTACACGTGTGTTATATATTTTAATATCCTAACTCTTACTAGTCGAGTTGCGAGTTGAATACCTAGAATTTCGAGGACTAAATCGCCAACAATTATTATGTGCATTAAAAAAACACTTTAGTGACCTTTGACAATTTGATCTGTTCAACCTTTCTATGAGAAGTTTTCTTTTAAATTGATTTTTTTAGTTATACCCACTTGACATGGTAGATATAAAACTCAAACCAAATGGGGCTTGTTTGCCTCCTTTACTCTCTCAGGTATAGATAGGGTTGATTGCCCGTATGCACATTCATATTCTACTTATGGTTTTCTATCTATTTTCATCTTTATCGAGATTTTGATGAAAAGCATGCTAAATCTTTGTTTTCTGGACCTTTAGGAGAAGTATGACTGAATATGACCCGCGTCTACTGGCACCATCTTGCTTGTATTTGGCATCAAAATCTGAAGAAAGCACTGTGCAAGCAAGACTTCTTGTATTCTACATTAAGAAAATCTGTAACACTTTTTCTTAAGCTTAAAAACATTATTCTTGTCCTAATTAACATTCTTCAGGAATTGCAGTATTAGCAACATGACGTCTTTGTTTGCAGATTCAGATGAAAAGTACCGGTGTGAAATAAAAGAGATACTTGAAATGGAAATGAAAATTTTGGAAGCACTAAACTATTACCTTATTGTTTTTCATCCTTATCAGGCATTGCCTCAGTATGTATTTCTTTTACTTGATATACCAGTTAGTTTTCCGCAACTATATGGTTCACCTCTCAACCTCGAGGTTGCAAGAGGGGCGGGTGGGTAATTTGTCAAACTGTTGGGTTAATATGGTTCATATTATAAGTATAATTTGTATTCCTGATGCATTATTTATGACTACAAAAATGGCATTATTAGTTAGAATAATAATGTAAATCATGGAATTAAAGGTTTTAGGAGGTTACATATCTGACCTTTCCCTATTTCCTTAACTTGTTCTTTTATCATACCCATTGACCTGTTTTAGATAAAACACAAACCAAATCAACACATTTAAAAGTAAACGTGCCAAAGTTTCTACATCTAGTCATAACATAAGGTGCTCATTTTGAGTTGAACAGGTTGGTTCAGGATGCTGGTATGAGTGATGCAACTCAACTGACCTGGTAAGAACTTGGTCACTAGCTAGTTTAACTTTCTCCAAACATGCTTTGACTTATGGCCATCTTTATTCTATTTTATTCCAAACAATTCACACTCTTAATCATTTTGTAGCATGATTTTATCTTTATACGATTCTAGTTCTGAATTTTCCAATGAATTGTTTAGGGGACTTGTGAATGACACCTACAAGATGGATCTAATTCTCATACACCCACCACATTTGATTGGATTAGCTTGCATTTATGTAGCTAGTGTTCTCAGGGAGAAAGATAATACTGCTTGGTTTGAAGATCTACGAGCCGACATGAATGTGGTAAGTTGAAAGGGGTAAAATAATAAGATTAAAAACAGCTAAAAATGAAAGATGTTGGACATGCCAAATAGGTTGAAAGTATCCTAAAGAGCATTCAAACATTTGTATAGGTTGTTTTTGGCCGTAATTTACGGCGTGTTGGTTATGTGTTTGACAGGTGAAGAACATAGCAATGGAAATACTAGATTTCTATGATGCCCACAAAATGATAACTGATGAGAGAGTGAATGCTGCCATGCACAAGCTCAACACAAGAATATAGATTGCATTTCACAGGTCAGCTACAAATTATTATCTGTAACCTTTATTAAAATGGTTACTATGCCCACTTTTATGGCTGAGTACTTGAAAGCGAAGCATCGGTTTCATTGAACATTGGTTCAAAAGCAAAAATACCCCATTTTATACAAAAGACTAAAGGTATGTGTTGATTCGAAATCAATTCCAAGAATTGAGTACTGAATGCACCGCAATACCATTGAAGTTCTTGAGTGACTTTGTGTGCTAAAACCGTAAATGAAATTGTTAACCCAAATGGAATCAATTCGAACCGGTTTGATATGGTTTATAACTTGGCTTTAAAAAGCATGCTAGAGGCATGTTATGTGCTTTTGAAAACTTCTAAGGGACTTGAGGTGGCCCCTGATGTACATCTGGGTCAAAATTGATCTAAATTAGGGTCTATTGGCTTATATGTAAAACAACCAAATGGCAGAGATCATGAATGTGTAACAGTAAAGAATGATATGTGAAGGAGATGCATTGGATTCATTATACATGAAGCTAATTTGGTTGTGCGTAATGCAATACCTTTCGTTTCGAGCTTGCGCCTCAGATTTTGGGATCGAAACGCCTCAGTGCGCCTTGCGTCTTTTAAAACCAAGATTTATAATAGTTTGGTCCCATACTTGACCATGAACTAACCAAGCATTTGGCACTCCAATTGCTGTTAGGTTTTACAGCGAAAAAACAACACACTATGCAAGCACATATAAATCATGCGGAAACAGGAAAAAGAAAGCACACCACATCTTCATGTGGTTCGGTCACAGTAGGTCTATGGTTGCAACTAGGGCTTTCTTATTTAGCGCAAACGAAGATTTAGGGGTGTGCATTTTGCGGGTCAACCCGGTTAAGACCCGTGAAAACCGAGACCGACCCACGTATAGGTTGGCGGTTCCGGTCCACGGTTCTGCTTTCTTTGTGTAAACGGTTACTGGTCGGTTTCGGTCCAAACCCGTGGGTAGGGCTCGGTTTTGGTCCGGCCCGTTTACAATTAGGTAAAAGAAAATATAAAAAAAGTTATCAGCTTGCTTTTAAATGTCAAATTAGTTGCCTTTAAACACTAAAAAGTACAAATTGTTTTACTAGCATATAAAAAAAGTTATCAGCTTAATACATTTTTAGTCAGTTGTAGATAAACGTTATTGCATGTTACATCTAAATTAGCTCACAAAGGGAGGTCATGATAACAATTAGTGTATGGTTTTGTATTTTTTTACGTTACCAATTTATCTATGTTAAATAACGAGTCTAAAAAACACATTGGTTTGTTTCATTTATATTTTTAAGTTTCATTTTTCTCCCGGCAAAAAGCACGAGCCTGGAAAATGTTTGCGGTCCGGACCATCATATTATGTTGAACCGACCCGTTTAACTCGGTTCGGTCCGGCCCGAACCGTATGATGGTCCGGTTCTCGGTTTATATATATACCTCTTATCGGTTTCGGGTCAAGGACGGGTCGGTCCGGTTTGGTTCGGTTCGGTTCCGACCCATTACCCCTACGAAGATTACAGTTTTTGAATATGAATACAGTTTTTGAAGATGAATAGCTGGGGCTAATTACTTGGTACTCAAGAAACATAATTAGGCCGTTTAGCTATTAATTAAAACCAGCCCATCCCTTTTGTTTCCTCCCTGTCGACTAAAGCACCCAAGAGGCCAAGATAATCATTTGAAGCCTAAGTCCATAAAGCCTTCATAACCCAACAATTGTCGACTTGTTGTCCCCATTAGTCATGTCGTCCCATTTACCCTTATGATTGTATCAAACCACCTGGAAAGAGACTGTAACTTCTGTATCAAAGAATCAAGGCGGCGATGTTAAGTGGGGTGCGGAAGAAACGGCAATGGTTAACATGTTTTGAGTTGCTTGTGTGATGAACTATCACCGACTCACCGATTTTCGACTCATATATTGAATGCATTAATAGTGTAAGAAAAGATTTAAAAGTTAATTACAGGAATGGTCCTCGACTATATTACAACTTTGGTCCCCTTCTTTTTAAAAATTACATATATGTTCCTACCGTTCTCACAAACATATGCGACCCTTGTTAGTAACTGACATTAAATTTTCGTTAAATCTATGTAAAATGATAAATTTACCCTTACAAATTAAAAAATAAAATGAAAACAATAGGACAACCCTAATACCCATGACTTATACCCACAAGCGTTTATGTATACATCGTTCATCTAGCCAACCTTAACTACTAGTGAACATAATTAAACAAACATAATTAGTTAACATTTCTTATAGTTTTTTTCATCAACATCCTCTCATCAAAACCCTTTGTTCCTCAACAATGGACTCCCACATATATTCTTGTAACGTAACTACTAGTCACATTCTTCCATTGAAAAAATGCACCTTGTCTGATTATTTTTTATATTTAATTTCAGTTTCAAATAATTGCTTAACATATATTCTAAATCACTTTACAACATTATATTTCTGTTACTAGATTGTTTTCTTTATTCTAAACAATAAATATGACTCTTTTTCTATCTTGGTTTTCAACTAAGTTAGTGCACTAGGTTCAGGTGTGTTGCACTCAAGGGTGTTAAAAGAATAAATAAAAATAACCAAAAATAATCAAAAACCGAACCGTATCTGTAACCAAGAAAATCAGAACCAAATTGTGAATTTGGTTTTCAATTCTGTTACTAATCGTATCTGAATTGTAGATTCGTTTTTCTGTTAACGGTCACACAAAAACTTGGTTATTCGTTCCTGCTATCCAAATAAATTAAATAATAACCGGTTTAATTGGATAACCAAACTGAATAAACTGAATATGATATTCTTAGAAGTTTGAGCTTTAGCTATGATCTAATGTGATTTGTTTGACCCAACTGCCTCCTTCAAGATCCGCCATTGAAATAGCAATCATGAATTGGACAAAAACAATCATACGAGTAATCTTGACTCTTGGGTGGATTGGTGTTGGATTATAAGAGGAAGTTAGACAACGTAATTGGTTGGTAGGGAATAAAAGTGGGTCCTTAAGTAGCTATATGCTTGTCAATGGATCAAATCTCCGCCAAAGATGCATTTCGCTCTCGTGGCGTTAATCTTGATCCAAGATGTGTTATTTGTAACGAAAGTGAAAAGGCAGACAACCTTCTCATTCGATGCCGAGTTGCTTCTAAAGTTTGAGGGTTGATATACAGATCAGTGGCGGATCTAGAAGAAAAGTTCAATGGTAAAGTAAAAACTTTTTTTAGCGTACATTTATTTTAATAAAAGAAAAAAAACAAGATAATAAAGAGGATCGAAGAAAGATTATTCAAATTAAATTTATTTGGGATTGAAGAAATTGATCCCGAAGAAATTAAAACCGAAGAAGTAGTTAACCCAGCATCATCATCAATTGGTTGCATTTTATTATCATTATTTGAATCAATATCCTTCTATTGAAATTTTTATTTAAATAAAATTGTTAATAAAAACTTGTTTTGTCATCTTTCAAATCTCTAATTTTATTACAAATAACACAAAAAGATTACAAATTGCATTTGAAAATAACACAATTCAAATCCTAAATTTCAATATCAAAATCCTAATTCATCTTTCAAAACCGTACTTTATATATATAATTTCATAAGCCTAAATATTAGAAATTGAGCCAAATCACCATTAACTAATATCCTTCTCTTAAATATTAGAAATTGAACAACATAAACTCTAAATTCTAATTTCATAGTGTAATAGAGTAAAGAAAATGTAGAAATTATTATCTTGAAGTGGGGGGGTGAAAGATCATAGGTGGGCGGTGGCAAGGGCCGCCGCAGCAAGCAACAGGTCGACGGTGGTCGGCCGGTGTGCCGGACGACCGGCGGTCCAAGGCTTCCGCTGCAGAGGGTGGTCGGCCGATGTGGGGCGAAGGGTGGCTATGGGAAGTGTCGTTGGCCAATGGGTGTTTATTTTTTTCTTTTAAGTTTTATATTTGATTTTTTTATTTGGACTAATTAGTTATTAGTTTTGGGTTTTTTAAGTTGTTTGATGTTTTTGGTCTTAATTGTTATTTTGGGCTTATTGATTATTATTGTATTGAACTATTATGTATTTTGGGTTTATTAGTTATTTATGTTTTTATAAAACGTAATGTCTTTTACAAAATCTTAGACTACTTTTTATAAAATTTAAAACTTTTTATGAAGTCTTGAGTTTAAAAAAAATTTAGGAGTAACGTATATTTTTTCTCAGGGTAACGTAAATTGTAAATTTTATTTTATTTTTTTACACAAAATCGTAATTTTTTTACACTATCCGTTAAAAATTGAGGGGTAGCGAAGGCTACTTCTCCTATAAAGGTAGATCCGTCCTTGATTTAGATGGTGTAAAGCTCCCAACGATATGTTTTTCATGGTAGAAGAAGTCTTAAACATTCATAATTCTTGGTCCTTTCCTGAAGCGCCAAAAACTATTTTTCACGCCATCTTTATGACTACTATTTGGTGTATATGGAAAACGAGGAATGCAAGAATTTTCACGTTTGTTTATATGGAATTGATTTATTTGTTTTTACACGTTTGTTTTAATGTTTCAATGCAAAAACTTTTTTACATTTAGATGTAATTCTTTTTCACATGGTTAATATTAGCATGCAGGTTATCGAAACCTTGCAAATTTTGTCACCCCGCCTGTAGCATCTTGCCTCCACTAGTAAATTAAAATCATTTAAAGAACCTGAATAAATATATAAATTAAATGATTAGTCTTGTAAGCATATGATTTAGTGGGGATTTTTGGTTTAAATTGAGATCTATATTTCTATTTCTTAATGTGTGTTTTTAAAACTTAAATTCGTAATATCGGTGGTGGTTGAACCGATGGAAAACATATGATTTTTTATATGCACGCATAGGTAGAGTTTGTCTTAAATTTTCATACTTACTAGGTTTATTTCCACGTCGCGCTTTGCGCGACTCATTAACGTTGTTTTCTAACGGCTCAGAACAGGCAATCCATAGTGGCTGCAACTCAGAAATACTGTCACGCCAAACAACGGATACCTTTTTTGTATCATCACAGCCTTGATGTAATGTAAATCAACAGACCACTTAACAGTGACCTACAACACTACGTTGTCCAACAGAGACAACAACGTCTTAATCGAACACAAGCTCAAAATCATGACGATGACTCACATGAGCAATGACAAACCACACCGTTTTCTGTATGTCTCAGACGAGCATACGCTCAACATCATTGATTCGACCGTGTGTCTCAAATGAACAACTGTCCATCATCATTGACTTGCTATAAACCATCAAGCACATTAGTAACCATAAAAGTAAACAACAACCTCAACAGCATGAAGCTACCCGTCATGACAGCTTAAATTATGTCTCAGCTGGCCATACGCACAACATCATCGACCGCATCCTGGCTTGTTAGCACCAGGTACGTAACCCAACAACGTCTCAGATGAGCAATAGCTTCACATCATAGACAAATTTAACAAACAAAAATAGCATAAATGCTAATCAGAAAGGGCACTAACAGAGGGATTCAACAGGATAAAATCCTTGAATCTGAAACAAACACCAACTGTTTTCACAATAACATCAACAGAAACAAAAACATTGATATAAGCCAAAAAAGGAACCCAACAGTCAATGATCAGGTCTCCGATAAGCATCAACCCACCATCATAGACCCAACAACCACAAAAAGGCAAATAGCCGATGATAGGCGGGTGCACTGTGCACTTGTAAACAACATGCAATAGATAGAAATACATCACCGTCCCGTTCAAGCGCCATCGCAAAAGTAGTCTGCCGCTGCCGGCTCACGGCAACACCATCATGACCGGTATCCCCGGCGACAAAGATGGTCAGAAAGACGACCAAACCCTTGTCTTTCTCTCTAACTTTCTCTCACAAACCACCAAACCCCAGTCTAACTCTCTAACTTTCTCTCACAAAAACCAACCGGATCTGTCACAGTAGGGTTCGAGTGTCGCCGTGGGAGATGTCTAGATGCCGCCTCCCGGCAACACCTGAAACACAATGATAATCGATAAGACCACGAAAACCCCAGTCTCTCTCTCTAACTTTCTCTCAAAAACGACAGTCAAACCCGTCACCGTGGCGTTCAAGCGCTACCGTGGGGGATATCCGTCGACAAATGCCCCAGGCAACACGTGAAACAACCTGATCGATGGTGGTGCCACCATTAGACAACACCGGTAACAAAGACGATGGTAAGACCACGAAAACCCCAGCCTCTCTCTCTAACTTTCTCTCAAAAAAGACAGTCAAACCCGTCACCATGGCATTCAAGCGCTACCGTGGGGGATGTCCGCCGACAAAAACCCCAGGCAACACGTGAAACAGCTTGATCGACGGTGGTGCCACCATTAGACAAGGCCGGTAACAAAGAGAATGGAGAGACCACCAAAACCCCATTCTCTCTCTAGCTTTCCCAAAAAAAACACAATTGTTGTGCAGAATGCACTTGCACCTGCTCAAATAAAAGGGTGATAAAGGTGCATTATGCACTTGTACTACACCTGCAATAACTTTTTATAGCCTTGTGCAAAATGCACTTGCACACTATGCAATAACAGCAGTACTGGCACTATTCATTTCCTTCAACTATTAACATATATATTAATATTAATTAGTTATTAAAAACACCAGATTACAACACAAACTCAAGGCCTCAAGGGAGTATAATACAACTTTATATACAATTACCGACTTGTAATGAACAGAATTCAAATACAAGTATAAACACAAAGTGCAGCTTCTCAAAGCGAGTATTGTTTAACTATTTAAAATAACCTATTCAATCTCTTTTAAGTTCTCACATAGTGTATGTTACTTATAATCTTGTACCTGAAAAAAGTAAATCATATATCATACAAATTTTTAGTGATGTACCACGGGATGTGAAAAAGTAGGGCGGTTCAAATAGTTCGCGGCTCGAAAAAAGCTCGCTCAAAATAACTCAGTTTTAAACTGAGCCGACCGGAGCTAACTCGGTATGAAACCAAGCAAGCTCGGCTTGTAATGAGCCGAGCCGGTTCAGTTTAGTTCGTTTGTTAGCTCGGCTTGTTATGCCTTGAATTATTTTGCTCGTACTATATATTATTTTGGGTTATTGGATTTTAATAATCTTAACTTTTATATATTGGTTAGGATTAATCCCAACTCAATAAATGCTTACAAATACTTACAACTTTAAACTTATTTTCCTCCAATGATCCCTTACTAACTGAGAGTTAACACCGTTAGTTTTTTAATGACGTGAACTACTTTTATAGACAAAACACTAATCAAAAAGTTGAAATCATTCATCAGTCCGTTAATCTGAAACTTACGCATTCTAACACCCGTCAATTTTTACATACTGATTTGAGCCACTTGACTCGTTGGAGGTAGATTTTAGGTGAAGATGGAGGCTAAACACAAAAAAATGGACCTGATAGATGTTGGACGGTGGCGGAGTTGAATAATGGCTCAAAATTTGTCCTATTTCATCAAAAAAAAAAAAAAAAAAAAAAAAAAAAAAAAACTAACGGTTGTTAACTCTCAGTTAGTAAGGGATCTTTGAAGGAAATAAGTTTAAAGTTAGTAGTGTTTGTAAATATTTCTTGAGTTGGGATTAATCGTAGCCAATAAATGAAAGTTGAGATTATTAAAATCCAATAACCCTGTTATTTTTATATATAACATATAACATAGCATTTTGCTCATTTGTAAAGAGCATAATATATTTCTTTAGTTATTTCTAATGTTAGAATATTAAATTATAATGTTTGTATGGGATCGTTTTATGTGGTGCTTTTATATTTTTGTATATTAGAATGAATTATTCAACCATACTTTTAATTTATGTACTAAAAAACATACTACGGATGCTATATAGTGTTGCGGGCTTGGTTTGTTCGGTTAAGATGATGATGAAGTTATTTTGTTAAAGTTGAACTTAGTTTTTTTAATTATTTTATATTTTGCGGAATTTGATATAAACCGGTTATAAGTTATATAGTATGTTGAATTGATTTTACATTTGTTTTTTTAATTGTGTTTATGAAATTAAAACTGAGCTAAGCTCAAGGTCAGATTTACAGTTTGGTTTTAAATTCGAACGGAGCCAAGCTGACTCAGCCTATATTCGAGCCGAATTCGAGCTTCCTTGACTCAGCTCGGTTTGACTTGTGAACAGCCCCAGTGAAGAGGACACCAATGGGCATGGGTGAACATGAGTGGGTCTTATAACTCTTGGGTGGATTGGGGGTTGAGTCCTATGAGGAAATGAAACATAACAGAAACTCATCAAAACTGTTCGATCTGATTGACAAAGTATCCTTTAAGTTTTTGTTCTTTTAAAAAAATGAAAATGTAGTTTTTGCTACCTACATGTGTTAGTAGCTTTCCAATTGGTGAGATTTAATTGGATTTGGTTATACTTATGGGTAGCCACTTCGTGTACACAGAGTGCGGAATCCATTGCCCTTATAGACAACCTAGAAACATGCCACATGGATTCTTTAGACGAACACGTCGGTAACCAGCTCATTCTTTTGAAAAACGTCGTCCAATTTTCCGAAGAATCCATCACCAGGTGTTCAAAAATATATGTATACTAGTTATAATAAACCGTGTAATATAATAAACCGTGTATTACACTGGTTAAGCAAATAAAATATTAAATAAATTAAAATTTTATGGTTTAGGGTTAAAATAAAAATTTATGGATTATAAAATATATTTTAATATAAGATATGATTGAAATGATATAAGTAAGGACTATAAGTAATAAAACAATAATATCAATTTTTTAAATATTTTTGTTTTAAAAAACTTAACATCTTGTTTTAAAACTAACCGTTTAAAAAAAACGTTATTATAACTCTCAAATTTAATTATTTTTATTTATAAATATTTTACTTTTTAAAATCATCAATTTTAAAATATTTTGTATTTAAAAAATGTGATGTTGTAAAAAAATTTCTTATTGTATAAAAAATTATTTCTTTATAAATAACTTTTAAAAAATAGCTATTTCTTACTTTATTAAAAGTATTTTTAGTGTATAAAAAATCTATAATTTCTAATAAATCAAGCTTTCTAAAGCCACATGTCATTCTCTTGACTTACCTTTTTGCCACTTGTCATTCTTCTAGACATTATTATCTTTTTTTTCTCTCCAAAAGGGTATTATAGTAGTTTAAACATTAAAACTAATTTCTCTCTTATTAAATATCAATTTTATTAATTGCAATATTTCTCTCTCTCTCTCATCTAGATTTTTTAAAATCAATATATCTTTTTAAAGTTAGATTTTATTAAAAAAATAAAAAATCACATTTTTTAGTTAAAATAGAATTAATAATAAAATTTTTTTATATAATATGAAATTTTTTAAAAACACTAAACCTTTTTGAAACAAAATATTTTAAATTCTTCCTTTTTTTTAAGAAACATATAAAAAATGTGAACTTTTTTAAAAATAATCTTATTAAAACAATCAAAATAATTACAAACCAGAGTTTTTAATAAACAAGATTTTTATAAAAATAAATTCTTTTATAAAAGAATCTTAATACGAATGTTTAAAAATAAAACTATTTAGACAAGAGAGTTAAAAAAATAATATAAATGTTTTATTTTCTTGAACTGTTACGTATATAAAATTCATATCTTATATTAAAATATCGTACCGTAAATCTTTGTGTTTATTAGTAACTATAATCCGTTTAATAAATGAGTTTTTAGCCTATCTATCTATATATCTATCTGTCTGTTTGTCTATCAATCTATCTATAATAATAAAAAAGTAATCGTAAGCCTTATCATATTAACTTTCTCATTTCTCTCTATTATTAAAACTAATATTGAATACTAATAATATTACTCATACCATTTTAAATTTAAAAAATGTATAATTTAATAAATTGAAAATCTATTTATTTTAAATTAAAAACACACTTTTTAAAAACTAAAAAGCAACGAACTTTAAAAAAAATATTTTGCTTAAAACAAAATATTTACAAACCATAAATTTTTTATAAAACAAAAGTTTAAGAAAAATATATTATTGTTTATTTACTTAAAGTAGCTATTTATAACCCGTGTAATACACGGGCTACTAACCTAGTTAAATTATATTTAAATAATTATAGTAACTATTAAATAAAAGATAAGTAAGAAAAATTTGGCAAGGAGGAATGTGGTGCTACCACTTGTCCTCCTCATTTACTCTTTTATTAGAGTGAAGCGAAGAGATATTTACGGATAGTCCATCACCAAACTTTCAAATCTTTTGATGTATCGATTGTTACATTGTAAAAATGGGAGAATGTCACAAAATAGTAACCAAGTTTCAAAAGTGTTTTGATTTAATAACTTATGCATAATTTTCTCAAATTGGATCACTAAACAATCAAATCGAGTCATCATTAAATTGGACCACAAAAGATTAATATTTTATGCATATGATTTAGTGGGGATTTTTGGTTCAAATTGAGAGATACATTCTCATTTCTTTATTCTTCACATTCCATTTCTTGTATGCATACTTTTTAAACCTTAAATTAGTAATATAGGTGGTGGTTGTACCGATGAAAAATATATGATTTTTTTAGTGTTATTGGAATTTAATAATTCTAACATTTAAGTATTGGTTGCGATTAATTCTAATTTAGGAAATGTTTATAGATATTTCTAATTTTGAGATTATTTTCCTTCAACGATTCTTTACTAACTGAGAGTTAACCTCCGTTAATTTTTTTTTTTTTGATAAAATGAGACAAACTTTGAGCCATTTTTCAATTTCGCCACCTCCAGCCTCCATCATGTTCGTTTTGCGGTGTCTAGCCTTTATCTTCACCTGAAATCTACCTCCAACGAGTAAAGTTGTTCATACTAAGAGGTGAAAATTGACAGGTTTCATGGTGTAGAAGTTTCAAATCGACGGACCCAATGGCATATTTCAACTTTTTGCTTAGTGTTTTGGCCACATAAGTAGTCCAAGTCAACAAAAAACTAACAGGGTTAACTATCATTTAGTAGGGGATCTTTGGAGGAAAATAAGAAGTTGAGAATGTCTGTAAATATTTCTTGAGTTGGGATTAATCTCGGTAAATAAATGAAAGTTAGTATTATTATAATCCAATAACCTTTTTTTATATACTCGCATAAGTAGAGTTTGTTTCAAGTTCTCATACTTGTTAAAAACACATGATTTTATTATTTAAATGTGAAGAAATTAGTTTTTATCAATAAATTAAGTTCCAGAAAACATATGATGTTTATGGTTCGACTTAAAACAGTTGAAACAATCCAAACATGTGATCCATTTTGTTTCACAGTCGATTTTTTCCTTTAACTTTTGGCAATCTCAGTTTCAAAAGTTTCAAATTTTAAAGAGTGATTTGGTTTAGGGTTTATACTGAAACTAGATCGTACGGAACCGGACTAGACCTGATCGTTAGTTTAGAATATATTTTATTTTTTCGATATTTTATATTAGGTGAAATTAGTAATTAATTGTTTTATGGGATTTTAGTAATCCCAACTTTCATTTATTGACCAAAATTAATTCCAACTCAAAAAATATTTAGAGACACTCTCAATTTTGAGTTGACACCTGTTAGTTTTTTTATGACATACTAAAAAAAAAACTTGAATGAATATTGTATCTATATCTTTAATTAAGTTATTTTTATACATTTCTCTTTCTAAGAACATGAATAACATATTTCCTCAATTTCGAGTATTTTATATAAAGAAAAACAATAAAATTACAATTCCAAATACAAAAGTTTAAAACTCTATTTTAAAGCAATAATCACCTATAATCAACGTTATATCTCTAGATATAAACCACAATTGGCAAACTTTTAACCAATTATAATAAAAAAAATCAATACGTAAAAATTTCTTAGTAAAAACAAGATAAAATAGTTATTTGATAGGTTAATTTTAATGGAATGGATAAATATGTAATAGACATGTATTAGAAAAGGAAAATATATAATTGATTTTATGATTTGGGGAAATATGTAATTTATGGTCTTAATAAGAGGAAATATGTAAAAATCCCCCAAAATATTATAACGAAATGTCGACAAAAATATTTAAACCAAACCGATAACGACAGTTGCAACCTTTGATGATACACCCAAAAAACTTGATTTTGAATACAACACGTTTCAAAAGTATTATAACGAAATCTCGAAATTGTTAACCACAAGAAAACTGAAGACATCCCTTTTATAAAAGGTTAATGAACAAAAATTTTTGCAGCCAAATGAAATTGTTAGAAAATTAAACGGATTAAAAACGTGTATTATATTAATATAATATGAGGGTTGAATTATAAAAACGACAAGTTGTGGCCCTGCCTGCGTCTCTCCACGCCGGAAAAATAGATATTACAAAAGAAATTTTTATGTTAAAATAATATGTGAAAGCCTATCGGTATATTCACAGGTAGATTTTAAAAATAAAAAGTTTATATTTCAACATATATACAAATAATTACGAACATGCGAAAGAGTTGAGTAAAAATAAAAAGCTATTAAAGGATAAATATAGAAAGCAATTAGAAAAATAATAGCAAAATTTACGTAGAAACAAACAAAATATTATATTTCAGTTCTTTTATATAAAACATAAAAGTTATGTGTTAGATACAAGTTTTTATATTTTTAAAAATATTTTTGAATTTACCCTTTCTACATATAATATCATTAAAAAATTCTACATATTTATAAAGGTTATTGGATTTTAATAATCCTAACTTTTATTTATTGGCCGAGATTAATCACAACTCAAAAAATAGAGTAAAATGCTATTTTCGTCCCTGACGTTTTGTTAAATTTGCCATTTCAGTCCAAAAACTTTTTTTTGTCATTTCAGTCACTGTAGTTTACCAAATGTTGCCATTTTCATCCACTTCACTAACACCGTTACAACTTCGTTAAAACTCTGTTAAATATGAGGGTATTTTAGTCTTTTTGAGCACCCTAATTATCCAATTAAAACAAATTAATCAATTAATATTCAAAATTAAAAAAAACACATGAAACGACTAGTGAGACCAGCCGCTTCGATTTAAAAGTTTCGATTAACTCTAACCCATATTTTTCGATTGAGGTTTGCCGTGAGATTTCAATTAATATTCACGTTTTGTTCGAATGTGTACTTTTATTTGATTGAGGTCTGTTGTAGGATTGAGGTTTGTTGTAGGATTGAGGTTTGTTGTTGACATTTTTTATTTGATTAAGGTCTTTGAATGTGACAGTAGCAGACCTCAATAAAACAAAAAGTGACAACATTAGACCTCAATCGAACAACAGTACACTTTCAAACAAAACGTGAAGATTAATTGAAATCTCACAGCAGACCTTAATTGAACAACATGTGTTAAAATTAATCGAAACGATTAGTCTCACGAGTCACTTCATGTGTTTTTTTAGTTTTAACTGAATATTAATTAATTAATTTATATTAATTAGATAATTAGGGTGTTGAAAAAGACTAAAATACCCCATATTTAACGGAGTTTTAACAGAATTCTAACGGAGTTAGTGGAATGGATGAAAATGGTAACATTTAGTAAACTACAGTGACTGAAATGACAAAAAAAAAGTTTTTGGATTGAAATGACAATTTCAACAAAACGTCAGGGACGAAAATGACACTTTACTCCAAAAAATATATACATACACTACCATCTTTCAACTTATTTTTCTTTAACTAACCGAGAGTTAACACCGTTAGTTTTTTTTATGTCATGGACTGCTTATGTGGATAAGGGGCTGTTTGAATGTTTTGTATGGACCGAATCGGGTCAGAAGTATCAAAAATCCAGACCGGGTTCGAAGCAAAGGAAAGGGTGGGTTAGAAGCAAAAGACTCGGTCAGAAGGTGAGGAAGAAAAATCAAACAGCCTAACCACTTACCCGGTCAGCAGTCAGCTCTGACTGAACCGGGTCAGCTCATATCAAACAGCCCCTAAAACACTAACATGAAAGTTGAACTCTACCATCAGGTCCGTCAATCTAAAACTTTTGAACACTGAAATCTATCAATCTCCACCATTTGTTCTAAACGACTTGACTCGTTAAAAGTAGATTCCAGGTGACAATGTAGACTATACACAACAAAACGGACCTAATGGAGGCTGGGCGGCGACGAAATTGACAAATGGATCAAAGTTGGCCCCATTTTATCAAAAAAAACTAACAGGAGTTAACTTTCAGTTAGTAAGGGATCGTTAGAGCAAAATAAGTTTAAAATTAAGAGTGTATTTAAATATTTCCTGAGTTAGAATTAATCTCGTTTGATAAATGAAAATTGAGATTATTAAGATCCAATAACTCTATTTATAATAAAACGTTTTTTGATTCTCGTAAAGATAGATATTTATGATTTTAAACAATTACCTTTAATTTAAGTGGTATAGATGAAGTCTCAGAAAAATTACAAAAAAGAAAGGTTTTGTGTTTAAGCCTCATTTATAACAAAAATATTTTGGATTGAGTAATAAGGTTTTTCAATTATGAATTTTACCTGAGAAGATTGTAGATACGATCTTAACTAGAAAATAAATAGATAAACTCGATTAAAATAACATATATATTTTCAAACAAAGTCGTATATTTGGCGTTAAAAAGGATATTTATGATTTTGGTAAATATATTTATTAGATTTTGGAAACATCAACGGAAACATTTAAGGGACGTTTGGTTCACAGAATTCTCAGGAATTGGAATTGGAAAATTTTCCATTCAAAATCATGTTTGGTTGGTCAACGGATGGAATTGGAATTAAAAAATTTTTCTTCATTCATTGGAATTCACATTCCTTCCACTTACCTATGGAATGTTTAACAATCCAATGGAATGTTCAAAACTAAAAGTCCAATTTCACTCAAAATTGACCAACCAAACACGTTGTCAACTTTAACAACATTTCAATTTCAATTCCATTTCCAATTCCAATTTTTTTGCAAAATATTCTGCGAACCAAACGACCCTTAAGGATTGTGTGAGTTTTTGAGATCTGGAATCTATGGGATAAAAATTAGGGTTACAAATTTCAATAAAGTCCATTTCCATGTTGGGTTGGTGGCATCATCATGGCACAATATCGTTGACGAGACTTACTCGAGTTACGACATGGGATATATTAACTCCACCGAATCCTACCCTGTCACTCCACTTTACTCTAACTAAACTATTTTTTTAATAACTTTTGAAACTATTCTTACTACTCAAGTGAGTTTTCATAAAATGGTATGACAAGCGGCTGTATTAATTTTGATGTTTTAGGTTTAATTCATCCAGAAAAATTATTAAAAAAAAACAAGTACTGTTATAAAAAAATCTTTTTAAGTTAAATTTGAACTAAAACATAAAAGATTTTAAGCTCAGACCATCAACACATCATCATTAGACCAGAAGGTCATTGGCTTCACTCTGGTTAAATGATTTAACCTTCTAACTCAATATAGTTAATTTTTTTATTTTAATATTAAACATTTTGTTTAAACTTAAGAATAAATAATAATATTAATATTACATTAACTTATAAAACAATAAAATTTAAAATAAACATTGATAAAAAAATTTAAAAACTAAAAAAATCTAGAGTTATTCCTAATCTCTTGTTTTATTTTTTTCACCAATTGATGATTTAATTTTCTTAGATAATTGTATGTTTTGGGCAAGAATAGTCCTTATGCTTTTGTTCAATTAGCTATATGTTCATATTCTTCAGTGCTTTATTTTTATGCTTTCTTTTGTTACTTCCGGTGGTGTCGGTTCTGGAGGTGCTTATGATTTCAGAGGTGTTTGTGAAACTTGAATCCTGGTTGGTGTTTGTGAAACTTGAGTAGAAAGTAATGCAGGATCTTGATAAGATTGATATATATCCTTACCTATATAGAAAAAAAAAAAGTTGAGAATACACAAAAAAATGAAAAGAAAAGTACAAATATTATCAAGCGGGTTGTTTGAAGTTTTTGTAGCTATTGGAAGTGAACCAATAATGTCTAGACTTTAGTGAATAGTTAGTTCCACCAGTAGTAATTGTGTGAGTTGTTTGAGTTCATGATTACGAGCGAATGTAAATACTTGATTGTGTATAGATGGTCGCCTCAACGATCATCTCTTCCCCGTCTTCACCGTTGTTAACGGGTAAGGCTGTTAGCGCCCCATAATGCCCGCTAGTGGTCAAGCCCTTAACGGGCCACATCAGAGGTAGCGCCCCAAGACATAAGCATAGCCTAAAGGCTATATTAAACATATCTTACAAGTCAAACATCTATTTTTAAAATAGGCAAATTGAATTTTAATAATTTAAATTATGATCTATTGTTCAGCATAATCCATACTATAAATTTGACTAATAATAATTTTAATTTTTATTTTTGTTGTTGAGGACAACCCTAATAACATAAGTATTCATTGATTTACACTTGATTTTTACACGAATTTGCTTACGATAATGATTGTGAAAAAAAAAACATACAATGAAATCGAGCGAAAATCAAATGAAAATCTAGTATAAATATGTGATTATGATATTGCTAGGATTGTCATTAGCAACAAAAATAAAAGTTTAGATTATTATCAATCAATAGCATAAATTATTATTAACAAATAAATTATAGCTTAAATTATTAAAATTTAATTTGCCAAAAAAAAATATGACATACCTATATTTAATATCATCAAACATACACTCAAATTAAAAATTACAATTATTAAAAATACAATTATCAAACCAAAAACTGAAAAAACCGAAACCGAATGGTTTTAAAAACCTAAAAACCGAAATATCGTTTTTTGATTTCAATTTTAGGCTAAAACCGAATCAAATCAACCATGTTCAGCCCTAAGAGCATTCACAACCCATTCCCTATTTTTATACATATAATTATACTAAAAATCATTATTTTTTCTCTCTTCTTTTCAACTTTATCATTATTATTTTTTTTTACTTTACTCACAAACACTTAAAATATATTAAAAACATTATAGGGGTTTTGAACAGTATTTTTTAAAAATACAAATTAAACAGTAAATTTCTCATATATTTCACTAACCACCACTTATAATCATACCATATAATATAAAAAATACATTCATATAAATTTAGAAAACGAGTTGTAAATGCTCTAATGTGTACACAGTATAAAAATCAATAGATGCATTTACAATGGTTGCACCAACCGGATCCCAACAGGTGGTGGGTGAGTGCTATAAACCCTAGTTGACGGCTTGACGACCGCCACCAATACATACACCCTCATGTATCTATACATTCCACACGCACAAACACCATCAAGTGTGTGTAACAGGACGAAAACGATAGCTTGTCTACCTTGATATTCAAAGATCCAACGTTGGGATTGGATTATTTGGATCTCATTTTCTTGATTTTATTATTAATTTAATAATAATCGAATCCAACCATCGACGAATACATACCCACCCTTCATCTCTATATAATTCACACAACTTACATGCGTTTTCGCTACCCCATCTTCCATATCTTCAACCAGTGGCCACTGTTCATTCATCTATCAATCGATTCATTTGGGGGTTTCGGATCTAGGGTTTCTTTTCCATTTGGGATCTTATTGTTCAACATTTGTTCTTGATTGAGATAAGGGTTTGATTCGATTTTGGTTTGGGTTCAATGGGAGCTTTAGATGATGGTCAATATAATGTTGTGTTGGGAAATGGTGTAAAGCTTGATGCTTTTGAGCAAGAATCAGAAAGTGTTGTTATTGAAGATGCTGTGAAGGTTTTGTTGCAGGGGTTGGGGGAAGATGTTAACAGAGAAGGGCTTAGGAAGACCCCTCTTCGTGTAGCTAAAGCTCTTCGTGAAGGAACTAGAGGTACACTTTTCTCCCATGCTAGTATTATTATTATTATGATTATTATTTGATTTACGAATCTGAGCGGCGCATGACTGAATCTTGGTGGATTATGCAGCAAAGTTACTCTGCTACTTTTGATAGTTTATGTTGTTTTAAGATATATGTTGAATACTGGCTTTGAATGTTCTATCTATTGGTCTAAGTATGTTTGTTTGTTTGTAGTTAGTTCATTGTTTGGATGCCATTGAAATTGATTTGTATCTTAGCAAATGAATGAATAAGATAATCAGTATCAGATTAAGTTAATAAGGTAATTTGAGTAATAAGTTATAACTGACTGACTTATGAAATCATAATCTGACTTTGAACACGCCTAACCAGAGTAAAGATTTTGGTCAAAAGGGTTATGCTGTTTTATGATTTTGTTTCCCGTGGTAAAATGGGCGGGCTGTGGGTCGAGCAACGTGGGAATCAGGCTAACACATGTGCATTTTTAGGTCGGGCCAGGCTGATTTACTAACATGTGCGCTTTTAGATCGTTCGATCAGTTTCTTGCTAGTTAAAGTTTCTGACTTTATGATTGTACCAGTAGGAAATCATACAACGCAGAATAAGTTACATTATGGGTTGAAAGTTTCCCATTTAGGTGAAGCCAACATACCTTTATGTAGAATGCACTTTCTTTCTGTGTGATCTAGAAGTAACATTTTGACTCATTTACTTATTAATGGGTTGGTGACGTATATTTTATCTTCAACGGATCAAAAATGGTAGCATTAGTAAATAGCTAAGTAGGAAATTAGTCAAACGGGTTGAATTTAATGATGTATTGTGTTCTTTGGGGCGTTTACAGGATACAAACAGAATGTGAAAGATATAGTCGAAAGTGCGTTATTCCCTGAAGTGGGTGTTGAAAATGGAGTCGGGCTTGCTGGAGGTGCTGGCGGGCTGGTGCTTGTTAGAGATATCGATATCTTTTCATACTGTGAGTCTTGTTTGCTCCCTTTCCAGGTCAAATGTCATGTGGGTTATATTCCTTCGGGTCAACGGGTTGTGGGCCTCAGCAAACTTTCTCGGGTGGCTGATGTTTTCGCTAAACGTCTCCAAGATCCATCACAATTGGCAGATGATATTTGTTTCGGCTTACATCACGCAATCAACCCAACTGGTGTTGCTGTTGTTCTTCAGTGCTCACACCTTCGTTTCCCCAATTTCCAATCCGCTTTTCTTGAATCAAACCACAAAAGATTAAGCAATATTATAGTCGGGTCGGGTCTGGGAACTTTTGAGAATCCGGATTCTGCTGACTGGGTTGACTTTTTTGGACTTTTACGACGTCAAGACATAAGTTTGGATAACATCCGTTCAAGAAAATCATTTAAAGATTCTTGGTGCCCGTCACGGTCCCAGAAAGTGGGACCTAGTGTTAATCCCAACATGGAGACAGCCGTAGCGTCCATCTTATGGTCATTGGGTCAAGACCCGTGTAGAAAAGAACTCGTGGGCACGCCTAACCGGTTTGTAAAGTGGCTCATGAACTTTAAAGATTCTAACTTGGAGATGAAACTAAACGGGCTCGCCACCATCCCTTTGAAAACCACTGGGCTCACTAACAGTAAAGAACAAATTAGATCAGAGGTTAATCTATCTTTATGGTCACTCTGTGAACACCACTTACTTCCATTCTACGGGTTAGTTCACATCGGTTACATATCTAGTGAAGAAATAAACCCAATCGTGAAATCTTTACTGCAGTCAATTGTACATTTTCACGGCTTTAAACTTCAAGTTCAAGAACGACTCTCACGACAAATTGCAGAAACAGTTTCATCATTGTTGGGTGGAGATATAATAGTTGTTGTGGAAGCTAATCACACTTGTATGATCTCTAGAGGGATTGAGAAATTTGGGAGTAATACAGCTACAATTGCAGTTTTGGGTCGGTTTTCAAACGATCATGTTGCAAGATCACAGTTTTTGCAGATGATTCCGAGCTATTCTTTGTAGAAGTTGGGAAGATGATGATATTTGATCTGAATTCCTACGGTTTTCGCTTCTTTTTTTGTTTGTATTTCGAAAAAGAAAGCATTGGCCTGATTTTGGGTCGTTTATGTGATAAACGTTCATCTTTGTATCGTTATTTTCTGGGAATTTTGTGCAATTGATAGTTAAGTGTTTTTGCTTCTATTATAAATGCTATAATATGTTGCAATATTGCATTCACAATAAGATTAACTGTAAGCAAGCATTTGATCTTTCAGTTTTGCATTTAAATTTTTTCTAATTCAAATTATAATGTTTTTATCTTGATCATTTTTGTCTGCCTTAATGCTCACCCTATAACGTGATACATCCATACGGCTGTTCACGAATTGTAACAAATCACGGGTCGTCTACAAACCGAGCCGTTCGTGTCTTTTCGAATTTAAGAAATTGAGTAGAATGTTTATGCTCAAACTTGGTTCAGTTTATAACCGAGTGCTTGATTTTGTTCGGTTTTATTCGGTTTCAAACTAAAATTTAATACAAAACTCCAAATTTTCATTCAACGAGTTAATAGTTGCAACTTTAACTCAACAAATCTAATAAAATTAGATACAATAAGTTTAGTAAAATACAAAATTAAAACACAATTAATTTTTAACTTAAAATCAAATAAATTATGAGGACAATGATTAGAAATTCAAGAGTAGTAGAAAATTTAAACGGTTCATTACTTCACGGTAATAGATTTTATTAGATTTAAGGTAATTTAAAAAATTCTTATGCAGGAGTGAGGCTTTTCCTTTGGAACCTCATGCATCAAGTCAAATTTAGAATTGTCAAATTTTGTGGGTGAAACGGATGGGGTAACGAGTTAAAAATATACACCTTTTCACCAACATTATTTAAACTTTTTAGTAAATAACTAGTGCGATCCCACAATAAAGACTATATTGTCGTATGTGCATTAAAATAGATTTTAACGACCTTTGACAACTATGACCCGTAATCTTTTTAGCTTTTTATTCTTATTTTTAATTACTTTATATATATTTATTGAAAGTAATCTCTATATTAATAAATAAAAATAAATCCGGACATGTGTCATCATTATAGCCCATCTAATAATTAGTTTTTCCGCTTCTCTCTCCTCTTAATTATAAATACTATAATAGCTATTTATTAATTAATAATTATTCATAATTAAAATTTCAAATATGTTAACTTCAAATTTTCAAATGTGTAATACATAGGTTTATTCAATCCGTATAATACATAATATTTAAGACATAACTTTTTAACCATATAACAGTAAATTTATTTAGCCCGTGTACTGCACGGGATTGTAATTCAACAATAAGATCCCATAAACTCGTTTAAGATTGGCGTCAGACCCTGGGGTCTATGTGACTGATTGATACAAGTTTACCATAACCTAAAGAAATTCATTAACACGTGATCTTATAAGGATCGTTTCAGTATTTACAAGGGAATTTACATAAATTATACAAAAAAGTAGTAATAATAAAATAAAATTAAGAAAAAGAAAAAAAAAACTCTACACTAAGTTTTTTTAACCGATTCCTCTTCTGAGTTTTCTTCATCTTCCCAGAATGATACTTATAATACATGCACATACGTCAGCTTAGTGTAGTTTTTGGTCTGATAGTGTAAATTTTTGACCCGATAGTGTAAATTTTTAGCCCGGTAGTATAAATTTTTTTATATATATACGGTCAAAGTTTTCTTTCGATTAGTTTGGGGGGTATGGACACACTAGCATGATTTCGAGAAAAAGGAAACTGACCAAGGATGACAACATGAACACACTTGATTTTATTTATTCAGTTTACAAAGTTCATACGGCCATATGATAGTCCTTTCTATACAACCCATATGTCTTGAATTCATACGACTCGTATGACTTAATACTGTCTCGTATGAACAAGTTTAATGATACTGCTCGTGTGAAAATCCTAGACCGTATGCTTTGTTGTTATAAGCTCCTTATTCGGCTTATACAAGCAGAACCCATATATGGCCCGTACTAGGGTTATCCTGGTTTCAAACTATATTTCAAGATTTTGCCAAAATAAAAAATGTTTTTCTTGATTACAACTGTTTTCTTAATAATCAGTGAGTTTAAATCAATAAACACCATGCTACCCTTTCTCATTTCCTCTAATATCTTCATGAATTGAATCTAACTTAAATATATCTTACCAAATGGGTCAAAGTCTTCAATTGTAGAGGAACACTTCTGTTACAAATCCTGAAATGCTTCGGATTTCTTTGTTGAACCTAATAAACTCAATACCCGTTCATATTATCTTAAAATGAAGGTTTAATCTTGATTTAAATAAAAAGATAATTATTAATATTAGTTGATTAATATCTTATGGAGTTTAAATTAGATTAGGATAAGCATAAGTCTAGTATAAATAGGGAGTCAGTTCATTGTATTTGATGTGGTTTTGTTTATAATAATATTCTTATAGTTAAGACTGGTTGTCTCCATATTTTCGGTGTGTTCTTGTGTTGATATATTGATTCTGAGCCAACAAGAAAAGCTCGCATATCATCAAAACTTCATATGAACAATAAAGTTTTAAGGTAATTGCTTACCAATCAGATTACTTCTTTGATATATGATTATCCACTTCTTTGATCCTTCTTTCAGCTAAAAGTTATGCCAACATCACAAACTCCCTTGGGTCTTTGTTCACAAATGCTTCAACATCAATTTTGAGGGTGTAATGAGATTTAAAGATAACTTAACAAAATCACTGATAATTATGTAGTTCTTAATCTGTAACAAAGTAACAATCTTTTTCATCTCAGAAACAAAAGGAAATAAGTTTGATAAAGAAATTGTTATTGATTGAAATTGGCTGATACCTTTAATCAAGTTATGACATCAGCAATCCTAATTTAGTGTCTAATTATAATTAGAGAGAGAGACAGATAGATAGATATGAACATATGATTACCAAACTGTAGCCAAGGAACAACTATCTGCACAACACCATCTCTAATGTCGCTTGTACCATTAGGTACAAGTCCTGCAAGCACATTCTGCTACTCTGGAGGGATATTAGAAACATAAGCAGGCAGCTGATAGCTTCAGGTAGCATCATCTCTTCTTCCTTTGGTCAAATTTCAAATCCGATTCTCGACCTTTATTATTACTACTCACTATCACAATTCAGGCCTGGTCACACTTCCGAGCGTGCCACCTGATCAATGCTCGTTCAATAGCAGGACCAGTGATTTGTGGACCATTTCCACCTCCTGTTGTGACAGTTAATTTTATCCGGTAGCATTACAATTTTTTAAAAACACCTCATCGGCAATGCAGATGCAATGTTTTCTTCTATCATTTGAGAGTTGTTGGTCATAGATGATGCAAGTGCAACCATGCCGATGGCAAGGGTCTCTCTAGGCGGCGCCAACTAAAGATTCAACAGTTTCACTAGCAATTTTTTGCTCCTTAGATGCTGCAAAGAATAAGAACCAAATTTTAAGTAAGGGGGGCCGTTTCAACATCTTTGCTTATGAGGGTTGATTAAAGCTTTATTCATAATAATTAAAAAGTCAATACTGTAAAGAGCTTGCAACAGCAGGAATTTGAGTAAATATGGTAAAACAAACAGGTAAAATTGTGTGGTCTTCAACACAGGTTGAAATTAAAGTTTCTGTATACATAACTAGTGCCTTTTATATATATGAATACAATAACTATGTTATCAACTATTCAACATGATAGTCTAATGACCAAAAGCATAGCATCATATCATCTATGCTACCAACAATTTCTTAATCATCATGATACGAGATTACTGTGGCTAAAAAGTTCACACGAAGCATTATGATATCTTCAAGAAGTCTATAACAGCTTAAAGTTTACGCGATAACAACATTTCTAATACCAAATTTTAGGTTGAAATACGCAGAAAGAAACGATGAACTACGAAACTGAACTGACAGTATAATTTATAAAACATGTTAAACATACCGCAGCTGGCAGACAACTAACGTAATAAACTGATGTTTAAACATAATCAAATATCAACTCATATAATCATGAAAAAGGACCTACAAAGCAAGAAAAAGAGAAGACAGTGAACTAAACCAGACAGTATTCACAACAATACTTAATGCTGCTATATATGGTAATATGAATGTATTGGAATCACTGTATCCAAATATTTGCAACTTAAAACCAAAACCAAAATGAATACAATATAATCAAAACACAACTCCACATAATCATTCAACTTTACTAATTAGATAGTAAAAAGCATCATGCTTTGAGATTAATATTGCAAAATAATTGACGAAATTCATCAGGATAACTTCAAAAACTGCATAAAAGCTAAAAATATCACATATTCTGCATAATATTACAACTTGCAGATAAGAAGAATATAAAAGCCCCAAATTGATTCAAAAAGTAGCACAACGTCGATGCCACTGTTGAAATTAGGGTTCCGGCGAAAGGACGAGAAAAAAATTTGAACCATTTCTCGATTTTGTGCGTGTCATCCTTGCTCAGGGGCCGTGCTAATCTTCTCTGTATCGTTCTAATTTTATCGAATGTCCCCGAAGGGACGATCTTCGTCTCCGATCACCGCCATATGAACCACTGGAAGCTTTATCTTCTTGTCGATGTGGGACGAACTGATTTGACAGTATATATATCTCGTTAGATGAACTAAACTAATCAAGTATCTTTAGTTCTTAACTTCTTTTGGTACTATATTTTTTCTATTTCTATTACCTTATTATCATTTAATTCATTTTAACTTTCTTTTATCCTTTCATCGTTTTATTTCTTTTTTTCTAAATATACTGTATACATTAATATAGTTAATATTGATCAGACTTTATACTAACATTCATTAATTTTGAAGAAATATTACATAATAATTAATCAAAAAAGAAATACATATATTTTAACTATTCATTTTCTTATGTTATTGACGGTCTGTGAATGGGTTGTTGGGATTCATTGTTGAAGATTGTAGAGGAAAGTAGAATTGTTTGAAAAGGATGTGTAAAAAATATGTAATTTGTAGGTAACGGATAAAAGGGTATACCGGTTGAAAAATGGTAGTGGCGATTAATATGGAAGCATGACTAACTTTGTTGAGCAAGGGTGCATAGCACGACGCTAGGGGTGGCGGTGTTGTCACCTCCTGCCCCATGCCCCGTGCCATAGTAGCTGAACACGTCTTATAAATATTCACTACAGATAGTCTTATAAGTGAAATTTTGAGTTTTAATCATAACTAGATGGTAGCACAGAAGCACTAGCAAGTTACGGTCGTGACGTTGATGTGATTATATACGGAAAAAGAAGCGTATTAACTTACGTCGGCTCGGCTTTGATTATCAAAACTTAACGTAGATAAAAAAAAAAGAAATACACCACAACAATGTGTTCAATTCGGATATTACGAAAAGGTTACGTCGTTGTAAAAGAAATACGAATAACGAATTTGAAAAAAATCATGCTTAATCTTTATTTATTTAGTATGAAGGTTGAGTGATTGATAAAACATCTGATTCATTTTATTATATGAGACTCCCACAAAATATAACAATTAATAAACCTGTTATAAATCAAATAGTTTAATGCAGTTGGATAAATGAAACAAACATTAAAAAAATAAGCAATTATTGATAAAAACAACCAAATTAATCGCAATATATGAACCTTTGGAAATGAGTCATGCATATGGACAAAAGAATTAAAGAAAATAAGCGATTCAGAAAATATTAGAAAATAAAATTTGTTTGCATTTTCCTCTTTTGGTCACCTACAATACATTTCTTTATCAACTTTTAAAGTCAAATAATCGTTTAATAATGAACCAAGTGGAAGGCATTCATCTTTACAGGTGGAAAAAAAAGGGGAAATTTAGCCAAACTGGTGGAAATTTGGAAGTCAAATAACGTTTAGTAATGAATCAGGCGACAAGTTTTCATCTTCACATGTCAAAGAGGAAAAAAAAAAAAAGAAAATAAAACAAACAGGGGAGTAACGAGTTGAACCCACGCCTCCCGAGTCCCGGGTTAACTTTAAAGTACGTACATAGACACTCAACTAAAAGCTGATATAACACGTGAAAATAAACCGGTGATGACATTGTTCATGCCAATCACTGATTTATATATATATGTGTGTGTAATTGTCTATAGTATATTAGTGTATTGCATACTTAAAGATGCTTCAATAACCATCGTTAGAAAAAAAATATAATCTAGATACTTGTGTTTACACAATCTCTTTTGTTCTTCATAAATTGAGATGTTACAAATATTTCTATATTTAATTTTTATCAAATGTAAATTGTATAAGAAGTTATTAAAACATTATAAGTATTAAAACAATGAATTATCGGCGTTTATAACACTTTTAATATATAGATCGTCCTTCATGCATACGTTCTCGCTTGTTGATCTATTCTGTAAAAACAATTTACATGTTCTTCATGCAAGCTTTATGACTTATGAGCTTTAGAACTATATTATAAACAAGAAAGATGTACGTAAAAATTATATATTAAGAAATGTTTTAAATCAACAAATGATAAACAAAAGGTATGAGATTAAATTAACCAACAAACCACATAGTCACTTCACTATTTCAGATTGCACTATTTCATCATATACTTGTATTACCAAATGGTTGGTGTTTATAACAATATACCAACATAATATCTCACCAGCATAATATTTGTCGATCATTTTTTTAGGATTCCAAGAAAACGATATTATATAATAAGTCTGTTTAAAGAGACAAAAAAAAATCCTTAATTTTATGATCTATATTATTTAATTAAATTATTGCACATGATTAGGATACCTTGGTTTAAAAATAAAAATGATTTTTTTAATATTAAGAAGTGGGAGTTTGTGCCTTCCTGACTTCCTGTAAGGCTATGGGCATCAAGTTTTGAACAAACATGAAGTAACCGATCGTCCCTTTAGTCAAAAACACGACTGGTTAACATGTGAAAAAACATTTTATCTTTCTAATACTAAAACTTTGTAATTATTTATAAAACCTCTGGTTATGAGTATAGGTAAGCGGAGCCATGTTTGGTTTGAACTCGAGCTGACTTGGCTTGATATTTTTATTCTAAAGAGTTAAAATTTAAGCTCGAGTCAACTCGTGACCTGTCTATACGTCATGTTAATTTTACAACTTTATTTTTATTTACTTTTTTTGTTTATTTGTTTATAATAAATAAAAAATATAATATCTTAACGTTCACGTAAGGCATAATATATATCGGAAAGAAAAAGTTTACTCATCTAAACCTTTTATTCACAAACATACATGTCTTAAAATTTAGCTTTACACGAGTCAGCTCAACGAATCAACAAAACAAGTTTACTTGATTTTGGGCTCGACTCGTTTACATACGACCTCATGTCAAACAAGTTTCGACCTCGTGTCAAACGTTTGGATTGAGGATATTTTTATATAGTATTAAATTAAAATATAAAGTGAATATACTCGTATTTCTAAAATAGATGAAGATAAAAGCCCAAGAGAGAAATGAATGAACTGAAAACCTACTTAAAAGCTTCTGCATCTGATTGCAAATTATTGAGGTCGAAGATTCGATTATCAATGGAGGAGAAAGATATTGATTACATTGTGGTGCCTGTGGGTTTAGCGATTATGATTGCGTATCATATTTGGCTTATTTACACCATTTTCAAACACCCAAGACAAACCGTCATGGGTATCAATGCGGAGACTCGAGAGCAGTGGGTCTTCTCTATGATGGCTGTAAGTCTTCCATCTTGTTCAATCTTTCTCTTGTTTATGTGTGGTTTTGATCTTGAAGTTCAATCGTTTGTTGAGAAAGGGGAACTGTAAAGGGGGTTGATGTTGGATTTTGAATCTGAGAGTCAAAAAGACTGTTCTTGATATTGAAATTGAGTGTTAGGATGACTTCTTTGAAGTTCAATTCGATGTTTAGAAAGGGGGTATGTGTTGGATTTTGACTGTGAAAGTCAAAAGGATTGTTGTTGATCTCGAGATTGAGTGTTAGGATGACTGCTTTGAAGTTTAATCCTTTGTAGAGAGAGGGGTAAATGTTGGATTTTGACTCTGAAAGTCAAATACTGTTCTTGATCTTGTAATTGAGTGTTAGGATGACTTCTTTGAAGTTCAATCGTTTGTAGAGAGAGGGGGAAAATGTTGAATTTTGACTCGGAAAGTCAAACAGTTTACTCTTGATCTTGAAGTTGAGTGTCAGGATGGCTTATTTGAAGTTCAATACTTCAATCCTTTGTTGAGAAAGGGAGTTAGAAAGGGGATACATGTAGGATTGGATTTGACTCTTAGTCAAATCTTGATCTTGATCTTCAAATTGAGGGTCAGGATGACTTCTTTAAAGTTCAATCATTTGATGAGAAAGGGAAATTATAAGAGGGGGTAAATGTTAGATTTTGAACTTTATAGTCAAAGTGTCATGATGATTTCTTTTAAGTTCATTCCTTTGTAGGAAGGGAGATTAGAAAGGGGGTAAATGTTGGATTTTGACTCTGAAAGTCAAACAGACTGTTCTTGATCTTGAAACTGAGTGTCAAAAATGTCTTCTTTGAGGTTCAATCCTTTGTTGATAAGGGAAAATTAGAAAGAGGATAATGTTGAATTTTGACTCTTAAATTCAAACAGACTACTCTTGATCTTGAAATTTGATTGAATGAAACTTGTTTGTATGGCTAATTTTGAATGTAATTAGTATGTCCTTCACCTAGAAAGTCAAAATTGCATTTTTTATTTTGAAATTAAGGAGTAAGTAAGAGATTGTAGGGTTAGTTCTCTTTTGCTGTTTGACATTAGAATCAAAATGTTGTTTTAGAGGTATTGTTTCACTGACATGTTATGATTCTATGTTGCAAATTTAAATACATTGGATCTATCATGCATCGGTTTTCGTATGAATGTCTATTATGTATCTGTATTCAGATGTCTATCATCTTGAGATTTTCTTTTCCGGTCAGGTCGGGTCACTAAAATTGATCAAAGTTCCAATATAGTGTAAACTTTAGGATCAAGAGCTACACAACGATGATCATATTAACAATAATCTAATTCCGCTATAACTAAAAACCTAAAACAACGACAAAATCACTCTATCTATGAGTTCCCAACATACAATGAAAGACTTGTTATGATATAATAACGTTAAAAATGCAGTTCTCGCTAAAAATGGTTTGTTTGCTTGTCTCGTGTCACAGGATCCAATGAAGAATGGCGTGTTAGCGGTGCAAACAATTCGCAACAACATAATGGCGTCCACTCTTCTAGCCACTACCGCGATCACTCTAAGTTCAATACTTGGCGTTTTCGTGAGCTCCTCTTCAAATGCAACCCATGCATCACAGCTGGTGTATGGAAACAAAACCCCACTTTTATCTTCAGTAAAATACTTCTCTATCCTGCTTTGTTTTCTTGTTGCATTCATTTGCAACGTGCAGTCAATTCGTTACTATGCTCATGTTAGCTTCTTGGTCACGGTCCCTACATCCATAAATCGGACGGAGCCTATGAACTATGTTGCTAGGAGCTTGAACCGCGGAAGCGTGTTTTGGTCATTGGGTTTGAGAGCATTTTACTTCTCGTTTCCGCTCTTTTTATGGATCTTTGGACCGATACCCTTGTTCGTTTGTTGCATCATCATGACGTTTGTGCTTTATTTCTTGGACACGACCACTAGTTTTACTAGAAATCTTCATAGTATTTCAATGAGAAACGACTGTGACGCCAGCCAAAGAGAGTATGTTTAAAAGCAATGCATCTTGATTTTGTGATATGCTGTGAATCTACCTAGAAGAATTGTTCTTGTGATACATGTTTTTAGTCCATTATTATTGTCTTGGTTGTAATAATTTTAGATTGAAATGATGTTTATAAACCGTTGAGTTAATAATATTATTGTTATTATTATGTATATGTGTAGTGATTGTTGGACTGCAACACAAACCTCAGAGCATCTATAATAAGAAAAAACAAAAACATTCAAAAACATGCTAGAATGATAAACTATGCACCCAACTGTTACATTAATGATACATTGAAAGAATGATGAACTGTGCACCCAACTGTTAAATTAATGATGGATTGCTTTTGGGTCCCTACACGCTCAACTGTTAAATTAATTTTATGGTATTTCGTGCTAAGAGTTTTTTTTTTTTTTTTTTTGGTTAATGTTTACGCGTCACTAGATGTGAATCAAGACCGACTTGTGTGTGATGAACTTTCAATTTAAAAAAACTCAATTGCAGGTGTTTGGATTCTCTTTTGTGACTTTAATAAAGTCAGATTAGCGGATGAAATATTAAATCGAATTATGTTTATCAAAACTAATTTATCAGGTAATGATCGTCGACAACAACGTGGTTTGTTTTCCAAATCATATTAGATGATCCTATTTGCTTTGGTTTTTCTACGTCACAAGAAATTCTTCATATTATTTTGGTATATATTTCTTAAGTAATAACAACCTCAATTTGTTTGTTGGTACATAATTATGAAGTTCAGATTGTAACTTTTTTTGCAACAAAGGAGGCTCGGTTATAGCGGTCCAAAACTCCATTTATGTTTGAAAATTCGTCATCAACACCTGTCATCAAGCCTCGTGACTAATCTACGACGTGGGAGTAAGTGAGCTATTCTCTGGATAGAAAAACAGTATAGCGGTTGGTAATTTAAAAAATTGTTGTTTAATCTTTTTAAGTTTCTATCTTAGTTCTTTGCTTTTAGATAAAAAAAAAAAAGATATTATAAGTTTCGCAAAAGAAAAATACTATATGTAAGCAAAACAACCGAATAGTGCACGCAAACATAAATATAATAAGTTTCACAAGGAAAAATTGTTCTACAACTCTTGTGAGAAAAGAAAAATACTATATGTAAGCAAAACAACCGAATATTGCACGCAAGCAAAATATAATAAGTTTCACAAGGAAAAATTGTTCTGCAACTCTTGTGAGAAAAGAAAAATAAAAAGTATTTTGAGTTCTTATATGTAAAAAGTTATTAAATGATTTTTGTAAGACAAAATAAGAGGTATGTTGGTTTTGTTGTTTTTGCCAATATGAGATTCAATATTTCAATCGTAATACGAGATTTTTTAGTGATATAATTGCTAAAAATAAATATTAGTCATCATTGGGACAGCTCATGTGAATACCCCTGGTGGTAAAATTTGTATTATTCTCACAAACTAATGTGAGTTTGTACTTTGTAGCGTACGAGTTTGGTGGTGCTAGAGCATTTACCGTAGAATCTTCATCTCTATCTTTATAATTTAACTATCATCTTTCTTTAAATTTATCTTTAAGTTTTGTTTAACCCACCACTTCTCATTCTTCATCTTTATCTCACTCATGAGTATTTATTTTATTATTATTTTTAGATACTTAAACATTTATAGAGATGTTGAATAGTGGATCAATATTTTTGAAGAATCATTATTTTTTAAATTCTAGTTTTAGAGATAGAGACGTAGATGGAGATTCTATTGGCGATGCAAAGTAGAGGAAGTTTTAAAATTTTAGAGATGCAGATTCTACTATGAAATCTTTACGTTAATAGGACAATATTAGATATCAGTAAAAATATTGCTAAAAATCAACATGTTTAAATAAACAGGTTAATTCGCCAACCACTTTATGACTCATTTAACTCATCGTTTAAAACCCACCAAGCCTATCGACATGTTGACAACTTAATTAAGCCTATTAACACGTTTGACACATAATTAAATCACATGATTCTAAGTGCGTAAGAGTTAACCGTTTGCAAGAGTTAAGGATTTAAGGATGGACTAGACTTTCTCCTGCGGTCGACTTCTTTGTCGTTTTGGGGGTTGCATGTGAAGGTGTTAAAAGAATCCCAATAATGTAATGGATGAAAATATAAAATGCAATTGATTTTGGCTTCCAAAATTACACGTGAAGTGGATTACTACCAAAGAACTCTAACCACTATTAAAAAAAAAACGCAACATGATCATATGAAATCATATATTATTATTAAACTTTGTGTTTCGGTTTTTCAAGTTTTATCTTACCTTTTATATTAATAACATAACTACAAAAATATAACGAACGAAGTGTACTAATATAATTATAGGTCACACGGGCGGACCTAGGTGGAAAGCCGCCCTCGTAATTTTTTTTTTCCTAATGTTAAATGTATGGAAAAATCTCGAGCGGCCCCCGTAGAATTATGCAATCGTCCCACTTTGGCCTCTTATGAAAATTTTTTTGGTTCCGCCACTGAAATTGGATTATAACTAATAACTAATTTATTTGTGGGAAGTGTTTAAATAAAAAAACAGTTTAAATAAAAAATATTTTAAATCTAACAAATGTAAGGAATAATCTCAATATCAATATTTTTAATCAGTGGTTGAATTTATATCAAAAGGTAAATTAAGCATGATCACTTTGTTCAAGTTCTCCGACTTTTTTTAAAAAAAAACTCATAACTTTTACATACGACTTTTTTTTTTTATAAAAATTTACACCACAAAAACGAGCATTTTTTATCTTTAAAACGAGTACAATATCCTTTTATTAAAAGATAATATTTTTTAATATTTTACTTATATGATTTATGCTTGTCGTTATGTACTCAGTGCAGTTCATTGTATTTTTGTTAATTATTGTGTTTTTCTGAATATTATTATGTATTTCTAGAGTGGTGAATTTTGAAAAAGTATAATAGTGAATAATATTGTTGTGTATTTTCTAGTATGTAAAACATAATGATAAATTAACAACTAATTAATCTAAGATATTAAAGCAAGCCAAATTGAATTTTAATAATCCAAACTATGATATATTAGCCGATATAATTGATATTATTATTTTAACCAATAATAATTCTAACTTTTATTTTTGTTGTTAATGGCAATCTTAGTAGCATAATTATCATCTATTTAAACTTAATTTGCACGCATTTTTCATTTTATTTTGCTCTATCTTTTCCTAGTTCATTCACAATTATTATCATTGTGACATCCTACATAAATTCCACATCGGCCGTGCACAGTAAAGATTGCTAGTTCATAAGAAATGCCTGATCTCTAATATTACTAGCGTATTTTGGGCGTATTGGCTGTAGATGAGAGGAGAACTCCACAGTTAAGTGTGCTCAAATGGCAGCAACCCAAGGATGGGTGACCTCCTTGTGAAGTTTTCACCCGGGCAACCAAAACCAAATCCATTAGCTTCTCGTGGACAAAGCGAACAATATTGGTGGTACAAGAGGACGGGTTTTACAATCATAAGCAAAATCGAGGAAAAAATCAATTGTAAATCAATGAATGATTATGCTAGTAGGATTGTCCTCGGCAACAAAAATAAAAGTTAAGATTATTATTGAACAAATTGATAGTACATATTATTATTGGCTAATAAGTTATAGTTTGGATTATTAAAATTTAATTTGTCTAAAAACAATAAGAAAATAACATTAAATTATATAATACATAAAACACAATGATAGAATGTCTTATTGTGTTCTTTGCTTATAATTGTGTTATCCCGAATACTATGTGTTTTGAAAAACACAATGGAAAATAACATTATTATTTACTTTTAATTGTAAAACATAATGATAAGCTAGCAACAAGTTTATATAATATATAAAAAAGAATAACTAAGATAACATGAAAATAAAAAACGTAAAACACAATGATAAATACATATAACAGATGAAAAAATTATATTTGACACAATGAACATACTTGAAACAATGACCTAACGTATTTAACACATTTGTCTGATGTATTTGACATAATTACCAAAATACTATTTATTTAAAATAGGGTTATTGGATTTTAATAATCCCAAGTTTCATTTATTGGCCAAGATTAATCCCAACTCAGGAAATGTTTGAAGACACTTCCAACTTTAAATTTATTTTCCTACAACGATCCTTTATTAACTGATAGTTAACATCCGTTAGTTTTTTTTATGAAATGGGCCCAAGATTGAGTAATTTTTTAACTACGCCGTCACCCAGACTCCACCAAGTCCGTTTTTCGGTGTCTAGCCTCCAACGTCAACTGAAATCTACCTCGAATGAGTTAAGTAGTTCAGATCAGAAGGTGGAGATTGATGGGTTTTAGAGTGCAGAAGTTACAGATTGACGGACCAGATGGTTGATTTTAACTTTCAGCTTAGTGTTTTGGCCATATAAACAGTCCACGTTATCAAAAAACTAACGGTATTAACTCTCAGTTAGTAAGAGATTGTTGAAGGAAAATAAGCTTAAAGTTGGGATTGTTTGTAAACATTTTCTGAGTTGAGATTAAACCCGGCCAATAAATGAAAGTTGAGATTATTAAAATCTAATAACCCTTTAAAATAATAGATAGACACATGTTAAACTTAGAATTTTTTTTAAATTTTTTTAGATTAAAAACTATTTTTACTTCAACCATACTCATGTATTGACATCTTTCTTTCTCATATTAAATAAAAATTAAACCCGCTTGAAGTCAACTATTTGAAATATATCAACCAAATTAGACATTATCTTTTTCGTTCTAAAACCACATCTAACTATTTAGTTAAAATTAAATTATGACTTAATTGTAAAAATTTTAAACTTTTACCTTCTAGAGTAAATTACATTTTTCGTCCTTTAGGTTTATAGAAAATTTCAGGTTTCGTCCTTAAACTTAAACTAAGGAAATTACAGTGAATGTCTTTTACGTTTAAGAAAGCTTGCACGTTTCATCCTTTACTCTAATGGACGTTAATTTTGTCCGTCAAGTAAGGTCATGTGTCTTGCACATAAGGGCATTTTGGTACTTTTACTCTTAATAAGAAAGCAGAATATTAAAACCCACCTCAACCTACCCCACCCTCACACCTCTCTTTCTCTCTCTCTCTCTCCCTCTCTCTCTCTCTCTCTCTCTCTCTCTCTCTTCTTCTCTCTATTTTCACACACAAGAAACACCATCACCACCTTTTCGCCGCCGCCACCTGCCCACCGCCACCGCCACCACCACCACCACCACCTGCCCACCGCTACCGCCACCACCTGCCCACCGCCACCTCCACCGCCACTGCCTGCCCACCACTGCCTGCCCACCACTGAGCACCAGCCATCCCGCCCACCGCAGAGCACCGCCCATCGTCACCTCTATCACTGACCAAAACCATCATCACCTCCATCAAACCCCAACCTGCAACCACCCGACCTCGCATCCATCAAACCCTAACCTGCGACCACCGAACACCACCGCCGTCATCTCCATCAAGACCAAGCCTACGACCACCATGATTGCCACCTCCATTATTGCCCAACGTGCAACCAACCTACCACCACCATCGTGAGACATCGGTGGTGTGAGTGGTGAGAGAGAGACATCGAGAGAGGGGGGATTGCAGCAGTGAGCGGTGATGGTGCTGGAAATTTCGTCATCGCCTTCGATGCTCGCAGTGAGCGGTGATGGTGCTGGAAATTTCGTCATCGGCAGGCGGTGGTGGTGGTGGTGGCGATGGCGGTGGGCAGGTGGTGGCGGCGAAAGGGTGGTAGTGGTGTTTTTTGTGTGTGAAAATAAAGAGAAGAGAGAGAGAGAGAGAGAGATAGAGAGAGAGAGGGGGGGTAGAGAGAGAAAGAGAGGTATGAGGGTGGGGTAGGTTGGGGTGGGTTTTAATATTCTGCTTTCTTATTAAGGGTAAAAGTACTAAAATGCCCTCATGTGCAAGGCACATGACCTCACTTAACGGACAAAATTAACGTCCGTTAGAGTAAAGGACGAAACGTGCAAGCTTTCTTAAACGTAAAGGACATTTACTGTAATTTTCTTAGTTTAAGGACGAAACCTGAAATTTACTATAAACCTAAAGGACGAAAAATGTAATTTACTCTACCTTCTAAGAATTAAGTTATGTTTTAGAGTTGATTTCAGTTTTACTCTCTGAGATTTAACTAAAGTATCATTTTACTTCAAAAGATTATAAACATCAATTTACCTCCAAAAGTTTCATATGTTGTTTTAATTTCACTCCAAAAGTTTTATTATTTTGAAAAAATTAAAACAACTAATAAAACTTTTGGATTAAAATTGAAACAATTTATGAAATTTTTGAAGGTAAATTGATGTTTTTAATATTTAAAAAAAAAATAGTTATTTTATCAAATTTCAAGAATTAAAATTAAACTTAACTCTATGTTTTAAATACAAAATATTAGAATTAAATTATATTTTAAACTATCACCTTTGAAACAATAAATAAAATTTAAATCTGGTGGGTCCCGCACATCCCCTTCCTTGCTAGGTGCGAAGGCCTGCGTGACCAACAACATCGCTTTCATGGCGTGTGGGTGTATTAATTTTAAGTCTAAATATCAAAAATACATATATACTTACAAGTACTTCTTTTGTTGTTAGAAATACATAATAGTAATACTATATCTTGTTGATTAGTATAACAAAAGAAAAATGGTTATTGTTCGATCCGAAGAAAAATTATTCAAATCAGTATATCAAGAGTCTTAAAACATGAGTAAGATTATTTTAGTTAATTAAATGAGCTCAATCACTAAGAGCATTCACAATAAATTTCTTATAATTATATAAGTATGTTTCTTATAATTTAATAAATGGTTGTAAATGATTGTGAGTGAAATAGAAAAAAAAAATTACCGTTCAATTTGTATATTTGGGGAATTGCTGTTTAACCCTTATAAATTTTTTAATATTTTTGAAAATGATTATGAGTATAGGAGATAGAAAATGTAATTAAAAAAGTATTAAAAAATATTATTTAATTGAAAATAAAATAAAAAAAATTAATATTTTTTAATGTAATTATAAATATAAAAATAGAAAAACTGATGTGAATTCTCTTATTAGTTAAATGAGTATAAGAGTTAATTATTGTGTAATTTAACTTAAATTATTAAATTAGTTTATTTAAAATGGGCTTGAATCATCCAAATTAATTGTTTTACATTTGTTATTTTGTTTATAATCTTTACCATTATATAAAACAAAATCTTGGACAAATTAGTAATTTTTTTTTTTATTTTAAGACACTATATGAAAAGTGATAGTGTATTCTTGTTTTTCTCTCTAAATTTCTTTCATATTTGTCCCTTCTTTGATAAGAGTTTTTATTTTTAACATATTTGTTTTAATTGATAAGAGTTTTTACTTATAACATGTTTGTTTTAATTGATATTCATGCCATATCAAATACCATGTATTTAGTAATAGTATCATAACGATATGATAACGAATCGCCAAAACATGTGTACATATCAACTATCATTGTGACTTGCCTATGTAATTAAAATCACCAAAACCAAAATAACCAAAAAAACAATAATTTTAATGTTCTTGTATACGTTCAAAATCGAACCGCGACAAAGCGCGGGTCTAATCCGCTAGTAAGTATATATTAGTAAGGTTTTAACACTTAAATTAAATTTTTTGGGGGTTGTCGTTTAAAATTTTCATTTAGGTCAGTCATAAAATTTCATTAGCGTCAGCATTAAATTCTCATGAGAGGCGGTTAAGATTATATCATATAAAAATTTTTATAAAAAGTTTCATAGGGTACAGGTTACCTCTAACTACATAATGAAGGTGTTTGAGGTGGTCTTATGTTACACAAATCACAATCGAAGATTCGGATGTTTAACTCAGTGGACCCAATCTCTAGTTTAATGCTGCACCGTTGGTTTCTATAACTTTTTCCCCGACATATAACTTTTATACATTAGTTCTTATGTTTCTAACCATTTTCTTGTATTGTAAAATATATGTCGTTTGAATTTTTAATTAACTTATTATTATTTTTTGCAAATAAAAACATATATCTTGACATCACAAATCAGTGATGTGCACCATGATTGATCCAAATATTCCACTAGTCGCCACTTTGTCCAACTCAATGAAACATCGATTGCAACCTCTCATGAAAGAAAATTCTAACATCTATTTTATAATTCTTAATTGTTACTTTATTAAATAAAACAAGAAAAAAACAAATCATCCAAAACAAACAACTTTATGATAAGAAAACAAGAAAAAAACATATCATCCAAAATAAATACTTTCTCTATCCAAATATAAGATACATATTTTCTCAAATATTACAAACTAGCTTAATAACTCGTGTATTACATGGGTTGAATATATAAAATATTAAATAAAATAAAATTTTGTTAATTATAAAACTATATTTTAAGATAAAATACGGTTGAAATTATGTATAAGGGCTATAGTTAACAAAATAATGATATCAAGTTTTTAAACTTTTTTTGTTTAAAAAATCTAAATATTTTGTTTCAAAACAAAAGGTTTTATAAAATTTATTTATAATTATTTTTTATTTATAAAAATTTTACTTTTTAAAAATATTGATTTTTAAAATATTTTATATTTTTAAAAAAGTTTGATGTTTTTGAAAAAAAGATTATTTTATAAAAATTTATTTCTTTATAAATAATATTGATTAAAAGATTTCTTTCTTAATTTATTAAAAAATATTTTTAGTCTATAAATAAATTAAATAATATTATTAGTAATTATAGTAACTATTAAGTAGGAGAGAAAAGCGGGAAAATTATGGTGATGATGAATGTGATGCTGCCACGTGTCCCCATTAGTTACTCTTTTATTATAATATAAAGATATAAAGATAAAGATTTTATGTTTGTAGGAAAAATCGAGCTTGAAAAAAAAAAGCAAAATGAACCGAATTTATGATATTTATTCAAAAGCTACTTCATTTTAAATCATCATAAAATAATTACTTAATCAAGTTATTACTTGATACAATGTAAGG